>CM072515.1:33372168-33432168 GCA_036898135.1 Oncomelania hupensis
AGTCGAGGGCTATATGGCTCTCTATGTTCACAGTCCAATGGTTCCTAACTATAGTTCTCTCTCTTTCACTCTCTCTCTCTCCCCTCCCTCTCTTTCCCTACATTTTTAGTGTCTCCTTCTTCTCTTCCTCATTCTCTCTCACCATCTTTCTTACCCCTTTTCCATGGAATTTAAATATTCCTTTAACAATCAATTCAGGTTTTGATTGCATTCGAGTGCACTTGTTTCCTCACTTTTCCTTCCAAACTAGATGGGTTTGTATGTCTGCATCTCTCTCCTCCTCCCCCCTCTCTCTGTCTCTCTCTCTCTCTCTTTTGTCTGACTATATGTGTGTCTGTCTGTCTCTCTCACACGCACACACACGCACACACACACACTCTAAACAAACAAACAAAGCATGATAATACAAATAACAACAGTAGCTAGAATAATAATTTTAAACAAAAACACATCTAACAAACGCACCCCCTCACACACACACACACCAACACACACACATACACACACACACGCTCGCGCTCTCTCTCTCTCTCTCACACGAACGCACACTTACACACATACACACACACACATACACACGCAAGCGTACACAACCTACGTAAAGCGAAATCCTATAAGCTCTCTTGTTTTTCACAGCCGGTCGAAAGGTTGTGCACTTGTTGTCTTTCCCTACTTCCTGATTCCAGCGACATGCCGTGCTGTTTGACATTTAAAATGTACATCCAGGATAACAAATTAACTGTCCGAATAATTCGAATAGGATCATCGATCGCTCCGCATTCTTATTCCTCCTCTTATGGGTTCTCTGTCTGTCTATCCGTTTCTCTGTTTCTTTCTGTTGAGTCTGTCTCTGTCTGTCGGTCGGTCTGTCTGTCTCTGTCTGTCTGTCTGTCTGTCTGTCTCTCTCTCTCTCTCTCTCTCTCTCTCTCTCTCTCTCTCTCTCTCTCTCTTTCTGTTGAGTCGGGTTGGCTGTCAATCGGCCAGTTATAGGTAGTATAGCGTTCACTCGGGGTCAGTGTTCATCATAAATAAATTTCGATGTTGATGCTTTGTTTTGGACACAAGTACCTGTAGCAGTCATCAAAAGTATGTATGACAAGGCTACCAGTGCAGTCCTCCACAACAGCGCCATTGGGAACCTGTTCAGAACAACAATCGGCGTGCGTCAAGGATACATTCTATCTCCAACAATCTTTAACATCTTCCTGGAGCGCATCATGCCATATGCCCTTGCAGATCACGAAGGCACAGTCAACATAGGCGTAGAGTAATCTCCAACTTCCGTTTTGCGGATGACATTGATGGATTGGCTGGAGAGGAACAAGAACTTGAACAGCTGGTACATGGCCTCACACCATCTCCAGAGCCTTTGGAATGGAAATAAGTGCAGAGAAGACCAAAACGAAGATCAACAACACCAGTGGCATCAACATGGACATCAAAGTTCAAGACCAATCCCTCAACACGGTGCTTAGCTTAAAATATTTAGGAGCTATTGTATCAGACAATGGATCCCGACAGGAAGTCCTCGCGCAAACTGCTGCCCTAACAAGGTTGAAGCCCATTTGGAAAGACGGGACCATTAGTCTACACTCCAAGGTAAGACTGCTGCACTCCCTTGTCATCTCCATACGCTTGCAAAACATGGACCCTCACAGCAGACCTTCAACAAAGAATACAAAGCATGGAAATGAGGTGCTACAGAAGACTTCTGGGCATTTCCTATACCCAGCACATCACCAAAGACGAACCCAACAAACCATCACACAAGCCATTGGACAACACGATGACATGCTTACAGTGGTGAGGTGAAGAAAGGGAAACTCAGATTATATGACCACGTCACCAGAGCATAAGGTTTGCAAAGACCATCCTGCAAGGCACTGTGCAAGTTGGCAGAAGAAGAGGAAGACAGAAAAAGAAGTGGGAGGACAACATTCGTGAATGGACTGGCTTGACACTGAGGGAAGAGAAGGATGGAGTACGCTGGTTAAAGATCATCTGTAGTGCCCCAACGACCTTCGAGTTGAAGGGATAGGATAGAATAGGATAGGACCGGTAGCAGTACCGCTAAAGGGAACGCAAATTATTTTACTGAAACATCGTAACATTGGAAAGCCTGGTCTGTTTTTATAGTCACTGTAATCTAGATAACCTTCATTTGGACCGTATTGCCACACCCATGTTGTCCTTCTATATCTCCGGCAGTGTTGCAATGGAAATGTTATGATCAGACAAATCATATAGCAACACCTCTGCATCTCCCATTTATTAGGAAGGTCGTAGTAACTGGCAGCATACAGTTTTTAATTATCCCAGCGGTCCCATTACCAACTCTTAACGAATAATCATACAGTTCATTCTCGATTTTCGGGCTTGCTACACCGTGAAAAAAAGATACAACAGAAAACAGCAGTCCAAACTGCCCGTGTTTGTATTTTAAACATTGTTCTTCATATAGTCTTTAAGATCTTTTTGAGGTGCGAAATGCGCTGTACAATGACAGTTTGGATGTATGTGGAAGTGAGATAAATAACAATGACGGCACAAATAGATTAGAATAAACTCCTGATAAACACAGCAGGACTGTAAGATTGGAATCAGGTGCAGCTGTCACTGGATTGCAGAAAGAGAAAACATCACCTAGTTTTCGCTTCCGTCAATTTAATTGTATGCTTCTGGGCTATCGGGAAAAAGAAGGGGAAGGAGGAGGAGGAGGAGGGGGTAGTGGATGTGGTGGTGGTATTGGAGTTGAAGGAGAAGAATTTCAGTCGAAGAAGAAAAAGGATGTAGAATATGGAAGGAGAGTATGCAATTACTTCTTCTTGCACCTTCTTTCGTTTCCATTTCTTTCTCCTTTATTTCTTTCGTTTTCTTACTAGCTGTCGTCATTCTGCCTTTCAAAGTTCCTGTTCTCGTTTTTTATTCCATGTTGAATGGACTCTCCACAAAGACACAATTACATAATCTACAAACTGCACATGACACCTTTCCAGGGTCCGCATTCAGAAAAAGCAATACCCGCTGGCAATTTACCATGAGGAGGAGTAAAATATTTACCTTCCGCTGGTTTGGACTTGAACAGTATTCAGAGAAGTTGAAACTGCCCTGCCACTCGGCCAAACGGCCGATAATTTTACCGACGCTACCCCTCTCCGGTAACTGGTACCCTTGCCGAGGTAAAATGTCGAATGCAATTGTTTTCGCAATGATTTTGCATCGGAGACGAAGGAACAGCGTCTTTCGGGAAAGATGAAATCCTCTAAATATACTTGATGATGTAGAACATTACAGGAAATCACATTTCTAAGAATCGACATCGTGCGAATTGTGGATGAAGTAGGAGAGGAGTTGCAACATGCGAACCGGAATCGTCACTTCTTCCTTCACTGCAACTGTGTTTAGCCCTAGGTTTCCAGTTCTTTTTATCCTTGTACCAGTAAAATTGACGTAAAGCACTTTCTTTTTTGATGGTAGATTAATGACCAAAGCGAAGTACGAAAGTAAAATGTTTTTGGTTTCCTCTTTCAATTATAATTAACCTAAATATTTTTTAATGGGAAAAAGTTGCTTTTTTCTTCGTGTGATCCGTCGTCTGCCATGGAAGCTGTTCTGTCGTTGTCATCGAAGAGCGCTTGCATAATAGAGGGGGGTTCAAATTTAGCTCGAGGTAGGGACCATACATCAGTTAGGTCTTTTTGAATACCGAGATAAGTTTACTGGCAGTTTTCTCCAACCCTGAGGTAAGAAAAAAAATGAGATAAACAACCCATCGAAGGGTTTACAAGCGGATCTTTCTGAATACGGGCCCAGATGAACAAATTTTGCCAGCCCTCTAGAAATTAAAATTAATGGTAATCTGCATGTACGTTACCACAGTATATTGTGGAAAGCTTTGATCCGGTAGTAGAGAGAACGTCGTCGTATACTATTTTCTTGGGCTTGAACTAAAAAACGTTTTTAAAATCCTTATTTTGCGTGGTAAGTTAATAAAAGTGCGGTTAAGCCGTTAAGGGGAAAGAGATCTGTCAGCATTGTTCACTGATGGTCTCGTTTGTTACCATGGAGGTATAATAGCAATCGGGCTTACCAACCCTCTTTTGTGAAAGAAAATGGCGCAGTTGCCGTATATTCAAAACGAGATAATTGGACAATTTAAAGACCGCTTATTATTATTATTATTATTATTATTATTATTATTATTATTATTATTATTATTATTATTATTATTGTTGTTGTTGTTGTTGTTGTTGTTTTTGTTGTTATTATTATTATTCAAATAGCGCGCACTTCCTAACCGCTGTGCTTTGATGAGCGATTTCAGGTATTTCGAAGATCGGTTATATTGTAGTCGATTTGGGGAGCCTGAAGTTGCTTTGGAACCATCTGATAAATATTTACGCTACTGCGAATGAGGCAGCGACAATATTGATAATGGTAATTTTAACTGTATAACAAACAGTACAGCACGCTTACTTTGCTTGGATGGAATGGACAATTAATACTCATGCTGGATGCTATAATTATATAGGCGCTTTCCCCCAAATCACCAATCAAGGTTCAAAGCGCTGCGGTCTGTAGCAACATTCACGCTCACGTGTTTCACACACTCTCACAAATACAAACACATCTGTCACTCAAACATGTGGTGTGAAAGCAGAGAGATCCCTATTAGAAGAGGCAAATGAAATGGAGTGTTATGTTTGAAATTTTAGATTGACCGCATCCAAGGGACACACCGACTCAACCATAGGCTTTTTAGTTTTGAGGTTAGGTCAGCCAGGCTAGCTATAAATAGCTTCGCCGAGGCTACCTTTCCTTTCCTTTCACTGGAAGGGAGGGTGCATACAAGCTATAAATAGCCCGCAGCCCGCAAAATGTTCTAAACAGGGCTGCTCACATAGGCATTGAGCTGGTGTGGAGAGGAAACCGGAGTACCCGGGAAAAACCCTCTGTGAGCTGAATATTCTCCAACGACCCTTGCGGATTGTGCCCCTCTCTCTCTCTCTCTCTCTCTCTCTCTCTCTCTCTCTCTCTCTCTCTCTCTCTCTCCCTCTCCCTCTCCCTCTCTCTCTTTCTTATAAAATCTATATTATGTGTTGGATCGATTTTGACTTCAAATACAATTTTCTACAAATCAAACAGCAGGACCCACGAGACAAGTTGAATGAAAGAGATAGATTAGTTAGTGTGCTTTCATGCCAAATGTTCAAACATCAGGGGCAGAGAGCGAGGGGGGGGGATGCTGTTTGAAAAGAAGAGAGAAAGAGTGGGTAGGGGAGAGAGGGAGAGAGGGAGGGAAAAGATTGATGAACCATGCAAAGAAGGGTAGGAGAAACGTAGAAAATGTGTTTATGTCATGAACTGACAAAACTGCAGGCCGTCAATCAATGATGTACCATTCTTTTCCATTACGTGGCAGTTTTTATGAAAACATTCCTCTGTTTTTTAAACACAGTGCTACGCACAAAGTCTGTATAATCATCCCAGTCTGAAGACCTCTCTTCATGTCTTCGATCGGCCCAAACACACAGGCAGAGAATATATAATCAAGAGGTTTAGTTTGCTATGATACGGGTACCAGTACGATTACGACAGCAAAGGTTACTTACTTTTTCTGGAAATAAAATAGCCAATGTTGTCGGAAGTGGGCCAATCGAAAAAAACCTTCAGAATCAATCCCACCAACCCCTTACAGTAAGCTAGTGTAATTTTCTTAAATCTCTCGCCATTGAAAAAAAACAAACAACGTGAGGTTTTTCTAAGCCTATGGACAGTTAAAAAAAATAATTGTGTAACATTTTGCAGATCGATAAGACTCTGCTTTGTTCTTCGTGTTTAGTTTATGGATGTCATCGTTATCTCCAAACCGGATACTTTTTTTTCACTCATTTATTTTTCTATCTCCTCTCATCTCCATGCTGTGTGATGAGATGAGATGAGATGCTACAAAAGACATCTGGGCATTTCCGTTACCCAGCACACCACCAACAACGAAGTCCGACAGACCATCATCACACAGGCCATTAAACAACACGATGACATGCCCACAGTAGTGAAGAACCGGAAACTCCGATGGTATGGCCAGAGCAACAGGCCTTGCAAAGACCACCCTGCAAAGAACGCTGCAAGGAGGCAGAAAAAGAGGGAGAAAGAAAAAGAAATGGGAGGACAACATTCGAGAATGAACTGGCTTGACACTAAGCGAAGCCATGAGGGTTGCTGATGACAGAGAAAGATGGAGTACGCCAGTTAAACGATCATTCGAGTTACGGGATAGGATTGGATAGGATAGGATAAGATTTTTCAATCTCTTTCTCTCCCACCTTCCACCACACTTTATTTCTTTGCAATTTCAGTTCAGCAGTGTTGACAGAAAAATCGAACTCCCAATGCTCGTGACTACGCCATGGTTTTCTTCATAATATCTTAATAATACAAAAGAAATGTTTGGGAGAAAAAAGTTTAAAAAAATTATGTGTGTATATTTATGTTGTTTGAGTTGCGGTAATGAAAAGTGAATTAATAACCCTTTTGTTTTCGTAAAATCCTCTTAATAAAAGAAATGATATTGGGCATGAAAACGGGCTATAGGTTTACACTAAAATGTGAATTGCAATGTTTAAATATCGGTAAATGTGAAACTATGTGTCTGATTAAAATTATTACATAACTCGAGGGAAGAATCAGGTTGCCAATATGAACACTGTCGGTTATTTTGAAATTTAAAACAAAGTGGTCGGATGTATGAAAAAGGGTTCGAGAACTTGGTGTTTTGCATTGCGTTAATTGAAAGTATGCAAATTGTTTTCTTTCTAAATATGCTTTATGCAAGTCCCAAATTCAAAATATCGATCCTACTAATGAAAACGAGTGTGCTTATATGAGCAGGCCAATTTCTGAAATTTGTAAATGAAATGACCGGATGCATGAACTAAAAAAATTACAAATCCCAAAAGTTTCTTTTTTTATTGGGGGTAAATAAAATTAGGAATTGTATTTTTGCATCGCAGATTACCAAACGCAAATCGTGCGAAGGTTTTAGTGGAAAAAGACGTTCCTGCGTGAAATCAACCAGGTATTCCAGCATGAATAAAACAAAAAAAAATGGTAGGATGTATGTAACAAAGTTGAAGTTCAAAGATTTATTTTGATTATATGAATTGTTCTTATATCGCGCTTTTCCAACTCAGACAGCTGCTCAAGGCGTGTGACGAGAATAGGATGCACAAGGCGCCAACTTACTGCTTGATGCGCACTGTGTAATACGCCCAGCCGCACAGATTTGAATTGCGCTATTTTTTAAGTACGTGAAGCGAATGTGACTTTTAATACCTCAATCGCCCAATAGGCCTACTTCTTCAAGAAAATCACGAGAATACAAAGGAACATTACATTTTGCCTATATGCTTTATACTGAATGTTCCAGAAGCGTAAATTTCTGTGTATTTGAACCGTGATTTAAAAAAAAAAGTGCATGCTTTCCTGTGTTGGAGCCCCTGGCCTTGTAAATGTTTTCTCAGCGGCTTAAAGAGAGATTTGCATTTGTGTGTCTAATGCATAATACATTAATTTATGTCGCAAAACTACCAGAAGGATCACTGCACGTCGGAGAAAGAGCGTTATTTCGCGCGAAGGAGAAAGTGCACATTCTTGTCTCCTCTCTTTCGCCTCAGCTCCCTCTTTGTCCTTCTGTTTCTCCTCATCCGGCTACTCTTCTCTATCTTTCTTCCTCCTTAATTCATGTAGCCAAGCAACAACAGCAAACAGTGCCAGTTGAAATTGGCCCGATGTTGGTAAACACTCAAACACAGATCCACGCGATAGGCAGGCTTCTTTTTCTTCTTGTTACTTCCTTCCCCCTTCCTATCTTCCCTTTTTTACGTCTTCTCTTCCTACCCTTTCCTCTCGCTTCCTTCTCCTCGTCCTGCTTTTCGTCCTTCTTAATCCAAGGCCTCTATTTCTTTTCCAATCCCGCCAGTTTTGATATCGAATCATCGACAGCAAGTCATCTTTTTAATGCTGTCATTATAATTGCGTCCCTTTGCATTGACGTCAGAAAATGGCGATTTCTGCCGGAAGTAAGAAGTAGGCAGTGTCATTAAATAACAATGAAACGTTTTTGTGTTCTTCTTCTTCGTCATCATCACCTCTTCTTCTTCTTCTTCTTCTTCTTCTTCTTCTTCTTCTTCTTCTTCTTCTTCTTCTTCTTCTTCTTCTTAGTTCAGTGCAGTATTTCGCAAGATGGAGAAACCGAAAATAATGAGTCGCATCTTTTATTGTGAATATTCCAACAAAATAACAAGGCAATGTTCCCTGTAGCATCTCTCTGTCTCTGGTTCATTATTTCTCCCGTTGTTTGCTTCTTTGTCTTTTCTTCTCCTCCTCATCCTTTTCCTCCTGCCTCATTCTTCTTCTTCTCCTCCTCCTCTTTTTCTTTCTTTAGTTTCCTATGATTTATGAATAATGCAAAGCATTTCGTTAACCTGTTTAGGTGGTGGTGATGTGCATCTGTGTCCTAGTCTATTTTAGCCTCAACACCCAAGGGTTGTTGTATGATCCCTTCTAATTACGTCTACTACAGATTGGTATCTATGGTCAGAAGTAGAGAAGAGACCAGTGTAGAGATACCAATGTATAGTAGAGGTAAAAACAAAAAGCCCTTGGATTTAGAGGCTAAAACAGAATAAGGCAATATGTAGGCTACATCACTAGCACCTAAACAGTTCTCTCTCACACAAGCTCGTCTAAAAAAAAGCTATTGTTAGGGTTTCTATGAATATTTAAACATAGTCATTAATTCAGTTTGCTAAAAATATTCACAATCTGTCGTCACTTCACAGCTTCAGCTGTACTTGATTGGATTAGAATGTTGGTCACATCTTCTCTGCAACACCGCGCTTTATTGCATCACGGGGCACGGCGGTGGTAACATTTGGCTTGTTACTGTCTGTTAAGCGTATGGAAATCTGTTCAGCAAATATAGTTTTGCAACAAGTTTAGCTGCCCTATTAGCCGTATCATTGTATTTCAAACCACAATTTGATGGAATCCAGCATATATTTATTTCCGTACCTTTGAGTTTGAGTTTTAAGCAATGCTTTAAATATTTCATTTCAAATATAATCTGCTCTTTCTTTACATTTGGGCTAATTCAGAGCCAAGATAACAGATTGAGAGTCCACACAAAATAATATTTTGATAAAATCCCTTTGCATGTTTGTTATAGTACTAAAAGCCATTAATAATGCTAATAATTCTGCTATGAAAATCGAAAATCCTTGACCAATGAAATACGAGTTGTGTATGTTTAAAGCAAGTATTACAAATCCTGCACCAGCATTACCATTACCATTTTCATTCACAGATCCATCAGTATATATCTGCAGATTTTCATAATATTTGTCAGAAATATGTTGACGTATTAATAAAGCTAATAAATATGGATTCTCACCTTTCTTCAAATCGGTATTTAATATATCCAAATTGGCTGTATTTATCTCCCTAGGAGGAAAGGAGATGAAATTACCTTACATGATACATTAGCGCCATTTATACAGGCGTCTTCAAACAATTATCCAAAACATGAAATGTTGAACATTATTCAAAATGTTGTCCGTAAACAAAGTAATTATTATGAACTTCCAGATCATTCCAGAATTTCTAGAAAAAAAATAGCAGTCTTGCTCGCAGGTTACAATGTACTTTTAAATGCATGGAGAACAAAATATTGCGGTAATATTACTTGCATATGCGGAAATAATATTAGTGTAGAGCATATCCTGACAAAACGTAATCGCGATTTTTGTCCTGTTGAATATTAAAATATTACTAGCATAAAAAAATATAGATGTTACTGACTATTATAAAATATTAACGGTTTTGATATACAGTCAGATCGGACAGTTTCTTTGAAACTTATAAAATAGTATAATTTGTTTCTTATGTTATACTGATTTATTTTTTAATATGTATGTGCGTGCGTGTGGGTGAGAGGGTGGGTATGAGAGAGAAAGTGAGAGTGAACGAGAGAGAGACAGCAGAGAGAGAGAGAGAGAGAGAGAGAGAGAGAGAGAGAGAGAGAGAGAGAGAGAGAGAGATCGCAAATGGGCTATGTGCAGACAACATTTATGAAGGTCGAGAGTGACAACGGGTGTTTTTTTTTCCTGTAATGTGTGCGTCTGATACGGGTTGAAATTCAGGTGAGAGACTGACAAATGATAGCGACGTTTACAAAAGACAATGAACTAAAAATGAAATGTATACAAGTGTTTTCCCGGGTTCATTTTTCTTTGCGGATACTGAAAAATACCGTGGTGTTTTTGTATATTCCGCATGGTTGGTGGTGGGTTGCGGTCAAGATGGCGGTTTGTCGACTATATGTGGGATGCGTGTGGGGAAGACGATTTTGCGAGTCTGGTGGCTGTTTGGAGGGCCGGGGGCAAATTTGATAAATGAGTGAGATAGGTAAATGCGTTTTCAAGAACTTAGAATTTTGTGCGCTGGTTCTGCGGAAATTATTGTCGGATCTGGGGCTTCGGCGGGTTTGTTGATGCAAATCGAGGATTTGACTGATTATTATTAATATGACCGAGCGGAGTATTTGACTCCCAGACCTCGGCTACGTCCTTGAGAGCTCGGCCCGACCTGAACTGCTAATTTTTATTTTTCCATTATAAGAGAGACATGAAAAGTGTTGCCTCGCAAGGCGGTGAAGCATGTTGCTAGTAAACCACATTTGCCGGCTACTAGTGCCACGACACTCTCTACAAGTCACTGCCACTGACTTGCATAAAATGCCTGCCGACAATGTAGTCCTGCTCACCGCCAAAAGCAGAAGAGGAATGGGTCAGGCGGGGAGAACGTATGTCGTGTCGCCTTGTCCTGCATAACCCAATGGCCGCACCAAAGGATTCTGCTCAACAGGAGCCACCGGCACCAAATGCTAGACTATCCAAAAAAAAAGGAAGTTAGACAATCTCTTTCCCAAGCAGCATGCACCAGTCGCCTCCCATTCCCCCACATTATTATGGAAGTGGCATTTGGTTGCCGATGTTATTGTTTAATTGGTCTCGGTGTTCCTGATTTCGTGTTTCCGGAAACTGCGTCAATCTGGCTTGACATATATTTTGATTGCACATTCACATGTAAGAAAGGAAACGTTTGCTGTTCAATAATTTTGTACATTGGAGTTTAAGCTAGTGAAATTTTTACAATGTTCATGATAACATGTTTTAATTATCTTATTAATTATTTTATGTATTTGATTATTTCAATTATTGTTAAAAAAAATGTTATTACTGTTGGTCTAAAATCACTGTGTGTACAGATCTTAAATTAAATAACTGAATCTGTCTGTTAGATTCTATGAACAAAACTAAGGCAATGTGTATATCAGGGTCACACTTGCCGTAACTGGTCACGACTGTGTTAATAGTTAGTTTGTAATTATTGACCATTCCTTTGCTTGCAGCAGCTGCATGTCCTCAATTCTGAATTTGGACCGCGCTTTGAACAGCTTTCCGAGCTAGAAAATTACTCTGTGCGTTGCAGTTTGTACTCTGGCTTTTGTCAAGGTGATAGAAAGTAAACTACAATTAAGTCGACGTGTTAGAAAGTACGCTATAGTGAAATTTATAGGAACAATGCACAGTTTAACATGAATGCAAGATGTTTAAGTGTAATTCTAGACACTCGCACGCATACCTCAAAACCAGCATTTTTGAAAGTGGTTTTTGTGTGTTTGTCTGTTCTCTCTCTATCTGTGTGTGTATGTGTATGCGCGCGCGTACATGCGCCTGTATGTGCTTTACTGTGTGCGTGATTACATATTTATATGTGTAAGCAATGGGAAATAGGCGTTGCTTTGTATAATCAGTGCAGTAAAGTCAGCGCGATCGAATCAACTTCCACGGTTTACTGATTAGCAACAACGTCAAAGGCAATATAACTCCTAAACGTACACACTAAAAAAATATACCTACAGATCTGTCGCATTATATTTTTATTTCTCGAACGGAGTTTGCACAATGACATTAACTCAGGTCAGGGACGTTTACTCTATTTATTTTTCTCTGCATTGATTTATAAAATTATAGACCAACGTAGCCATCAATGCTCTCGGCCGTATTATTGTCGCTAGATGTTCTGTGGATGGTCTCTCAAAGATACGATGAAAGACCAGAACCAGACATCAGGCGTAAGACATATTCCGTGCCCACGCATTTTCTGATAATAACGATGTTCAGATTTTGCACCCGTGGTAGTTTTTGTTTTACCAGACAGTTCAACGACCTGAAACGCCACCTTACACTCTGTAGATGAAAGCGATAATCAAATTATGCTTCTTCGTCCTTGGTCCTTGATTTTTCCTTTATCACATTTCTATCATAGTTGGGGTGGGGGGTGGGGTGGGGAATTAGAATCGTTCATTAACAGATGTGGCTATTATTTGCTTGATGTGTTGTAGTTTTGGCATTCTCTAATGCCTCGGTCACACAGCACTCCACGTCTTACTCACGTATAAAAAGTTCGGAAAATCTGGTGGACGTGGTCGTACGTGGTAATTTTCGGTCAATTTTGGTTTGGCCATGCTTTGGACGGGGTATGGCCGTCGGCGGCTGTTCCACTGCTGAAGCACTGCCTAAGCACGGCTAACCACGTCCAGCCACGTGTAAGCCAAAAAAAAATTGCACATGTTCTAAAACAAGGGGGGAAAAGGCGGCAAGTTATACCGATCCAGATCTTGTACAAAACACCTCCAGTCATTTGCAGTATGCCTGGAAAGAAGGGTTCATCTGCCAAGAAGAGGTCGACGAAGGCTCCCCAAGACTCCCAGGCCCAAGTCACAGTCCAGGTCCATGCTCCCCCTGCTGGTGCTGCCGGTCCAGACCCTGACCCTCATGCCGAGGTCTCAGAAAATTACGGTATTTATATGCCGCAAATCAGAAGTGATACAGAAGTGATTAGGCAGTGATCGGGACGTATTTCGAACTTGCTCGAGACGTCGATAGGTAGTGCTATGTACGTGGAAAAATCCATTTGTCAGTGATAAGCCGCTAAACACACGCTATTTCCCGTGATTCCAACGCGGTACATGCGTCCAATGACCGTGCTCTGGCCGTGACTGAACGCTAAACTTTCGCGTCTTACCGCGTCTCCCCAAGTTTTAATCACTGCCGGAACACGGATTACCACGCGTGTTTCACGTGTGTTGCACGTCTTTACCGCGTGTGTTACCCGTGGTTGTGCGCGGGCTAAAATTTTGAGCAGTTCAAAACTTTTTGCCGCGTTCGATGCCGTTCAGATTTCTCCCCGCGTCCTGCCACGTCTATACCTCGACCGTAGCTCGTCTTAACCTCGACATCAACGCGAACAACAACGTCCTCTCCACGGGTAACAAATTTTGGACGCGCTTTGGCCGTGATTCAGTTGTAAAGGGCTGTGTGACCGGGGCTTTAGATAATTATCCTGTCGGTTGTGTTTTCTTCGGGTGGAGGAGAAATCCTAAAACAGTTGTATGCATGTTCGTGTTTAGCCTTTTTTCAATAGGTGTATGGTTATATAAAACATCTTTGATATGTACTACAGCTGTCCTTTATCGAAACATTATTTACTTTGTAAAATGGTAATACTGTTGTACATTCAAATAATACATGTTGTACCGACATTGTTTGCTGGCATATACAATGAATGACGTATTTTGTGCTCCCTGAATTCAAATGCAGTTTATATATTATTTGAAGTAGGGTCCGTCGTGAGCCATAGTGTTTTCCAGAATTGTGCTCAGTGGTCTGGTGCGTTAGGCTGTGCGCCCAATGGCAGCAAGTGGGCGTCTCGAACGGCTTGAGTTAGATGTTGTACCAGCCAACTCTGGAGCTGGACAATCGCTGTATAAGAACGATTAAATAAATAAATAAATTAATTAATTAATTAATTAAGTAATAAATAAATAAATAAATAAAGTAATAAATTAATAAATAAATAAAGTGATAAAGTAATAAATAAATAAATGTCCACGCTGTGACTTCTGTCTCTATCAGCATTACATTTGCTATACCGTTTCATGCTGATAATGTGTGCCACATTTCAGACGGTAACACATTATGCAGTAGCCAGATATATTAATACCTACCAAACCTCAAGAAAGTCCGAGACAGTCAGCAGCCAATCTAATTAGAAAATCCCTTCCCGGCATACCATCAAAGTCGCTCCGCATCTATTTAACAAAGTACTCGGTGTTTCCGGGCTCCCCAATGCTTAGTTCTGCTTTCTATTAACACGGGCGTTCTAAGCAGCTCCCACTTACGACATTAAACACTTCTCTTGCGCACTGCTAAAGATACTTCCAAGTCGGACTAGATACACGCACTGTATTTTGACCATATCACTTAGTATCTGTCTTGCAAGATATTGGAGGTTCCAGAACATTGCTTTTTTTTCCTGCTTTCTATTGACACGATGGGCATACTACGCGAGCGCATTGCCTTCGTGACCGTTGCTCTATTGCTTTAGCTACACGCGCAGTATTTGGCCCTATTCACTCAGTATGTCTTTAGAAGACTCTGGGGGTTCCAGGACATTGCTTATTCCTGCTTTCTATTGACACGGCCGTTCTAAGATGGCTTCCCTCTGTCTCCCAAGGACAGTATAGGAAAGACAGTAGTTGAGCCGGAAATGAAGCACTCTCTGAGGACTGTGCTGCGGGAGACGGTGACTGCAGAAATGAAGAGTTATGACCCATTACTGTGGCCATGTGTGTCACAGGGCGAATATTAGTGGCCGTTTAAGTGTTCTAGGGGTGGGGGTGGAGTTTGAGGAGTGGCAAGATGTGTGTGTGTGTGTGTGTGTGTGTGTGGGTGGGTGTGTGGGTGTGTGTGTGTGTGTGTGTGTGTGTGTGTGTGTGTTTATGGAGAGGAGCGGGAATTTGGGAAAGTGCGTGTGTGTGTGCTTATGATAATTTTTTTCTTGCCCGGAAAGGTGTAGGTTACCTTGTATTTTATGTAATAGTATTACAAATATATAACGAGATAAAAAGAGGAACAAGGACTGTTATTGGCCTCGTGCAATTTACATAGCAGTTACTTTGCATGTGAGATATAGGCTAGCGAAAACAATTAATTCAGTCTCTTCCTTCTTCTTCTTCTTCTTCTTCTTCTTCCTCCTCCTCCTCCTCTTGTCCCGCTTCTCCTCCCGCTGTTGGTTTTCAATAGTGTGAATTGAATAGTATACTATATGTTTGGCAAAAGGTGCCGCTAAAATCTATCTTATTTTCTATCTCTTTTTTTAAAATATAAATAAGGCAACTATACTTGTGTTGTAGAGTGACATTGCACTTGCTGGCATAGACTAGTCTGATATTGAACAGCCGCTGTTTTAAGTGACCAAGTGTAGGGTGTCACGCGAGGTGCGTTCCGATCCTCCCTCCCTGATGGGTACAGTACACACAGCTGCTTGACTAATTAGTATTGGCAGCTGAGTAAGGACAGTCTCACACGTACCAATGGACAAGGTTTATTTAGTATCTGCATGCATGGTTTCCAACACAATGCTTCAGTCTACTGGTGTATGTAATTTAGAATTATTATCTTCAAAACTGGTAAGCGACCCTCACTGAGGAGGGCTTAGGGCTGATAACCTATACACGAAACATTTCTATCCTATCCTATCCTATCCCGTAACTCGAGGTCGTTGGGGCACCACAGATGATCGTTTAACAAGCGTACTACATCTTTCTGTGTCCTCAGAACCCTCATGGCTTCGCTCAGTGTCAAGCCAGTCCATTCTCGAATGTTGTCCTCCCACTTCTATTTCTGTCTCCCTCTACTTCTGCCACCGTGCCTTGCATGATGGTCTTTGCAAGGCCAGATGCTCTCCTGGCGTGGCCAGACCATCGAAGTTTCCGTTTCTTCAACATTGTGAGCATATCATAGTGTTGTCCAATGGTTTCTGTGATGTTCTGTCGGACTCCGTCATTTGGTAATATGCTGAGTATAGGAAATGCCCAGAAGTCTTCTGTAGCACCTCATCTCCATGCTTTGTATTCTTCGTTGTAGATCTTCTGTGGGGGGTCCATGTTTTGCAAGCGTATAGGAAGAGGGAGATGACAGGGGAGCGCAGCAGCCTTACTTTCGAATGTGGACTGAAGGTCCTGTCTTTCCAAATGGGCTTCAACCTTGTCAGGGCAGCAGTTGTTTGTGCGATCCTGGAGAAGACTTCCTGTCGGGAACCATTGTCTCAAACGATTCTATGTTGTGCTAAAGAACTGGCAACAACAGCAACAGTAAAGTACCGGTAAATAGCTCTTAAGTTTATGGCGCGCTCCTCACAGTTCTTGTTCCCCCTTCCTATCCCCTATCCTATCCTATCCCATAACTCGAAGGACATTGAGACACACAGATGGTCGTTTAACCAATGTACACCATCTTTTTCTGTCCTCAGCAACCCTCATGGCGTCTCTTAGTGTCAAGCCACTCCATTCTAGAATGTTGTCCTCCCACCTCTTTTTCTGTCTTGGTTCCCATTTTGCTGCAATCATACTGGTTATGTGATGCGTGACGTTAAAATGGATGCATCTGTGAGGCTGTATATTTGCGTGGTAGAGAGTGAGAGTAAGAGTGAGAGAGAGTGTGGTTGGGGGAGGAGGGTAGGGGAGTTGTCGTCGCGTTCTGAGATAGCCTACTCTCGGTGATGGTCTGGCAGACGATGGAATCTCCCTTGTTGGTCAGGATGTTTGATTGCGTTTGATCAGCCGTATGGACTGCTGTACCTAATACGGTCCCACCATCGAGTGAAGTGTTAGTCCCCTCAGCAGTAACTGCCAGGCTTGATGCATGGTGAATGCTGCTTTGAGCTACTGCTTTCCAACATTTCTCTACGCACAAAAAATCTAGATACAGATCAGTGTGGAATCAGTTTTGCTAGCAAGATTCATTTGAGGTTTTCATCAACATATCTTAGGAAATGTGAAGGCATCTTTCCATTTTAGCTATCTGTCTAGTGTGGCCACAGTGTTTCAGAAGTCTGTTAGCAGCACTTTTGGAACTCCTCTTCTGGCCACACTAACCCACTATTCGCAACCAATCAGACGTGTGCTTTTTGTTAGGGGTGTTGTGATTGGACGCGGCGAACTGTAGCTAAGAATGTGATGCCGATGATGATTGAGCGAAGATGAGTTTGCCTGTTCTTACGTTTCTGATTGGAGTATGTTAACGGTGAGTGAGGAAATGCTGTTTTAGAACTTTTATTTTTATAGTAAATACTATATAGCACTTTGAGTACAGTCATCACTATCCCACCACCAGTAGTAGTAATAAAAGTAATAGTAGAAGTAGAAGTAGTAGTAGGAGCCGCAACAGCAGCAGCAGCAGCAGCAGCAGCAGTAGTAGTAGTAGTAGTAGTAGTAGTAGTAGTAGTAGTAGTAGTAGTAGTAGTAGACGACTAGTGATAGCAGTTTGGGAATCCCTATCTCCTGGACACTAATGTCACAGGAGGCTGTGTATCTGATGCTAAACTGTCCAACATGGAAGTTTGATACCTAAGAGGTGAGTCTTGACCCGAAAATACTGACCTGATCTGGAATCACCTTACGGCGATAAATGTTAAGAGTTTTATCGGACACCAATATATGTGCTCGCTGTTTCACCGCTGGACTTACTATGCGGGCTTAAGGTCGATTTTCCGAACGCGTGCATACTTTTCCGTATGTTCTCCAAATTCGCCAAGAAAGTGCGACGTTTGGGACACTGCACAGTTAGGAAGGCTTCGCGAATCTTTTGCGAATGCGGGAAAATCTGCCAAGGGAGGAATTCAATAACATTTAAAACCCAAACCTAAAAAAATCGCGATCAAGCCTGGAGGGATGGGGGAGGGGGGTGAAGGGGGTCCATTTCCCTCTGATCTTGCTTTTTGATTGTCGCCCTGTTGCTGATAATGACGAGATGACGCTCATAATGTTGTGTGCAAGATGCGTGTGATAGAGAAATAGAGGGGAGGAAAAAAAGGAAGTTGCTATCGCAGGTCTTGCTTGTGTCGGGGGAGAGAGAGGGAGGAAAGAGCGGGTTTAAAATGGGTGTGGGCTGGTGGGGGGGAGGGGAAATCCTCTTATACGTATGCACTCCCCTTGTTTTGGGAGAGGGTGGGACTGAGATGGGTATTTTGTGGGCGTGGTTGTCTGACGTGTGGTGTTCGAGTGGACGTTCTTCTTATAGTTATGGGTGTTTCACAATAATAAATTTTCATTTAGATCACACAATAATTACATCATTTTAACTTTGACATATTTTAGCGATTGTTGTTTTAAGAAAAAAAATCGGTTTCATTGGTTTGGGATGTTGTTTAATAGCTGAGTGATTGTATTGTACCAGAACGTTTCCAACGGAATTATTGCAAGTTTGCAATTTTGTAAGATAACATCTACAGTTAATTTCTATCTCTCTCTCTCTCTCTCTCCTCTCTCTCTCTCTCTTGCTGTCTCGCTCGCACGCATACACACACACGCGCGCACACCCACAAATACACATACACACACGTCCTTCTCACTCCAAAACCAATACATTATGGTCTTTATCACCTTTTTAACCTATGTGCATGCTCTGAGCATGCTATGATAGCATGGAGTATCAGCGCTATATATGTGGCCGTCTTCCCCTTCTTCTGTCCCATTCTTCCGCCCAATCATTATTCTTGCACCCTCACACGGCTCCTCTCCCACCCCACCTCCCCTCCGACGCACAATCTCTGCCAAGCCACTTCCGCCTTGGTGATATCGGCAGTTCTAATCACATCTGAATAGCCGAGTAGTGTAAACAGCTGTGCGACCTCGGGTGTTACTATGACGGACACCACCCTTTATGTTTGACCTTTTCTTAAAAACTTCACCCTTGTTATTAACGCTCAATTCTCATTGTCATGAAAGAGAGAGAGAGAGAGAGAGAGAGAGAGAGAGAGAGAGAGGGAGAGAGAGAAGTTGACTATCGACACATTTTAAATGTGTTTAAGCCAAAAGACCCATCACATTTCATCTTTCGCACGCACTACATTTATAGAAGAACGATTAAATAAATAAATAAATAAATAAATAAACAGTACTGCAGTAATTTTCTGTCTGAGAAAGTAGAAGACGTCTGTGGCCCGGCCCGGCACTCATCTAGAGTGGCTTACATATTAAACGAGTGTCAACGGAACGCTTGGCACTTGTAGTGTGTCCTATCGATGTGGTTATTTCAAAGATAACACATGGTGCATTCTCGTACAGCGGGATGCAGATCAAGGTGATCACAACACGAACGATTAACTGTGATGCACATTCTTTTATTCTTTTTTTTATGTCGTCGAATAGTGTTTTTGGGCGGCCCTCGTAAAATTATTATTGCCAGTCAGTAAAAAAAAAAAAATTGAAATGTGTGTGTGAGGCAGTGTGTGAGGGTGTGTGTGTGTATGTGTGAAGGTGTGTGTGTGTGTGAGGGTGTGCGTATGCGTATATGTGTGTGGGTGTGTGAACGTCTAGTTCTGTCCCTTTGAAATGTTGGCTTTGCGCTTGAGATTTTGTTCTTCAAGGATCCCTTTCACATTAATGTGTATTCTCACCATACCTCTCAAGAGCCCAAATTCAATTATTTTGACCATGTTTTGGGATGTCAAAAAACTGGATTGTGGCAATGTCTTTTTCCATTCCTCTTCTCTTGCTACTCTTCCTTCTTCCCCATTTTCTTCTTTTTTTCTTCCTCATGCTCATCCTCTGCTTATTCATTGCTCTTCCTCTTCTTCTGTTGTCTTGACATTTGCAGTGCAAATGGCAGACCCTTAATCTTGGGACTCATTTTAAATAAATAAACAGCTCAAAATACATTTTAAATTTATCATTTAAGGAAAGAATCAATTATTTTGTTTTAAATCGCTGTCTGTGATCTTTGCATTTCCAAACAATTGTGCATGACCGTAAAGTATTGAACCTTCGACGTTGGCAGATTCATTTAACGTGGTGGGGATTAGATTTGCGGGATGTGTTCTGGATTGCGGTCTTCCGTGTGCGTCACTGTTTGTTTAAACTCTTATACAATGCAGAAAATCGCTTTGTTTTATTCTATGCTTTTATTACATTAAATACAATAATTTTATTTTAACCTTTTTTGTATTTTTTGGGTTGTCTTCATTTCTAAAGGATTCTTTGAAAAAAACACGTTATATATTCTATTTGATTTTTAGATGTCAAATTTACAGGATTTCAGAAAACATTATTATTGTTAAGTAGCGCACTAACCCTCTAAAAGATCACATTCCAGCCGCTGACTACCCATTCTTCAGCATGCACAACATAAGTTAATTAAGTCAGGATCGAACACTCGTCAGCTTGGACGACACACCTGCGCCGTAAACCACTAAGCCATCAGTGCTGCCACATCACGAGAACAAAGGGTGATAGCAAAATCAAATATTTTTCACGCGCGAGATCGAGTTTCAAAGTTGCGCCACTTTGCTCCCTTGGTTTACTTTGTGTATTCCGGCCAATAATAGTTTCAATTCCATTTCAGATTCAGCTTGCATCAGGCGAGTTTTAGAGCTGTATTGTTTTGAGGGATGTCGCGTCATAAATGTGTTTAATACTTAAATTACCGTATCATCATCATCAGTAGCAGCAGCAGCAGAAACAGCAGCGTCATCATCATCATCATAATCATCGTGCTTTTTTTTTTTTTTTGTAGCTATGGTTGTCGTTTTGTAACCTTTTTTTTTTTTAAATCTGATACTACGGTACATGTAAGTTGCCAAGGCTTGTACTTTGGCCCAAGAGCTAGCTGGCTAAATTGACTTCTGCACTGTAGAAGTGATGGAAGCAGACTTGAGAATGGGAACTGAGAACAGAGCAGAGAGTAGTCTGACTATGTGAAAAAGAACCTGTGGAAAAAGCTGTGTTTATTTGTAACAGGCATACAGGAAAATATGAGTTGAAAGGTTGTGGATGGATGGACTTGGAGGGGAGACAAAGGCACGAAATTGTGTTTGAGTCTATGCAATATAATATAATATAATATAATATAATATAATATAATATAATATAATATAATATAATATAATATAATATAGTAATGTAATGTAATGTGTAGTATAGTATAATATAATGTAATATAGTAATGTAATGTATAATATAATATAATATTAGTATAGTATAATGTAATGTAATGTACTGTAATATAATATAATATAATATAATATAATATAATATAATATAATATAATATAATATAATATAATATAATATAATATAATATAATATAATACGCCATTATTTGTCTCGCACAGAGCGATTACAATGGTGTGTATTAGTCATGTAGACTTTGCGCCTTTGTCAATGGACTCAAAAACGTCCCTAAGACACTGAGACCCCAATACAGAGGCATTGGAAGGTGTAACGGAGGCAGGAAGGGAAGGAGGGACGGGTGGGGGATGAAGAGAGAGAGGGAGGGAGAGAGTGAGTGAGAGAGAGATAGTTAACGGTCCAAAGGTTTACAGTAGGGCAGACAGAGAATGGTTAGTTGATTTATTGATTGACCGATTGGTTTGGTGCTTGACTGACTTGTTGACTGATTGACAGAAAAAGGCTAAGAGATTGAGGAAAGGGACACAAGAGGCTGGCTGGCATCGCTGAAGGAGAGAGAAAATAAGAACGAATTAGGGAGTAATTGATATTGATCCGGCTGACTGTCACCACTGTAAACAGGTCTACCACCGGACTCTATACTGACTCGTGTTTATATAATCTTTACTAAGCTTCCTGTGTTGTTTGCATCTTTTCGTGGTATAGAACCGCTATAGTCCCAGTGTAGCTAGCACCAGGCACATTATGCTTTGTGGGAATGTATCTTGTGGGTGGACTTGAGTTGATAATACGAAAAGTAAGGTGGTACATTCTACGTTATAGGCGTTTCAATTCGCCAGGTACGATTGCATGACGTAGGGTGCGCCTGTGCATAGACACGAAGGATGAAGACCTTGCACCCCCTACAACTTATCATTTATCAGTGATCATTGAAAATGTGTAATGTGCTGTATAAAACAATTATTTCCTTTTGATTGTGGTGCGGGAAATGCTTTTTTTTTGTGTGTAGCATACCACCCCATCTGCGCTTTAAGCTCATTAGTACATTTAGAATAAAGCCCTATGTAAGTGCTCTTAAGTGAGGTTTAAAAAAATTATTATCCGTTTTACGGGTTTGTCGTTTTCGGTAATAATTATAGGATCAAGCAATATACAAGCCAACCTAGTTTAATCCTGTAAGGTGTAAATGGGATTTTTCGTCATTTTTCTAAAGGATGACGGGTATGGGGGGGTGGGGAGGGGGAAATTTGTGTAGTGAACATTCTGTGTGTGCCTGGAGCTGCTCAGTGGTCAGTGGCGCTTCCTTATAGCATCTGTCCAAGCTTTGGGGTCGTGGATTCCATCCTGGCTTCGGAGAGCGGACGTTAAACCAACGGCACTGAGCATAGTGCTATCTATTTGAACTAGCACACGCCCTCTGCATAAAAAAAAATTGATTTTTGTAACTTAGATGTACTGTAAAAAAAAGTATTTAGTCCGGACGAATGCAATACAGAGAGAGAGAGAGAGTGACAGATAGATAGACTGACAGACAGAGATAGAGAGAATCAGAGAGGAGAGAGAGAAATATTTTCAAAGGTGGACAGTTACAGATGACAGTGCGAACAGTCTGTAGTATTAAGGTGAAGTAGCAGGGAAAGAAGTGTGGACAGTTAGGAGTGTGAGGTAGAACCCACACTGAATACAGTGAATAGAGCTAGTGACTATGAAGAGCCTGGCTTCAACCGTACAGGATTAGCCCTCATTATACCTGAGGTAGCACCAAGAGCATCTCTTTGAAGCAGCAGCAACAGAGTTCAGTCCCTGTGGTCACCAAACACCAAGAGAGGCTCTTCGCGGTCAGCAAAGCCCAATAATAGGACCAGCAGATCCTCTAGTTTACATCAATATATGTCCGCCGTGTTCGCCAACGTCGATCCAGGATGGACATAATGATCACCACCTCAACACCCTCAAACCCCAGACTGGATGTGCTGCTTTACGGCCGTTCGCATTCAAAACAGGACCAATGGTAATTACAGTCTAGTCATTAAAAACAGTAGAGAAGTTCTACCTATTCATTTATTTACCCCCGTTGGGGTGCCGGGGGTTTCAGTATAAATAGTATCCCCACTTTCTGGAAATTTAGTGCTTTAAATTCCCACTGTCGCTGTCTTTCTCATTTGCTCTTTCTCATTCCTGCTCTGTTCTATCAATCTGCTATACTATCGTCTTCTTCGCTAGCCCAGTCTCCTACCTTTTTTCTTGAAAACTCTTCCGGGATAAGACTCCTTATTTGTGTATGAGGTCTGTTGGATCAGCTTGGGAATATTGGACGCTTTCTGCCAGGTGGTCACTAGGGCTTCCTATGATGTTATTATTTAGCAATGTAGGCATTTTATATATATATATATATATGTGTTTTGTTGATAATTTATAATGATGTTTGTATTCTATTTTGTTTTTGTAAACTGGGGTTCGATAAGTTGGGGTGAAGCCTCAGCCGTCCCCTGCGTGGGATGTCTTTATTGTAAAGTGACTGGCTGGTGGAGAGCTTTCGGTTTTACCACTAGGGTTGTTTCAGCAGATCTTTTATGCGGGTCGGGGGTTGTCCGGTCCTGATTTGGCTCGGAAGAGTCCGCTGGACCTAAAGCAATAATAATGTAATGTAATTCATTTATTTGTAGTGAAAGCTGTGTCTCAATGTTAAGATACCTCGTCTCGATCTACATAATCCTCTTTGGAAATGTGTAAATGTAAATTGTCTGAAGACTAACCACGCCGAAGGCTTACGAAACATCGTGGGGGGAAAATATTATTACTTTTATAATCATTACGTGCTTGATTTTGTTTGTTTAATACCATTTGTATCCTAGAACGCAGCTTCAGTTGTGAGAGAAATTAGGATATTTATTGAGATGTAGTTTGACGGGAAGCAGAGCGGGCAGACACATAAAGCGTTGAAGACTTGTCAAACAGTCTACCGGGGATCTATGCATGAAAAAAGAGTAAGCGCTTGGTTCCGTACTATAGCCAAGTTCAGTTCTGTTGGCCGTAGTCCGGTATGCAGGAAAATGGCCTACGAACATTTTCGTCCAAAATAACTGACAAAACAGCCCCGAAATTAGTTCTCCTCCGATCATGACTTTGGCCCGAAGTTTTGGACTAAAACCGAAAACAAGATGGTGGTTTTCGGCGTTCTGTTATTGAATCAATACAGGCGTACACTGCGTCGAAGTCGCGTTTTTCGCGACAAAATACACCACTGGAATTTTTAATGATGACCGAGTTATTGGAGGTTTCATTCATAGATCCCCAAGACCACTCAGTGGGATATCAAGTTTATATACTTGTAATAAAAAGTGTATATGTTTGCAAAGCAGTATAGTTCGGAGCAAACTGACTGGGGATCCTATTAGTACACACTGCATGGCAGCTAAATAGTTCAAACTAGCGAGTGTAAGTAATTCAGATAGTGTATACTGGTCACAGCCACACAAGCGGACACTGCCTAATTAACCACCACAGTAACTGGCATCGATCATATTTTGCTTGTCTGCCCATGAATCATTGATAACAGCAATAGTGTGTGCAAATATCTGGCCTGTAGGAAAAACGGCTACCAGAGTAAACTCCAAGAAGAACAGCATCTAATAAAGATTATAATTATCCAAGATGCTGACACTTTTTTTAGGAGAAACAAGTACTACCTAATACTTTTAGAGTCCCAAGGAAACGACGAAATATTTGTAAAGCTGTAGGCCTACTTGTTGCCATAAATATAGAGGCGAGTTATAACCAAAAATGTTAATGACCATGAGGTTCATAGCAATATAAACGAGTTATAACCAAATATGTTAATGACTGACTTTCATATCAGCTTAAACAGCCGTCAAAATATGACTCCTAAGGTGCCTTTTTTTACGGTCATACCAGGTAGTTTCCTGTACTTCTGTAGACTTTTTTCCCCTTGGATAAACTAAGGATAGTGCACCGTTCTTGAAAAATTTGTCCTGAGAATACCATACTTGCTTGGTTGCCTATAATGAGTACCGGAGCACGCGTTCCCCCACATCAACGGGTAGGGAAAGGGTGACAGTAAAGCGGCCGCTGTATATTACTCCTTCAGTTGGTGTTGAACGCGTCCATTATTGTATAATCGTTGATATATGTATAGACTAACGTAATGAGTTGGAACCAGCCTGTAAGTTCTGGCAGTGACAGCATCGGGGAGGTGGTGTAGACAGTCCTTTCCAACAGCGTTGTACATGTATAATTTTCCAAGTTGGGTAAATGACTAGATGTGCGTCACACCTGACCCTTTTCCCCCGAGAAACCAAGTCCAGAGGAGCACACATGCGGCGCGACCAGGTCTGAAGTTGCCAGCTCCGGCTTCGTAACAATGCGGAATGGGGTGGAACTTTCAGCGTGTCTTCATGTAGGGAATTATTCAATTTCCTTAGTTTCCATAGAGAGTGTGCTTGTCGTCTCCAGAATTGTGCTGATTCTGATACTGCTGCCAGTACGTTGGCATATTTCTAAAGAAAGATTGAAGAAGTCTGAGGTTGTTGTTTTTATGTTGATGTCTTTTTTTTGTTTTGTGTTTTTTTTGTTGGGGGGGGGGGGGGGGGGGGAATGTGGTAGGAGTTAACTTGGAACGTCGCGATGAAAGGCTAGGCAAATCAAGACGGCATGCCAATCAAGCGTGTTACAGTTGTCAAGGAAAAGGTGTAAACATGACGCTTCGTTATGCTATCGACATTTATTCACGGAAATGCGAGCATATGTAGAAAGTGTGCAAATACAAAAGCGGACATTTTCCTCGGAACATTTTACAAACTTGTCAAACAAACATTACAACAAAAAGGACTTTTGTACTAACATGTTAAAACATTAATAATTTTGTAAACGTTATCTTTCATGGAAACTCCGATGTTATGGCTATGTCGCCAGAGCATCATGCCTTGCAAAGACCATCCTGCAAGTCAAGGTATAATAAGGAAGCAGTAGAAGAGGGAGACAAAAAAGAGGTGGGAGGACAACATTCGAGAATGGACTGGCTTGACACTGAGCGAAGCCATGAGGGTTGCTGAAGACAGAGAAAGATGGAGTACGCTGGTTAAACGATCATCTGTGGTGCCCCAACGACTTTCGAGTTAGGGGATAGAATATATTAGGATAGGTAGTTAGTTAGTCATTGTTTATAGGGTCCAACGGACTGCAAAGAGCCTAATCAGGACCACGACTTGGTTGAAAGAGGACTCACTCCCGATCCGTATAAAAGATCTGCTGAAACAATCCAAATGGCAACACGGAAGGCACTTCATCAGCCCGTCACTTTCTAATATTGGCATTCCATGCAAGGGACGCTGATGCTGTACTCGAATTGATTAAACCCCGTTTATAAAAACAAAATAGAACATAAACATCATTATAAAATTCCTAAATTGCTAAATAATAATAATACCATAGAGAACCCTAGTGACCATTTAGCAGAAAGCGTCCAATATCCCCAAGCTGACCCAACACATCCCAAACACAGATGAAGAGTTTTGGGAGAGTTTTCAAGAAAAAAGGTAGGTGACTGGTCTAGCGAAGAAGATAGAAGATAGTAGATTGATAGAACAGATTAGGGATAGGATCTTTTACGTCAGGGGGAATAAAAGAGAAGGACGTATAAGACATCAATTAAAAACATTTCCCTTATTTGCAACAACCCCCCCCAAAAAAAGAAGAAGAAAAAGGGAAGTCATATTATTATTATTATTATTATTATTATTATTATTATTATTATTATTATTATTATTATTATTATTATTATTATTATTATTATTATTATTATTATCATCATCATTACTATCTCGGTGAGCAAGTTCAAACTTTGCAGTTCTGGTGGAATCGTATTTCTAGATCGATCCTTCAGGGAATGTATTGTTCCTGTTTGCATGCATTGTGTGGAAGCAGGAACCGGTGGATATGAAGTGTCACTTTCTCACGGTCGAAATCGAGATCGAGAGAGGGGGGAGAGAGAGAGGGAGAGAGAGAGAGAGAGAGAGAGAGAGAGAGAGAGAAGTGGGCATGAGATAGAAAAAAATACACCTTCATGAGATATGATTCGGAAAGTTTAAATGGCGGGAAGAGGGATAGGGAGAAAGAGGTTTGCAGGAGTCACAACAAGCATGAGACAGGAGAAATATGACCTGCATGGGATATGATTCAGAAAGTTTGGAAATTGGAGAGGGGGTTGGGCGGTCGTGGATGGTAGGGGGTGGGAGGAAGGGTGGATGCAGGTAGGGATGCTTTAAGAAGTATTGATTTTGATGCACGATGACATTTTACGGGCCCTAATAACATTGGGGGAAAAGACGCGAGATCCGCCGCAAGGAAGAGAGGAAAGTAAGCACATACATGTACAAATGTTAGATCATTGGGCAACTGGGAAAGAAAAAAAAAAAACAGTTGTTCAGCAGTGAGGAACAAGGACAAAAGATAAGGATCTTAAACATTGTAAATCTGATACAGACTCCAGAACAGTGCTAAAGACGGGTAAGCAGACAAAAAATGTGAGGCGAACAAAGAAAAAAAGATCGATGAGAAGAAGAGGAGGAGGAAGAAGAAGAAACCGTATGATAAGAAACTTTCTTTCAAAATTAGTTTTCTTTTGCCTGGGTGTTTAATGTTATTAACACATACAGCGTCTTGACAGCTCTTTTGTCTTTCCTGCTTCCCCCTTCTCTCTTTCTACCCTCACTCCCCCCCCCCTCGTTCCATTTGTATTTCTTATCTTCTTTTTATTTCATCTTCTCTTCTACCCGATCCTTTCCTTCTTCTTCTTCTTCTTCTTCTTCTTCTTCTTCTTCTTCTTCTTCTTCTTCTTCTTCTTGACATTGTTATAGTTGTCTTCTTCTTCTTCTTCTTCTTCTTCTTCTTCTTCTTCTTCTTCTTCTTCTTCTTCTTCTTCTTCTTCTTCTTCTTCTTCTTCTTCTTCTTCTTCTTCTTTTTTTTGACATTGTTATAATTGTCTTCTTCTTTTTCTTCTTCTTCTTCTTCTTCTTCTTCTTCTTCTTCTTCTTCCTCTTCTTCTTCTTCTTCTTCTTCTTCTTCTTCTTCTTTTTCTTGACATTGTTATAATTGTCTTCTTCTTCTTCTTCTTCTTCTTCTTCTTCTTCTTCTTCTTCTTCTTCTTCTTCTTCTTCTTCTTCTTCTTCTTCTTCTTCTTCTTCTTCTTCTTCTTGACATTAGTTGTCTTCTTCTTCTTCTTCTTCTTCTTCTTCTTCTTCTTCTTCTTCTTCTTCTTCTTCTTCTTCTTCTTCTTCTTCTTCTTCTTCTTCTTCTTCTTCTTGACATTGTTATAATTGTCTGTGGGCTTTGCAATGCACTGGAATATCTTTGTCAATTCAATTTATGATCTAATGAAGGGATCTTATGCGTACACGTAAACAGCAGTGTTGGACAAAATGGACGTCAAGAAGAGAGAGACAGAACTAGAGAGAGAGAGAGAGAGAGAGAGAGAGAGAGAGAGAGAGAGAGAGAGAGGGAGAGAGAAAGAGGGAGAGAGAGAGAGAGAGAGAGAGAGAGAGAGAGAGAGAGAGAGAGAGAGAGAGAGAGAGAGAGAGAGAGAGAGAAGGTCAGGGTAGGAGGTAGGTGAAGAAATGTTCGGGATGGAGATGGAAATGAAGGGTTCGTTTCACAGACAGATAGGAATCGGTGGGGCGGGGAAGGAAGAAGAGAACTGGGGTGGGGTGTGTGGTGAGGAGGGAGAGGGGAACAAAACGTGTAAAGTTTGCGCTACTGACCCTCGTCCGATAGATTTTGTCAATGTGCTGCCGGACGCTGGGGCTAAGGTGCAATCACTAGCCGTAATGTTCCAGATAAATAATCCTCTCCCTAACACCTCTCCATCCTTTTTTGACAATTCATCTGTTCGTTCTTAGCTGCTGTCCGTTAGGTCATTGTATGTAGAGTGCAGTCCTTCCATACGTCTGGTGCTAAGACTCAAACCCAGTCCCCAACGTGGGAATCTATTACCAATGTAGGAAAACGTTTTGCTACCGAACACGTCTTCACTGGGAGCACCGAGTTAGTAGAGTTTCTTTTTGGGTAGCTATAACAAATATTGTGGCACGGGAGACTGGCCACTAACTCAATGTTCGTATCAATGTTGGTCAGAATCTGTTTAGTTGTTCTTGAGAGATTGCGTGCACAGAACTGACCGACGGACAGACAGACAGACGGATGTTTGGCTCGTTCTGATTTCTGACTGTTACAAAGTATTTCCACGTTTCCACTGGAAATGATTCTAGGACACTTTCCCCCTGGACCATTTCCCCCCGAATTCTTCTTCCCTGAATTTTTTTCCCCAGTGACCCTGGAACTCTTTTCTCCTAGGACTTTCCTTCCCGTTATATCATTCGTTCCCCCTCTTCGTTATTGTATATTAATTTTTGTTGTTAATGCAATTATTCTCACACATGTGTGTGATACCAACTTTTAATTCAACATCTTTGTTTTAACACACGTACATTCACACTCGTACCTACACATCTTAACAGCGTCTAAAATAAAACAGTGTATCCCAATTCCAAAAACTCAAAATCGCTTCCGCCGTTTTTGAGATATTGAACCTTAACGTGTTTAGCAACAAGATAACTGCAGTGACCAAGACCTTTGTGGTAGAGTCAATGACAGTGGCTAACACTGCTCACTTCTAACGTCACAATACAATTGTGCCACCAAATTATGAAAGGGTGGAGATGTTTAGCGCGAGCGAGTTCCACTTCCGAGTCTCAATTCAATTCAATTCAATTCAATTCTTTTATTTAACGTCTCTTCACTTGCTGAGTGATATTAGACCAAAACACTTTCTCTCGCACAGACAAACAAACACAAAGGTCCATAAACAATAAAATAAATAAATAAAATTCTATAACAATTTGTTGATCAGAGATTCACTAATAGTCGTAGCAACGTCAACTATTACATGATGATGTAATATAGAATCTAATGGTTTGTCGTTGTCAATCACTATTTGTTTTTCCTTATATGTATTAAGCAACACAGGACACTGTCGTACAATGTGTTCCACAGATAATCTTTGCGAGCAAACACACAAAATATTCTTAGAAAACTTGGTATTCCACGAATTCACCCTCAATTTGTGAATAATCCTACTTATGTGTCTTGAACAAATAAAATCTGGAGCTCCACAACTTAAAGCTGAACGCATGTAATTTTCAATCTCTTAAATATCTTCCGAGTCTCGATAAAATTCATAAACCTGTCTTTTTTTCCACCACAATATTGCGATTTTGCAAGTTGGTCTAAAAAAAAATTGGTGGCGGTGTAAAAGGTCATAGGGGGAAAGAGTCACGCGTGGGAAAAAAAAGTCCCAGGGGGAAAAGTCACGGGGTGGGGGGAAGGGTGGAGAGGGGGAAAGTCTCCTGATACGTCTGAAAATACCCTAAGGGCATGCAGAAGATTTATCACATACCATGATCACCACGATGCTCATTCTACTTTTCCGTAGTGTCATTATTCTCCCTGTGAGAATCGTTGGAAGCGATGAGAGGATTTTATACAGCAATATGTCTGTCATGCCTGCAGCGCGCACGAATAAAAACGCCAGGTTTGCCATGAAATTGTAATTTGGGACACACACACTCACACACACACACACACACACACACCTACCCCCCCCCCCACACACCTACCCCCCCCCCCCCACACACACACACACATTCCACCACCACCACGACCACATATTGGTGAAATATACTCGCAACAGACTTAAAAAGAGATTAGACATTATTCGTAACACTTTCTGAGTTTAGGCTTACACTTAACACTCTTGCCTTATTACCCCGGTCCTGCGTTTTCCAGGATTGAGATTACACTATTGTGACAGACATATATATATATATGTTTGTGTGTATGTGCGTGTGTGTGTGACACACACACGGATACAGAGACTAGCAAACTGAAACAGACAGGGAGTGAGTGACATACAATTTTGTGCAGCGACATAGACCATGTCTCTTAAATACTGCAGAACTTCGGTAAGACAAGTACTCGCCTTAAGTGAGTTATCACAGAGACAAACAGCTGAGCACCATCAACCAGCAATATTCTATTGGGGATTGCATGGAACCGGAGCAGAATCAATGAAAAAAAGATCTGAGGATTCGTTTAAAAACTGTATGCTTTAAATCGATTGTGGGAAAAATAATATAGAAATAATTAAGTGCATATTTTGCTCCAGGTCAAACAAAATTTTCATCTATTAATTTTTTGTGTAGGGGCTTTGCGTTCTAACTACAAACAGCACATTATTTCTTCCTACTTCCCCGATCGTCTACGTTCCATTCCATCGTCGCCATCACCTCTCTGTGTGTCGCTGTGTTTCTCTGTGTCTGTCTGTGTCTCCCCCCCCCCCTCTCTCTCTCTCTCTCTCTCTCTCTCTCTCAGTAAAAAGGCAACATGTTTGATTGATTGATTTATTGTTGCTTTGGGTCCAGCGGACTCTTCCGAGCCAAATCAGGACCAGAAGGCAACATGTAGAGCACTGAGGAGGTACAGACAAACAGGCACCACAGACACCAAACAGACTTACTTAGCTCAAAGAAAGCAGTACAAAACGTTGCTGAAGGACAAAGAGAGTTCCTACCGGGCAGAGCGTGTGCGTAAACTTGAAAGCGCAGTTTCTGATACAGTGAAATTTACATCATTTAGAACACATCTCTTAAAACACATTAAAATTAAATATAATTGCTATTGTTGTTGATTTATATTAACAACATTAATGTGATTTCAATTGTTTGAAAATGATTTTATCTAATGATGACTTTGTTATTGTCCCATGATGTGAATGATATAACCTCGAGTTGTATGTAATAGTTATTGTTAAAGTCCCAAGGGCCAGTTGTAAAAAAGCGCATCTGCGCTTACTTTTTTTACCCTTGCAAAATAAAATTCTTATCTTATCCTATCTTATCTTATCTTATCTTATCTTATCTTATCTTATCTTATCTTATCTTCTCTTCTCTTCTCTCTCTCTCTCTCTCTCTCTCTCTCTCTCTCTCTCTCTCTCTCTCTCTCTCTCTCTCTCTCTCTCGCACGCTCTCTTTGTGTTTTGTCGACAATATCGAACATTAATGTCATTACATAACTGTATTTAACGAGCCAAAGAATTAGTATTTTCCAGCGAATTGCAATTTCTTCAAGGATGGATGTTTCGATGGAGTGTAAATAAGTCGATTTTCTCAATTTAATTTGTTGCTGGGCTTTGCACTCTGAGGATACCCAGCATAGTATTCCATCCTTTCTCTCTCTCGCTTTTTCCTCCTTCTTTTCCTTCGGACGGTCAAATATCATCATCTTCATTTTTGCTTACTTATTTCAACTTGTGTACCTTGCATATGCCCTTCTTTTTCTTCTTCTCCTCCTCCTCCTCCTTCTCCTCCTCTTCTTCCATATTTAGCACCGCGAATGGATTCCTAACTTATGCGAACTCTTGTGACCGCTATGCACTTCTTTTCGTTCGGTTCTACGACGGTAGTTCAAAACATGCTTTGTGCTGAAGATGACGTAGTATTGTGCTCATTAAGACCTGGCATTTTACTTCTTTTTCCTCTTTCTTTTTCATCATCATCATCATTATTCTTATCCTCATCATCTTGAAATGCCTTTACCTATCTGAACTCCCTTTTTCAATCCTTGCATGCCCTGTGTCTATTCTAGAACGGTAAATCAAGGCACGTACTGTGGGGAAGACGACGTAGCATTATGCACAAAGCATGCCAGTACCGTGCAATTTCTCTCTAAAGCGAAAATCACCTTTAGCACGCGACGTCCTTTGGTTAGTTTTCTGCAAGTTTTCTTGGCATCGGTCATAGTTACAATAGGATAAAATGTTAAGGGTTGGCTACGTGGTCCATAAGGCATATGATTGTTTGATGCATATCACTTGTATAGAAGCAAATCTCCGTTTCATTTCGAGGCTTGAGTAAGGTCCTGTTGCTGGCCGACGCCTTGAGCAGCTGGTTGTTGTTGCGCTCTTTTAAAAAAAAAAGTTCACTTCATGTCACTTATTGGACCCTGATAAACCTACTTTCGCAGCATGCTCATGGCGCAACTGGGGCGACGTGGGTTTAATACTGACTTCTGCCAACTATTTTTGTTTGTTTTGGGGGTTCTTTCTTTTTAATTTTTTTGGGGGGAAGTCTTCAATAATGGTACAGGACGCAGTCAATATAAAAATTTCAAAAATAAAAATTCGATTTTCTTTCCGTCTTCTAATAGCGATCTCCCTGCCTTTACACCACCTGTTTGAGTGATGGATGTGTGTTTGGTATGTGTGAGGGTGGATGAGACAGTTGAGCGTGTATGTTGGTATAGGTCGCCGCGCTTTGAGCCTGAATGATTTGGGGTAAGGCGCGTATAGCATCCTGTATTATTATTATTATTATTATTATTATTATTATTATTATTATTATTATTATTATTATTATTATTATTATAAGTCAAGAAACTATTGTTGGCATCCTGCTTTAAAACAGCAATCGCCTTGATTAGCTCTTTTGAGCTTTGAACGAGCTATTTATTAAAACATGCATGTTACACACGCTTTTACACAGCAAAGGCCTGTGGTCTCGGCCGCATGCTAGTTTTGATACTCATACCTGTGACGAAGATCGTTGCTTACTTTTAGTGATTTCTATTTTCTTGTATAGGTCTGCCATTACTGGAAGGCTTTAACAATCTTTGGCTGTTCTTCTTTGCTGAGGTCTAATACCTTAATTTATCTTAGCATGCAATGTCAATTTTGGCTACAGTATAATTCCTCGTTCCTTTGTTTGTCTCTGGGGAGAAGGGCAGGGAAAAGTGGGAGAGTACCAAGGTGAAGATGCTTTGCTTGTGTGAAATATCGATGCATGAAAGTATATAATTTATCTGAACTTGCAAGTATCATTTATGGCGTAGAGCGAATACAATTCTACCTAGTTACGTTATCTTAACGTGTTTACTGCTATTGTTATCACCAGGATACGAATTGGATTGGTGTCTGCATCTTAGGTTTGGTGGGGTGGCCTCGTGGCGCAGTGGATTAGTTGCCGGTTTCTTATGCCGAAGGTCGCGGGTTCGATTCCCGAAAGGGGCGAACGTATGTGACTTAGGTATGAGACTATTGAGGTCACCGAGGGTTTTCTCCGGGCACTTCGGTTTCCTCCCTCCCTTCAATAATGGTACTAAACGCAGTCTATATAAAAAATTTCAAAAAATAATAATTCGATTTTCTTTTACGTCTTTTAATAGCGATCTCCCTGCCTTTACACTACCTGTCCGAGTGATGGATGTGTATTTGTTGTGTGTGAGGGTGGATGAGACAGGTGAGCGTGTATGCTGGTACAGATCGCCGCACTTTGAGCCTGATTGATTAGGGGAACGGCGCGTATATAGCATTCAGTATTATATTGGTCTGTTTCCGAAACTTATTATATAAAAGTTCTCTTTGTGTAAATGGATAGAATTGGATTCTGTTCGGTCTTGTTGGGAATATATGAATCTGTATACAAATCACATCAATAGTTCAGTAAAACATTTGTAATGAATCTGTGTACAAATCAAAATAAATCTCAAATAGTTCAGTCAAACATTTGTAATAATATCACTGATTTGCCTTCCGATTGTAGATGAACTTTAGTTGTTTTCGTTTACTACATTCATGATAATTTCAACCAAACGCTTCAATAATATACAAACAGTCGCCACAACATCACTGCACGCTTTTCGATTTCAGTTGGCCTGCATTGCGGTAGTTGCCTGCTATTGAATTTTGCTAGAAGGACCTTGGTCCTCAAGTGTTTTGTTGACAACGGGATGAGGGATTGTAAATATGCTGTATAGTATACTAAAGGGAATAATTTATATTAGACATTGACAACCTCTCCACATAATCAATTCTAAAATGACACTTTTTTGGGTCTATGGCATTTTGTTAAAGGGTATGAGATTAAGGGAGGTCACGTGATCTGTTATTCTGCCCTGTAATTGAATTTTAAAAAACAAATTAACAGTTACTGTTAAATGTTAGCAGCAGCATTATGGCTAATCCATTGTGGGCACTGAACAGTGTAAAAACTCTAACATAAATTAATTAAAATTTAATAATTGAAAATGATCAATTATAAAGTGACTTTCGGCTTTCTTCTTGTAAAACACAATAATGAAGAAAATCATGGTGGAATAACAATGCAGCTTAATCAATCATAAAATGTAAGAGCAGAATTAACACCGCCATTTTGCATTGTTGGTTGTAACGTGCTTCTATACAACTTTTCTGAAATTCATACGAGATAAAAAAAAAAAAAAACTAAAGAAAAACCAGGAGAACAAAAAGACGAAAAAGATTGCTGAATCCATACCATGGTTCATCAACATCGCTTTTCTTGCATGCTTGTTCTAGTAAGGACTTCTAATAAGAATGATTGACTGACATGTGAAATTTGAAGAGTTTAAACTATAGAATAACTTTACCTGCACTTGTGCGCATTTTGCAGAAGCAAACAAAAATGTATGTATGAGTAGTGGGGGTGGAACGAGTAAAAGAGATGAAGATGGAGGTGGAGGTTTAGAACACTATACAAATATTTGCGTTACAAGCAATACATGCAGGAATAATACGATATGAATATTTTTACAATTGCTTGTGTGTGTGTTTGTGTGTGTGCGTGTGCGGAGGTATAAGCCTTGAAATGGGTGACTAACCTTGCTTTTTATGCAGGAAATGAGTGTGTGTATTAGTCACCCAGTGTTTTCCAGCCACCCATTTTTTTCTAAGTACATAGGAGTGCTCTTTTAGTGCATGAGAGTGCAGTTGTAGTGCACGAGAGTGTTTTAAGTACAAGGGAGTGCTCTATTCACAACTTTCCGGCACCTCTCATAAAAACTCGTGGGTATCGCCATTATAAATTAAAACGAGGTTAGCATAAAACCAAGTTCCGGTCTAGCTTGTTTTGCTTTTATCAAAGCTTGATGCGTGACTTTTAAATATGGCAAATTGCCGAAAACGACGATTGTTAGAGCCAGAAAACGAGTGGGATAAGTATAAAAACGGTGGAGGAAGTACATGCTCAGTGAAAGGATGCAAAAAACAATCGTAGAGGCCTGTATTTGTGGCGACGTTTGAGGTGCGTCGATCATCGACAGAAAGTGAAACAGGACCTGAAGACTCTTGTAGTTTTCCATAGCTTCGCCGTCGCAACCTTCACAAAACACGAAGTAACTGACTATGTTAGGTGAGAGTTGTGGCCAAGTGGGCTAAGGCGGGACTAACTTGCCTTGTCCACAAGCCAGAAACCAATGGCGCCTGACAGGTGTGGGTTCGAGCCAGCATCTGGGCGTTATGTTTTTCCGAATATTTTTCAAAAATTCACAAATAATGTTAGGTAGGTAGGGTTTAGGCGCGCCACTGGCGATAGAAAGGGATAATAAACTGCAGCAAAAAAAATAAAAATATGTGAGGGTACGATATTGGTGGCCAGTGACACATGTTATTATTCTTGAATATTTGGAAATAACTCACTAAAACACGCGGAGAAAAAAACCCGGAAGTATGTTTCATTGAGGGGATTCCCGTTGGTGCATAGGATAGCAGAAAAGTGTGAATCCGGGACGGAGAAAATCCAGTCAATTTTCGGGAAATTTTGCAAGAAAGTTCGACCTATTTCGTCGCCTATAGGAGACGAACTAGGTCAACTTTTGAGACGGAAAGAGCCAATTTTGCATTAGATTCTTACATTTCTAAAGAAGTGTGCGTTCTTTCCGTCAAAAAATCACTTTCTGATTCTTGCATTCTTAATAAAACCCAGTCTTGGTGTTTTACATACTTGTGTGTGTTTGTTGTAAAACAAAACTTCTTCACAGATTGCAATGTGTTAAACACCGGATATGGAACATTTAGAATGGAATATTTATAACAAGTTATTAACTTTTGAACGACTCTCTGAGCCTATCAATGCTTTATTTAAGAACATTTCATTTTTTGTTGTTATTTTAAGGTAAAGAATAAGACATTTAAAAATAATTGCTATGCAAACAATAACACATAATTATATGAAGTACATTAAAAGTTTTTCTTCATTGGTACTTTTCATTAAATACATTTATCCTAACACAAATTGACAGCAAAAACAACAGTTTTTCGTGTATGTTTTAATATAATTTTTTGGAAGAAAGAAAGACGAGTTTTGACAAAGTTTGTTGGTGTTATCGATTTTAGATGGGCATTTTCGACGAAAGCTTATTTCAATATTGACACGCTTGAGCAAAGCTTTGCTGAAGTCCTTGAAGGTTGATAGCGCATGTTGTGAAGAATAAACAATATATACCCTATGTGTATGAATAGGTCTAGTTAAAAAATGTAAACAATGAGTGTCCTTGTATATAGAGAAGACCATAAACAACAATATATTTTGCTTTTTTTCCCAATAGATCTTGACTAAAAGAAAGCAAGTAAGATGGTTTTAACACGGGAGTTTTGTTTGAAACCCCAATTTTGAAAAAAAAATCTAAATACAGATAGAAGGTCGGTTGTTGTAACATAAGAATAATAAAAAAAAATTAATAACGATTTTGAAGGGAATTAAACAAATAGCTCTGTATGTTTTTTTTTTCCTTATTAGTTTTGTTATATATACATATTCATTATCTTGTGCTGCGTTTTGTATTATGTTGGTTTTCAATATAATCCACAGCAATGGCAGTATCATATCACGTTTTGGTATTTCCAGATATGATATATTTTGAAATAATGGTATTGGATGCAGTTGATATAAACATTTCCAAAAAAAATATTTTCTCTTCCGTCTTCTAATAGCGATCTCCCTGCCTTTACACCATATGCTTGAGGAACAGATGTGCGTTCGTGTGTGTGAGAGTGGGTGAAATATGTGAGCGTGTGTGTTGGTACAGATTGCCGCTCTTTGAGCCTGATTGGTGAATTGGGGGAAATGCGGGTATATAGCATCCATTGTTTTTATTATTATTATTATTATTATTATTAGTAGTAGTATTAGTATTATTAGTATTAGTAGTAGTAGTAGTAGTAGTAGTAGTAGTAGTAGTAGTAGTAGTAGTAGTAGTATTGTTAAGTTGTCGGGGGGAATCCGAACGAGCCAAGTGTCTGACGGTCGGTCCGTCTTTCGGTTCGTCCATCGGTCGATCCGTCGGTCAAGAACCACTTAAGGGATTTTGACCAAGTGTCATAGGAACATTACCTAGGTTAGTGGCCTGGCCTGCCTCCTATGCCCTCCATCGTATTTTGCTCTAAAGCATGGTTAAGGTTACTGGAGCCATTATGTTGGTAAATAAATTGTGCTCACTATTTCAAAAACGGTTAAAGTGATTTAGTTGAGATTTGGTAAATAGGTACCTCAGATCATGGGCCATCCTTCAGTAGCAGTTTGTCCGCCATGAGGTTAGTTGGTCGGTCCGCCGTTCGTAATAGGCATTATTCCTAAATAAACCGAAAGTAGGTCAATGAGAGTTGCTTCCCATGAAGTGCGGTACACAATGCATGTTGACAGCTATTTAGGAAGTACTCCTATTTAACATTTTTTCTTCTTGTTTTAAACACGCGTTTTGCATTATCTCAAGAATAACTAGATGGGTCCCATCTCCGTAGCTCAAGTGGTGGAGCGTTTGCCTGGCACACCCATGACCAAGGTTCGAATCTCGCGATGGGCAAGATAAATGTGGCCATTTTGTCACTGTCCATTTTAGCAGTATGATTGCTCTGGTGGTTCAGTGTTGATTTAGGTCCCCCCCCCCTTTCTCCCTAGCAAAGCTATTCCCGTCGGTCATATCGCCAATGTTGGGTCTTAAAAGTCATTGTTCATTCATTCAACTAAACCAAAATTCATAATTTTTCTGTGCGGATTACTGTAACTACTGATTCACATGTTACAATATTGGTATTTGTACTTTCTCAAAGGTCAAGGTCAATGTGCTTCGCCGTTTTCTAAACACGATTTGCGCTGTATCTAAAAATTGGCTCAGTCGATTTGGTAATTTTTTGTTTCTTTCGGCTTTTGCAGATACTTCAAATTGGCCTGTGCTTTCATGTTTTCCTTTTGCTTCGTTAGGATCAAGCCGAGTCAGAGCACTGCCAACAAAATGAACACTTTTGAAAATGCGTATTTTCTGGCTATGCGTTTGAATGTCTGGGAATGCATTTGAATGGCTCGCCATCTTGTTTGTGTCTTAATATTAAAATTATCGATGACAACAACGGTAAGAGAAATGATGAGAACACATGACAAAAAGGAAGAAAGAAAGAACGAAAAGAAAGAACGAAAAAACAAACTAAAAAACGAAGGAAAAACTCGGTTACAGTGCCATGTAGTGCTCGCGGTGTTTTAATAGGATTTCCTCTGAAATTAAAAACGACAATCACTGCTTATGTCATACCGGTACTTTCTTGTGAAAGGTTACTGGGCTACTGCCTTTGATAGGAGTGTAACTTTACGGAAACAGTCTTGTTTTAATGTTTGTTTTAGTTTTTTATTTGCTTTGATATTCTACGTTGCTCAACGTCTCTTATCGGTACTAGTGACCTGTATCATTAGCGATCCACAATTGAGCTTACCTCTCTTTCAGAAATTTTCTTACTGATAATCAGAGAGAGAAAAAGAGAGAGACAGAGACAGAGAGAGACACACACGCACAAAAACAGACATAATATAAATATATATATATATATATAGTTGTTTTTTTTATTTTACTTATTGTCTGGCTTACAATGTGATTTGTACATTCTCCATTTGGGGAAATGAAGATTAGTTGTCTTGCCTTGTTCTGCGGTATAGCTCTGTCTTTGGAAAGATGGGAAAAATAGCGCGCTTTAGAATCTTCCTAGTGTATCTTGGAATTCCCTAGGATGAATTGGAATTCCACCGACCACTGGCGAAAACCTTCAAAAGCTTCAAAAGCTAAAGTCTATATGCCACAGGAAGAACAGCGATTTAGTGCGATATCAATTCTACTTGTGTATTGGAATGCCCATACGTCCCAAGATGAGCTGGACTTCATGTCAACACTTCCTAAAAGCGAGTGCATTATGAATCTATTTAATTCTAGTGTAGATGAGATCTGTAAAATTCCATGTTTATGCCACTATACACCAGGTGCAATGTGTCAAGGTCATTGTTGTTGTTGTTGTTGTTGTTGTTGTTGTTGTTGTTGTTGTTGAGTTTTGGTTAAAAACAAAATAAAACGAATCAGTGTTTGGGAAATATCTCGGTCATGCTTCGACGAGTGACTGCTGATTCTTGCACAGCAGTAGTCACTCGCAGACAGTGTGTAACTGCAGTCAGTCGATCAACAGATGGAGCTTCTGCAAATGGTCGATGAATTTGTTTGTATTCGTCGTTATGCCAATTTTGCCTTGAAAGCGACAAGATGTACAATTGCTACACGTTGTTGAATACACTTTACTCATCGGTCAATATCAAATTCTAAAACCGCTTTGAGTGTATGCAGCTTTCAACAGTTCCTGTGACCTCTGCTTCTACACCGAAACGGAAGTGACATAAATGGCAGGATCTGCACTGTCGATGACGTATTTCCTGGTTTGGGCTCTTGGACAGGGGGCGTGTGTTTTATAATAACGGGACGGCTGGAATCGATAGTTCCATGAAGCGAGATATTAGCTCTCATTTTCCCCTTTATGGAGATGGTAGCACAGAGTTCAGTACTGTTGCTGGTTAGAATGCTTCTTCAATATTGGTTGGGTAAATGCAGTGGGCCGTGAATGACACCGAGGCCATGACCCTCAGTGAGTCTGGAGACAAAAGGGTTCGGCTTGAGAACGGTTAAAATTTCATTTTTTAAGCCGTTAAATGAAATGTCATTCCAGCCTGTTAGTGTTACGCATTTCTGTTAGAATCGCAATTTCTACAAGGACCATCCAGATTCCATCGCGAAAATGTCGATAGTGGGTAAAAGGCCCCAAAGTCCATTTCCTTTAAGGGTTTTACGCTGACAAATCCACAAAAGGAGTTTAGAAGTGACAAGCTTTAGAAAAAACTTTCATAGGAATATATTCCTATAAAAGCCGATTGTATCTTTTGGTTCTCTTAACTGTGGATGGCGCCACGTATCGACTACCATGCATTCGTAGTTGAGACCATAGGACCAGCGTCTACTACAAAGACGACGTGAGGTTCCAAATCGTAAGTGGTTTGAGATTTGTATTAAAAGAGCCGACTTTCTCTTACAGGGTTTCCCTCTAAACTGTTGGTGGTGCAAGGCCGCGACTGTCGTGCTTTCGTATACCCAAAGTTTTCTCCCGTGAGACAAATTGATGATGACGACGACGACGACGATGATGATGATGATGATGATGATGATGACGACGATGACAATGATGATGATAATGATGATGATGATGATGATGATGATGATGATGATGATGATGATGATGATGATGATGATGATGATGATGATGATGATGATGACGACGATGACGACGACGACGATGATGATGATGACGACTTGTTTAGCACACACTTGTACTTGTCCGAGAAGCCAAGGCATGCTGAAGACGCATACACCGTCTTGTAGCATGCTTGCTCATGCATGTATAAGAGCTGCTTCTTTTTATAAGATGCGAGAAAAGCAAATTAGTGCCGTAAGATGTGTACAGCCGATCATGATCGTTAACATGGAATGTGCTTGTGGGTAAAGAATAATGATGCACCGAAGCAGCAGGAAATAAGGATGCACGGACGCACAGAAAAACTGCATCGTTATGGATTTTCGGGATACCTCTCCACCCTCAAAAGCTGACGAACTCTAGAAGCTCCGAGCTTTGCCAATATTTTTTGTGACCGCGATCTAATTAGTGGAAGCCCACATCGCAGCGTCAGGCGTCTAGACCCGGCACACCACGACGGCCACGGTGGTCTTCAGGGTCTTGCTGAGGACACAACTGCAAGTGCTGAGGAATTGTTTTAGTCATCATGGAATTAATTTTCCTTGTCTTCCACTTTTCTTTTCTTCCTCCCTCTCTCCACCTTCCCGGTCCCCTCCCTTTCCCCCGTTGCCCCTGCTTGTAACGTATAATCTTTTTGTTTATGGTTCCAAACAAAATAACACACACAGGGAGACTCGCGTACCCTTTGAACTCCTCACTCTGCTGCTGCCGCCCGTTTCCATCATATGGACGCGCTGCACACCCTAACCATATAGCCGAACCCTGTCCTGGGTGGAGCTCTCATGAAGTCGATAAACAACGCCTGTAGAATTTCGCTGCTAATTTCAACCGAAGAATATGAGAGGAGTAGGATTGTGCAGAGAATAAGGAAATGTTTATATCAGTTCAACGACATTTCATCGACCTGCCTGCCTATCCGTTTAATGCAACTATAATGACGAAATATATATATATATATAACCTTGCACGTGTTGCTGTCGATCCGGTTGAAAAACAAAAGGCTTGTCGGTCAAACTTTTCATTAGTCTCAGTGTTTCTCAGATTAACTGTCAAATTTCTCTTTCCGTTTTCGACATTGTCATGATCTATTTTCCAATAAGCTTACTATTGTTTCGTATTTTTCCATAGGTTTTTCGAAATATCTAAGATTTCGGTTGCCCGTTTGTGGTCCGTGCTTAATTTGGCTGAACTTCCTTATAACTTTCTTCATCTGAAGCTTCCACTTTCTTTTTTCGTTTTAGACTTTTCAGCACAATTATAAATAGTGATCTGGTTTAACATCACTGAAACTCAAGAAATATTCCTAATCTTGCTGACGAATCGAATAAGTTTCTTCTTATACTTAGATCTCAACACATCAATCGTTATCTTTCACATCAATCTACTCTACGTAATAAGTAACCAGTACAGCACAGCACCAGAGTTTTTCAACAGCAGAATGACCCACGTGATGTCTAAAAAGGGATATATGGCGCATAGTGGTACTTTTGAGAAAACTCTCCTGTAGGATGGGGCATTCCCCAGCGCAGAGAGGTCATCTTAAACTGAACTGAACTGTACTGTTAATAGATAAACCCGGGCTATTCAGTGAAGCTCGGATCTATTTATTCAACTAGCGATCTAGGGTCATTTCGAACATATCCGAGTTTAAAATGCAGTGACTTTGAAGAAAGGTTAAAGCACATGGCTGAGGTTGGATACAATCAGTATTCCTCGGAAGAAAGAGGGGAGAGGAGTGAGGGTGTCTTCAGTGTAATGAATATTCCAAACTGGGTGAAAAGAACACTACTGGTTTTTTAAGCGGTATTTCAATGTCACTAGGGTCCAGTCTTTCAGTATAACGTGGTTACGGAGTTATTGATATCGCCCATTTTTATATAGGCTGCAATCTGGACAATGGGGCCAGAAAATCTCCAGATTGCGTGCGAAGAGGAATCGGGACTCGCATGAATCAAGCTTAGGTACTTCACTCAGAATTCCCCACCCTGCGGTCATATCTTCCATGCAGACTTAGCTTTTACTGGAGCTTGGGAGAAGTAAGGTGTCACAAAACAAAATCACCGAGTCCGCCTGGGGTAAAATATTCCATGCAGTTTTAAGTCTTCCGTGAGAGAAGTAACGTTACAGAGGAAAGCTTAGAGGTATCCTTCCTCACTTCCCCCCCTCCCTTTTTTTTCCACCGCCTGATTATTTAAGCCTGGCGTCTGCTGTACTGTTTACTGTATGTCCTGGTTCTCTCACGTGCCGCTGAATCTCCGAGGGGGAAGTCTACCCGTCTATCTATAGAATTAGATAAATTTGCCTAAATTGCCACTATGGCTCGGCAGTTATTGTTTTGTTAAAAAATTATCATCATCTATCTATCTATCTATCTATCTATCTATCTATCTATCTATCTATCTATCTATCTATCTATCTATCTATCTATCTATCTATCTATCTATCTATCTATCTATCTATCTATCTATCTATCTATCTATCTATCTGTCTGTCTGTCTGTCTGTCTGTCTGTCTGTCTGTCTGTCTGTCTATCTATCTATCTATCTATCTATCTATCTATCTATCTATCAGTCTGTCCGTCTCAATCCGTCCGTCCATCTGTCTCTATATCTAAAGAGAAATCCTTCCGTCCATCTGTCTATATATCTAAAGATAAATCTGTATATATATCTAAAGATAAATCTATGTATTTATCTGTAAATAAACCTAGCTATCCATCTATCTATATGTCTGTGACACAGTCCAGTTATGGTTTCAATACGATGTTAGAAACGTACCACAGTCATTGGAATTGATGTAACGTTTTAATAATTGTGAAAAGCGTATTACAGTTGCTGGAAATGCTTAGCCTTGATGAAAGAAGTCTGTATTAGTGTTGATAATAAGAGGTTATAAAAACGAAAACATAGCGCTGGGTGTATCCAAACTTTAAGGAGACGGAAGATAAATGAACTGTTGAGATAGATTAATAAAAGTGGAGGTGGTGGTGTCCAAATTTTTTTTTCCAAATTAAAACAAGAAACTGGAAATAAGAAGTAAAACAAGAAATATGGTTGTTGGTTATGGAAGTGGGTTATAAAGGAAATTTGTGAAGCATGAACATAAATTACATTGATAAGTTTGAGTATTCAGAAATATGGAGTTATTTGTATAATAGATTTTGAAATTTTAAGAGATGTGAAGGTGTTTACAAATACAAATACAATATTAGTAATTTAGAAATATGTTAGTAGATTTCAGGGTAGGTGTGTGTTTAAAATGATAAGTTAGTGTGAGATGTATTAGTGTGGGAAATTAATCTTTAATCAAAGTTGGAGGAAAGACGTGGAGTATGGTTACTGTAGTTCTATTTCACCTTTAACATTGCGTAGCCAGTTAGGTGATGAATGAAACTCCACAGAATGGTGTAAGGCGGATAGAAGATAGATGGTTTTTGAAAGTTCCTTGAAATAAATATTAATAAGAGAACGAACGGATGCCCATATAGATATAAATATAAGATGGTGCACGAGTGAAAGGGTTCGCTACAGCTCTCGGTCATAGCTTTCTACCTCTCTCTGATTCAGTTCTCGACTTCTTAGTTCTCGGCCTCTGGATTATGTGATCGAATTGTGCTAGAAGGTATGATGAAGATTTTGTATTTTGATGTATTTTTTACAATATATAAATAGTTTTTAAAAATGAAAGTTGTATGTCAGTAAATAAAATCTCTCAAACTGTCTTTCAAGCTGTCTTTTCATTAGTGTAAAGTGTTGTCACCGATATTTAAGCCCTATTTTAGAAATAGGACTTTCCCCGAACATGATGTCGATTAGCTGACAACGTCATATATCGATCTAATCAATCTATCTATGTCGTCGGAGGCCGATGAGGTACAAAGCAGCAGAAATTGTCGTCCAATCAGCTCACACTCAACAGAAGTCTAAAGATTCATCTTCAAGAAATGTCCACTCCCGTATTAACAAAATTCTCCTGCCAGTTTTGTCGTCTTCGTCCCAGACCCACTAGTACAAGGGCTCGCAGATTTTAAACCCCTTAGGAGCTAACATCGTTCCTCGGGGTAGAAATAACGTAACAGGACAATGGCCATAGAAAATCCTCTTTTTCCTGATATTAATAAACTAAAGCAAAACAGAACAGAACAGAACAGAAACCCAATCTCTGTAAGACCGTCTTCGTCTCTCAATTAAAGCCTTCGGCGATATACGTTGCGGAACTCACACTAAAAGAACTTTTTGCCCACTATTTTGTCCTTCCAGACTCATCTGAAAATACTTTGATATAATCTAGTCGCGAATAAGAACTAGCCAAATGTTGGCCTGTCTTTTGGTCCGTCCGTCCGTCGGTCCATTGGAAGCCGTATGATCCACTTAACAGATTGTGACCAATCTTCATAGGAACAGACCCTTGGTTAGTGGCCTACTATACCTCCCGTGCTATCATATTTGCTCTACCTTAAGTCATGGATGACACGCAACAAGCTTAAGCTTAATGATGATAAAACCGAAGCCCTCCTCATTCACAAGCACAACACCTCCTCCTCACTCCCGCCTCTCCCAACATCGCTTACGGTAGGGACAACTAACATTCAGTTCTCATCCTCAGCAAGAAATCTTGGCTACATTCTCTCCGATGACCTGTCCCTCAACAACCACATCTCCAACATCTGTCGATCTGCATACACGGCCATACGCCAAATCAGCTCCTTTCGCCACTGTCTTACGCTCACTGCCACCAAAACCCTAGTCTGCGCTCTCGTCCTTTCTCGTCTTGACTATTGCAACTCTCTCCTCGCTGGCTCCCCAAAACACATCATTGACAAGCTACAAAAGGTCCAGAACTCAGCAGCTAGACTAGTATTCCGAGCCAAGAAACGCGATCACATCACACCTCTACTACATTCCCTTCACTGGCTTCCTGTGCAAGCACGCATAGAGTACAAACTCTCTGTTCTCTGTCACAACTTCTTCACAGATTCTTGTCCCTCCTACCTTGCTGATCTACTGTCTGTCTATTCCCCCTCACGCACTTTAAGATCTTCTGCTGACACTCGCACACTCAAGGTTCCCGTCACCCGCACTAAGACATACGGCCAACGTGCATTTGCTTACTCCGCACCTAAGCAGTGGAACTCCCTTCCCTCCCATATCCGCAACATACAATCATCACAAGCATTCAAAAAGGCCCTCAAAACCCACCTCTTCAAACTTCACTATTCAGAATGATCTGTATCCCGCTGCCATTCTCTCCTCTTTGTCTCTGTCTGATCCGTAAGTGTATACACGGCTGTACATATTTATACTGTTTTTCCTCCTGGGCCTAACCGGGCATATAAATAGCTGTGAATATGTTTTTGCTATTCTATTTGTCTTTTCTGTTATTTGTGTACATAGTTGTAAATTTGTAATTTGTGTACATAAGTGTAAATAATTTATACCCTTACTGTTCTGTCTTTTGGCGTATTGTAGCGAAAGCGATGTTTTATCGAGTGCATGTACTTATATGTAATGACTATGTAAAGCGTGGTGAGTCTGGTCATAGGCTGGAGTACCCGCTATATAAAAATCCGTTATTATTATTATTATTAAAAGGTCAAGGTCACTGGAGTCCATTTTTTGCAAGGCACGTGTTGCTCATTATCTCTAAAACGTCTAAAGCGGTTTTGTTGAGTTTTGGGTATACGGGTACTTCAAATCATGGGCCATCCTTCAGTGGCAGTCCAGCTGTAGGTCAGTCGGTCGGCCCGAATTTCTTATGTTTTTTGTTTGTTTGTTTGTTCAAAACACACTTTTTGCCATATCTCATTTTTACTTTGCGGATACTATAACTATACTGCTAAGCATGTTAGATCATTCTTATTTGTATTTTCTCAAAGGTCAAGGTCATTGTTCTTCACCCTTTTGTAAACACGTTTTGCTCGTATCTAAAAAATGCGCCTAGCCGATTTTGAGTTTTAAACATAAATTCTTACAGATAGTTCAGATCGTGGACTTTCCTTGCTTGTTTTCTTTTGGCTTCGTTAGGATACAGCGCAGTCACCACAACACCGCCAACAACATTTTTACTTTTGATAATCCGGAATATTTTACCAGCTGTGTGGGAGTGCTTGAAAATTTTCTTGCCATCTTGTTTTAAAATAATCTATACAAGTTCAGATTCAGACCTTTTTTTTTTTAAAAATTCTATTATGGGTTCAGACGTAGACAAAAGTTGGGATGTTAACGCTCTGCCCCGTTAGCTTCAGCGACGTTACCGAGAGTTATTAAATGGCGTTCATGGATGTTGAAAGCTGGGTGTGCGTAAGAAGAGCACAGGATGAAGTGAAGGAAGAGACGGCGGTTGCGGTTCTAGGATTGTGGTCAGCTGGTTAGTTGCCTGAGGCTTTAGACGATCGCCTAAGACAGCAAGTTGGCTTCTCGTGCGGCTTGAGGTTGATCCTGTATCGGCTAGCGCCTTGAGCAGCTCTTGAGCTGACGAAACGCGCTATGAGAGCAATAAGTAAAGTAAACTTAAATAATGATCAGCAAAGATTGGAGTTCGTGTCTTAGTTACAATACATCGATTTTGTTTTCTTCTGCCGGTGCTAGATCGCCACTATACATGTAGTTCTATAGTTGGACTGTGAGTGACTCTGCCTTGGACTTTGCACGAACTGCTTTGGAATTTGCATGAACTGGTTTGTTGTTGTTTTTGTTGTTGTTGTTGTTGTTGTTGTTGTTGTTTTAATAAATCAATCTCGTTACGACGCCAATAACCTTAGGACGGGAATTCGTTTACATTGTCTGCAGATTCTGAACTTTTAGTTTGAATTGGATTTCCTTTGTAGAAAACGCTTTTTATGATTATTTTACCAGGTATATTACAGGAAGATTTTTTGGCAGCCTTCCTGTTTTGTGCTATTTTCAAAGTCATCGATCATCATCATCAATGGCAGCAGCAGCAGTAATTTCATCTTGTTCTTCAATAGGTGTTAGCTGCTGTTGTGGCGGTTGTTGTTGATGCTGATAATGACGTTGTTGTTGTGTTGATAATGATGATAATGCTGTCGAAGACGACGATTATAATATCGATGTTTTTATGATGTTGATGTGTCCTCATCCTCTTCTTACTACTGACATCATCATCATCATCATCATCATCATCATCATCATCATCATCATCATCATCATCATCATCATCATTATCATCCTCATCGTCGTCATTATCGTCTTTATCAATCTTGTTCTTCTTCTTCTTCTTCTTCTTCTTCTTCTTCTTCTTCTTCTCTTCCTCCTTCTCCTTCTCCTCCTAAACCTCCGCCTTCTTCATTTCCTTTTATTTCATCTTCTTTCTCACAACCTTCCCAATGCCGGATTTTGTCTTTGAATCATAGTCTCGTCTACGTCTTAATACTTCAATCTTCTATCAGTTGGAACGTTTGGTCAATGCAGCATAAAAATGTCCGAGATAACAAATGGTTTGCATCATTTTGATAGAAACTCTTTATAGCTTCGTCTTATCATCTGCATGTATTGGTCCGAAGATGGCAGTAGTCTTGAAGGCCGATATTCCACTTCCAGACCAAAACTGTTCTGCTCCTTTGGTAAGAGCTATCTGGAGCCCCGCCTTACTGTCTCTCGTTATGTATAGGTCCGCGGATGGTATCAGTATAAAATGAAATGCTGACAATGTGGGTATTTGAGCGCGTACTGTATTAATTATGTCTTTCTGGTTCTGCTCCGGACAGATACCCTTTCTTCTGCGCTTCACAAAATTCCATTTGTATTCAGAATTAATTATAGTAATACTTTTCAACTTATTTTTTTCTCCGCTAGACAGTAGCAACTTTTAAAGATGTTTACCCGTCGTGCTTACGGATGATATATATATATAATAAAGTTATTCAATTATTTTAATAGGTACACTTTTGCATCGTCTTGCGTTTGTGCCAATTTCATAATTTGCTACTTACTGTGTCAACAACTGCGTTTGTGTGCCGTGCATGTGTTGTTGTGATGAATAACGGATGAATACGCGAGGTGAGGAGTTTTAAGCATTTGTCCTGGACAATAACTGTTTTCGTAGTTCAATACTAAACGAAGACTTTTGTCCTTAAAATAAGTCCCAGACTTTTCGTTTTTTTAGGCTATGCATCGTAATCCGGGAATTGAGTTAAATTTGCCTTGCTTGTTGTTGTGTTTATTTGTTTGTGATTTGTTGGTCATGTTGAGCCGTATCAATAGGTGCATTTATGTGTAGGTGGTAGATAATAGCAGTTTTAAAGAAGATTGCCCGTCGTAGCTTTTGTTCTAAATAAATAATATTTTGCTTAGACGCAAGTGCTTGTCATTGTTATTGTGCTAAATGAGGTAATCCGAGACTGTTCGATAATGCATTGGTGCATTGCGTGTTCAGATTATCGTCGTGTCGATAGGCGCAGTTCTGGGCTCTTAGTAGTATGTTACTTTATATAATCCGTTACCTCTGGTATGGTGTCAAGAAGTGCAGTTGTCTGGAGATTTAAAAAAAGAAAAAAAAGAGATAGCGTTCTCTTTTTCCTTCTGATGAAGATACTGAAAACACAGAACAATTCCGCACAAAACTGACCTTGACCTTTCGTTTGTATTCGAGACGTTACAGACGTTTTATCTTCGAATTTGTGGAGTGAGACGTATTTCAAAACTGAATAATTAACTCAAATCTTTTATACACAATCTTTGGAAAGACCATTCCATTATAGAAAGTAGTTAAATTATACAAACCAAGTTTACAAGCGAATCCTGGAATCCCCCTAAATAACGAAAATTGCAATCCCTAAACAATGAATTGTTTACGTAAATAATGTATTATTTAGCAACATCATCTAAATAATACGTTATTTAGCAAATTTTGCTAAATGATGCATTATATAGGTAAACAAATCATTATTTAGGAACATTTCTAAATAATACATTAATTCACACAGTATAAATAGTATCCCCACTTTCTGGAAATTTAGTGCTTTAAATTCCCACTGTCGCTGTCTTTCTCATTTGCTCTTTCTCATTCCTGCTCTGTTCCATCAATCTGCTATACTATCGTCTTCTTCGCTAGCCCAGTCTCCTACCTATTTTCTTGAAAACTCTTCCGGGATAAGTATCCTTATTTGTGTATGAGGTCTGTTGGACCAGCTTGGGAATATTGGACGCTTTCTGCCAGGTGGTCACTAGGGCTTCCTATGATGTTATTATTTAGCAATGTAGGCATTTTATATGTATGTGTTTTGTTGATAATTTATAATGATGTTTGTATTCTATTTTGTTTTTGTAAACGGGGGTTCGATAAGTTGGGGTGAAGCCTCAGCGTCCCCTGCGTGGGATGTCTTTATTGTAAAGTGACTGGCTGGTGGAGAGCTTTCGGTTTTACCACTAGGGTTGTTTCAGCAGATCTTTTATGCGGATCAGGGGTTGTCCGATCCTGATTTGGCTCGGAAGAGTCCGCTGGACCTAAAGCAATAATAATGTAATGTTATAAATTGCATGATATAGGTAAACTATTCTTAGTTAGCAACAATGCTTTATTTTCCTATGTCATGGCCTATTTACGTATACTATCGTATGTATTGTTTAGATAACTAATAAGTTATTTACGGAGAAAATATATTATATTGTATAGAGAAATCTTGCATTGTTTGTAAACAAATGATTATTTAGAAAATATGCTTCAATATAAAGTTTATGTAGCTAAAAGTGGTTAAAAGAAAACACCGGAAAAAATGACTTACTGTACATATTTTACAAAATAAATTCCATATATATGTGCGTGTATGTGTTCTTATTGTTGCACTAATGTTGTACTACGTTGTGTGTGTTTGGGAGGGGGGTGTGGGTGTGCGTATGTGTGTTATTAATAATATTAATTATTGTAAAAAAATATATTATGTGTTTGTTTTGTATTTACATAAGGTGCATGTTGCTCCATCTTGGAAAATGTGTTTCTTTCTTTAGAAGCTGTCTCCGTGTCGTAGGCAAAATCTTTCTTGTTATTTTCCGTTTAATAATTCTGGAATAAAAATTTTCTTTTCTTGATCTTAACGTAACTTGACTTTTAACCTTAAGTGCAGTCGCACCTTCTTGTTAATTATTGTCCGAAATTGAACAATCCTGAATCGAACCGAGTCAATAAATATGCATTTGCCCATCATTGTTTTTTATGCAAACTTGTGTCAGCTGGAACGGTGTCAGTAGGTGCACTTGCGTCTAGTCTGCTTATAATTGTGCTACATGATGTTCCTTCAACCACGTCAGTGGTTGTTCTTGGCTTTTGCTGATGACAATAGGTGCGTACGATTCTTGTTTCGCTGACTGGAGTATTCTAGAAGGACGCTTGTGTTAACGTTCCCGTTTTTGTAAATCCTATCCTATCCTATCCTGTCCCATAACCCGAAGGTCGTAGGGGCACCACAGATGATCGCTTAACCAGCATACTCCATCTTTCTCTGTCCTCAGCAGCCCTCATGGCTTCGCTCAGTGTCAAACCAGTCCATTCTCGAATGTTGTCCTCCCACCTCTTTTTCGGTCTCCCCCTTCTTCTACCTCCTTGCACTGTGCCTTGCAGAATGGTCTTTGCAAGGCCTGATGATCTGGTGACGTGGCCATACCATCGGAGTTTCCGTTTCTTCACCACTGTGAGCAGGTCATCGTGTTGTCCAATGGCTTGTGTGATGGTCTGTCGGACTTCAACGTTGGTGATGTGTTGGGTATAGGAAATGCACAGAAGTCTTCTGTAGCACCTCATCTCCATGCTTTGTATTCTTCGTTGGAGATCTGCTGTGAGGGTCCATGCTTCGCAAGCATATAGGAAGATGGAGATGACCAGAGAGCGCAGCAGTCTTACTTTGGAATGTAGACTGATGGTTCTGTCTTTCCAAATGGGCTTCAACCTTGTCAGGGCAGCAGTTGTTTGTGCGATCCTGGAGAGGACTTCCTGTCGAGACCCATTGTCTGACACAATGGCTCCTAAATATTTGAAGCTGTGCACTGTGTTGAGGGATTGGCCTTGGACTTTGATGTCCGTGTTGATGCCATTGGTGTTGTTGGTCATCATTTTGGTCTTCTCTGCACTTATTTCCATTCCATAAGCTCTGGAGGTGGTGTCAAGCCTCTGTACAAGCTGTTCAAGTTCTTGTTCCTCTCCAGCCAATCCATCAATATCATCCGCAAAACGAAGATTGGAGATTGCTCTGCCCCCTATGCTGACTGTGCCTTCGTGATCTGCAAGAGCATCTGACATGATGCGCTCTAGGAAGATGTTGAAGAGTGTTGGAGAGAGTAGGCATCCTTGACGCACACCGATTGTTGTTCTGAACCAGTTCCCGATGACGCTGTTATGGAGGACTGCACTGGTAGCCTTGTCATACAGGCTTTTGATGACGTCTATAATTTTAGGGCTGATGTTGTACACTTTCATGGTTGCCCATAGAGCTGCATGCCAGACTCGGTCAAATGCCTTCTTGAAGTCTATGAACACATGATATATATGTTGTTGGTGCTGTAGGTATTTCTCAATACCTACGTTTTTGTAAAGCCTACATTCAATTCGTCTACGCTAAACCGCAACACAGACCCTCTTGTAACCAGACAGTAGACATCCATCCGCAATCAGATCAGATAAACGATGGAGACATGCGGGGTCTGCTTGACAACGTTACGGGACCAGTCAAACTGTTTTTTGTCCGACATATGTGACAGTTATAATGTGTACTGCGTCCTTGCAAAAGCTGGGTAATTCTATTATGTCTGCTACCGAGCGCGTCTCAGCTACGCTGTGCGACAATTGACAGTGCAGTCCTGCGCTGGTGGAAAGTTGGAAGATAGATACGACTTTCCTGCCAAGTTTGTTTTCAGTAGAACAGTAATTGTCCTGGGACAATTTAAGTTTCAGTGTTTCTCGTTGCCTGACACCTTAAAGGTGTACGTATTTCCCGATCCATAGCCTCAGAAAATTAATACATAAAGAAATAATACTAATAGGAATATATAACATTGCCATGCACTAGGAAAGGAGTATTGAAGCAAGCGTTTGCTTTGCATAAACAAATTCTCTCTCTCTCTCTCTCTCTCTCTCTCTCTCTCTCTCTCTCTCGCTCTCTTCCACCAACTCACCAATCTCCACCAATTCACGCCAACCCCTCCAAACACCCGGCAGTTCATGACATAAATGTGTACGAATGACCAGAGCGAAAGTTGAATCAAACAGAGCTGCTATCTATTCCCCTTAATGCCTTGGTGTTTTGTCAGATTGTACGCGATTACTGTGAGACCGACAAATCGCCGCGGAACATGATGTGGATGATATAAGAATCTTTTGTAGAGCGCCAATATTCAGGTGAACATGCATTCTCGGTGCGCTTGCAGAGAACAGAGCCGCCCATACAGGGTGCCAGAGACAAGGTATTCTCCCTCTCTGAGGAGGTCTCCCTTTAATCTTCAGCTACGGTGTATGAGAGAAGCCATCTAAATGTTTTAAACTGCGAATGATACATGTCCCATGTCACCCACCCATCCCTCTCACCTCCCTCCTCCCTTTCGCCCGTCCGCTCGTACCGGATAAAGCTTCAGTATTATATGCTCTCTATATACTTATTCCCAAGGGCAATAAATCTTCACACCTCTGTAAACTCTATGAGAGGATTATAAAATCCTGTCTGGAATATTTCCGCGAGACAAATTCTATTCCACCCGTTACAGAGGCTGGCTTTAGGAGGGACCGCGGTGTTACCGACCACCTGGTTTGCCTGAATGAGCACATCAGGCTGGCTAGTAATACGAGACGCACCGTCCTGGCCTGTTTTTTTTTTCATGTGTCTAAAGCATTTGACACTGTATGGCACAGGAGCTTAATTAACAAATTAAAAACACTAGGACTTGACCCTTCTGCTCTGCACTTTGTAGAGTCTTTTCTAAGGGATAGGGTACTCCGGGTTAATTATAACGTGGGGAGGGGGTTGGAAGACCCTGTCTAGGTTGGGGCGGCTGACCATGGGATCAGTGGTGGCCTCCCTACTTTTTCAATAGCTGTATCTGGAGAGATTACTCCTTCATATTCTTCCCTGTCTGCACTCTATATGCTGATGACATAGCGATATGGAGGACGACACGTACAGTGGGTGCTCAATATCCTGGATATCCATTCTTTTTTTCAGGATATGCTCAACTTCCAGTATGACATTGACCATGTCTCGGCATCCCTAGAACTTGTAGCCTTTGTCCTGGCATCCGAAAAGATACCTTTGTACCTTTTGCCCACTATTGTAGTCCAGCAATTGCATCAAGGCGGACATCAAAGTCCAAGGCCAATCCTTCAACACAGTGCTTAGTTTCAAATATTTAGGAGCCATTGTATCAGACAATGAATTTCGACATGAAGTCTTTTCCAGGATCACACAAACAACTTCCACCCTGACAAGGTTGAAGACCATTTGAAAAAACAGGACCATCAGTCTACACTCCAAGGTAAGGCTGCTGTGCTCCTTTGTCATCTTCATCTTCCAATACGCTTGCGAAACATGGACCCTCACAGCAGACCAACAAAGAAAAATAGAAAGCATGGAGATGAGGTGTTATAAAAGACTTCTGTGCATTTTTTCTACCCAACACATCACCAACGACGACGTCCGACACACCATCGCACGATGACATGCTCACAGTGGTGAAGAAACGGAAACTTTGATGGTATGGCTACGTCATCAGAGCATCAGACCTTGCAAAAGCCACCCTGAAAGGCGCGGGCAAGGAGGCAGAAGAAGAGGGAGATAGAAAAAGAGGTGGGAGGATAACATTCGAGAATGAACTGGATTGACTCTGAGCGAAGCCATGAGAGTTGCTGAGGACAGAGAAAGATGGAGTACTCTGGTTAAACGATCATCTGTGTTGCCCCAATCACCTACGAGTTAGGGGATACGATAGAATAGGAATAACACAATTAACAATATCAGTAAACGGGGGTACCATTCCCATTACAACCTGGATGTGACCTTCCAACAGCATGGTGGTTTCACCCAGCACCTAAATAACTTGATCCAAGGGGTCAATGTGGACACCAACACATAGTGGGGATCGGCGAGAGTGTCGTTCCCCTGCTCGACTGTTCAAACGGGCTCTTTGGGCCCGTGGGGATGTTCTCCCCCCCCCCTCCTCCAATATTCCCCCATCCGCCTTCATTCATGGCGTTCCAAAATGCTTTTGAGGAATTGACAAGGGAGGGGGACCTTCCATTGATTACACAGCTGACTAAGGAGCGGCTAAACAACGTCCCCGGTCTCTTCCGCGTATACACAGATGATTCAATCCGGGCCGGATGACAGTATGGCAGGATTTGGTTTTGTAATTCCCGGGGTGGGGGAGTGGGCGTTTGGCGCCTCGCCGGGTTCCAGCACTGTCGGTCACGGTAGAGTTGCTGACCATATTATACTCCCTTTCCGCCCTGTCGGAGACAGGCCTGGCTAGGGGGGGTTCACTATACTATGGAACGCTTTCGACCTATCAGCTGCTAAATGAGCGTGCAAGGGCACGCGCATTTGACGCTTTCCGTCTTCCATACTATAGCTTCATATTCTCAGGCCGCTATCACATGCTTGGAGAGGGGCCATTCGGACGCCAGATCTGGTCTGGTGAACGACGCTCTGACCGCGGCGGCGGCACTGTTTGCCAATGGGATTTCACTGTTATAGGTGCTGGGTTCCGTCCCATGTGAGTATTCCCGGGAACGAGAAGACACGACAGGTCTTCCGCACTGGGATTGTCAGGGTTGGGTTTCTCCTCAGCACCTGTCCTCCCATCTGCCGCGGAGTTGGTGGGAGAGGTCAGGCGACGATTGTGGAGGGAGTGGTCCGCAGAATTCGCTACTTGGAATACCGGGCTTTCGTCCCTTGCCTTCCCCATCACCAATACTCCAATTCTTTTGAATTCTAACAAACCGTTATACTTAAAGGCAATTGCATTCAGACTGTGCTTAAAGGCAATTGCAATCAGACTGTGCTCACAATCGTCCCATATACGCTCAATGTGTCTGGGGACGTTAATTTATTCAACAACAGACTGTGCTCAGGCCACTGGCGGGCGCGCTATACGCCGGAAGTGTGCCTGTGCGGGTCCCCAGCTGGGTACGGGCATTGTCTGTTTGCTTGCCCCACTCTGAGACAACAGTTTGCTCCCCTCGTCAATACATGTGTGGGTCTTGGCCACGCACGGGATATCACAGGCTTCCGCCGGACCTTTGAGGCGAAGGGAATGGGCTTCTTTATTCTAGCAGCCATCAGCTGGTCCGTGGTGGGCACACTATTGTAACAATATATATCAACCGGAATTAGGTAGAGCCTCATGCAAACAACGGTCATGGCGGACGTGTATAGACTCATTAAATGTTACCAGTACGCATGATATGTGTATGAGTCAAATGTGACAGCAATCTGTTAATCGGATACACATATATTTACTGTGATATGATAGGATGAATGTGGGTTTTCACCCAGAAATTATATGGAGGTGTGCATGTGTATAGCACCCCGGCTAGGCCGGAGGAATGGAAGTGGCATATCTACAAACCCATTGTTTTCACCCATGGTTGACTGAATTCACATTTTGTTGTAATTTTAATAAGTATTAGAAGATCCACCAAGGTTAGATGCTGACACAGGCATAAATTAATTCGGTAATACTTTTTTTTAATCCTCTCATATTCATCATCTCTCTTTCTGCGTACGAATGAAATGATTATTATTATTATCATTATCTCTTAATTGATTTTAATGTGGTCCTGAAAAGAAGGTGGCATTGGATATTATCATCCAGATGTTAATTAACTGTTAAACTTATTATTTACATGTACGTCCAATATACGCTCAGGTGTCTGGGGACTTTAATTTATCGAACTTACGAACGAACCTGCAATAGCCTTCCATGTTGCAGTGACGTCTAAGAGTCGTTTAATTAGTGAGAATGCTGATGTTAAAGGGAAACAGTGTATGACCTCCCTATATGCCACCTCCGTAGACGATAGTGCAGTTGTTCTCTCATGTGTGTCAAGACTCTAACACAGAAGGTCAGAAGACAATAAAATGGAAGGGAGTGTATTAGTCTTCAAGATAACTGCGTCTGCTCTCTTGATTTTAACAGAAACAATGTCTTCACTCTGCCCTAATCTTATTTGCTCAACTTACCTACCCACCCCAATCCTGCTCCCTTCTTCCTGGACGATTCTTCCTTATTTGCTCATCTGTGTATGAAAACGGAGAAAAGCGCGATCGCTGAGGGTTAAAAGAAAACATAATTTAATTTGCCACTTCTGTCTTTTTGAAAACTGTCTCTAGTCTGTAATCTTAAGAAAACATAGTGTTTTAATTCAGTCTAATTTGCCAACCTCTTAGATGACTCCCTTTTGTTCGTGCCATTTCGTGCACGAAGTGGGAGATGTAAGAACGGTCAAGGTGAGAAATGTTATGGGAGTCGCCACACAGTAAGAGGGGATTTACCTTAAAGGATTAGCTACACTGATTGGGGCAATCGCCTAGAACAGACAACAGTGATGACCCCTTTGACTGAAATGTGTATGTATTAAGCTTGCGTTGAGAGCTTTTGAAAAATGCAGAAAAGATATATATGGGAAATGTCAGATTTTAACAACAGGTAGTGTGTTAACACTAGATATATATTATATACCATGCTTTAGAACGAAAAATGCTAAGCTTTGAGAGGAGCTACAGAAGACGTCTGGGCATTTCCTATACCCAGCACATCTCCAACGAAGAAGTCCGACAGACCATACACAAGCCATTGGATAACACGATGACATGCTCACAGTGGTGAAGAAACCAAAATTCCGATGGTATAGCCACGTCAACAGAGCATCATGCCTTGCAAAGATCATCCTGCGAGGCACGGTGCAAGGAGGCAGAAGAGGAGAGAGACAGAAAAAGAGGTGGGAGGACAACATTCGAGAAATGACTGGCTTGACACTGAGCGAAGCCATGAGGGTTGCTGAGGACAGAGAAAGACGGGGTACGCTGGTTAAACGATCATCTGTGATGCCCCAATGACTTTCGAGCTACGGGATAGGATAGGATAGGATAGGATATTATATACCCACCGGTGAGAACTTAAGGGTTTTGTTATGTGTTTTCTTCATAAGACCAAAAACACCTATCAAAATCTACACACAAATGTAATAATGCTTTAAATTATTATGTTTAAGGACAGTGCTTATAGGTTCGAAGTGGCACTTCTCGTTTATTCTCATTGTTGCTTTTGTCATTCATTGTTGTTGTTATTGTTGCTGCAGCTGTTGTTGTTGTTGTTGTTGTTGCGCTTGTCTTTTCGGTCATTCCGTCCTTGGAAAATTAATGTTTGTTGCATTGTGATTACTTCCGCGTAATAATTTGTTTCGGTATTTCTGAGCTTTCTTGCGAGGCGGTTCTGATCAGTCATCATTGCAATGCAATCTAGCAGCCCTATTGTTTGTTTTAGTTTCTTAAACCGAATTCTCAGACGTCCAATTTGATTAATGAATGACCCTAACATTAACACAGCAGGATTGATTATAAAGAATTACAGAAAGGAATTGCTTGTTCGTGTTTTTGATGATTCCATAACTCTCTGCTGTTTTGTTTTCTTCACACAATATAGCATTTGTCCGTAATTAGTGATGATGGGGTGTCGCTGCTTTTTCACATAATATTACAGATTTTATAGATTTTATAATTTTTTACAGTATTTTACTCCTGCAATTATTATTTTTTAGTTTTTATTTTATTTTTAAATTTTTACTTTTATTTAAATTTTTTTAATTTTTTTTTCATTGTTTATTTTTTACATATTTTTATTTATTTATTTATTTATTTATTTATTTATTTATTTATTTATTTATTTATTTATTTATTTCTATTTCATTTGTGTGGGGGGGGGAGGAGGGTAGGGGCCTGAAGGCCAAACTTTCTTTAAGACGCAAAATGACATTTATAAGTACTTCGTTCTTCACAGGTGAAGTTAAAAGGTTCCACTCTGTATGTATTTAATTTTTAAATTTGTTTCTTAATGTGAACTAGTTGTTATAAGGGAACGAATGTTGTTAAATATGTATGTGTATGTCAGTAGTATGATGATTTTTATGGTTTGATAATGTGGAAAATATCTATGATGTGCGCATAGTAGATTTCGTAAATTGTTTATGTTACGTCAGTACAACTTATGTTAATCTGATGAATAAAAATTGATACAACAACAACAACAGATTTAGGTTCATAGTTTTAAATTGGGGAAAATTAATTATGTATAATTTGTTCAGATGCGTCTCAATTCGCGACTGTTAATTAGAATTGTGTGCTTTTTTGTACAGCGTAATTAGGATCACAATAATGTTTATGGTGTACGAGTCGATGGTTTCTGTTCCTCCGTCTGTTTGGTAGCGCACCATTGCAGCTA
>CM072515.1:33437168-33452168 GCA_036898135.1 Oncomelania hupensis
GACTCCTGCGGTACTTCTCTGTAGGCGAAAAGTAGGGCGTTGATGTAGCGATGCCATTGTCTGGGCTGCTCGCTGCACAGTTTCTTCAGGGTGGACTTCAGCGTAGCATTGAACTTTTCGACGAGCCCGTTGCACATCGGGTGGTAGGGTGTCGTAGTCAAATGCCGGATGCTCAGCAGTCTGTTGACCTCCTTCATGCAGTCAGAGACGAACTGCGTCCCGAGGTCTGTCAGAATTTCTTCAGGCACTCCAAGTCTACTGAACATGTCCACTAGTGCCTCTGCTACAGTTTCAGTGTCAATCTTCTTCAGTGGCACTGCTTCTGGGTACCGAGTCGCATAGTCCACTAAAGTCAGTACCCACCGATGACCTTCTTCACTCGGAGGTCTTATTTCGCCGATTAAGTCTAAGGCCACCCTCTTGAAAGGTCGGTCGATCAGAGGCATCCTCTGCATAGGCACTTTCCGGACCCTTCCTCGAGGTATGGTCTTCTGGCAAATGTCACACGATCGGCAGAAACGGCTGACGTCCGCATGAAGTCCTGGCCAGTAGAATACCGCCTGGATTCTATCCGACGTCTTCTTGATACCCAGGTGACCTCCCATGATTGAGTCATGCGCTACTTCCATCACCTGGCGCCTTAGGGGTAACGGTACCAAGACTTGACGAAGTGGTTTCCCTCCGTTGACCCTCGGGTGCTGGAAGATTCGGCAGTGATGTCCCGAGGCCTCGGACATCGGTCATGGTCCGATTCGTTTGGAAAATGACCGAATGCAAACACCAGTGTCCCGTCAAATGTCCGATTCTATTGCGAAATTAGCGGTCATTGTCCGATAGTATTATGACTAGAGCGGTCACTGCAAGACACATCTGTACAAACTGGAGTGTCAAAGCCGTTAAAACGAGTTTGAATAGTTTACAATGCTAGACTACTATCATTCTTTAGTACATTCCGTCGAACAACAAAAGGGCCGCAACTCTCGACACTTTTGAAAGGGAAATAACCGACACCATACTTCCTCTGCAACGATCTTACTACGCTCAAAACAGAGTTTTTGTTTTACTTTATTCATATTTATTCTCAGTCACTGTCTTCTAAAGAAGCACCATTAATCGGTTCGCTTCACAATCTGCATGTCCTATTGCTTTTATGTAGTCAGGACATGATGTCCGATTAGTTTTATGATTTAGGACATGTTGTCCTATTGCCCTCTAATCCTAGGAACACCACTGATTCGGTACAGGATATTGGCCTTCACCTCGAAATAGACCGTGCCACTGCCCTTGGTCACGTGGTCTTGGCGGTTCCTGTACTTGTTTAAAGTACTATCAGCTTCCTGGAGCTGGATCAGCTTATCTCGGTCCACGATGGCAGCTTTAGAGTTGTCGGCGACCTTCAGTGGCGTAGACGTCTTGTCTCTCTTGGCCTGGGCCCTGGTAGTGACAGCACCGACGATCTCTGGTCGGCAGGGCTGAGCCGGAGTAGCCACATTATCCCGTAGCAGCTCTGAAAGGTCTCCATCGGGAAATGGCAGTGGATCCTCCTCCACAACTTCGACGCGTTGGGTTGAGGCAGGACTCCACTCTGGATCGGGGTCGTCGGGTCGTCTCGCGCCGTCGATATTCCCGATCATCAAATCATACAGCGGCTTCTTCAGGCAAACCGCTTCGACTTCGCCTATGTAGAAAGGGGTGTTGACATGAATCTTCGCAACTGGCGCTTTCAAACATTTGCTGTCGGCCATAAGTGTATATTTTGAATCGCCAGTGAACTGTTCTTTAGCGATTAGGTCTTCTCTGACGATGACCCCACTGCAGCCAGAGTCTCTTAAGACAGTCACTTCATGATTTCCGACGCGTCCCTTGGAAACTGGCATGTTCTGGACGGTCACAGCTGCGCTGGCGACGACGGGGATGGATTTTCCGTTGGCAAGGAGAAGTTGGCCATCGGTTATGCACTCTTGCACGTCCGCGGGAGTAGCTGTGCGCTTGGTCTCACTCGGAAGAATGACGCTCCCGCCGCACACTTGATGGTCAGATCTACTGGTTTGCCGTTGATTGGAGAACCGCCTCTGCCGGTTGCCCGCCGCTGCGTTGTCCGTACTGCCCCGCTGTCCGCTACTTTTGTTTTGAGGACAGTTAGCCGCTCTGTGGTCTGTAGCGTTGCAAGTGAAACAGCCTCTTGAATGCCCTTCCCTGGGAGGAGGCGTGGAGTCCGTCTGTCTCTGGCTCGTCTGGCTCCTGGTTCCCTGGTTCCCTGGTTTTTCTGAATGTTTCGTCGTGTGGGTGTCTTCCCAGTGGTCTTTTCCCCTCAGTCACATCTTTAAGTGTCTGCAGCTTTTGTTCTTCTAAGGATCGCAAGGTCCTTCTGTGGCAGGATTAATAATTTTCCTCACGATCAGGCTGGTAAGACTTCTTTCCTTGTAACTCCACCCACTTGTGTAGAACGACAAGGCTTCACATTGGTGATCTAAGTTCACGCAGCGTTTACTGACGCGGCCTCTCTAAAGTTGTCTGCGGGGCCTCATTCTGTAAATTTTTAGCGTCATCTCGTGTCGCACGTCTTCGTGTCGTAGTCTTGCGTCGAGTAGCCAGTCAATCTGAGTTCGAGCTTTGCCTTTCGAAAGCCGTCTTCAAACGCAAACTCTGTCGTCCTTCCGTCAAATGTTCTTGGAGCTGTGGTTTACGTCAGCTTTGGCATGTCCTAATCTGTGACTCTCTTCGTGCTTTCGCGCGCATCTGTTGCCTGACGCTTCAATCTCGTCTTCTCTTCCTCGTACGCTAATTTGCTTTGTTTCTAATTGTCTCTCTATACGCTCTAGCTGTACTCCGTCAGCTTCTAATCCTCTCTTTCTCTTCACGCCGACGCTGTTCCTCTAATTCTCTTTCTTGACGCCATATTCTCTCCTGGAATTTGAGGTACTCCGTCAGCTGTTTGCCTTTTAGATTTAGTTCAACCCCTTTCTGCCAGAAGTCAGCCATCTTGATGCTTCTGGAAAGTTCGTGACTGGAGAGTTCCTTTTCTGGAAAGTTCTTTTTCTAGAAAGTTCTTTTCTGGAAGGTTCTTTATCTAGAAAGTTCTTGACTGGAGAGTTCTTTTTCTGGAAAGTTCTTGACTGTGCTGTACCTTTCTAGACTGTTCTAGAACAGCACGCTTTCTGCAGTAGCGCTGATGCTTGTCACTAGTCGCCTTCGCTGACGCAGGCCCCGCTGTCCTCGTCGTATGCGACGCTGCACCACGCTGGTGTTGATGTATACGCTCCTGTGCTGAAGTAGACGCGACGTCCGCTCGCCGCTCTCTGTAACACTGGCGATGTAGCTCCGAGACTGTCCCTCGACGTAGTCCTGCGGCAGCCACGTAGTCCCGATCTGTTGTTTGCTCACGAAGCAACTCTTCGGCGACTACACGCCCTTGCAGTCAACCCGAACCTATCGGTGATGTAGTCCCAGTATGTTGGCCCCTCTCGACGCAACTCGTTGGCGGCTACCCTCGATGACTGCCTCTCGTAACGTTGACTCGCTTGTTCTAGCAGTTGAACCCTTGGCTATGGCGTGAATCGCGGCTTGACCCCCAAAATGTTACACTCCGTTTGACGTTGGTGTTTTCTATCAGTATTTGATTCAGCCCAGATGCTTGAATTCCTGATAGTTGTGTAACTCAGATTCGTGTATTCACGCAACCCGCTCAATCAGCATACAAGTCACAAAGTCGACGTATGAAGTTTTCCACTTTTATTCAGCACACATCAACAACTGCATACAATCACCTTTTCACTCTCAAATTTCACTTTCCAACTCACTATCAACAACAATCTCTCAACAACAGTGCGGCACACAATTTTATAATCTCTCTCTCTCTTTTCCCGAAAAATTTCGAACCCAGCAGACTAAAATGACGCACTACAGCCAATCAATTAAAAGATCGTCATCACTGACTTACGTCATACATATTTCTTCTCCTTCCGCCATACTTCGATATTTATCCCGAAACTTCGATCGATGTTAAACAAGCGGGTCCAGAAAATTCTACAACGATATCGACCAACAAAAATTATCAACGTTATACAAAGCCTCTCCTAACAACAATGCAAACTCAAATCAAAGGTAAATAAACTCCATCATTGAATACTTTGCAAAACGAAACGATTAGATCTATCGTGCGCGCTTCCGACATACTTTCGTACGCGTTTCAACGTAACACAAGACCAGGCCGGGAGTAGCAATATCTACAATGGCAGCGTCTGAACAAGGTCTGGTTGAGTAGTGAAATCCGTTTCTACACAAAGATAAAACTATTCAGGGTTTTGGTTCTGTCCGTTCTGCTTACGTATGCGAGAGCTGGACCTTGACAGCAGAACTGGAGAAACGTATTCAGGCATTTGAAACGAAATGAAGTGCTACCGCAGGAATGCTGCAAATTGCCTGGTAAGAACACACAACCAACGATTATATATCAGAAAACTGGTTACGTCGCTTGCCCTCATGAACCTGTCCTTGCCATTTTGAAGAGGGGAAAGCTGGCGTGGTTTGGGTTTTTTGGCGTGTCAAGAGGCACGACACTCTTGCAAAAACCATTATGGAAGGAACAATGCATGGAAGGAAGCAGGTGCAGAGGAAGGCAAAGAAAGAACTGGACAAATGATTTTACAAAGCATGGTCGGCGCAGGATACCTCATTCCTTTTTACCACAGCAACCGAAAGACCGAAGTGGCGAAAACTCTTTGCGACAGAATCCCTCATGTCTCTCGAACGGCCTGACAGGCTGAGGGATTAGGTAGGAAGGTAGATAGAAGTTTCCATTGACTCTTGTCTACTTTATTAAGTTTATTCCAATATCTAGGAGACCGCTGTATCCAGGAACAACAGTATGAGTAGGGGTATTTGAAGGCAGCGTATGAATTTAAAGAATGGGTGGCTGTCTTGCTTTAGGCAGTCTACACAATACGGATTATTGTATGTGTCTGTACTATTGTACTATTTGTTTACGTAATATAAAAGTATTCGTATAAACGCACTCATCTTATTCGGAAAATAAATGGAAGATTTAGGGAGGAGGTGGAGACAACGGACATGGAGGAGGAGGAGGTGATGATGTTTGAAGGTGTTGCCAACGTGGGAGAAAATGATGGGGCTGTAGGTAGGTGTTGATGTTAATTCTGCTTTTATAATATTATGATGGTGAAGCAATTGTGCTGTTGTGGGTCTTCCATGGTAGTGATGGCGGTGATGAGGACGATACTATTGCTGCTAGTGATGACGACGACGATGATGATGATGATGATGATGATGACGACGATGATACTACTGATGTGGGTGATGATGACGACGACGATGATGATGGTGATGGCGATGATGATGATGATGAATTGGACGTAATGAATTCCTTTGTATTATTCACTGATGACGTTATCAGTTGCTGACGCGTCTCAGTCTTTGTGATGCAGTGACCGTATGCATTGCAATGTGGCCGGAAAGATGCACTTTACCACTGTGCATGATATTTAATTACTAACGTTGACCTACCTAACTTCCGGACCCTGGCGTAAAACGTAGATGGACTATATCATGGATGTTATGCAATTGCACATGCACATTGCTCGATGACCGGAAATTTCACTTCTGCAACAACCGTGAAAAGCATTTCGTTAGAATTCTTCAAGGACCCAAATGGATCGTATCCTACCTCTAGACCTTTATGAATTGCATTACACATAATTATATAATGCAGTGACTTTACCGTGCATGTTAGTACGAAAGAAGTGTGACACTTCGGACAACCGTGAATAGTACTTAATTATGTACGGTCAAGGGCCATTACTGGATATTGCTTCAAGACGATGGATCGAAGATGTATTATGCAGAAAATGAATTCGAACTCGGTTTTCCTAATGAAGACTTCGTGCCTTGGTTAGAATATACAATAGTTTAAGCAGTGACCGACCACAGGGACGGAACATCTTGCGTAATATTACTCATTGTTGGTGTATCAATTTTTATTCATCAGATTAACGTAAGTTGTCTACCACCCATATTCGGTCAGATAGGGACCCAGTTGTACAATGAAGACCAAGAAGGAATGCATTGTGCATGTGGGCGAAGCAGTGACCATGTATAATGCTTCAGGGCCGGTACAAAATCGCTCTACTTTTATGAACTTCAACGGCAACAGAAAGGCGCAGTGTTCCAAATAACCTATCTGAGGTCCTATCATATGTTGTTAACTTAGATGCATTGCGTTATGCCTCGGTACGAGAATTCTCGTAAGAAAGGTGTCCTAGATGTTCACTTAGTTTTATTTAACAAGTAGACAATCCAGTGTTGTAAAAATATTTCTTCGTTATTCCACACAGCGCATGCATCATGAACCACTGCAAATCGTTTTTCAGTGACAACTCTTTATCACGTTACCTTTTGGCAACTCCTTAGGATGAGAGTATAACACGAGGTCTAGTCTGTGTACGCACGCATCCCATCGCATGAACTTTAAAGATCCTGACTCTCATGTCCTAGACGGGTGAGCGCCGGCTACACAGATACACCCAACAAGCTTTCGGTCTCTTCTCCCAATCCCCGGTCGCCGAAGATCGTGCTCAGTGATCTGGGCGTCAGGCTATGCGCCCAAAGGCTGCAAGTGGGCGCCTCATTCGGGCTTGAGTTAGATCCTGTATCAACCAGCGCCTTGAGCAGCTCTTGAGCCGGAAAAGCGCTATATTAAAGTGATTAAATAACTGGACAACAACAGAGCAGCGCTACATGCAGCATAGGCAGTCTTCAGGCTTTCATTTCAACCAGAAAACTATCTTCGGTTATTAATGCAGTGTATTCTGCCTTTGCTGTGTCCACATCTTTTTTCTAGTCTGGGCATACTGTGCTTTAGTTCTTCTATCTTTTCAGCGTCCTTTGGAATCATTGAGTTTATATTAACACGGTTGGACAGCTGCTCATAAAAGTTCGATTCCGGAGTTGCGATACCGTCACTCGTTTCCGAGTGGTCGCTGATTGATTGGTCCCGCTAAAGCCGCTTCTTCCTGCCTTCCTGACAACCTGGCCAATTGAGACCACTTTAGGGGCAGCTAGTGAGACTTAAACACTGAAATTAATCGAATGCGAAAAAAAACAACGATCACCGTTGAAAATTCCGAGAAGGGGGTTGTAGAGCTATAAATGAAACAAAGGCATACATATTTAGGACGTTTCGGATACGGCCCTTTATTAAAGAAATAAATCATTATTACAAAAACCAACGTCAGAAATATTTCTTCTGTCGTCATGGACATAGAGGGTTTTAGTTACTTTTGATTCTCTTGAAGGAACACTGATTAAATAACGGACTCCTTTTTATATTTATTTGTATGATACGAACCCTTTTGAGAAAACGAAACAAACTCGTGCTTAGAAAATACTGAACGCAACAAAGAAACAGTTCCATTAAAATGGCATAATCTCCAGATTTTCACCTTTGCAGGCTGAAGATGTATAAGGCGGTTGTGTCTAAAGTGACGTTTCTAATATACATTGTCTAAATGTACCATTTTGTTGGCTTTTAATACTAGGTTTTAGTTATTAAAGGTATCAGCATCGTACGCGCGGTACAGATTTTAGTTGTTTTTTTTTTTGGTTGTTGTTGGGTTTTTTTGCGACGGACTTAATTTGGTGAAATTTGATCGATTTCGTGCTCCCCAGGAAACCTGGTTCTGTTCACAACACAACAATGCAGCTGGTGAATTAACACGCCTGAGTATTTGCAGTGTTGTTTTATTTCACAATGTGAATGGTTTGATTTGTTTTGGTAATAAGTCCAGGTGTTGCCTGTAGAGTAGAGAGCTACGGTTTGGAATTATAACCAGTACAGTTTCAACAAAGGCGATGTGTTTGGAATCAGTGGGAATGAGAAATCCAAGCAAGAGGTCATTGAAAAACATTACTTGGATAATTCACCAGTATCAAAAAATGTTATATCTATTTCAAAATCTTTTCATATTAACAGTTTATTTCACAGAATAAGGCTGAATGCTTAACGTGCTTGTTTCATAAATCCTCCAGTACTTTGTACTTGTGGTAGCATTTTGAATTTAAATCACTTAATATTTGAATGTCAACAAAATTATACCCATGTTCAGCCTTTACTCATTAGATTAAATAAATTAAAGTACCTATGTCAATCTCAAGTATTGTATATCCAGAAGAACATTCTGATTGGTCATGGCATTGAGCTTAATGCTCATAGATTTATTTCAAAATCATGAATTATTCAATTTCTTCTAATTTGTTTGTTTGTTGTTTTAGCTTCTAACAATTAGTCTAGCAATTTTTTTAAATTCTTTGTACCTAATTTATTTAAATAAGCATTAGTAGTTTCAATAAATATTTCTTAATTATTTATTTCTTTATTTTGGGATGGGAGGGGAGGGGGCAATGTGAATTATTTATTAATTTGTTTTAATTTTGATTTTTTTAATGTTATCTTTTTTCTGTTTTTTTTTAGTTTTTTTTTTTTTTTTTTTTTTGGGGGGGGGGCTGGGGTGCGGGGTTTTGAGGGTAGTGAGAAAGTGTGGAGGGGGGTAGGGGCCTGGAGGCCCAACTTCAAATTTCTGTAAGACGCAAAATGACCTTTATAAGTACTTCGTTCTTCACAAGTGAAGTTGAAAGGTTCCATTTTTTAATTTTTTTGTTTCTTAATAATGTGAAGTAATTGTTATAAGAGAATGTATGTTGTTAGAAGTGTATGTGTATATCAGTAGTATGATGATTTTTATGGTTTGATTAATTAATTAAATAATTTGGAAAATATATTTGATATGCGCATGGCAGATTTTGTAAATTGTTTATGTTACATCAGTACAATTTATGTTAATCTGATGAATAAGAATTGAAACAACAACAACAACAACAACAACAACAACAACAACAACAACAACAACAAAGGCAGAGCTTCGCGATTCTAAACTTCTAACAAATATGCCCTCATTTCTTTGAGTCAGTAATTCCAAAGCGTAATTACTATTTTGTTTTATTGATACTCTTGTGTGGTAACGGAGGGAAAACCATCTTTGATATAATTTTATTCTAAATCTTGTAACCTGTAGTGACAGAAACAGAGGACGTGGCAGATTTAAACAGCCGTCAGAAGGCTGGATGGTGTTTACATGTGAAATAGGGTGCCTAATGTACCACTGACAGTTTTGAAAGGTACATCGACTGCAATCAATACCAAAGAGGAAACGAGAGTACCCGAAAAAAAACCTACCGCAATTATAAATATTGCGTCTCCGGCGGGGGATCGAACCAAAACCATTTCGTTTGGCACTGGAGACTTAGCGCTATACATTGGCACCGCAGGCGCTTGTATCTGGACACGCGAGCGCCTATGCCTGTGACGCGTCTCCCTTTGGTTATCTATAATATCCAAAGGGAGACGCGTCTCAGGCATAGGCGCTTGCGTATCCAGATGCTAACAGGGCACCATCCAAGGATTACTGCTCCATTTTCTGCATTTCTGCACTGATTCGCCAACTCGGGTTGCATGCGTCAGTCTTTCCAATTCTCTGTTCCTCGTTTTTTTCACATTTCTTAGCATGTCTGCACTGTCACCGTAGCTTCTTGATTTTGCTCTGGTTCTTCTCACTGCTTTGCATTCCTTTCCCACATCTCGTGCTGTATTTTCTGTCCTGATATTTCTTTCTTTAGCGCATGTTATTCTTTTCCCAAGCTTTTTTGGCTCTTTATTAAGGATTCCCTCACCATTGCTGTTTTCCTGTGTGCATATTTTCTGCCAATCTTCTTCTTCTTCTTCTTCTTCTTCTTCTTCTTCTTCTTCTTCTTCTTCTTCGTCTTCGTCTTCGTCTTCTTCTTCTTCTTCTTCTTCTTCTTCTTCTTCTTCTTCTTCTTCTTCTTCTCTCTCTCTCTCTCTCCCTCTCCCTCTCTCTTCCTCTCTGAAATAATACTGAGGTCGCAGAATGTGAGTGTGAATGATACGAGGAATGAAACGATTGCAAGATTAGGTTTCCGCTTAAAATCTCTATCCTTGTGAATAAAATGTCTGAGTCTCTCTCTCTCTCTCTCTCTCTCTCTCTCTCTCTCTCTCTCTCTCTCTCTCTCTCTCTCTCTCTGTCTTCCCATTCCCAGCCCCCTACCTCCTACACCTACCCTCTTTTCTCGCATTGACATTGCAACTCCCGCAACAAACTTTTGGCCAGCTAACTTCTTCTCTTCAACTGACAACATCTTTACTCAAGACCTTGCACCATTTCGCACGTTGAATTCTGGCAAACCTCTCTTAAACATGTTCTCTGTCCCGCATGCAGATTTGGTAGACAAGACTTCCTTCCTTCCAATCACTCACACACACACACGCACACACACACACGCGCGCGCGCACTTCTCCTTCCCTTTCCACACACAACCCGTTGGCCGTCATCATCATCATCATCATCATCATCATCATCATCATCATCATCATCATCATCAACATCATTATGATCATCAGCAGCAGCATCATCATCAGCATCATCAGCATCATTATCATCATCATTATCATCATCATCAGTACCGCATCCGGTCGGGCCATTGGGGAGGCATAGGGGAGACTGAGGCAGAGTTTTCACCATTTCAGTCTGTCTCAGTCTGCAACTCTTTTTCCAGCCCAGTCCATGTTTTGACATCATCTGTTCAGCTCTTTCTTTGTTGTCATGTGCCCCTGCCTCCTTTCGCTGTTCCTTGCATAATGGTTTTGGCCAGGGTGTCAAGCTGCGTGGCCACGCGGGGCCAAACCGCACCATCTTCATCGTCTTCACAATGGCAAGGAATGGTCATTGAGGGACCGCAAGTGACGTAAAAATGTTCTTGACGTGATCATTCGTCTTGCGCCCATGCCAGGTGATTTGCAGCCATCTGCAGTAGCATTTAATTTCAAATGCCTGGATGTCTGGTGTTCGGCAGTTAAGTTATTTGCATTTTTTTTAACATGTAACGGTGCACGGCTAGGTACGTCTTCCTGGTTCTTGCGTTGGATTCCTTCGTCAAGTGTCACGTGTGTTATTGACATTAAAGACATAATAAGCTTTAATTCTCAGTATTAGGCCAATCCATATTATCAGGATCGAGTTGAGGGCACAGCCCTAAAAGCCGTCTGCGGGTGAGGGGTCGGAGGGAAGTGGGGCATCAAAATAACCGTTATGAAACCGATACATTACCAGTACAGATGGACCCAAACTTGCTTCAGCACTTGGCCATGCCAAAAATGGAAACGGGCCTGTCTGATGTAAGACGAGCGTCAGACGGAGCTAAATTCTGGCCGTGGTTCTTGGAGTGTGTGGGACAGCACAAAAAAAGCGGGTCTTTTGCAGTTTTCCACGAGTCCAGACGGGAAAGACAAGAGTGCTCCACAAACAAAGAGAAAGAAGTACCAAACACACAAGCCTTCACAGCCCTCCGTTCCAGACTGTAGTAGATCTATTATTGCATTTACGTTGACGTATTCAACGGTCGATGAGTCACTCTGCCTTGAGTTGTTCGTTTGTGTGTTGTTTGTTTGTTTGTTTGTGTGTTTGTTAATAATTTAGCTATGTTCTCCAATCCTCCTTTTATTTGCTTCTTTGAAGTGTTAGTTTGCATAATGAGTTAAATGTATTTTAGATTGCAAAGGTCGTACATACACGTGACAAACCCCTCTCCACAATTATCCGTTGATTATTTATGACATCCACTTTGTATTTACGCCTATCGTTGTCTCGGTCTTGTCATCGTGGGCAGCTGTTTCACAAGGTATGGTGAATCAATAATAGTGACGGAGGCATATATTTTATGAGATAAGACATTTGGCACCATCTATACTTGTTAGGGATGCAAAATCCAAAATCAAATCGGGTACTGTTATACTTACAAGGTCTAGCCGACTTTCAGGAGAACACATTAGTGGATGTAAGAAATGTAGGTGGGTAGGGGGACAATAATCAACCGTCAACGCGGATCTACAAGGGAGGGACAGGGAGAAGCTGGGGACTGGAATACAGTACGAACTAGGAGACCAGGAGGACATTAGACCTCCAAACTCGGAGACAGTGGCAAGACCGTAGCATCAAACACAATTAATCCCCCCCCCCCCCTCCCCTCCATCGTTTGTTTCCTTAACATTCATGCACGCACGCGATTTTTATAGAATTATGCAAATTGTGCCCAATTATCTACTTTCTTCTTAGGCCTATATGGGCTGTCCATTGCTGCAATGTAAACAAGAATCGAATTGCTTTCTACGGGTTTCTTTTTTCTTCTTTTCTCAACACTTAAATAACCCCTGTCCTTTGTGCATTCAGCATAATCGGATCTGACCTGTGCAACCACTCACCCCTCCACCTCCCACGTTCACAGAGCGCAGTTGGCTCAGTGGTGTACACAGTGTATTCCAATGCCAGGGAATAGCATTGCAGCCCGTACAGGCAGTTGAAAGCCCGTTGACGGCCAGGAGTTTAAACAAAAACTGAGACACTGCGCCACTACTCCTTCGGATGGGAGTGTAAACCGAGATCTAGCCTGTGCACGCACGCATTCCCTCGCGTTAACTTTTAAAGATCCTGACGCCGGTGCCCTAGATTGGGGAGTGCCGGCTACACAAATACACCCAGCACGCACTAGATCCCTCCTCCATATCCCCGGTCGCCCAGGATTGTGCTCAGTCGTATGGGCGTCAGATTATTCGCCCGAAGGTTGCAAATGGGCGCATCGGGCGGTTAGAGTTAGATCCTGCATGGTCCAGCGCCCTGAGCAGCTCTGGAGATGGAAGAGCGCTATGTTAGAACGATTACATTAAAAATAAAATCGCTACAAAGAATCTTTCACGCGACCGCTTCTCAGTCAGATATAGAAGACGAAGAAAAAAAACCTCGAGATAGTACGAACAGGTATCCGGATCAATTTCGTCTATTAATCTTTGTTTTTGTGTTGTGATTTTTTTTTCTTTCTCATCTTGCTTTTCTCAATTGCTTTTCAGTTCAGTTTCACAAGAAAACCTAAAGAGACATTAAATCAAGTCAAGCAAATCTGTCCCTCGCTTTTGTTCCCTTTCTCTTTCTTGCCGGTTCTTTTATTCACCGGCTATTCCCTTGTCTGGAATAAAAACTACTGTTTCATTTCGTGGGTACCTAAACACTGTTTTGCTAGGCGGTCCAATAACACTATATCTGTCCAGACGTGAAATAAAAGCAAATAAATTCCTATACTTCCTTTCACTTCACCTTTTCATCATGTTCTGATGGCATTGGGACTTTTTTTCGTCGATTTAATATTCTAGTGCCTACCCAGGAGACTTTGTTTAACTGTTCTTCAACAATTTATTTTACGCTGTCCCATTTTCTTCCTTCGTGTCCGGCCGTGTAGGGCTGTTGTTCTTGCTTTTCGTCTTCGTCCTCTTAGTCTTCTGTATATTCTTCAAGGAACTGTTCCTCTTAGAAGTCCAATATACTTTTCAATATTCCGACCATGTCAATGCCGTGTCTGCGTATAACAACAACAGCAACAACGACGACGACGACGACAAAAATTCAAAGTCTTGCGGCGCCATCCTATCCTATCCTATCCCGTAACTCGAAGGTCGTAAGGGCACCACAGATGATCGTTTAACCAGCGTACTCCATCTTTCTCTGTCTTCAGCAACCCTCTTTCGGCGCCATCCAAAAAAAAAATAAAATAACGAACACAACAACCCAAAAATTCCCGGAACTGGGCCAGAAAGTGTTCTAGCGAACTTTACAGTTCCCGTTTGATTGAATCGTTCTCTTCAATCACGTACCGCTTCATGCAGAGTAGTTGGGTCTTAGCCAAAGCGACCACTTCAGTAACACACACTACTTACTATACAGCTGTCAAAGAACTAGCATCAGTACTGTTCTGGTTAGACTTGCCGACAAAACTGTCCATACGGAAAATTCTCTTTTTCTCCTGCTGGCTGTCTCCTGGAAACCCGGTGGCAACGATTGTACATAATGTCTGGCCGTGGTGTTGAACTGTTGAGCAAAAGTGAATAAGGGGCTGCTGAAAAATCCCCCGCCAAAACGAAGTAGTCGCCCGAGTCTCGCAAAATGAAATAGTCGCTATACTAAACTCTCGCAAATTGAAATAGTCGTTGGAATGGGCAAATGAGTAGAAGAAAAAGAAAGAATGATAAGAGGAAGAAAGCGAATATGTAGATTGACCATAAAAAGTAATAGTATTCCCGCAGAAAATGAATAGTCCATTGACTCTTATAAACTGATATTATCATACAGTCGAAAGCAACAACCTATCCTATCCTATCCCGTCCCGTAACTAGGAGGTCGTAGGGGCACCACAGATGATCGTTTAATCAGCATACTCCATCTTTCTCTGTCCTCAGCAACCTTGATGGCTTCGCTCAGTGTCAAACCAGTCCATTCTCGCATGTTGTCCTCCCACCTCTTTTTCGGTCCCCCTCTTCTTCTACCTCCTTGCACTGTGCCTTGCAGACTGGTCTTTGCAAGGCCTGATGATCTGGTGACGTGGCCACACCATCGGAGTTTCCGTTTCTTCACCACTGTGTAGCACCTCATCTCCATGCTTTGTATTCTTCGTTGTAGATCTGCTGTGAGGGTCCATGCTTCGCAAGCATTATAGGAAGATGGAGATGACAAGGGAGCGCAGCCAGTCTTACTTTGGAATGTAGACTGGTGGTCCTGTCTTTCCAAATGGGCTTCAACCTTGTCAGGGCAGCAGTTGTTTGTGCGATCCTGGAGAGGACTTCCAACAACATCAAAACCAAAAAAGGAAAGAGAGAGAACAACCCTTAGAGATTTACAAAATAATAATATATTAAGTAGTGGATCGAAAAAAAAAAGATGAGCAGGGAGAGAAAGAAATTGGAGAGGGGATAGAAAGGGAAGGGGCCATGTAAGGAGGGTGTCAACAAGGAAAGAAAAGGACGTTGGTCTATAGCCGCGGGTTGTCTCCCCTTTGAGGAAAACGTCTAGGTGTACTCGATCACATGTTAAGTCC
>CM072515.1:33457168-33459668 GCA_036898135.1 Oncomelania hupensis
AGTTTTTCACTTTGTGCTTTTCAATCTGAAAAGTTTATTTTTTTAAAGGGTATTTAGAATGCAAAGAAAGTTTTATTTTAATGTGGTTCTTAAAGCAATAAAGCTCAACCTGTGGTCTGGAAACAGAACAGTTGAAGTCCGTATGGGCGTGACTCTTTAGTTTTAAATACCATTTTTATACGTCCAGCAACGAAAGATGTTCGGAATGCAGACCAGTTTGGGTTAAGAAGTCATGTTTATAGTATAATATTTTTGGTATGGAAAATCAACAGCTAAGATACAGTGTGTGGTTTTGTGTTTTTTTAAGTGTGAGACTCCTTCCTATTTTAAAGGACCTCTCTCAAACCACCCAAACAAAACAGCTATTCAAGGTAGTCGATGTGCCCAACGGTTTGCGACAAATAAATGCTCGCTTGTAAGGACTGAGGAGGAGGCGCAGCAGGAGGATAAATAAATCTATAGGTCGGCAAACCACGCATAAGACGATTGTGTAATGAGCGTAGGATTAATACAGAAGTGCTGGAGTACCAAAAACAATTCAAGAGAGCAAAAAATAAAGATGTACGAGTCCTTTGCAGACGTTGAATGCCTAGGTATCCTGGAAAGCCATGCAATGGGTGATTTGTTTAACGAATAGGGTGCGCACGCCTTTACATTTCAGTCGTGTTAGGATTGTTGTCAAGGGTTTGTCTTTATAGTCGGGTGGTCGGCAGAAGACGCAAAGTCCTCGTTGGTCTTCTGCTTCCTCAATCTTTTTCTCCCCATCCTTTCCCACTCCCTAAAAATCTCCTTATATTATTGTAACCGAGCGGAGTATTTGACTCCCGTCTCTCGGCCACCAACCTTGAGAACATTGCTCCACCCGAGCTGTTTTTTTTTTCATTGTATCCCTCAAAAGATGAACATAGAAATATTTGCCCTGCAAAGCGGTGAAGCGTGGTTGGGAGTACCGGGTTGCCGGCTACTAGTGCCACGCACTCTACTGCCAGGTCGCTTCTATCCGACCTGCATAAAATGCCTGCCGACAATGTGGTCCCGCTCGCCACCAAAAGCAGCAGGCGAATGGTCAGCCGGGGAGAACTAATGTCGTGTCGCCTTGTCCTGCGTAACCCAATGGCATACCCAAAGGATTCTGCAAAGCAGGAGCCACCCAAGGCTAGTCTAACCAAGAAAGTCAAGGTAGACCATTTATCTCCCAAGCCTCAACCAGTCGCCTCCCTTTCCGCTACATTATTATACCTTCTATCTTCAGATGCTTCTCCTCCATTTCATCGTGGTCCTGATTCAGCTCTTTGCAATCCGCTGGACCCTATAAGCATTGATAATCTATCTATCCTCCTTTTGTATCATTGTCGTCTCCGTCGTCGCTGTTGTTGATGTTGCTGTTGTTATTGTTGTTGTTGTTGTTGTTGTTCTTCTTCTTCTTCTTCTTCTTCTTCTGCTTCTTGCATAATTTCCTCCTCTTAGTTATTATCCTCCTTCTCTTTAAATAATTTCCAATAACCAGTATAACTTTTATCGCTCTTCAAATAAGTTTAGATTGGTTGAGCAATATCTTTTAAAGACAATCGAATAGTACTTTTTTTTAAATTGACTTATAAAACATAAGCGTATCGTCGATTTGAACGCGGTTTATATTCTCTTAAGGTGAAATTTAACACAGCTTTTAAGAATTTGGTTATTTATTTACGGCTTAAATATAACGAACTAATATATCCTTGGATTCGTTCGGGACTTCTTATTTGCGAAATATATTAATAGGTTATTTATAATCCACAGTAGGTGGTGCAAACGTTTTATTGCGTATCGAAGAAAACCATTTTTTATTTTCTTGTTTCATTTTCTGTTTTCATTTTTTGTTTTTATTTGTTTTTGTTGGAGAGGAGGGGGTGGAGACGGATGGGAGGTTGTTGTAGCCTACTGGATAATTCTTTGAAAGAGTATATAAAGTGCATTTATTTTTATGCGCTTTAAAGGTATTTTCGTTTCAATCGCCCTTATTTTACATGCTGAGATTGATATTTATATATCTGTGAATAGATCGATGAGTTATGAATTATTTACTGCACCCCACCCCACCCATTTTTTCTGTGTCTCTGCCTCTGTCTCTCTCTGTCTGTCTCTGTCTCTGTCTCTGTCTCTCTCTCTCTCTCTCTCTCTCTCTCTCTCCCCTTCCTTCTCTTTCAGCCCCATTCTAACACTATTATCATCGACGGCGCCGACCACGCCACGTCTTTCTCTATCTTACTCTTCTGTAGCATTCCTTCCCTCATGCCGGAAGCCGCCGCCCCCCCCCTCCCCCATCCTTTCACTTCCTCCTCCCTCCATCCGTATATATTTGATTTGTACTATTTGTGTGTATCACGATGTATTTCGACAGCACTCATCAAATAAAACATCTCACCATCTCTCTCTCTCTCTCTCTCTCTCTCTCTCTCTCTCTCTCTCTCTCTCTCTCTCTCTCTCTGTCTGTCTGTCTGTCTGTCTGTCTCTCTCTCTC
>CM072515.1:33464668-33479668 GCA_036898135.1 Oncomelania hupensis
CTTCCTCGTCTTCTTCTTCTTACTCCTCCTCTTTCCTCTTGTTGTTTACTGTACACACCATCACAGCTGTCTGGTCTTAATTAAGAACCTCCAGCTCTTTTTCAAGTTGGCCTGAAAACCCTGTCCCCAACTTGGAATTGTGAGCGCTGACTGTTGTACCTCCTCCTCCTTCTTACTCCACCTCCTCCTTCTTTTTATATGTTGTAGTAGTAGTAGTAGTAGTAGTAGTAGTAGTAGTAGTAGTAGTAGTAGTAGTAGTAGTAGTAGTAGTAGTTGTAGTAGTTGTAGTAGTAGTTGTTGTAGTAGTAGTAGTAGTTGTTGTACTACTACTTTTACTAAAACTACTACTACTACTACTACTACTACTACTACTACTACTACTATTACTACTACTACTACTACTAATTAATAATAATAATAATAAGAATAAGAATAAGAATAATAATAATGTTACTGCATCGCAACTGCCAGGGCGTTAAGCACTTAGGCTCTTCAGCACATTTTCTTCAAAACCTTCGATCTGGGCTGAACACAAAATAAACTTGGTTGTGAGTGCTGAACATTTTACTCCCTCGGCTCCTTCTCCATACTCTTTCTACCTCGTCGTCTTCTTCTTCTTCTTCTTCTTCTTCTTCTTCTTCTTCTTCTTCTTCTTCTTCTTCTTCTTCTTCTTCTTCTTCATCTTCTTCTTCTTCTTCTTCTTCTTCTTCTTCTTCTTCTTCTTCTTCTTCTTCTTCTTCTTCTTCTTCTTCTCCTACTCCTCTTCTTCCTCCTCCCCCTTCTTCTTCATCTTGGATGGCCTCGTGACGCAGTGGATTAGTCGCCGGTTTCCTAAGCCAAAGATCGCGAGTTCGATTCCCGCAAGGGCCGAACGTATGTGACTTGGGTATGGTGGTACAAATCGCCGCGCTTTGAGCCTGATTAGTGGATTGGGGAAAAGCGCGTATATAGCATCCATTTTTCTTCTTCTTCTTCTTCTTCTTCTTCTTCTTCTTCTTGATAACATAATAGTAATTGAAGTATAGTATTTGTGTGCCACGTTTTTGATCTTATGTCTAGGCAGATTTACAAAGAAGATTGTAAGAATATAATATTATAGAAAATATGAAACATTTCAATGTGATACCTGCTTTTTTTCTGTTGGTTTCATGTGCTGTTCTTCCTGGATGTGACATATCAGCGGGTAAGTTAAATGTTAGTAATATCATATTAAATGGATGTATTTGTGTAGCGCAAAGAATAATATTATCATCGTCGTTGTCATCGTCATTTATCATTATCATCATCATCGTCTTTTATCATTATCAATCATCATCGTCGTCGTCAGCATCATCATCATCATCACTAACGTCGTCGTCATCATCATCATCATGATTATCATCATCGTCATGATTATCATCATCATCATCATCATCATCATCATCATCATCATCGTTATCGTCCAATTGTTCAGTATCGCCCAGTTGTGTGGGGCGTTGAACCGTGCGCATCAGTTAACAAGTTAGCAAGTTGACGACTTGGGCCGCTTGAGTTACCATACAAAACAATTTTTTTGTTCGATAAAATTAGATTTTTGTCTTTCGCCCAGCGCGCTAGGCCACTCTTGGAACTTCGTAAAGCGCCGTATAAGAACGATTGGTTTAAATCTGCATGTATTCAACAACAAACTAAATTTTAGTACGAGGCAAAACATCAAAGCGCCCAGAAAGGTCTAGGCTTAAGAAGGATTGATTTCAGTTATTATGCTGGGAGATTCTTCCACGTATTCACCCGTATTGTTCATCTTCGATGTCTCAGCGGTATTGGATCCTCGATAACGCAGCGGTTGCAACCCTTCGCAGCATAGTTGAACACAACGGACCGAAACCGCTGTGCTAATACGAGCAATGAAGGATCCGCTTCTGCTAAGCTAGCCAGCAGCATCCACTGCCGCTTTGCTAAAGGGGGAGGGTCCGTTCTACTTTTAATGCCCCTCGTGGTTCTTCCTTCTTTAGTCAATAAGATTTTATTCACCACACCCAAAATCTCTTCGAAAAACGTGCCGCAGTTTTGACAGATTAGTCGATTGCATGTTAGTACGACTGGTGAATGTCTATTTCTGAGAGATCGAAAAACTGCCATAGCTTGCACGAAAATAGTTTTTTGCTTCTTCGCAATTAAAAAAACACACGACAAACCATCATTGTGTAATAATATCATGACGACAATTAATTGATATTCGTATTGGATTCCAACTTCCTAGCCGAGGGAGAAAATCGTGTTTTCAAACGTAAAGCTACAAATTCAATCAGCTGCTTTGAAGCTCCAATAACACTGTTTTGTTCTATTAGAGAGATGTTGTTTAAAGTGTTCATCTTGAGAGATGTGGCTTAAAATCCACAGCTAAGGAATGCGACACGAACTCCGGCATGTTTTAAAATCTAACAAGATGGCAAGACATTCAAAATTCTTTTTTTTTTCTCTTCCAGACACTCGCATACGTAGCCGATGAAATAAGCATTTTTAAATGCGCTAACATCCTTGGTGGTGTTGTGATTCATCTTTATCATAACGTAGCAAACGGAAAACATGAAATAATAGATAAGAGCTGACGTATCTGCAAGCAAACTATTATCTAGATAGGATAAGCCAGTTTGTGGATACAGCGCCAAACGTGTATAGAAAGTATAGAGAGGCACGGTGGTCTAATGGTAGTGCTTTGGCTTGCGGATCTGAAGGTCCCGGGTTCGAGCCCTGGCCGGGCCATTGTGTTGTGTCCCTGGGAAAGACACTTTACTCCCGTTTCCTACTCCTTCGGATGAGAGTATAAACCGAGGTCTAGTCTGTGTGTCGCATACATTCCATCATAACGGACTTTAAAGATCCTGACGCTCATGTCCTAGACGGGTGAGTGCCGGTAACAAGAACACACCCAGCATGCACTTGGTCCTTCTTCCCATACCTGGCTGGCCAGGATAGTGGTCAGTTGTCCGGGCGTCAGACCATGCGCCCAAAGGCTGCGGGTGGGCGTCTCGGGCGGTTTGAATTAGATCCTGTATCGGCCAGCGCCTAGAGTCTGGTCAAGTACGGCGAGATAAGTGCGCTATACAAATCCTCAATAATAATAATAATAATAATAATAATAGAAAAATAGTAATGCACAATGACCTTGACCTTTCAGAAATTAGAGAAACGAATTATTAACGTGCTTAGCAGTAGTTAAAGTATCCGCAAAGTAAAAAAAACATCAACAGACTTTCAGTTCAATGATTTTTGAAAAAAGGCCAAAAGTGCGCTTTGGGCAAATTTGGAGAGAGGAACCATTGCAACTGACCGACAACCAGATTGCTACCGGAGGAAGGCCCATGGTTTGAAGTACCTGTAGACTAACACTTGACAAAATAGCTTCAGGCGTATTGAAGATGTTGTCCGAAACGTGTATAGCAACAAAATAACTCCAATGACCTTGACCTTTGCGGTAGAAAAAATGTGATGGCACGGAAGGCAGGCCAGTAACCTGGGTAATGTCCCTTTGATGTTTGGTCAAAATCCATTCAGTGGGTCTTGAGATTCGGTTTCCAACGGACGACTCTGCTGCTTTGGGGGACACCGTTAAATGAAGCCGCATCTGTTTAGTCACGAACCTCTTTTTTTTTTTTTTCTTTTAGGGAGAGCACGCTCATCCTTCTTTTCATTAAACCACACAATGCATAGTAAATCCACATATCTTATGCATAGTAATAACAACCAAGGAGCTTAATATTTTCCACAAATGTAGTTTGTCCACATTCATAGTATAGTTAACATAGAAAGTAATCAACAATGGTGTTCTCTTTTTAGTTTTTTTATGATATAGTATGCATATATACACGCATGCACGCTTACACACACACGCACACACACACACAAAAAGAGACAGATGCTAGGCAGAAAGAAATCAAAAAGGGCTGAGCGAAGGGGAAGGAGAGAGGAAGGGGTGAGTTGGGTTGGCAAATTCTATTACAGTTTCCAGTATCATGCATACAAAATACCAATATTAATGATGGCATTAAAAAAGATTTACAGATATGGAGCATATTGTTGCCAGTCGTCAATCCAGCGACCACCATTAACATTAGCATAATATTTATCAACAACATACGAATCCTTTACAATACTCTTCAATGCATTGATATTTGGTTTTGTGCCCTTAAGTTTACAAACGAAAATGTGGTACTTGGCAAGGAGCAAAATCAGATCAAATATTCTATCAGTTAACAATTGATCCTTACAGCCGAAGATGACCAATTCCAAGTCGAATCGTACATTACTACAATGCTGAAACTTTGACTGCAGCCACACTTGTACATCAAACCAAAAATCTCTTATTATGTTACATTCCCAAAAAAGATGTGGCAGTGTTTCTTCAGCACTGTTACAAAAACAACACACTGAACAATCAACTAGCTTACGCATGTATAAAAATCTTCCTGTCGGCAGAATCCTGTAAAGGATTTTATACTGGAACCAACGCAGTGTGGTATCATTTGTTGTCTTTTTAAGTTTATAAAACAATTTCTTGACATTTATCTCAGTATCAAAAAATCTGCTCCATTTAACAATACTTTTTGATATTTCAGTGTAACTAATAATACAAGAATAAACAGACTTCACACCCTTTACACAAGTGTTCCACCACACTGGCTTAGACGTTACAACATTTTCTAAGTCTGTAAAATTCATCTTACGCTGGTATTCTTTCACTGCATGAACCACACCTTGATACAGTAAAAAATTACACTCACTATTGTATTTTGTGATAAATTCTTCGTGTGTCATAAATCTATTTGACAATATGAGATGACCGACTTGTGTCACTCCTGCAGCAAGCCAATTTTGTAGAAACACTGTTTTACTTTCTCTACGAATATTTATGTTAAAAAACAATGGTTCATTAACAAAATCCCTTTCTGTGACAGGAGCACATTTTATCACAACATTTTTACAATGTTTGAAAACATCCATCCAGAAAGGATTTTTTATATGTTGCATCGCAACTTCAAAAAAATTACTACCAAAATGAAGACAATGTTTCAACAATGGACATTGCATAAGCAAAATGTTACTTATTTTCCCCTCCGAGAGCAAAATTCTTTTAAGCCAAGAAACTTTTAGGGCACACAGGAAAGCTCTTACATCTGTCATTTTCAAACCACCACTCTCGTACGCTTGACTCGCAATTTTCCTTTTTATTTTATCTGTTTTACCGTTCCACAGAAAAGAATATAACAACTTTGCTAGTTCATTTAAAAAACTTTCGCTTGGGTCTGGAATATTAGTAAATAAATATGTTAATTTTGAGAGTATTTGACTTTTTATTACAGCAATCTTACCAAACGGAGTTAAATTTCGTTTTGACCATATCGCAATAATTCTTTCAATTTCCGTTAACTTGTTTTCAAAATTTAATCTTACAATATTTTTTATATTAACTGAAAAGACAATCCCTAATACCTTAAACACAAGAGGATTCCAGACAAAATTAATTTCAGTCATGTATCTCGCGTTTGAGTTTTTAGCCGAGCCTATCCACACAACAGCGGACTTATCATAGTTTATATTAAGACCAGAGATACGAGCAAACGTTTTCAGAGTGTCAACACAAGCCTGGAAGGACTCTCTAGTGCCATCTAAGAAGAAAGTTGTGTCGTCTGCAAATTGAGAAATAACGGTTTCCTTTTCTCCTATCTTTATTCCCTTAACGTCCTTATTCTGAAGAATCATTTGAGCTAATACCTCTGCACAAATAAGGTATAAATAACAAGATAAGGGATCTCCCTGACGTGTTCCCCGACCAACATTAAACCACTGAGACAGCTGCCCGTTCACTGAAACACACGACTTGATGTTAGCATAAAACGTCCGCACCCACTTTTGTATGTCTAGACCAAAATTAAACGCTTTAAGGCAGTTATCTAGGAACGACCACGAGATAGAATCAAATGCTTTTTCAAAGTCGATCATAAGGAGCAATCCCACTCTACTATCTTTCTCCAAGAACAACATGGTATCATACAGTAATCTAATATTTTCCCCAATGTACCTCCCTTTAAGAAATCCTGTTTGGTTTTCATTGATTATGTCAGGAAGCACTGGTTTAAGCCATTCGCTATACACGCAGATGCTATCTTATAAACCGTATTTAACAAAGTTATAGGCCTCCAGTTTTTAAAAAATCTTTTATCTCTTCCCTCTTTTGGGATGCAAGTTATTACCCCCTCCCTTTGCGTTATTGACATTTCTCCTTTTTCAAAGCCCCTATTTACAGACCTAACTAATAGCTTACCTAAATCAACAAAGAAAAACTTAAAGAACTCTGCAGTGTAGCCATCCGACCCTGGACTCTTATCGTTCTTCATATTCTTTAAAGTGTACAAGGCCTCATCACGAGTAATGCGTCCTTCAATGCTATTCTTCTTTTCTTCCGTAAGCTTGGGGAGATTAAGGTCATCGATAGTATTATCACTAGCATCATCTGCTCTCGCAGTGTACAAACATTCATAAAAAACCTTTGTTTCTTTCACTAATTCATCCCCATCATGAACAATACTACCGTCCTCTTTCTGTAAAAATGCCATAGATTTCTGTACATAATTCTTTTTTCTAAATTACAAAAGTATTTACTATTCCGTTCTCCTTCATACCTCCACTTCATACGCGAACGTATAATCATACGTCTATTTTCTTTTTACGCAGTGTGTACAAAGACTGTCTTTTTTCTTCCAGGATGTGTATGTTTGTGTCAGAAAGATTAGCCTCTAAATCTTTTATTTCGTCCAAAAGTTCTGCCTCTACTCGAGACTCTTCTTTTTTCTTACGAGCCGAGTATGGGATACATTTACCACGCAACTCAAGTAAAATCATTTCGAAAAATAACTGATCGTCGATCATAAAGGTTATGTCGTCGTCGTCAATAAGATGTATATTGTCTCGGTCATAAACAAGAACGGCATATTGTTTCTTAAGTTCCAAAATAGTGGACTTGACAAGATCTACAAAAGTTTGGTCACGCAAAAGGGAATTATTGAATTTCCAGTATGCCCTGGCTTTACCTGAAATCTCCGTTTTTAACCCAAAATAAACTATTGAGTGATCTGATAAGTATCCTGGAGCAATATCACTACTGCCAACACAAGGTCCAAGGTCAGAGCTAACTAAAAACCAATCAATTCTACTACGTTGCACGCTGCTATTAAATCTCTTCCAAGAATACTTTCTTTTATCAGGATTAAGTACTCTAAAAATATCAATTAAGTCATATTCCTGCATACAATTTTTGACCACCTGTCTACTTCTTGGCCTATAGATCCTAGTGGGCTGGTTAGTGTCCAGTGAGGGGTTGAGCGCGAGGTTCCAGTCGCCTCCAACAACCATAGTGCTGTTATCCATCAAAGCAATCTCCAAAAACAAATTAGTGAAAAATGCCGGATTATCTCCGCTACTTGGCGCATACACATTAGCGACAGTCATACGCTTATTCAAAAATTCAATGTCCAGTAGTATATATCTACCTTCATTGTCTTTCTTAACAGCATGAAGTTTATATTGAAAGTTATTTTTAAACATGATAGCAACGCCTCGACTATCGCTACTGTTGCCTGCGACCACGCACTCAAACCCCCACTGGGACCTTATAAAATTCTCTTGGTCAGTTTTCCAATGTGTTTCCTGGAGAAAAACAATATTGCAAGCCTGATTCCTTAAAAAGTCGAACACGTCCTTACGTTTTCGAAAGTCTCCAAGACCATTAACATTCAAAGTTACAATTCTGAGTTCTTCGTTTCTAGCCATTACGTGTGTTCAAAATATATTGATGATATCAAAAGAAACATTCCGATAATGGTATTTATACATAAACTTGAACAATGTTCATACCGACTAAGGAAAACAAATCAGGCGTTGTATGCGTTTTTCCTCCCATCAAACTCTCAGTTGTATACATATATGAGAATACATAATATCAATACAGTAAATAGTACAGGAGGCAACGTAGCATACATGAACATTCCATCATTGACAGGCATTTATAAACAACAAAGCAACACATGCTTGAAAACAAATCAAGTATAAATAGACACACACATAATTGGCTTCGCCATTCGTAGGTACATGGTTTTCTGAATCTGTAATATCGCCAACCACGGGGAAGGAGTGGGAAAAAGGGGACGGGAGGGGGGAGGGAGGGAGAGAGAGAAAGAGAGGGAGGGAGAGGGAGGGGGAAAAGAAAGAGAAAGAGAGATAGGGAAGGAAATAGAGAGAGAAAGAGAGAAAGAGAGAGAGGGAGAGAGAGAGAGAGAGAGAGAGAGAAAGAGAGAGAGAGAGAGAGAGAGAGAGAGAGAGAGAGAGAGAGAGAGAGAGAGAATTATAAAAACGGAAAATATCTACAGTCATGGATATCGTGAACGGCCGCACTCACTGCAGGCCCAAGAATAACAAAACTAGACTTACAAGTAACGAACAAAGTTTACAACATCAGTCCTGTAAACATCGTCTATCGACAGTGAAACTGAAATGTATCAAGTAAGTATTCCAAGTCCATGCACCGCCATCTTCCCCCCTTTTACCTATTTTTGCCCAATTGAACAATAACGGTGCATGTTACGTACACCAAGAGCGGCATTTCTTTAAGCTAACCCCGTACTCGCTTTGCGTTTCTGCACAAGTCTAACGGTACAATGTAGGCTCATCTCCCCTCAGCTGCCCAACGGGACAAAGCAAGTGTCCGAGTATAGGCCTAGGTTGTATGGCAAGTGCACGCGGGCGGCCCCGACATTCACCTCCTTGAAGCGAAAAGCGAAAGTATCAAGGAGGTAAAAAGGGCCCCACCTGCCCGCCCCACAGTGTCAAACACCCGTCGGCCAATTCTGACGGGAGATAGATCCTTGGTTATTGTCACATCTCTTTACCATTACAATTTCAAGGAGAGAGAGGTGATGTACCTGTAAGGCGTTATCACAAGATTGCTGCTTAATGTTACATTTAAAGACAAAATCTGTATCAGTTATAGACTCAGATTACAACATTTACATTTTTCAAGGGGCGAAAAGGGCAGTAATTGATCTTTGAACTTTTTAGCTAATCATTACGCTGTCGCACGCATCGCACATGCACATGCATGTTTCAAGAGCAACAACAAAGCTACAATTTCAACGAAGCAACTGTTTGGCGTTAAGAATAACATCATGTCCAAAGGAACAGAATGTAAACAGCAAAATATTGTCACAATTGTCAGCATCAAAATTATTATCCCAAATTTGTATATTAGCCACTTCATTCCTAACAAGCGAAGAGAAAACTGGAAGGTAAACCTTTCTTGTAGTACAGTATTTATAGCATCTGAAGATCAAGGAAGATTATAGCAATATTCATATTTCTAGTAATTGTTCTCAAGCATTTCAATATGCTACATTTATTCTTCTTGATACATTGTTTGAAGAAGGAAAAGCCATTATCATCATGAACATAAGTCATTAACCCTTATTATACCTTATCTGCATGCTTGTCAGATTGGCCGCGTGCCCCTCTTCCTCCCCATCTCCCCCTGCCACCGCGACCCCATGCCCCTCCTCGCCCACGCACGGTAGATCCGACGAGCAGAGGGTCGCAGGGGGAGGACAGGTCGGTGCTAGAGCCAGCGAAGGGCACCTTCAACTCCAAGTCACTGAGTCTTTCAATCCTATGCTTTCTGTCCTGCTTATCTTTCACCATGATAACACCATTCACTGTCCACACATCCGCCACTGCACAATAGTCTTGGCACTGTCGCAGCAAAAAATAGTTTGACTGCGTTAAATCATCCACAATGACGACTTTCTTGCTTTTGAGTTTTCTTCTGTTTTTAACAACTTCGTCTTTGGTTTTCCTTGACACAAACCTAACGATAATTGGTCTTGGGGTGTTGCCGGTTCTCTTCCCCACACGGTGAGCGCTTCGATGTGGTCAGCGGTGATGTGGGTCAGGCCCAGGGTAGTCTGGAACAGTGCCAGAGCCTTCTCCTCCGCCTGGCTGGCCGTCTCTCGCTCCCCCTCCTCCACGTACAACAGCTTCACATTGTTGCGACGAGAATATTGCTCGTTGCTGCTGGAGCGCTCGTCAGCCTTTCGAGCGTAAACAATGCTTTCTTTGGCCAGCGTCTCGGTGTCTTGCAGTTTCTTCTTCAGCTCCAATATTTCTTTCTTTAATTTTTCGTTCTCGTTTTTCAATTCAGATATCTCTCCATTCATCTCCTCCATCTTTTGCTGTTGGGCACTCAAGTTCAAGCTAAGAGTGTCGAGACGCTTGTTGATATCGGAGCGCATTGACTTCAAGCACAAAAAGATGTCTGTAAGAGACGGCTCCACCTCTGCTTCTCCGTTGTTGCGTACCGTATCGTCAGGGCTTTCATCACTAGTACGATGGCGCTTTGCAGGCGAACAGTCGCGCGACGCTGATTGCTTGTTGAAATGGCGCAGAATGTCCCCATTGCTGCTAGTGCTACTCTGTTTTCTGCTGTTCACACCTCCTCTACTCTTACTGCTGGCACTGTCCTTGTTCTTCTCTACCTCCTCCATCTCTACAGTATCCTCTATGCTCGAGTTAGAGTCCTGCTTTCCTTTCTCTCTACGTGACACAGATAGAGAGCGATTTCGTTGACTGGCTGAAGACATCGTGATCTAGTATGCCTACTGTTATTGTTGCTGCTTTGAACCACACGATGACGTGGCGGAAGTAAGCCTAGGCTAACCGGCGAATGTCACACAAGGTAAGTGCAGCAACGAGTCCGTGCGAGGCGTGCGTTTTTACGAGTGCACAAGTACAAGGCCTGTTCTCACCACTGCAGTAGACCTACCTTGCGAAGAGGCCTATAACTAAGCACACATAACACCACATTTCTCAATTCCACAATGTCCACAATTATTAAAAGTCCGTCACAAAAAGCACATCCTATGATCCTGAGGGCCTTACGCAGCTAACTGCACTGTTTTCAAGCATACATTTTAAGGCTAAATTCGGAAATTAGTCTAAAATGTCAGAGCTTCTGACAGCGCGTCCGGTTTAGCCACGAGCCTCGTCGTTCACCCTAGCCGTCCTTATTAAAGTTTTTAAAAAATTTGGGATTGGGGTGGGGGGGAGGAGGGTGCACTTTGGTGGCTGCTTCGCTTTATTTTGGGGATCACCCCCACCCCACCCCTTTGCATGCGTGATGAGCATGTCTCGACGTGGAGGATCGCGCTATACAAAACATCAGCATCCTCATCAACATCAATTACACGTATTGAATTTGATGCCCTGGTGCACCTGGTCTATTCGCTGAGGACACCACTATCGGAGGAGAGAAGCAATATTTCTATTAGCTCTAGATATTTTTTATTCATTTTATTAATATGTTATTCATCAACGTCAGTCTAAGGAGGCTGGACATAACTATTGACTGTGGAAATAGTTCTATGTAATATTCGTTTTTTTTGACAGCAACGGTAACGAGCGGTGGTGGTGGTGGGGGTTGGGAACGTTTTCTGCTATAAATATAAGTGTGATGAAAACCAACAACACCAATGGCATCAACACGGACATCAAAGTCCAAGGCCAATCCCTCAACACAGTGCATAGCTTCAAATATTTAGGAGCTATTGTATCAGACAATGGGTCCCGACAGGAAGTCCTCTCCAGGATCGCACAAACAACTGCTGCCCTGGCGAGGTTGAAGCCAATTTGGAAAGACAGGACCATCAGTCTACATTCCAAGGTAAGGCTGCTGCGCTCCCTTGTCATCTCCATCTTCCTATATGCTTGCGAAACATGGACCCTCACAGCAGATCTTCAACGAAAAATACAAAGCATGGAGATGAGGTGCTACAGAAGACTTCTGGGCATTTCCTATACCCAGCACATCACCAACGACGAAGTCCGACAGACCCATCACACAAGCCATTGGACAACACGATGACCTGCTCACAGTGGTGAAAAAACGTAAACTCCGATGGTGTGGCCACGTCACCAGATCATCAGGTCTTGCAAAGACCATCCTGCAAGGCACAGTGCAAGGAGGTAGAGGAAGAGGGAGACCGAAAAAGAGGTGGGAGGACAACATTCGAGAATGGACTGGTTTGACACTGAGCGAAACAATCAGGGTTGCTGAGGACAGGGAAAGATGGAGTACGCTGGTTAAACGATCTGTGGTGCCCCCTACGACCTCCGAGTTATGGGATAAGATAGGATAGGATAGGATAGGATAGGATAGGATAGGATAGTGATGAAAGGTCTTCGTACTGGACCACAGACTATATTATACCCAGACGGAAAACTCCCGTCATTTCGCGTTGCCTTTTACAAGAGTTGCCTCCCTTGAAAATGGGTTGTCAAAGTTGCGGCTGTGAAAGTGAAGGGCAGAGCAGAATAGAATCACTGTGTGGCACCGCAACAATGTGTACACTTTCAGCTGCAAAGAGAACTCTTTATTTCGTTATCCGCTAGACGAATCAAGTTATTATGTAATAATTACCAATAATTGCATGCGATTTGCAAAATATTTTATCTGTGCAAAAAGCCTACACACACTAGAAAAAATGTGGATTAATTCCTTTGACAGTTTTTTTCAAATTCCCTTTTTGCAGTAATTTGTTAAAACAAAAATGGCCACATTTATTTAAAAAATAAAAAAATATAAATTGAGGCGTTGCTACTTCATGCAGCTTTCCCCCAAAACACAAAAGGATGGTGTTTGTAATCCAAAATGTAGCAAAGCACAAACTCTTACCAAAAATATCTTGAAAAATGTTAATTTCTATGTTTACTCATTGTATGTAAGCCTAAAACAGCTTAGTTTGAGTCCACTTGAATGAAATTTTATATTATATAATGCATAAGTATTAAATACTTTTGTTTTTGCTGATAATTCTATTAAAATTCACCTTGCCACATTCATTCCATAGTTGGTTGAACTTTGCTGTGTACATTTATAATGAACATGATGCTTAGAACCTCACTCTCCAACATTCTTTTCTTTTATACCACATTTTCCTGTCTTTGTTATCACATTCTCTCCAATCATTTTAACATAATGATGTTTATATTGTTTAAATATTTATTATTTTGAATGTATGTGCGTGTGTGTGTGTGTGTGTGCATGTGTATGCCTGTGAGCGCTTAAAACAACCTTTATTTTTTTCTGCGTTTTATTTTTGTCTTCTTATTATTCTACTTTTTTTTCTCCCACTTTCCCTCTCTTTCTCTTCTTATATGTTTGTCATTAAAAAAATGTTTTGTATGTATGTTTTTTAATGCTGGTTGTTGTTTTTTTTTACTGCCGACATATATTTATATTATTTTGTACCACTGTGTAGCGCTTTCTTACTTTTAAATGTTTTTTTCATTGCTCCATTGTATATCATTCCTGTTTGTGTGTGTGTGTGTTTGTGTGTATGTGGATTTGATACATACTATTTTTAAAAAAAAATTTGTTATGATGTTCAACGTGTTTGTATCTCATAATGTTTTAATATTGTTGAAATATTTATTCTTGAACGTGTGTGTGTGTGTGTGTGTGTGTGTGGGTGTGTGTGTGTGTGTGTGTGTGTTAACGCCTACAGCAAACTTTAGTTTGGTTCTGCTCCTTTATTATTATTATTATTATTATTATTATTATTATTATTATTATTATTATTATTATTATTATTATTATTATTATTAAATAGAAATTATAAACTACAAAACTACACAAACCACCAGTAATCACTGAACATAATTAGACTTATTATAAATCATCGTTCCATATGCCTACAGCGCAGCAGCATTACAAAAGTGCAGACCCATGAGTTGATTCGCATGCATAGTGCACAGTCATTAAACAAATTAATAATTAATGATAGTAATAAAATTCTTGATAAATAACAACACCAAATACAATTATTGAATTAATACATTAATGTTAACGCTTATATCTATATATCTACTACTCAAATTAATTGAAAGGCCACTCTCATATTTCATTTAGTTTAATTATTTTTTGCTGCTATCAATAATATCGCTTATATTGCTTATTTCAAAACTTATCCTGTACAGTAACATTCAAGACAATCTTATTCTGACAAGTAATCACATGTGAGAGTTTTGAACTTTCTGCACCGAGTTGAAAAACAAACCCAATTTTTACAAAAAACAATGACCCTAATTTACTGTTGTCTTGCTAATAAAGCAAAATTTTCAACATTAAAAAGTGATTTGCTCGCGAAAGGCTTGCATTTTGTGAGTTCAGTTCAACAATCGGCGCTTTTTTCTGGGTATAAATGGCAGCGCTTTTGCTGCTTTTCTAACCATGCCCCCAAGGCGACGATTGACTGATGCGGATAGAGGCAGAGCTATTGCATGGCTTCAGGAAGGGGTGGGGGTGAGAGAAGTTGGCAGGCGGCTGGGAGTGTCCCACTCCGTTGTCCAAAGGCTGCGGGAGCGCTTTAACAACACTGGAAGCGTCCAAGAACCAAGAAGGTCCGGGCGCCCCCGCGTTACCACTGCAAGACAAGACCATTTCATCACCATGTCAGCTCTGAGGATGAGGTCCGCTACAGCAAACACCATCAGAAGACAGCTTCACGCTGCCAGCAATGTTAACGTCAGCGACCAGACAATTCGCAACCGTCTACACGAGGCAAACCTGCGATCAAGACGACCAGCAGTACGGCCTTTGCTCACCCCAGCTCACCGTGCAGCGCGTTTGGCCTGGGCTCAGCGTCATTTGGTGTGGACTAGGCAACATTGGTCAAGGGTGCTCTTTACAGACGAGTCTCGGTTCTCCTTGTCTTTCAACGACCGTTGAGTGAATGTTTGAAGGCGTCCACGGGAGCGTTTTGCTGATGCGACGGTGCGCGAGCATGACCGCTTTGGTGGTGGATCTGTCATGATGTGGGGTGGCTTCGCATTAAACTTCAGAGCACCCCTGCTCCAAATTCATGGCAACTTAAATGGTATTGGCTACAGGGATTACGTCCTTCAACCTAGGGTTCTCCC
>CM072515.1:33484668-33614668 GCA_036898135.1 Oncomelania hupensis
ACGGCTGAGGGTTGACCTCAACTACGCGAACCCCCGGTTACAAAAACAAAATAGAATACAAACATCATTATAAATCATCAACAAAACACATACTGCATATAAAATGCCTATATTGCTAACTAATACAATCATAGGAAGCCCTAGTGACCACCCGGCAGAAAGCGTCCAACACTCCCAAGCTGATCCAACAGACCTCATACACAAACAAGGAGTCTTGTCCAGGAAGAGTTTTCAAGAAAAAAGGTAGGTCATTGATCTAGCGAAGAAGAAGATAGTATAGCAGAGTGATAGGACAGAGCAGGAATGAGAAAGAGTAAATGAGGAAGACAGCGACAGTGGGAATTTAAAGCACTAAATTTCCATAAAGTGGGGATACTATTTATACTGAAAACCCCCGGCACTCCAACGGGGGTACTGTTGCCGCAGTGAATTTGTCTTGCCTACAAAGGAAAGACAGGTTTTCAACTGTGGCTTTCACTTTTCCCTTTATAGGTTTGAACAATCTACAGTGGCAAGATTGCTCATGACCCCAAGGGGTAAGGAGGGAGGGAGAGAGAGAAGCTAGGAAATAACATGTAAAAGGAAAATTACCTGCATTTGCAATAAATGCATGGGAACTCCAACCCCATTGTAAATAAACGGGTCAGGTTATCAACATTGACAACGGAATTAACATAATATATGGCGTGGTTTAATAAAAACTTTTAAAACAAAATGCGCGTTTGCGTTCTTTTGCACAAAAAAAAATTATATTGAGTAAACAAAAATACTGTTCCGACCTGAAGGAGTGCAAAAATAAATGTTCTATCCTCTGTATTCTTTTTATAACACAGTTAGTTCGACAAAACTCAAACGAAAAGATGCGACGAACAAATAAACACCAAAAATTCGCGCTTGGTCTAAAGGTGTAGAAAATAAACATTTTCAATCTTATTACTTGCGGCTTTGATTTCCCACCAACTCATTTGATGCTAAAGAAGTTGACTACATTGAATAGCGAAAGATTGTTATGTAATTTTTCTTGGCCTGTTTAATTGTGGATCATGCTAACCTTTGTGCGTTTAAAACAAATAATAATAAACGTGTGATGCCTGAGATTGTTTTAAGTGGATATCATATGACTCATCCTTACGAGCCAACATCAATTAAACAAAAAACAACTTGTTTACAGGGTTAGTGTGACTTTGGCAAAGTTTTTTTTTTTTTTTTTTTTTTTTTTTTTTTTTTTAATGGATCGTTATACAAAATGCTTTTTTTATCGTGTTATTGTCAACAGGCTTTTTCTTCTTCTTGTTCTTGTTCTTTTTAATTCTTCTTGTTCTTGTTCTAATTCGTGTTGTTGTTGTTGTTCTTCTTCTTCTTTGTTTTTTTTTTCTTTGTTCCTTTTTTGTTTCTTTCTTTCTTTTTTTGTTTATTCTCTTTCTTCTTTTTCTTCTTCTTCTTCTTCTTCTTCTTCTTCTTCTTCTTCTTCTTCTTCTTCTTCTTTTTCTTCTTCTTCTTCTTCTTCTTCTTCTTCTTCTTCTTCTTCTTTTTTTTCTTAATCGTCCTTGTGACATTTAAAGGCATGCGTCCGATTATTTACAGTATATAATTGTGTGTTCATTACCTTAATGCGCCTGTTTAGCAAGGTAATCTGAGACTTGATTTAGCACTCTTTCCGGAGCAGGAATTTTTTTGCGTCGGTGTTCGATTCCCGCAAAGAGGAATATTTTCTCAAAGGTGTCGACTTTCTGTAATGATTCTTTAGGTGGAGATCCACTTCCCCTGGCCTCTTTGTCTCCAATGTCGCCTCACCGACATGATAAGATGACCGGTCAAATGTGTGATATGCAGACAACAGGCTCACGTGAGCGCAGTTCACACTTAAACCGTTCACATCATTCATGCTGGCTTCTCATTCTGCTTCTTCTTCTTCTTCTCCCAGGACTAAAAGGACTGCAGTGAAGTCTCCCCCATCTTATTCTTTTATTCATCTTATTTTATTGTCCTGTTTTATATTGAATGAGATTGATGCGCTTTTGTTTTTACTTTTTTTTGGTCAGTCTTCGCTTTTGCTTTTTTAGTTTTGTTCTTTCTTCTCATCCTTCATCGCGCTTTAAAAAAATGAATTTCGTATTGCCTCGTCGTTGGCCTTATGGGTTTGGCAGACATGTGCAATTATCTGTACAGATGTATCCCCTTCATAAGAAATGTCTGGCATTTATCGCTACACTTTTTATTCTGTATCTTCTTTTTTTATCTTTTTGTTGTTCTTTATCTGTATCGTCTTCTTCTTTTTGTTTTTGTTCTTCTTGTTGTTGTCGATTTTTGTAATGATACATGGATCATTTCCCAGGGCAGTGATGTTAGGTGACCAATCGTATGCTCTGCATATCTAGATGAATATATCGACTGTTTCTATTTTAAAATTGAATCCTCTTCTTCCATGTCCTCTTCATCCATGCCCTCTTAATTATTAATATTATCATCGTCGTCGTCGTTATAGTCGTCAGCAGCAGCAGCAGTCTTCTTCATCTTCATCATCGTCGTCGTCGTCGTTGTCATCCTTTTCTCGAGTCCGGAGCCGTGCGCCATGTATTTTGCCTATAGACTGGTTTCAGATAAACAATTTTCTGCAATTCTTCAGTATCATTGATTTCTGTTGGATAACACTGTTTGCTTTATTCCTTACTTGTTCTCACCATCCTTCTTTCTTTATTTTCTCTTTAACATTCTTACATTAGAATTGCATGCCCCATTCATCTTGGCTCCAGAACTTGGTTTCAGATTAACAGTTTTCTGCATATCTATTCCCTGTGCATAAAATTGCTTGCATTTATCCTATCCCCAAACGTCTGTAATGTCCTGCCTATTCCGTTGACTTGTTGGCCAGAAGCAAACATGCTCTGCCAGATAATTTTATTCTTAGTAGACGATGTGATTGTAGTTGTCCTGGTGGTGTGTTTACTGCCTCTTCTGCTGCTAATTCTCTTGTTGTTGTTGTTGCTGTTGTTGTTGTTGTTGTTGATGATGATGATGATGATGATGATGATGATGATGATGATGATGATGATGATGATGATGATGATGATGATGATGATGATGATGATGATGATGTTTTGGGAGTGATTTGACACACGCTTTCCGTATTATAAAACAATACACAATCACTCGAAGGTATGAATGTTGTGTTAGGCCTGTTTCTCATTAAGGCTGTTCAGTGAGGTTTTTGCTTACGTAGCCGAGCGGAGTATTGAACTCTCGACTCTCGGCCACTACCACGAGAACACGGCCCAGCACGAACTTTTTTTTAAAAATCCCTCTTAAGGGGAAAATAAAAAAAATAGAACTATGTTTGGCAATGAATTCTTTTTAGGAAAATTAGGTTCTTTACCATCTCCGTTGCAGGCCAGCCACATTGTGGATACTTGTTTCGCATAAAGATGTTTTTTTTTCTTCTGAAATCTTAATTCAGGCGCCTTCTCAAGCTTGGGAAAATCAGTCCTTTGATTTTTACCAAGCCCAGCTGAAAACACAGCCAAATGGCCATCTGTATCTATGGGACAAATCCACAAATGCCAACCATTGGCAGCAGAGAAGGGGAGATAAATCTTTCCTATCATTCCCTCATTCCAGGGAGGACAGCAGCTAATAAGGATGTTATTCAACATGCTATCAATAAACTCTTGTCCCAGCTAGCTCTTTAGGCGAGTCACCTTTATCACTTGTGTTGTACACAAACTTTTTGTCTCCCACATTAAAAAAATAGTTGCTTTGCAAAGTGGGGGAACGTGTTGAGAGCACACCGGTGGCTGGCTACTAGTGCCACCACACTCTCTACAGGTCACTGCCACAAACCTGCATAACATGGCAGCCGACAAGTTAGCCCTGTTCACCACCAAAAGCAGAAGATGAAGGGTCAGGCTGGGGGAGGGGAGGGGGGGGGAGAATATATGTCGTGTCGTCTTGTTCTGCATAATCAAAGAGTTCAAGCACACACCCAAGGTTTCTGCACAGCAGGAGTCAGCCGAGTTTTCGTAGTAGGGGTTGAGAGTCGGGAGCCAAATATTCCGCTTGAATACACTTATTTAAAGTATTTTAATTGATAAAGTGATTTCAGACTTTCACAAGCATACACATGCACGCGCGAGCGATCATACACACACACACACACACACACGCACACGCACACACACACACACACACACTTGTCTTTATTAAATACATACATATGTGTGTATGCTCATGCATGTCTATGTATGTTTTTGTGAAGTCTAAAATTATTTTTTTAAAATAACATTAATTAAACAACTGTGCTGAAACGTCGCCTGTTTGTCATTTAGGCAGTGTTTTCTGCATTCATTTCTTTGTTTGTTCTCTTTCCTTCCGTTTTATCCGTGCTTTTGGCGTTAAACGCTTTCAGCTAATTTCCTTTTAAACTATTTGTTGCTGCTGCTGTTAATTCAATTCAATTCAATTCAATTCAATTCAAGATTTATTCGCCAAGTGACATACATACAGTTATAGTATACATGACACAAAGAATGCTTTAGATCAGCGGCAGTCATGCAAAAGAAACAGAACAAACAAATAAAGCATAGATCTAGTGCGACCTATGTAACCAATGTAACCACACATTATACTAGACAGCAGACCCACGCCTGACTAGAACAATCATGAAGAACATAGATATACAGACATCAACAAACACAACCGAATTACAGATAACAAAACAGGTGCATATTTAATGTACATCATCAGACACAGCAAATATACAGATGACTAAAATAGATTCGCACGCAGAAGCACCCTCCCGCAATTCATGACTAATATGACTATGAATATGAATATGACGCAATAAGGAGCAGCCTAAATAATTCTTATAATTGATTTAAGTGTCTGATAGACCACGGGAAGAAGCCATTCAGTGAGCGTGTGGTTTTGCTGGGGAGGGAACGGAGTCTACGGCCTGAGGGGAGCATCTGGAAGAGCACGTGGGCGGGGTGGGACTCATCATGGATAATATGTTTGGCTCTGCGTGTGACACGTTGCGCGTGTAAAGCCTCGATGGACGGGAGGGCCCCACCAACGCATCTTGAAGCCTGGCGCACAACACGGTCTAAACGCTCTTTATCTTGGATGTTTGCGTTGGAATACCAAACAATGAAAGAAAAGGTCAAAATGCTTTCTACAGTGGCGCGGTAAAAATTGGCCATGATAGCTTGGCTAACCCGAAACTTCCTAAGCTGGCGGAGATAGAATAGTCTCTGATGGGCCTTCTTGATTGCGCCAGTGATGTGCTTTTCCCATCCTAAATCTGAGGAAATGGTTGTGCCGAGAAACCTGAAACTGTCTACTTGTTCTACTACTTCCCCGTTGATGGACAGGCCCGGACTAGGGGGGGGGGGGTTACAGGGGTTACGTAACCCCCCCCCCCTGGCCTGACTATGTACCCCTTTTTTTTTCTTTTCTTTTTTTTGGGAGGGGGGGTTGGGGGGGGGCTACGTTACAAACAAGTAACAAGATGGGTAGAAAAACATGAAAGCACTGGAGGTTTATACATCTCTCTTTCTGGTTGTTCACGACTGTTTGGGACAAATGTGTGAAGACAGTGACAATTGGGACAGTGAGACACTGACCAAGGCAACTGGCTTTCTCCACACCTTGAGCAGCAGTGCTTTCCTCGTTGCATTCGTTGTCGTCCGCAATTGTTTGCGTTACTTAAAACCCTTGACAGTGAAGCTGCAGAAAAGGACAAAAGATGTTGTCGATGCCTACAGGGAAATCAAAGCGGTCAGTAACTGCATGTCTTCTATTAGAAGAGATGTCGACACAGTGTTCGTTGCCTGGTTCGGTGAAGTCAGCAAAATGGCGAATGCGTTGACAACTGATGTTATTGTTCCTCGTCAAGCATCCCGACAGACTCTCCGTGACAACCAACCTGCGGCCACTCCAGAAGAATATTTCAAGATTAGCATTGCCATTCCTTTCTTGGAACACCTGTCAATCGAATTGGACTCGAGGTTCAAAAATGCTGACCTAGCAGTTGATGGTCTCTGTCTGGTGCCAAGCACTTTAATAGACAACCAGGATGGTTTCATGCAGGTTCCAGAAGGGGTGAAGACACTGGCAATGTTGTGGGAGTCTGATCTACCAGACAACGCTACCCTTGATGCAGAATACCAAAGTTGGGTTTGCAAATGGCGAAGTGCTGCTGAGAATGCGACGGTTATCATCCCATCCACGGCATCAGAAGCACTGAAACATTGTGACAGGGATTTTTATCCCAACCTGTTCATCATGCTAAAGAACCTTTGCACCCTGCCTGTCACTACTGCCGAGTGTGAGCGTTCAAACAGTCAGTTGCGCAACCTGAAAAACTACCTGCGCTCTTCAATGGGGCAACATAGACTCAATGGACTTGCTTTACTGAAAGTGCACAGGGATGTTGATATTGACTTCAAAGAGGCAGTGAACTGTTTTGCCAGAAGATACAATTCACATATGGTACTAATGCCGAGGAACCTAGTGCAGCAAGACTGAAAGTGAAAGCAGGGCGGTGATGTTCATAAATTACAAGGTAAAGCTTTATACTGTTAACGATCAACAAAATGTAGTGATTAATAATAGTATACAAAACATCTCTGCTGATAAATAAATGTTCGTGTGTGTTTTTTTTGTTGTTTTTTTTTTTAAGGGACGGGCAGATGATTATTTTTGTACCCCAGAGTTGTAACCCTTCCCCCCCCCTCAACTTTCCCAGGTCCGGCCCTGATGGACAGGGGTTGCATGTTGTTTCTGTTTTGACGGAAATCTACCACTAGTTCGTTTGTTTTGGAGACGTTTAATTCCAGATTGTTGTCTATGCACCAAGCCACTAGCTCCTCCACTGCTTGCCTGTATGCTTGTCGCGATACAAGCGCCTACTCTACGCATCCTCGATATTCTGCTATAGGCCAGACAATGCGTCATAGACAGTACGTCATAGACAGTGACGATAATAATATTGTTTTCGGAATGACGCAGTATGCGACATTGTTTTTATTTAGTGTAGTTCAATTTTAGATTATTGTTACCATAGACAATTTGTGTACTATCCTTTCGATTGGCTGGATGTGGGAAATATCGTTAAGAAAAACCATTCAAGCGACCATCTTGGAGGGCAAGGAACATGTGTTTACGCCAGACCACTATTTCGGATGACTGAGGTCATAAAGTTGGTTCAAAAAGCTCGTCTCACCCTAAACAACACGTGTCGTAGACACCACAAACGAATCCTGAGCTGGTAAGTTACGATTCGATGTGTGAAGCTGGGGAATAGGTAGTCTTGTGCTTGTTTCCATTGCGCCATGCGAATCATTCATCGTCCTTCATCAAGGTGATTCGTTATTATTCTTCAATGTATGCAAATTGTATGATAATAGTTATTTTAACATGTTGTTCTCATTTCATATAAATTCTTCAGCGCGTGAAGTTTATATGGTGATAGTTAATTTAACATGTTTAGCTAGTTCATAAAGAATGTTGGTGCATTCTTAAACATTGGAACAGTGTGGATGAACAGCGAGGAAAGAACATTATTATGTTTTGAGAATAAGATACAATAACCCGTGAATATGCAGGGTTCTTATTCAAACAACGTCAACGGCGTTCCTCGCTGGTCATTCAACAGGATACAGATTGTGTATTTAGTCCCTGTTAATTTGTCTGTGCGCAGGGAAAGGATTTTTGTTTTGCTTCCTTCTTCATAATATTTTCGACTGTCGGATTCCTGATATGATCGTTTAACCTACTTCCATCCTCAACGCTTATTCTTCTGATGACATGGAGCTCGTCATATCCCTGACGTCCATGTGAAGCCAGCTGGACGATAATCCTTTTGGTCAAACGTGAGGACATAAACTGTGTTAAATAAAAGAGACAATTCTTCTTCTCCATCAGGGAATCTATGCCAGCTAAGTAACTTTTTAATCAACAGTGAAATTCTTTAGAACCATGATTTCACGGGTTTTCGTATCATATCATATGAAATAAATATCATCAACCATCAACCAGTGGTATTCTTTTTTAGTTGTAAAAAAGCAAACAGGACGAATGAATAGCCAGTAATTTCTTTCATTCTTTATTTTCTATTTCTCAACATCACTTTCTTGTTCCTTATCGATTTTTAGGCATAATACAAAGAGGAAATTGATTCTATTTATATAAAATTCTTTCAACTGTTCATTCATCTTTTAACATCTATATATATATATTCATATAAATTATATATATAACGCGACAATGGGGGCTCGTCCGGGATAGCTTGAGTCACAATCACTTTTTAAGTCGTGTTACCACTGGTGGTGATGATATTTACTACATTGTACATGTAAATTACCATTGTATCATTCATTTGTTCAACGCGGGAGGTTGGAGGGAGCCGCTCTTACAAATGGGCGGACTTATGGACTACCCTACCAACCAATGTAACATCAGCTTCCCACGTCGATCATAAGTTACCAGTTATATTTACAGATATAAGTAGGTTGCATATTTATAAACTTATGCAAACGACTCCCAGTACGTGTTGTCAATCAAATGTTCAGCTGTAATTTCGGGTATTACATGCTGTAAAAGAATAGGCAGAACGGTGGTCTATTTTATTATCTCAGTCTTAACCGATTGAGTGTTTGAAGCTAATATTGGAATCCTATAGCATTTGTTGTTATAGTGAATCCGGAGACACGAGGACCTGTGTCAATATTAGAAGGAGAGAGATAACAAGTTATAATTTAGTATGAAGACTAAATAACTTGTTGACCTACTAGTCACCTTTGAAGGTAAGGTAAATGTTCTATGTTCAACGGACCGAACAGTAGACAGACAGTAGCGTCGCGCTTAATAGATCAGTGATAAACGGAATAATCACATAGGATCATTAAGTCAGTTTTGTAGCCTAACATTTCTGTTCGCCGAAGTAAGAGCGACATAGAAAATTAGAAGAATACTCGTAGTGAGAGAGTATTAGCAGAAGGGTCTAGTAAACTCATCCGCCACAAAGGAACGGACCGCGAGTTATACTAGAGTGTATTTTTTAATTTATAAATATACACACAGTAAATCCCTGAGACACAGGTGTATCATCCAGGGTGGATTGTATCTGTGTGGCAATCAAATAAGGCCACGTACAGTTGATCTTATTAGGCGAATCAAGGTAAAGGTAGCAGGATAACTTTTGTGAATTTGATAAGTTTAGCTACTGGATTCGAGCCTAGACAGTGACACGTTATCACAATTCTAATTACATTACAAGAATGAATTAGAATCTTTGAGTTCGAAGTAGAACCGGTGTTAACAAGAGGGTGCCATTGCCGGATACACAAAACTCTTCTTTTCAAGTTCTTGATTTTATGCTGTTAATACGCGAATAGCAAATAATAGAATTTGCAGTAAAAGCGTATAGTTATAACGAATCCATTGGGGTCGTTCGAAGATATTTCAAAGAGTTGCCATTTTGTATTTTTTTTCCTCCTCGGGAAAATAACGTCATTGACGTGACGTAATCGGCGTGACGAAATCGGAACTTTTCGAACGCTAATTTATTCTTTCCTGTCGTATTACATTTTTGGAATTCGTAAATGACGACTCGTGCCCAAGCGAAAGCAATGGAAGCCAACGATCCTTTCTTAAAGTTTAAGGCCGAAGGAGAAGCGTTGGGGTTGTCGGGTCCAGATCTTGTCAATTACGTCAAGGAAGAGAAAACGCGTTTAGCTCAAGTTGAAGCTGAAGAAAGAAAGCATCAAGCTGAAGCTGAAGAAAGAAAGCGACTAGCTGAAGCTGAAGAAAGAAAGCATCAAGCTGAAGCTGAAGAAAGAAAGCGACTAGCTGAAGCTGAAGAAAGAAAGCATCAAGCTGAAGCTGAAGAAAGGAAGCGTCAAGCTGAAATCGATGAAAGGAAACATAAAGCAACATTGGAATATGAATTAGAACTCGAACGAATACGTCACGTGAACAGTGACAACACCAACGACAATGCTGCCGATCCGTCGGATTCTCGTTCATCGCAGTTTTATCAGGAAAATCTGAAGATAAAACTACCTTTTCTGGAAGACAAAGATGATCTGGAAGATTATCTACGCACATTTGAGAGAACGGCTAAAATTCAAGAATGGCCAATTAATCAATGGGCTCCTCGCCTAGGCACCTTGCTAAAAGGGAAAGCGAGGGAAGTCTACTCTATGTTGAATGATGCTGATGCCGGCGATTACGGAACATTACGGCGATCACTATTGTTCCGATTCCAGCTGACGGCAGAAGAATATCGGAAAAAATTTCGAGAGGCCAGAAGACAGCAAGGAGAATCAACACAAGAGTACGCTACCAAGTTAGATCTCTGGTTATCCAGATGGCAGGAACTTGCAGGGAAAGATAACACATATGACGATCTGCGTGATTTGATACTGCAAGAAAAGTTTCTTAGTGGGATACCGTTTGATCAAGCGCGTTTTGTCAGAGAAAAGGAGCCGGAGACGATGGGCGATGCAATAAGATTTGCTTTAACCTACGAATCAGCAAAGCAAGCCACTATGTCTGATCATGAAAGACCCAGGAATAGATTCGGAGATAGACTCAAGCATAGTAGAAGGAAAGAAGATGAGGAAGGAGATAAAAAGAAGGTGGAGGTAACGCAGAAGCAGCTCCACAACGTCAGGACAAGGAGGCCTGAAGTAACCTGCTATACTTGTAACCAGCAAGGTCATGTGGCGAGACAATGCCCAAAAGGAGGGAAAGAAAACAAAGCAGCCGCCGCAATAGCTGGAAGTATGAGGCAGGAGGATGTACCGAGTCACGGCAAGCTCTGTTCATTATGTACGGCGATACCGTTCTCGCCGGAGTGCCAAGTAGAAGTGGAAGGAAAGCAAGCGACGGCATTGCGCGACACTGGAGCGTCGATCACCATCGTCGATTCCAGTCTCGTACCCGAGCGATGTTTGTCAGGAGAGACCATTGAGATAGTGATGGCCTCGTCGCCTGCAAAGTTAACACTACCAATTGCGACGGTACACATGAACACACCATTCTTTGAAGGGAAGACCGTTGTGGCCGTTATGAAGCAACCGGTAGAGCAAGTTCTTGTAGGGAACTACCGTAAGTCTGAGGATGGGAACCTGACGCCTGTTCCAGTTTACGCTATCCGAGAAGTGTGCGCAGCAATGCAAACTAGAGCTTCTGTGGGGAAAACAGATAAAACATTGAAAACATCCAATTCTCTGCTCGGGGATGTCACTCCAGTGGAGTTGGGACAAGCTCAGAAGGAGGATCCAACCCTGGAGAAAGCAAGGAAGCTAGCTGACAATGAGACCAAGCATGGGAAAGGAGGGCGCAAATCAACTTCTAAAGCCACCTACAGCTGGAGAAAGGGAATTTTGTACCGTTCTTTTCTCCAAAACGGTAAAGAGACCAAACAAATTGTTGTCCCAAAGAAATATCGCAACGAAGTGTTACGATTGGCCCATGACACGCCGATGTCAGGACACCTGGGTGTAACCAAAACCAGGAAGAGAATCTGGAACGATTTCGTATGGCCCGGAATCTGCGGAGACATCAGACGCTATTGCGCGTCGTGTGACATATGCCAAAGGACGTCACCGAAGGGTCAAGTTCGGAAACTGCCGTTGGGCAAGATGCCAATAATCCACACACCTTTTGATCGTGTGGCGGTGGATATCATCGGACCTATCTTACCAGCGTCCGACAGGGGGCACCGCTATATAATCACCATGGTGGACTATGCTACACGCTACGTCGAAGCCAAGCCATTAAAATCCATCAAAGCCGAAGATGTGGCCGAATCATTGTGGGAAATGTGGACTCGCTTAGGTATTCCGAGAGAGATTCTGACAGACAACGGATCTCAATTTGTAGGATCCCTAGCTGACGAAGTGAACAGGCTATTGAGTGTGAAAGGCCTGAGGACCACACCAAGACACGCACAATGCAACGGGTTGGTGGAACGTTTCAATGGTACCATCAAAAGTATGCTGAAACATCTTTGTCAAGAACAACCAAAAGAATGGGACAGGTTTATTCCTGCACTTCTGTTTGCTATCAGAGAAGTACCGCAAGAATCACTACAATTCTCTCCCTTTGAGCTTCTTTATGGACGAACTGTACGAGGACCGTTACAGATTCTGAAAGAGCTCTGGACACAGGAAGAACAGACGGAAGAAACCAGGACCACATTTCAGTATGTGATCGACCTCCGGAACAGAATTGAAGAAACCTGTAAAATCGCCAGAGAAAATCTTGGAAAAGCAAGCGCTAAACACGCGAAACATTTCAACATGAAAGCAAAAGCACGAAAATTCAACGTTGGAGATAAAGTTCTCATGCTTGTTTCCGATAAAGCCAACAAACTGCAGATGGTATGGAAAGGTCCATATGTTGTCACTGACCGCATCAATGAATGTGACTACAAGATTGCAGTAGGAGACAATGAGAAAATCTACCATGCTAATGCATTGAAACTGTACGTTGAAAGAGAGAAGCAAGTGGAAACTCATATCGTCGCCGTTGTGATGATCGACGAACATGAACAGAAAGATACTACTGGAACAAAAGATAGCATACCTGTGATTCAGCTGGAAAATACCCAAGGACCAGCGGATGTTCATTTGTCCGACAAACTGACAAAAAAGCAAAGAACAGAGCTTACAGAAATCTGCGACCGCAAGAAGTCTGTATTGACAGATTTGCCGGGGAAAACATCGTTGCAAGAGTGTAATATCCCAATGGAACAGGATCGAGCTATATTTGTTCGACAGTACCCTCTGCCATATTCTAAGATAAAAGCAATCGGAGAAGAAGTTGAAGCAATGCTGAAAATGAACGTCATCGAACAAGCAGCATCACCATACAGCGCACCTGTAGTACTTGTACAAAAGAAGGACGGCAACAACCGATTCTGTATTGACTACAGAAAATTAAATCAAGCCACAAGATTCGATGCCGAACCAATGCCTAACATCGATGAGCTGTTTGCCAAGTTGAGCAAGAAGAAATACTTTTCTAAGATAGACCTCGCAAAAGGATACTGGCAAATCCCTATGAAGACAGAGGACAAGGAGAAAACCGCTTTCACTACACCGCAAGGTCAATTTCAATGGACTGTGATGCCATTTGGGTTGAAGAACGCTGGGGCTGTTTTCACACGCATGATGAGGAAACTTTTGAAACCGCTGAACGAAGACGCAGTCAGTAATTTCATTGATGACGTCATGGTAGCAACTGAGACGTGGGAGGAGCACGTGCAAATCCTCAAAGCAACGTTGGATAGATTACATGAGTGCAATCTGACAGCAAAACCTTCCAAGTGTTATTTTGGATTTGAGAGCCTGTCATTTCTAGGACACATAGTTGGTCAAGGTACAATTCAACCAGAAGAGGACAAGGTTGAAAAGATCAGAAACGCGCAACCACCGAAGACGAAGAAAGACTTGCGCGCTTTCTTGGGTCTAGCAGGGTATTATCGGAAGTTCGTGCCGAACTTCGCTACGCTCGCACTGCCGCTAACTGAGAAGACAAAAAAAGGACACCCTGAACACGTTCAGTGGGACGACAAATGCGAAGAAGCATTCACGTCACTCAAGCGAGAGTTGTGCAAGAAGCCAGTCATCTGTCTCCCTGATCCAGAGAAACAGTACGTCCTGAGGACGGACGCATCAGACAGAGGTATCGGCGCTATCCTGATGCAAGACCATGGTAATGGTTTACAACCAATCGCGTACGCCAGCAAGAAGCTGAGTGAAACTGAAGGCCGGTATGCCACGATCGAGAAGGAATGCATGGCAATAGTATGGGGAATACGGAAGTTTGAACAATACCTGTTTGGAACAAAGTTTGTTATTGAAACAGATCACCAGCCTCTACAATATCTGCAAAAAGCAAGGACAGAAAACGGACGGCTGATGAGATGGGCCATACAACTCCAACAGTATAACTTCTCTGTACGAGTCATTCCAGGCAAAGACAATATCGGGGCAGATTATCTCAGCCGCTCGATGTAAGTGTAAGGAAAAATTGCATTCTTGATTTTTCACTTAAGCGGGGGGATATTGTCGCGATACAAGCGCCTACTCTACGCATCCTCGATATTCTGCTATAGGCCAGACAATGCGTCATAGACAGTACGTCATAGACAGTGACGATAATAATATTGTTTTCGGAATGACGCAGTATGCGACATTGTTTTTATTTAGTGTAGTTCAATTTTAGATTATTGTTACCATAGACAATTTGTGTACTATCCTTTCGATTGGCTGGATGTGGGAAATATCGTTAAGAAAAACCATTCGAGCGACCATCTTGGAGGGCAAGGAACGTATGTTTACGCCAGACCACTATTTCGGATGACTGAGGTCATAAAGTTGGTTCAAAAAGCTCGTCTCACCCTAAACAACACGTGTCGTAGACACCACAAACGAATCCTGAGCTGGTAAGTTACGATTCGATGTGTGAAGCTGGGGAATAGGTAGTCTTGTGCTTGTGTCCATTGCGCCATGCGAATCATTCATCGTCCTTCATCAAGGTGATTCGTTATTATTCTTCAATGTATGCAAATTGTATGATAATAGTTATTTTAACATGTGGTTCTCATTTCATATAAATTCTTCAGCGCGTGAAGTTTATATGGTGATAGTTAATTTAACATGTTTAGCTAGTTCATAAAGAATGTTGGTGCATTCTTAAACATTGGAACAGTGTGGATGAACAGCGAGGAAAGAACATTATTATGTTTTGAGAATAAGATACAATAACCCGTGAATATGCAGGGTTCTTATTCAAACAACGTCGACGGCGTTCCTCGCTGGTCATTCAACAGGATACAGATTGTGTATTTAGTCCCTGTTAATTTGTCTGTGCGCAGGGAAAGGATTTTTGTTTTGCTTCCTTCTTCATAATATTTTCGACTGTCGGATTCCTGATATGATCGTTTAACCTACTTCCATCCTCAACGCTTATTCTTCTGATGACATGGAGCTCGTCATATCCCTGACGTCCATGTGAAGCCAGCTGGACGATAATCCTTTTGGTCAAACGTGAGGACATAAACTGTGTTAAATAAAAGAGACAATTCTTCTTCTCCATCAGGGAATCTATGCCAGCTAAGTAACTTTTTAATCAACAGTGAAATTCTTTAGAACCATGATTTCACGGGTTTTCGTATCATATCATATGAAATAAATATCATCAACCATCAACCAGTGGTATTCTTTTTTAGTTGTAAAAAAGCAAACAGGACGAATGAATAGCCAGTAATTTCTTTTATTCTTTATTTTCTATTTCTCAACATCACTTTCTTGTTCCTTATCGATTTTTAGGCATAATACAAAGAGGAAATTGATTCTATTTATATAAAATTCTTTCAACTGTTCATTCATCTTTTAACATCTATATATATATTCATATAAATTATATATATAACGCGACAATGCTCCCTCGTCATTGTTAGAGATCAGACCTTCTACCGTGGTGTCATCTGAGAACTTTATTATGACTACCTTATTATGGTGCGACATGTTACGACATCTCATCATGAATCCTCAACCACCTCAACCCCCACCCCCCCCCCCACCCCGCCCCTCGCGCCGCTGTGTGGATGCGCGCGCGCGTGTGTATGTGTGGGTTTGTGTGTGTATGTGTATGCTTGTAGTTTTGCCTCTGTTAGAGTTTGCGGCTGTTCGTGTGTTTGTGGTTGCTTGTAATTTTGCCTCTCTGTCTGCGTATGCAAGTGTGTTTGTTTGTGTGTACTTATGAATGAGTACGTTTGTGTGCGTGTGTGTATATATATCGTCGCTGTCAGACGAAAACCTCGTAAGTCCCAAAATGGCGGTTTGGAGATAACTTCATAGTTGTGACCCTTGGTCTCTTGCCCATGTTCTGTGCTAAGCTCAAAATTGCGTCTCGAATAGAAAGTTAATAAAAATCCATGAAACCAAACCTTGTATCTCTCTACTGGCGGACCAAACCTCGTATGTTTAGATACGAGGTTTTTACCGAACGTTTTCGCGCGGTAGGAAGTGACAATGACGCAACATACGAGGTTTTCTTTGTCGCAAAAGTTTGGACGAAATTGTAAGTACAGAGCACACATAACACTTTGAGTCGTTTGATTTCCTTCACAATTAGACAATGAATGTATGGAAAGGCATTGAATCATGTAGTCTTGAGTTTTCAGTGGTTTTGAGTGGTGAAAGACTGATCTCTCTCTCTCTCTCTCTCTCTCTCTCTCTCTCTCTCTCTCTCTCTCTCTCTCTCTCTCTCTCTCACTCTGTGTGTGGTTGAAGAGAAAGGGACAGTTCTGGAGGCGAAGAGAATAGATCTAGTGAGGGGAGGGTGTACGTGGGGGTCACTGGATCTGGGGGACGGATGTTAGATCTAGTATGTAGGCTTAGATTGAGTAGATCTCCATATTGCTTGTTTGTGAGAGGGGCGTACAGAATACATTCATTTATTTAAATCGGAATAAAACACTTGAGATTGTTTATGTTAATTAATTTCAGAATCTACGTCGATGTCTGATAACGGAAATCTGTCGTCTGGGACCCTCTGCGGAAAGTGCAACCTGCCACACTTTCCTTGCTCATCATTTGATGATTTTGCGGAGTGGATTTGTAAAGTCTGCAACGAACCTCCCAAAGACCCTGTGAGTTCGGGCACTAAATAGAATAGACCCAACGTTTCCCGGCGTGTCGTTAGAGGCGACTAACAGGGGTGATGTTAGCACGGCATCACTGGGCGAAAGTCTTCTACACAGAAGTCACCGGCCAGGGCGGAGTAACCTCACGTTACTACAGGTTCAACGACCACGTGCTCAGGGCCAAGGCGAGCCACACTGTATTCGTGGATTTCGGCTGTGGCCACAGGATTGGGCACCGCCAGGTCCTTTTTGCCAAAGACACACTACATGATGAAACTATCCACTAATTCCATACCGGATCGGTCGTCGCCCGGCTCAACAAGGCGCCTTCCGTTGGCCACCAGGACGGAGGTGATAAATATGCTACTGATGGACAATTTAGCAAGATCCGCACGAGAAACAACATCATCATAGGAACCTGGAATGTCAGGACCCGAACTGCGGAAGGAAAATTAGAAGAACTGGCCCACAAGCTGGACCACTATCGATGGAACGTTTTATGTATCGGCGAAGTGCGCTGGAAAGGCCTAGGTAAAACAACGACTGACAAAGGCCACAAGCTCTATTTCAGCGGTAGAGATGACAGGCACGAACACGGCGTTGGATTCTTGGTCCACAAGAACATTCTAGCCACTGTCATGGGTTGCCGCCCAGTATCCAGTAGACTCATTACCATCCGTCTGAGAGTAGCCCCTTTCAACATCACCATCATCCAGGCCTATGCCCCAGCATCAGACTATGACGACAGCGAAGTGGGGGATTTTTATGAAAATCTACAGGCGGTCCTTGACCAAGTGCCGAAGAAAGACATAGTCATAGTGCAAGGCGACTGAAATGCCAAGGTTGGCTAAGATGCGCACCACAACTGGGGAGACACATGTGGACCCCACTGCAACAACGAGACAAATGACAGGGGTCTGAGACTCTTGGAGTTTGCCAGATACAACAATCTGATACTGGCAAACACGCTTGGTCTCCACAAAAACTCCAGACGATGGACATGGCACAGTCCCGGCGGGGAGCATCACAACCAGATCGACTACATCATGGTCAAGAAACGCTTCAGATCAAGCATCAACATTGGCAGGACACGCACTTTTCCAGGAGCAGACATCGGAAGTGACCACGATCTTGTGATGATGTCTTTCCGGCTCCACTTGAAGAGAGTAAATACAGCAAAGTGCACCAGACTGAAGTTCGACCTGGACAAACTGCAAGACCCGGAGGTGGCAGAAATATTTCAGGCCACAATTAGAGGGAAATTTGCACCACTGCTCATTTTGGGGGCTGGTGAAGTAGATGTCAACACCATGACCACCACGTTCAACTCAGCTGTGACAGATGCCGCCACTGAGATCCTTGGCAAGCACCGACCAAAGAAGAAGCCGTGGATCACACCTGAACTTTGGATCTGTGTGATAAACGAAGAGATATTAAAAAGAAAAAGAACACCTCACAGGGAGCTCATGTCTACCGAAAAATCAACAATGACATCCGAAAAGGCATGCGCACAGCAAAGGAGAACTGGATAGAAGATCAATGCCAGGAAATAGAGAACAGTCTGAACAAGAACAACAGCAGGAAGGCCTACCAGACTGTGAAGCGCCTGACAAGTGTCAAACCGCCCAAAGTCTCCACGATCCCAAGCAAGTCTGGCATATGCCTTACTGAAGAACAAGAAGTCTTGGACAGATGGACAGAGTACTGCTCCGACCTTTACACCAAATGGATACTCATCAGTTCTAGCATGTCCCGAGAACAGAGAAGAAGAAATCCTCCCAATTCTACGGGAAGAAGTTGAGGCAGCAGTGCAATCACTGAAGAAGGGGAAGTCAGCGGGAGTGGACAACATACCCGCGGAACTGCTACAAGCAGGAGGAGAAGCGATGATTGATGCCTTCACCATTATCTGTAACAAGATCTGGCAGAGCGGGGAGTGGCCTTCAGGAGTGTGAAAATTACCGCACCCTCAGCCTCATCAGCCATCCCAGCTGTTATGTTATGTTAAGTGTTATGTTAATCAGTTTATAGTCCCCTCTCTTCCCGTAAGGATTTTCAGAGAGGAGACTCATTTAAAAAATGTATGTAACGAGCGGACAATTTAGCTCTGACGCTCTAGCCATCCCAGCAAGGTCCTCCTGAAAATAATACTCAACAGGTTGAAACCCCAAGCTGAACAAATCATAGCTGAAGAACAAGCAGGATTCAGGGCAGGGCGAATTACCACTGAACAGATTTTCAACCTCAGAATAATTGATGGATTGGCTAGAGAGGAACAAGAACTTGAACAGATGGTACAGAGGCTTGACACCACTTTCAGAGCCTATGGAATGGAAATAAGTGCAGAGAAGACCAAAATGATGACCAACAACACCAATGGCATCAATACGGACATCAAAGTCCAAGGCCAATCCCTCAACACACTGCATAGCTTCAAACATTTAGGAGGCATTGTATCAGACAATGGGTCCCGACAGGAAGTCCTCTCCAGGATCGCACAAACAACTGCTGCCCTGACAAAGTTGAAGCCCATTTGGAAAGACAGGACCATCAGTCTACATTCCAAAGAAAGACTGCTGCGCTCCCTTGTCATCTCCATCTTCCTATATGCTTGCGAAGCATGGACCCTCACAGCAGATCTACAACGATGAATACAAAACATGGAGATGAGGTGCTACAGAAGACTTCTGGGCATTTCCTATACCCAACACATCACCAACGACGAAGTCCGACAGACCATCACACAAGCCATTGGACAACACTATGACCTGCTCACAGTGGTGAAGAAACGGAAACTCCGATGGTATGGCCACGTCACCAGAGCATTAGGCCTTGCAAAGACCATTCTGCAAGGCACAGTGCAAGGAGGTAGAAGAAGAGGGAGATCGACAAAGAGGTGGGAGGACAACATTCGAGAGTGGACTGGTTTGACACTGAGCGAAGCCATCAGGGCTGCTGAGGACAGAGAAAGATGGAGTATGCTGGTTAAACGATCATCTGTGGTGCCCCTACGACCTCCGAGTTACGGGACAGGATAGGAAATGCCGGAAGATATGGTATTTATGTGTTTGACGTTTTGACAGTTTGTGACACCTATAAATATGGCTTTCCTGCGATCTTTGACAACGTTTTGCTCTGATTTTGTGTTGTACCAGGGTCTGTTGTTTTATTCAAAAACCTCGTAACTCAAACTTTTTTACACAGTTGTAAGTAGAAAACCTCGTAACTCTTCATTTGCTTCCAGTTCTCAACGGAAAACACTTCTTCGACTTTTTATCCCATACTGCCAAATTTCTAGACTTTTCATTGTTCCTTTGAAGTAAAAAAGTCATTGGTTTGGCGTTACCCGACTGGTTGAAACAGTTTTTATCGATTTTCTCAAAACAGCAAAAAATGAGATACGAGGTTTTCGTCTGACAGCGACGATATATAATATCTCTCTGCCTGTTTGTATGCGCGCCAAACGCTAAAGAACCGTGAGCCAATGCAAAGGGGCTGCATCCGTGGTGCACAATGAAGACGCTGCCAATTATCTTCTGGCACTGACGCATCGGAAGTCCCGCAACGTACAACCTGGTTCACAGTGATCAGTGACGTTTGCACATTTGAACACTTTGAACTACGTGGCACTCATGAGACACTTTCTCAGCGAGGGCAAGGTTCCCGCAGTACAGTGTCACCCATGTCAATGGGCACACACCCTTAAGCTTGATTTCTGCAATGCAAGTGTATCTCGTTATTGGTACAATATCATTAGTTTCTGAAGAATTCGTGTAGAGCTCATTATCATATATCCCCAAATGCCGGGTTTTTTGGTCAGTCGGTTTGTTGCATGCCATATCTCAAGAGCCGTTGACTGGGTTTTGTCCGGACCTAACAGGAACCTTGCTACATTGTTAGTGGTTAGCGTCCCGTGCCAGTGGTATTTATACCTTAATTGGCAGGCAACAGCCAGCTGCCAGTAAAAATTGTTCCTTTAAAAATGAAAGTAGTAAACCTTTTATGGAAGGTAACTTTGCAATTGTCTTCGTGTAAAACGGCCTCGAACGTACAAAAAAAATCTGAATCTTTCTTTCAAGCCTTATCAACTTTAGACAAACTTCGGGCTACCAAAATTTGTATATTTTAAAAATAGAAGAGATTTAATAATAGAAATTAGACATATTATTCACAGCTTAATCATTAATGGCACAAACGTCTCTTTCTGCTGGTTACCATCACATTGTGTTTTTTTCTATAATGAATTAGCAGATAAAGGGGCTAAACAAGATGCTTTACAATTAAATTCTCGATACATTGAAGTTATGAAAAAAAGAAATTCAAAAATGAAATTGAAAGTAAAATGAAAAGTACTCTTGACTTTAAGAAACAAGACAATCCATTACATGGTTACTCAAGAGCTGTGCTTACGATGACTAACAACAGAATTTTGCTCAATGCCATTAAAACTAAGCACTGTAAAGATGTAAAGTGTGTTTGTGATGCATCCATCTCATTACAGCATGTTTTATTTGAATGTGATCAAATTAAGCCCTTACTGCCATATGAATTGCAAGGGAAGGTCAGTTTCAGTGATGTAGATTTTCAACTCGGTATCAAACTGTACAAAGTATTGCTGGACTCTCCTGTTGGTAATCTAATCTAATTTTTTTTAATGTCTTATCAGCTTGCTGGAAAAGACAATAAACAAACAGAACAGAACAGATCGGGCTACCAATGTTTAATTGCATCATACCGACAAATTTTGATCAGTCTTTTAGACAATTATATCTCGATGTTGGAAACTTATAACACCGTAGATTTGGACATGTGATGTGTTGTCACTTTCGTTTTCTTTTTAAAAGGTAGTGATACTTGAGTTTAGGACGGTACCTGTATCTCAGCAGGATAGTTTTTGAAACAAAATGCTATAATAGAGTTTAAACTTAACTCGTACGTGGAATGCACAAATGGTTAGCTCAACCTCAAAAACGTTTACACGCTCTGTTAAGACCAATGCGTTTGAGAAATGCGGGCAATAAGGCTACCTGCATTGAGTCAGGTTGTACCAGACTCACAGGAGACTTAGCTTTCTTGTCTGCGGACACGCGAGCCTTGTTGTGTCCGGTATGACATCGCCAAAGTTCCCAGTATCTTATTGGGACTGGGAGCATTCTGATTGGTCGACGCATTACAAAATTCGACGCATGCGCACAGTGCTATCGTAGTCTTAGTAAGGGTTAGGGTTAGGCTTAGGGTTAGGGGTAGGGTTAGAGTTAGGGTTACGACGCCTAAGAACATCGTGAAAAGACCGGTCCGACTTAACCTTGCGCATGCGCAAATGCGCCCGGCCGAAAATAAGTGACCCGAAACTTTGACGATGTTACACCGGAAGAGGAAGCTCACGACTTCATCGATGACGCTTCCATGATAGTGCTTCTTAAGGACCTAACGCTTCATTTAAAGGGAGACAAAACACCATCTGGGGGTAAGGTGGATGGGTGGGTGGAGGAGCAGACAAAAATCTCCATTCCATAATGTGTAAAACGTTTTGTTTTTATTGAAGATAAAAGTCAGGGAGAGATTTTATTTTAAAATGTGGAGTTTTTCTTTCTTTGTAGGCGGTGTATGCGCCGTGCGCCGAAGAACAAGGACAAGAAGACCAGCAAGAAGAAGAAGAAGAAGAAGAAGAAGAAGAAGAAGAAGAAGAAGAAGAAGAAGAAGAAAAAGAAGAAGAAGAAGAACAAGAACAAGAACAAGAACAAGAACAAGAAGAGAGAGGGTTAAAGTTTAGATTTATAATTTTTACGAAGTTTTTCTTCCTCTGTAGAGAATTTTAGGTTTCACTACAGATAAACCCTTCCCCTTTCGTTTAGCTATACGATCCGGATATGGGTTGTTGGTTTTACATCAGCTGGTTATATATTTTTAAAGATTATAAAATTATTTAGTTATTTAACAAATGTAATAACTCTTTTTCCATTTCAATTTGAAAATTTCAGATCCTTAAATATTTTCCTTCTCTCCGGGGTGATTCAAACCTAAATCAATCACTTTGAAATTTCAGTTTGTTGTTATTGCTGTCCATCAAACTAAAATTAGGCCTACTAGCAGCATAAGAGGAGGTCGAAACTGCATAAGAGGAGGTCGATATCTTCTCTCTCTCTCTCTCTCTTTTTAAAAACACAATCTTAGGTTTGTATCTAGTATGGCTTAGTCCTACATTTATTTATTTTTTTTAAATTTTATTTCTTTATTATCACCGAGGTGAAATTCGGGTACTTTCATTTTTCGAAAGTACAGCAGCCCCAATTCCAAGTGAAGCGCTTTACCCAAGGTACATGCTGGGTGTTTTCTTGTCACCGGCACTCACCCGTCTAGGACATGAGCGTCAGGATCTTTAAAGTCCGTTATGATGGAATGCATGCGACACAGACTAGACCTCGGTTTATACTCTCATCCAAAGGAGTGGAAAACGGGAGTAAAGTGTCTTTCCCAAGGACACAACACAATGCCCCGGCCTGGGCTCGAACTCGGGAACTTCAGAGCCGCAAGCCTACGCTCTAACCACTCGGCCACCGCGCCTCCAGCTCCCTACATGATATCAGTGTCACTATCTCTTGTGCAATGGAAGACTATACCTATGTTTTTGTCTACAGGAAGACTAGAAGTAGACTAAATAACCCGTGGGTTGCGTACGTTATGATCTTTCGGTTCTGTACTATGTCTCTTTCTGAAATATCGTTTTATAAGAGATGACTCAAGAGCCGTCATGAATTTCACTTTTATTTCGTTCTATTGCTGCACTCAGCTTCACTGATGCTTTCCTTCTATAGCTGCACTCATTTTTCATTGACGCGACGCCTCCGAATGCTGTATATTGAGGCACTTTTCCATTGATTTGCAGTCCTTAATGCTATATTTGGGGAACCGGGATAGTGGGCCAAAACGGCCCTTGGGCCCTGCTGTTCTACAGTGGGACCATCAGAGAATAGAAATCGCCATCGGCTAGGACAGGGGTGTTGTAGAGAGGTCTTCATAAGGATGACTACCTTACAGGCCCAGCATATTAAGTTTGAACTTCCAAAGCTGTAAGGAACTGGAAAAGCTTGCCATTGAAAAGAGAAGTTGGTTTATAAATCTATAGTCTGCACCCTCACCCACCTCACCCTGTCGACCATCATATTTTTAAACTTGTTCAAGAGCAAAAGAGATAGGTACAAGGCAGATAGTATTAACAGAGATGCTGGCTTGTTGTAGGCCTGTGGGTGTTGTCTATATGGGACATTTGGCGAAGAGAGCTACTTCTGTAGTTACGAGTGGTGTTCAGAAAAACGGGTTTTCTTTTGGCTGTGCGTCCTATTGTGCATGGTTTTGAGGCTTTGTCTTTGGGCCCCAAGAGGCAGTCTTCAGATTCTGGCACAATGAACTGTCACAGTGGTTCATTTTCCCTCAACGCTTAGCGTTTTTCCCCTTTATTTCTTCTTTCTTGTTTGTATTTATTTATTTATTTATTTATTTATTTATTTATTTATTTATTAGTCTGTATGTTTATTTATTTTGTTAATTGTTTCTTGGAGGGAGGGAGGGGAGGGGAGAGGGGTATAGTGTTTAAAGCCATGTTGAAAATATTTTCTGCGTTACTTATGTTGTTTTTTAAACTCGTATCCCGTCTTTCTTTCTTTTCTTTTCTTTTCTTTTCTTTTCTTTTCTTTTCTTTTCTTTTCTTTTCTTTCTTTGTTTCTTTCTTTCTTGCTTGCTTTCTTTCTTTATTTTCCTAGCTCTAATAATTATTCTTTTTTCGAAGAAAACATTTATCTACATTTTGTTTTTAAATACACGGTCTAGTTCTCAAACTTATATCATTGCTTGTTACCACCAGGGGTTGAAAAGCAGGTTCGGTTTTATCAAGTAGGGGGGGATGAGGGAGGTGTGCCAGACTAAGCGCAAACATGGCTTTATTCAGCGTGAGGAGATGGCTCCGCGGCTTGGCAGTCTTCCGTTATTTCACGACTTTGTCGCTTTCTGCGAAGTTATTTATATAGAATACAGTGCTGACTGATCAATGTGGGTTACTTTCTGGCAGTTTTGCACTGGGTGTTGCGGATTGCCAACTATTTTGTGAGGCCGTATAAGTCTGAATTACCGTTAAATTCCAGTGTTGATTAGGCAAGTCAGTGGTTTAACTCTTACATGCGAGGTCGTTCCATTTAATGAGGTCGACAGGATAATGCCGGAGAAGTACCGGTAATCCTGCATAAGAGACATTTGCACGCTTCTCTACTTGACAGATGTTTTTCCTCAGCCAGGGTGACCTTCACAATTCCCTCCATGTACCAACCATCAAGCATCAATTTAGCAGGGTGAAATGGGGCATGTGCGGTTGAGCCGGTCCTTAAAAGGACGATGATCAGCATAATGATGCTTAAGCCAAGAGTGAAGTGTCGGTACATCCTATACGAGAGGCGCATGCTTGTTTACTAGACATATTTGTTTTCTTATCCATTGTAGCCTTGGACAATCGTCTTACACAGGCCTCCATACCCATGGACTAGAAGCTATGGTTCTTGATCGTACTAGGCATTGATATAGACTTGCTCAGATGCAGAAGGCTTTAACATTAACCCAAATGCCTCAGAACACATTATTTTTACATCCTTTTATTTTTAATAATCGAGATATCCCGTTCTTAAGTTTTTGTCGCCGTCAGTACCGCTTATTTCAAGGACTCCTGTTTTCATAGCCATTCAAGATGTGCTATTTTGTGTTTTTTTTTTTTTGTTTTTAATCGACTCTTTCCCCTCCACCTCCTCCCTCCCCCCCCTCCGCCAGCACAGAAAAGCGTTTGGGTTTTTTCCCCTCCTTACAGGCACCACCTACAGGCAGTTTAAAACCTGCGCCCCGAGCATGTCTCTGCGACATGAAGTAGTGCGCCATACAAGTGGACGTTGGATTGGATAGGACTGGATGTTGTCATAGGCTGTTCTTAATCTTCTTTTTACCCCCGTTGGGGTGCCGGGGGTTTCAGTATAAATAGTATCCCCACTTTCTGGAAATTTAGGGCTTTAAATTCCCACTGTCGCTGTCTTTCTCATTTGCTCTTTCCCATTCCTGCTCTTGTCTATCAATCTGCTATACTATCGACTTCTTCGCTAGACCAGTCTCCTACCTTTTTTCTTGAAAACTCTTCCGGGACAAGACTCCTTGTTTGTGTAGGAGGTCTCTGTTGGATCAGCTTGGGAATATTGGACGCTTTCTGCCAGGTGGTCACTAGGGCTTCCTATGATGTTATTATTTAGCAATGTAGGCATTTTATATGTATGTGTTTTGTTGATAATTTATAATGATGTTTGTATTCTATTTTGTTTTTGTAAACGGGGGTTCGATAAGTTGGGGTGAAGCCTCAGCCGTCCCCTGCGTGGGATGTCTTTATTGTAAAGTGACTGGCTGGTGGAGAGCTTTCGGTTTTACCACTAGGGTTGTTTCAGCAGATCTTTTATGCGGATCGGGGGTTGTCCGATCCTGATTTGGCTCGGAAGAGTCCGCTGGACCTAAAGCAATAATAATGTAATGTAATGTAATCTTCCTTTTCGCCGCCAGCTCATTCCTCACTTCCATGGAGCGTTTATGGTTGTTAGCGCAAAAATCATTGAAGAAAAACTGTAGACAGGAATGAACAAAACGAACTCATCATTGGCTTTTTGATAAAACCTTTAATAACAAATCTCAATCTACTTTTAGAGTAAGATAGATTCTGATTTGTGCATACCTGAATATTTGTAATAACTAACTGACTAATAACTTACGTTCAGTAATATTAACTGGTTAAAATGGGGTGGGGGAGGGGTGGGAGGGTGGTGTGGGGGGGGGGGGAGAAATAATGCGATAGCCAACGACCGTCGGGTTTTTACTGCGCGTTGAGTGTTTGGCCTTAGTACAGCTTCTATTCTATTCTCTCTCTCTCTCTCTCTCTCTCTCTCTCTCTCTCTCTCTCTCTCTCTCTCTCTCTCTCTCTCTCTCTGTCTCTCTCTCTCTCTCTCTCTCTCTCTCTCTCTCTCTCTCTCTTTCTTTCGCTCTCTTTCTCTCTCTCTCTCTCTCTCTCTCTCTCTCTCTCTCTCTCTCTCTCTCTCTCTCTCTCTCCAAATTTAATTTATATAATCACCCTAGGGCTTTCATGCATGTCAGATTATGGAAAATATGCAGGAACGTAATCTCCCCTGGGAGAAAAAGAAGAAACAAGAGAAGTAAGCGATCCCAAGAGAAAGAAGAAAAACAAAAAGAGAATGAATGAAAAAATTAAGGACGAAAAAAAAACGATAGAAAGAAAGAAGAACGGTAATGCCATGTTTGCAAAAGACGCAGAAGAAGAAGAAGAAGAAGAAGAAGAAGAAGAAGAAGAAGAAGAAGAAGAAGAAGAAGAAGAGGAAGCTGGCTCACAAAGATAAAGATGTAATACTATTGGGAAAAAAATCTAGATCAAGAATAACAACGTTAATATTAATAATAATAATAATAATAATAATAATAATAATAATAATAATAATAATAATAATAATAATAATAATAATAATAATAATATAGTAGTAGTAGTAGTAGTAGTAGTAGTAGTAGTAGTAGTAGTAGTAGTAGTAGTATAAATGATAAACATTCTAACTGCATCGATGCCACATACTGGCTTTGCTTTCCAAAATACAATCGTCAACCAAGAAGAAAAAGAATTATTTCACTACCACAGCGAATATTCCAACAAGACAAGGGAGAACTTCACTTGAGACTATCTGATGATGTGTTTCTTTATCGTTGGTCCTTCAACCTGTCACCAGAACAGGCACCGGCAGTGATAGTCGCACTATCAGCCGCTTGCTGACACATTCACACATCCGTTGAGATAACGGCGTTCGATCAAGAAACTCGCTGTCGTCTTCAGCGGGTTCCCGTATTGTACGGTTGAATATATACATTTATTTTAGTTTTATACATTGAATTATTATTAAAAATAGTATTGTAAGTTCCCCAAAGTGATGAAGTTCTAAACAATAACATTCGAGTTTCTTTCCCTCTTTTAATAGCGGTCTTCCCTGCCTTTACACCATAGGTTTGAGTGATAGATGTATGTTTGTTGTGTTTATGTGAGAGTGTGTGAAACATGTAAGCGTGGATGTGGGTACAGATCGCAGTGCTTTGAGCCCGATTGTTCATATGGAGAAAAGTGCGTAGACTACATCGCATGCATTGTTGTTGTTGTCATTATTATTAATATTTTTTAAAAAAGTATTATTATTATTATAATAGACTTAGCTGCTTGTGTTTAAGATTGTGCGGAATCATTAAACAGACATTATGGAAATCAGTCTACATATTAACACAGACTTATCCGTAATCCTCTTACTTGAAACCGTATTCATTTTGGAAAATAACTTAGCACATACCTACTCATGTGTAGGTCTAAATCTGCTCATTTGAATGAATGAATTCATAAATGAATGATAACTTGTAAATATCTAGCGCATTGATCCAGCATGTCTTTGGGCGCTTTACAAATCATCGTCATCATCATCATCATCATCATCATCATTATCATCATCAGCATCATCATCATCATCAACATCATCATCATCATCATCATCGAAACCTTCAACCAAAAGCGTGTCACAGCGCTTAAAACACACTTATATAGTTATCTGCATTCGTCCACTGCGAAAGACAGTGAGCTTCCTTTCATTGTTCGTTGTTGTTGCTGAGTACTGTATTCTTACGACTTGTATCACAGCTTGATAGAAACATCGTCCTCTGTGATTGGTCAATTACCACGCGATGTCAGGTTTAGTCACACTCTATTTGGCCAATGAAAATGTGCAAACTTGTGGAAATCGATACTTAAGTTTTTGGGTTTGTGGTAAATATCGAATATAGCGAGATATGAAATATTTCTGAATCTGAAAGTGAAATCCTTTCTGTACGTTCCTATATGGAGGTGTTCGTAAGTCACGTTTTCTTCAATGTTGCGTCGTGTTGATTCCCAATCTGATTTCTGTTTGGGGAAGTGAAATATTTCTTTCGAAGAGAAATAACACAGCTTTCATGTTGCAAATATCTTTTTGGTTCGTAATCCTCTTTTATTCTTAACATTAGATACAATGCAATGCAATGCAATGCAATACAATACAATACAATACAATACAATACAATACAATAGCCTGATAAAAGAACAAGAGACATTTTGTAAGCGAGATTATACAATTAAATAGTATCTTGATAATTCTTAATTCTGAACTCAGAAAATTACATTACATTACATAATTGTTGCTTTAGGTCCAGCGGACTCTTCCGAGCCAAATCAGGACCGGACAACCCCCAATCCGCATAAAAGATCTGCTGAAACAACCCTAGTGGGAAAACTGAATGCCCTCCACCAGCCAGTCACTTCACAATAAAGACATCCCACGCAGGGGACGGCTGAGGCTTTACCCCAACTAATCGAACCCCCGTTTACAAAAACAAAATAGAATACAAACATCATTATAAATTATCAACAAAACACATACATATAAAATGCCTACATTGCTAAATAATAACATCATAGGAAGCCCTAGTGACCACCTGGCAGAAAGCGTCCAACATTCCCAAGCTGATCCACGAGACCTCATACACGAACAAGGAGTCTTGTCCCGGAAGAGTTTTCAAGAAAAAAGGTAGATGACTGGTCTAGCGAACAAGACGATAGTATAGCAGATTGATAGAACAGAGCAGGAATGAGAAAGAGCAAATGAGAAAGACAGCGACAGTGGGAATTTAAAGCACTAAATTTCCAGAAAGTTGGGATACTATTTATACTGAAACCCCCGGCACCCCAACGGGGGTAACTCAGAAAATAAGACGATGTCTTCAAGGAAGAGAATTATTATTGTATTATTTGTCTAATTTGTATTTTGTTGTTGTTTTAATGATGTTTTTGATTTTTTTTTTCGGGTGAGGGAGGAGAGGGGGTAGAGGGGGGAGGGGTCCATATTATATTTATGACCGCAATGTTTGCCATTACTACTACTACTACTACTACTACTAATACTACTACTACTACTACTACTACTCATCATCATCATCATCATCATCATCATCATCATCATCATCATCATCATCATCGTCGTCGTCGTCGTCGGATCGTCAGCTTCATCATTATCTTCATCATCTCCAAATGCCCATCAATTTCTTCAAGCCTTTGACAATATTGCCAATCAAACTGAAGATTTCCTGTTTGTTTTGCCGTCTGGTTTGTAAAAATAGAAATAGCCTTTATGTATTTTGCGACACTTTGGGCTTACCCTTATTAGTTCCATGAACAGAGGTTATGCTTGTATGCTTGAAGTGCAGGAAACGTTTCCTAACAGTTGCCACAGTGCAGCAGACTTCGAGCAGTGCGAGGGCTAAGAGCATGTTGTTTTTCTTGTTTTGTTTTTAATCCGCTATTTGCTATTATTTGCGTTGTTGAAACTTGTGTTACAGTTTTGTGTCTGTCAAGCCTGGGAAAGTTTATAGAGATTTGGGGGAGGAGTTAGATTATTAAAAGAGTCAAGCGCAGGGTTAGATGTGTTTGTGGCATGGGGTTTCGTGTTTATGAGAACTGTTTTCATATCTTTGTACTATCGTTGTTCAGTGTACTAATCATGCTGTTTGCCACCCACCTCCACCCAAAATCCGTTGGACTAACAGCTTCAATGAGCCTTGAACCTTCAAATGCAATATTATGTGCAACACAAAGCGATAGTCCAACCTGTGCATTCTTTTGACTACCCTGCTTGAGGACATCCTGCCTTCTGCGGGTGTTTGTTGTTTTAAAACTTCATACTGGTATTGTGGACATCCGAAACACGCCAGGTAAACTTTCTTCCCAATCTGTTGCCAAGCCATTGTTGTTGTTATTTCCATCTCAATGTGTTGGCACACAATTCGAGTGTTTAATTGCGTTATCATAGAAAATTGTTTCGATTCGCGAACAGTTTTTGCATTTGGCCGAAATTGGCGTAATCATTTCGTGAATTAAAAAACAACATCGCCGTTATTTTCATCATCGCCATCTTCAGCGTAGTCGTTGTCGCAGTCATCGTCGTCATCATCATCATCATCATTATCGTTTTCATCATCATCATCATCATCATCCACATCAACATCATCATCATTGGTTATGTTGTTTAATGGTAATGGCCCCGGTTTACATGTTACATGTTAACTAAACAGTATGCATCTATGTGGTTCCAGTTATGAGGTTCGTAAACGAGATAGCAGTAATCATGGCTATCACCGGTGGTATCGCTCATCGTTATTATCATCGCAATCCCCATCAGTAGCAGCAACAGGAGTACGACCACCACCATCATCATTATCCGTTTAAATGTTAACTGTTTATAAAGCACAAGTTTTGATACTGTAGGTATTTCTAACTGGAAGCCTATGTTGTGAAAATTCACTGCTGTTGCAGCTTCTAATGTTATGGATCCTAACCACGAGATAGCCGTGATAGTGGTTGCCTCGCTGGGTGGTGTGCTGGTCCTGATTCTGGGAGGCATCTTCTGCTCCTGGTGCTTCAAGGTAAATTGCGCCTTTAATTAAGTGGAGTGCGTTCGAGTGGATTGTGTTGGATCAGAATGGATTGGGGTGGATCCGAATGCTATAGTTCGGATATGAGTGAGATTAATTGAAGTAGCGTAGGGGTAAGTAAAGTAACGTGATTGAAGTAACTGTAATTAATTGTATTGGGTTGTATCGGTTAGCCATAGGACTAGAAGAAAAAAAAGATGAGATAGGATGAGGCATGATAGGGTGGGTATATGCGTACATGAGGGTCAGAAATATATGCATCAGTACTCAAACTAAGACTCAGTATTTCGATAAACACCTTTTGTAGGCTACATGCATATGTGTCTGAGACATGGTGACGTGTAGCCATTTCGAGGTTACGCAGGGGCGAATTTCGTTTTGTTATCTAGTGATTCGTATCGAAAGAGATTGCTCTTAAATCGCGCACTTACAAGCTCAGAGAGCTTCTCAAGGCACTGGTCACTAATATCCAGCAATCACACAATAGTTTGCTGAAGCCAGGATTTGAACCAACGTCGCCCAAGACATACGTACACAAGTCGTGCGCTCTGACCACTGAGCTATCCCTGCCGCCAATATCGAACAGCCAATAAGCAAGACGTGAACATTGAGGTTTAACGTATACACCCACCATTGTCGATATGGCAGACGGGAATAACTAACCCAGTAAAAGAATGGGTAGAGACGAACCACCAGAGCAATCATACTGCGAAAATGGACAGTGAAAAGGGCCACTTTTTATATCGCCCTTGCACGGGATTGGAACCTGGGCAAGACTAGGTTGCTGGCTTTAATGAGCCGTTTACCACTGTACGTGAATAACCTTGTTGCGTCCCTTGGGTGATAACAGCAGCTCAGTGGAAGAACATCCGCAGTGGGAAACTCTCGGCCTTGGCGTGACTGTGGTTCCAACCTGGACTGTGACGGGAGAGATTTTTCTTTTACAAGAGTTTATTTTTCTGTAATTACTCTTTCCTATCCTATCCTATCCCGTAACTCGTTGGGGCACCACAGATGATCGTTTAACCAGCGTATTCCATCTTTCTCTGTCCTCAGCAACCATCATGGCTTTGCTCAGTGTCAAGCATGTCCATTCTCGAATGTTGTCCTCCCATCTCTTTTTCTGTCTTCCTCTTCTTCTGCCTCTTTGCACCGTGCCTTGCAGGATGGTCTTTGCAAGGGCTGATGCTCTGCTGACGTGACCATACCATCGGAGTTTCCGTTTCTTCACAACTGTGAGCATGTCAACGTGTTGCCCAATGGCTTGTGTGATGGTCTGTCGGACTTCGGCGTTGGTGATGTGCTGAGTATAAGAAATGCCCAGAAGTCTTCTGTAGCACCTCATCTCCATGCTTTGTATTCTTCGTTGTAGATCTGCTGTGAGGGTCCATATTTCGCAAGCGTATAGGAAGATGGAGATGACAAGGGAGCACAGCAGCCTTACCTTGGAATGTAGACTGATGGTCCTGTCTGTCCAAATAGGCTTCAGTCTTGTCAGGGCAGCAGTTGTTTGTGCGATCCTAGAGAGGACTTCCTGTCGGGACCCATTGTCTGATACAATGGCTCCTAAATATTTGAAGCTATGCAGTGTGTTGAGGGATTGCCCTTGGACTTGGATGTCCGTGTTGATGTAATTGCAGTGACTCTTTATACGGTGTTCCCCCCTCCCCCCTCCCCCCTCTCCCGGCTCGTATTACTGCTGCAGCAGAACGTTAAAGATCCCGGTCGCTTTTGTCAAAACAAAACAGAAACGGCCAGGTGACAAAGGCAAGCATAAAGGCACCTGTATTTAGCGTCGTTCATGAACGTTCAGTTGTCCGTGGCGCGTTGGGCGTCTTGGTTACAGGTCCTGTTATCAATTAGCGCGTTGTGTAGCTCTCTGAGCCGGCACATGCGCTATATAAAAACAGCTTATTTCATGTGGGTGGCGTAATAGTGCAGTGATTTGGGCACACGCTATCAGTGTTTCTAGTTAAGCGACGTCGGGAGGTGTTAGTGCTTGGATGGGTGATTATGCTTGGAAGGCAACTACCAGACGACACCAGAAGATTCAAACAAGCGCTCGACACACCTCAGTCAACCCAGCTGTGAATGGGAACGTGGATCTGTTTAGAACCGGGGAAGGTAAATCAGCGAGAGGAGATTGGCACCGCCCTCAATAAGCTGGCCTAGAGAAAGTGGAGGTCCAAAACGCGTCCTTTTCCAACGACCTAGAGGTTACGGGAACAACTTTTACCATTTGACGTATGTTCCCCATGCCATGACTTGCCTTTCTGTTGAGTGGGTTTGATTCATTGGGAGCAGGATTAGGTACGATGGCTTCCCGTCCACTTACCAACTTATTTGATAGGTAAAAACTGGGAGATTCGGGCATGTAGGGAGAAATGGTAATGCTTAATAAGAAATAAATCATAAAAAGAAGGATAAGTACACTTTGGACAGTAAATCAAGACAGTACATGTTGAATTCTGTGTATGCGACATTTTGCGTTATCGTGGCAAACACCCGTGGCGATGATGACGACCACCGCGATGTTGTTGTTGATGATGATGATGACGATGATGACGACGACGATGATGATGATGATGATGATGGTGGTGAGGGGGGGGGAGTAAGTGGTGTTTGGGGTTGTGATGGTTGTGGAAGAAAAGCAGGAGGAAGAAAGTCGAGAAGAAGGAGGGCCATGATTTTGTAACATCCTCATTATTTCTTCCAATCTTACGATTATTCTTTTCTGGTTTTAATGCGTTCCTCTTTCTGCAAACAGGGTCGGAGGAGAAGGAAATCGGACGACGAAGAAGGAGTGATCGTGGGGAATAAGTACATCGCCGTCAACGGAGTAGGGGAGGACCAGGGTGGACAACGCAATCAGATGTTCAAACGCGATGACCAGTCCAGCATCGGGTCAGCCTCATCCCTCAACCAGAGGGCGGGCCAGAGTGGACAGTCACCCATGCTAGGGCGAAAGACTATCAAGTGAGTCAATAAGTTGTTTGTATCATTCTGGCTAACGCATTCCTAAGGTCTGAATGTTTCACGTCTTATATTTATTTATTTATTTATTTATTTATTTATTTATTTATTTATTTATTTATTTATTTGTGTGTGTCTGTACTTAACTGACTTGTTTGTAGGTAACTGATTGATTGATTGTCTGTCATTCTTTGATTGAGTGCTTTCTCCATTCCTGGTTCTTTATTGACGTTCTCTTCTTTCTACTTACCTTTTCCTATGGCTGAATGTTGTTATTATTCCATTGACTAAATTCAGTATTTGTTTTATTGAACGCTTGTCAAGTGACTTACTTGATTTTTATGTCGTTCTTGACAAGACGTTTATCTTGATTGATATAAACTTTTCTTTTTTATAATTCGATTGTTGTTTTGTATTCAAATGTTTATCTTAATTGCTATATACGTTTCTTTGTTATAATTCGACTGTTGTTTTATATTTAAATGTATGATTGTTTCACCGTGTTATTATTTCAATTTTGTTTTCTAATTCTTTAATTATCTCTTTCTTTCTTTAAAGGTGTTTATCTTGTTTTCATCAGATGCTTAGACCTTGCATTTCTCTCTCGGTCTTTATCTTTCTGTATATGATTATATCTCTGTCTACTTCGTGCTGTATTGATACCACCCTATCTTTTCGTTTATTTGTTTGGTTTATAATTTTGTCTGTTTGTTTGATTGTTTTTAACGTGTGTTTTTTTTTTCAAAGTTTGAACAACACTATTTTCTTTTCATATATGATTTTCTCTGCAAGGAGAGTTTCTCACTACAAGTAAGTAATCGACAATGCTGCAATGCCCATCAACATAAACGGCAATGTATTACCACAGTTTAAACTCCGTGGCTAAACAATTATAATGCAATAGGAAAAGCTTCATTAAATATCCAAATATAAGGCAGGATGATGCTATCAATTTCGAATATAAATCTTCATTGCGAAAATTACACCGAGAGTTCTTTTTCTGCACAATTATTGTGTAGACTTTTGTCCGTCTTTGCAAACATCCATGAACCTATTGTCCATGCGCTTAGTATTTCCTTTTGTTAACCTTTTTTTTTTTGTATACGGAATTTTTGCTTATGTGGGACTAGGGTATTGTTTGAGTAGTAAGAAGTCAGAGTGGATCTTATGTGCTAAGATACCTGGTTGTTGTTGTTGTTGTTTTTGTTGTTGTTGTTTTCAAATTGAATCACGATAAGAGAAATTGCATTTGTGTTCAAGGTAGACTTACGAGGAATAACTCTGTGCATACATTTACGTCCAACGATTCAGAAGTACTTCGATTGCTTCCCTTGTTTTACACGTGAGTCGATGACGTTGACTGAGTGACGTTTCACTTAACATTACTAAAAGTGACGCCGAACTGTTGCTGGCTCCTTTTCACCTTAACTGATTGTGTGAGGAAGAGAAAGCATTATTTATATTAATGAAAGAATAGCTATATGTATGTTCGTGTCGGTGATGCTACAATGAGTTCGATGTTGCACCGTTGTGGTCAAATCTGAAATAAGAAGCAAACGAGAATTATTATTATTCGAATGTTAGAAAATCAGGATATTATTATTCGCTCCAGTACTCCAATTTATAATTGTATATAATTCCGTCTGAACAATTCTCCTTTTTTGTTCTTTTTTTCCCTCATCATTCTTCTCTCCCTCCTTTTCTCTCTCACCTTGATTCTTCTTCGTATTTTCCTCTGACCCCTATGGGTACTCTTCTGTCAGTTATGCAGACTGTTACACTTTTACAGGTGTTTGAAATTTGTGTGACCTTTTAAAATCAGTCTCCTCTCTGAAAATCCTTATCGGAAAGAGAGGGGACTATAAACTGATTTAAAAAAAAAAAAAAAAAAAAACACACAATCGGTGTGAAATGTGCAGGATTGATTGGTGAACTGGAAAACGGAAACTGGGTTGTAGAATTTTAACCCTGTCGATGTTATCTTGCAGATACTCATTTGCTTGTAGGCAATGTACTGGTTCAAAGTTATTCCAAGCCTTTAAGAGGTGGATTTACATGTTTAGTGGGCGTTGAAGTTAGTCTGGCCATTCTCGCTTTTTTAATAGACTTCTGACGGTGTGTGCGTGTGTGTGTGTGTGTGTGTGTGTGTGTGTGTGTTTGTTTTGTGTTTGTGTTCGTTTTTGTCTTTTCTTCTTCTTCTTCTTCTTCTTCTTCTTCTTCTTCTTCTTCTTCTTCTTCTTCTAACTGGGAAATGTTATGAAGTTTCACCCGGACTGGAATAGTAACATGAGCAGAAATTCCCCCGTGCATGACGGATCTCAAGAGTCGTGACAGTGACGACGACGTTGATGATGATAATAATAATGATAATGATGATGATGTGAAGATGATGATGACCACTATTATGAGGATGACGACTATTCTGATTAAGATGATGCATGCGGAATTGCCGAATTGGACCACTTTTGGGGTCTCTGCGACACACCTCCTGTGTATCCGTAGTCATGTCAATAGCTCCTGTGTAACCGTAGTCATGTCAAGCGAGGTGTTTGCTGTAAGAATCGATGACTCGAGATATTCATCAGTACTCGGCTCCTATTTTCCTCAGTTTACGCAATGGTAATTAGGTTGAATGTTAGTGTTGAAAAATGCCAGTACTGCCATAACACTATTCGGTCAAGTGTACAATCAATGTTGGAGCTGCACGACTTTGATTGAAAAGATCTCTCTCTCTCACTGTTACGTTGAAACGCGAATGATAATATGGCTGAAGCGCGTACGATAGATCTAATCGTTTCGATTTGCAAAGTATTCAATAATAGAGTTTATTTACCTTTGATTTGAGTTTGCATTGTTGTTAGGAAAGGCTTTGTATAACGTTGATAATTTGCGTTAGTCGATATTATTTGAGAATCTTCTGGATATGCGTGTTTACTCTTGATAGAAACTTCCCGATACATGTCGAAGCAAGAGGTCGTTCTGGAAGATATAAAAATATGTATTGACGTAAGACAGTGATGACGATCTTTAATTCTGATTGGTTGGTTGTAATGCGTCATTTTCTAGAACGAGCTGTCGTCATCTCGAAGGAGAGGAAAAATTATTTATTCGATGCTCCGTGTGTTGTTGAGAGAGTAAAGTTGTTGATAGTGAAGCTGAAGAGTTGCTGTGAAAGTTGTTGAGTTGAATTGAGAATTGTATGCAGTGGTTGATGTGTGCTGAATAAAAGTGGAAAACTTCATACGTGGACTTTGTGACTTGTATGCTGTTTGGACGGGCTGTGTGAATAAACGAATCTGAGTTACACCCTATCAGGAATTCAAGCATCGGGGCTGAATCAGATACTGATAGAAAACACCATCATCGAACTGAGTGTAACATTTTGGGGGTCAAGCCGCGATTCACGCCATAGCCAAGGGTTCAACTGCTACAAGCGAGTCAACGTTACGAGAGGCAGTCATCGAGGGTAGCCGCCAACGAGTTGCGTCGAGAGGGGCCAACATACTGGGACTACATCCGATAGATTCGGGTTGACTGCAAGGGCGTGTAGTCGCCGAAGAGTTGCTTCGTGAGCGAACAACAGAGCGGGACTACGTGGCTGCCGCAGGACTACGTCAAGGGACAGTCTCGGAGCTACATCGCCAGTGTTACAGAGAGCGGCGAGCGGACGTCGCGTCTACTTCAGCACAGGAGCGTATACATCAACACCAGCGTGGTGCAGCGTCGCATACGACGAGGACAGAGGGGCCTGCGTCAGCGAAGGCGACTAGTGACAAGCATCAGCGCTACTGCAGAAAGCGTGCTGTTCTAGAACAGTCTAGAAGGGTGCAGCACAGTCAAGAACTTTCTAGAAAAAGAACTTTCCAGAAAAGAACCTTCTAGAAAAGAACTTTCCAGAAAAGAACTTTCCAGAAGCATCAAGATGGCTGACTTCTGGCAGAAAGGGGTTGAACTAAATCTAAAAGGCAAACAGCTGACGGAGTACGTCAAATGCCAGGAGAGAATATTGCGCGAAGAAAGAGAAGAACAGCGATGGCGTGAAGAACGAGAATTAGAAGAGCAGCGTCGCCGTGAAGAACGAGAATTAGAAGAGCAACGTCGCCGTGAAGAAAGAGAATTAGAATTGAAGCGTCTGGAAATTGAACAGCAGCGGCAAGAAAGAGAAGAGCAGCGTAAAGAAAGAGAAGATGAGCGCAGGCGTGAGGAAAGAGAAGCTGATCGGCAGTTCCAACTAGAGTTGGCGCGCATCCAGCAACAGCAGCATGCGCCACAAGTTATCAGTGACAACACGGCTCCAAAATTGCCAGCTTTCGTCGACGGGAAGGACCAGATTGACTGTTATCTGGCGAGATTCGAAAGGTTCGCTGAAAGCTCTAACTGGCAACCTCAAGACTGGGCAATTCGACTGAGTGCACTTCTGACGGGGCAAGCTCTCGAAGTTTACACCAGACTGTCGAACGATGACGCCAAAAACTACGACGTCTTGAAAGAGGCCCTGTTGCAGTGCTATAACTTTACAGAGAAGGGCTACCGTAAACGCTTCCGTGAATGCCGGCCTAAGTCAGACGAGACGCCAAAGCAGTTTGTGGAGCGCCTGTCGTCATATCTACACAAGTGGGTGGAGTTATCAGGCGAAAGGAAGTCTTACGACAGTCTCCATGACCTGATCGTGAAGGAACAATTTCTCAATGCCTGTCACAAGGACCTAGCGACCCACTTAGAAGAACAAAAGCTGCAGACGCTTAAAGATGTGACCGAGGCTGCTGAAAGATATCTTATCGCTCATGGGAAAACCCTGGGGCCACCCAGCGCGACGAAACATTTTCAGAAGACTGGAAACCATGTGAACCAGATCCAGGGAAGCCAGACGAGCCAGAGACAGACAGACTCCACGCCTCCTCCCAGGGAAGGGCATTCAAGAGGCTGTTTCACCTGCAACGCTACAGACCACAGAGCAGCTAACTGTCCTCAAAACAAAAGTAGCGGACAGCGGAGCAGTACGGACAATTCAGCGGCGGGCAACTGGCAGAGGCGGTTCTCCAATCAACGGCAAACCAGTAGATCTGACCATCAAGTGTGCGGCGGGAGCGTCATCCTTCCGAGTGAGACCAAGCGCACAGCTACCCCTGCCGATGTGCAAGAGTGCATGACCGATGGCCAACTTCTCCTTGCCAACGGGAAATCCATCCCCGTCGTCGCCAGCGCAGCTGTGACCGTACAGAACATGCCTGTTTCAAAGGGACGCGTCGGAAATCATGAAGTGACTGTTCTAAGAGACTCTGGCTGCAGTGGGGTCATCGTCAGAGAAGACCTAATCGCTAAAGAACAGTTCACTGGCGATTCAAAATGGACACTTATGGCCGACAGCAAATGTGTGAGAGCGCCAGTTGCGAAGATTCATGTCAACACCCCTTTCTACATAGGCGAAGTCGAAGCGGTTTGCCTGAAGAAGCCGCTGTATGATTTGATGATCGGGAATATCGACGGCGCGAGACGACCCGACAACCCCGATCCAGAGTGGAGTCCTGCCTCAACCCAACGCGTCGAAGTTGTGGAGGAAGATCCATTGCCATTTCCCGATGGAGACCTTACAGAGCTGCTACGGGACAATGTGGTTACTCCGGCTCAGCCCTGCCGACCAGAGATCGTCGGTGCTGTTACTACCAGGGCCCAGGCCAAGAGAGACAAGACGTCTACGCCACTGAAGGTCGCCGACAACTCTAAAGCTGCCATCGTGGACAGAGATAAGCTGATCCAGCTCCAGGAAGCTGACAGCACTTTAAACAAGTACAGGAACCGCCAAGACCACGTGACCAAAGGCAGTGGTACGGTCTATTTTGAGGTGAAGGCCAAGATCCTGTATCGAATCTTCCAGCACCCGAGGGTCAACGGAGGGAAACCACTACGTCAAGTATTGGTACCGTTACCTCTAAGGCGCCAGGTGATGGAAGTAGCGCATGACTCAATTATGGGAGGTCACCTGGGTATCAAGAAGACGTCGGATAGAATCCAGGCGGTGTTCTACTGGCCAGGACTTCATGCGGACGTCAGCCGTTTCTGCCGATCATGTGACATTTGCCAGAAGACCATACCTCGAGGAAGGGTCCCGAAAGTGCCTATGCAGAGGATGCCTCTGATCGACCGACCTTTCAAGAGGGTGGCCTTAGACTTAATCGGTGAAATAAGACCTCCGAGTGAAGAAGGTCATCGATGGGTACTGACTTTGGTAGACTATGCGACTCGGTACCCAGAAGCAGTGCCTCTGAAGAAGATTGACACTGAAACTGTCGCAGAGGCGCTAGTGGACATGTTCAGTAGACTTGGAGTGCCTGAAGAGATCCTGACAGACCTCGGGACGCAGTTCGTCTCTGACTGCATGAAGGAGGTCAACAGACTGCTGAGCATCCGGCATTTGACTACGACACCCTACCATCCGATGTGCAACGGGCTTGTCGAAAAGTTCAATGCTACACTGAAGTCCACCCTGAAGAAACTGTGCAGCGAGCAGCCCAGACAATGGCATCGCTACATCAACGCCTTACTTTTCGCCTACAGAGAAGTACCGCAGGAGTCCACCGGCTTTTCTCCGTTCGAGCTGTTGTACGGAAGAACCATCCGAGGGCCGATGCACATCCTGAAAGAACTGTGGACGAAAGAAGTAGACACCCCAGAGGTGAAGAACAGCTACCAGTACGTGTTTGAGCTACGGGAGAAGCTGGAGCAGACTCTCGAGATAGCCAGAGAAAACCTGAAGAAGTCCCAGGACTGTGGAAAGCACTATTATGATCGTAGGGCTGTGAACAGGAAGTTTAAACCTGGCAACAAAGTGCTGGTGCTGCTACCTACTGATCACAATAAGTTGCTGATGCAGTGGAAAGGCCCGTACGAAGTGGAGACCGTGGTGGGGATCAACGACTACAAGGTGAAGGTCGGCCAGCATTCCAAGATATACCACGCCAACCTCCTCAAGCTGTACGTGGAAAGGCCATCAGAGACTGTGCATGTGGCAACAGCAGCTGAGATCGACAACAGCTTTGATAGCGAAGAACTGTTGGAACTGGGAGACTTCCACAGCAAAGAAGGCATCGATGATGTTAAGCTAGGACCGAGCTTGACGGAAGGTCAAAAGTTGGAGCTCAAGGACCTTATGGGCGAGTTTCCCCATAGCTTCAGTGATGTCCCAGGCTCTACGACTTTGGTCGAACATGAAGTCCACACCCAGACCTGGAAGGAGCATCTGCAGACCTTGAGGGAGCTGTTCCACCGTCCCGCAGAAGCCAACCTGACCCTGAGACCCAGCGAATGCATTCTGGGAGCTGACAACGTCGACTGCGTCGGACATCCGACGGAAGAGGAAGACAACGGAAGACGCACTGATGCCAGGGAAGCCCACGTGATCATCGTCTTTGACCCTGGGCCGATGACGACCGCAACTGACGAGGGCGTCGATTCCTTGCGAACGAAAGAACACTGACTGTGTGGACGAACTAAGAATATTGGTAATGACAGACTTGAAAATGAAAAACGTTGACTGGGTAGATAAACTGTGAACATTGACAGTACCCAGAAAGACTTGCAGATGAGAAACATTGACTCTGTGTGAATGAACTGTGAACATTGACAATATCCAGACGGATTTGAAGATGAAAATCATTGACTCTGTGTGAATGAACTGAGAACGTTGATAGTGTTCAGACAGTCTGAAATAAGTTTTAATTCTGAACTTTGTTTGTGCATTACGTTTCAACGTTGTTGAAAGAAATTAGGTAAATTTCTTCTTGAGTGGGGGGTTATGTTACGTTGAAACGCGAATGATAATATGGCTGAAGCGCGTACGATAGATCTAATCGTTTCGATTTGCAAAGTATTCAATAATAGAGTTTATTTACCTTTGATTTGAGTTTGCATTGTTGTTAGGAAAGGCTTTGTATAACGTTGATAATTTGCGTTAGTCGATATTATTTGAGAATCTTCTGGATATGCGTGTTTACTCTTGATAGAAACTTCCCGATACATGTCGAAGCAAGAGGTCGTTCTGGAAGATATAAAAATATGTATTGACGTAAGACAGTGATGACGATCTTTAATTCTGATTGGTTGGTTGTAATGCGTCATTTTCTAGAACGAGCTGTCGTCATCTCGAAGGAGAGGAAAAATTATTTATTCGATGCTCCGTGTGTTGTTGAGAGAGTAAAGTTGTTGATAGTGAAGCTGAAGAGTTGCTGTGAAAGTTGTTGAGTTGAATTGAGAATTGTATGCAGTGGTTGATGTGTGCTGAATAAAAGTGGAAAACTTCATACGTGGACTTTGTGACTTGTATGCTGTTTGGACGGGCTGTGTGAATAAACGAATCTGAGTTACACCCTATCAGGAATTCAAGCATCGGGGCTGAATCAGATACTGATAGAAAACACCATCATCGAACTGAGTGTAACACTCACTCGCTCTCTCTCTCTTTCTCACGCGCGCGCACACACACACACACACACACACACACACATACACACACACCTACACTCACTCACTCACTCAGTCACGTCCTGTAACCCTGGTTCAGTTAACTGTAGGACTGTAGTTCATAACTGCTCCTGACTTTGACTTGGGCTGCGTTTGGACAATGAGTCTATTGATTGTTCCCTATTCTTTAGTCTTCTGATTTTCTTTTCTTTTTTAAAATTCCTTGAAGAAAATCAATACCGAGTTTTTTAAACATTGATTTCATTTCGGCGGGAACCGTTTTCCTGGGACGCAGCATGCATAGGAGGATGCTTTGTTATAAGCACGCAGCCATCAGCCTGCAAAAAGAGAACAATGGTAAAACCGAGGTCTAGTCTGCATCGCATACATTCCATCATAAGGGACTTTAAAGATCCTGACGCTCATGTCCTAGACGGGGGAGTGCCGGTGACAAGAACACACCCAGCATGCACCTAGGTCCTTCTCCCCCATCCCTGGCTGCCCAGGATTGTGCTCAGTTGTCTGGAGCGTTATTACGATGCGCCCAAAGGCTGCAAGTTGGCGCCTCGGGCGGCTTGAGTTAGATCCTGTATCGGCCACCGCCTTGAGCAGCTCTTGAGCTGGAAAAGCGCGATATAAGAACGATTAAATAAATAAATAAATAAATAAATAAAACACATTTTTAAAAAAAAAAGCAAAAAGAACCTGCACAGTGCACGATAGATCCATAAGAACAAAACCCTGCAAATCACTTCACACGCTCACACGCTTACACACTCCCATACACACACATACATAAACACACAAACGCGCGCGCGCACACACACATACACATGCACACACGAGTAGTAAACTACAAGTAAGAGCAAAGTGTGGCAACACTTAAATGCACGCACACCAGCTGAAGTAAATCTTTACCTCTCTACATGCAGTAAATCCATCCACTCACTTCAAAAACTGGGTGGGTTGGCAGTGTGCACTCTATGCTTTTACAGCAGCCATTTCTGTTCTCTCCTTCATTTTTCATTCAACTGTCGTCTGCTTCCTGCTGCAATAAAATGGCAGCAGCTCATTGTTGGTGGCCTATTTTCCGGTAATTAGATTTCAAAAGCGCGTGCCTGCCTCTGTTGTCTAGAATGCTGGGAACGGGAAACTGTGATTAAAAAAATGTCCCCGCTTTTCCTTTCTGGTGCATGTAAATTTATGGCCAGTTAATGCGATGCTGCCTACATTTTTATGACTATGCGCCGCGTTTTTGCCATCGTGTTTTCTTTACATGCCGATAGTAGTAGTCGGAAGCCGGCTGTTGATTGGTCAGTATTTTTAGTCATGCCATTGACCTCTGCGCTACGACAATGGCGGCCTAGTTTGCTTTCGATGCAGACGACGAGAAGTAAAACATGAAAACCATTATTGACATTATTTTGACATTTTCCAATTTTTGAAGCTATCCCTTACCCTAACCCAAACCCTAACCCTAACCCTAAAACAGAAAACATACTAACCAATCAAACGCCGGCTTCCGACTTTGGCTAGCAAAAACTGTTTTCTTTAGTAAGGGCATGCTGAATTCCTGCGTTGTATAACGAATGAATGGAAACATTGTAAATGAAGGAATTAATTATTGGTCATAAATTGTGTGAATTAACAAAAGACATAATCGTAGAGGGGTGATTGAATGATGGGATAGCATAATATTGTAAATACGCTTCATTTTATTGCTGCGATGCATGACTGGGTCAAACCTTCATTCAAGCTGCTTATTTGCATGGCTCTGGAGTAATAAAAAATAAATAAAATAATAATAATAATAATAATAAGAAGAAGAAGAAGAAGAAGAAGAAGAAGAAGAAGAAGAAGAAGAAGAAGAAGAAGAAGAAGAAGAATACAGGATGCTATCACGCGCTTATTCTTGAATCAAACACAAAGCGCGGCGATCTGAAGAGATCGCTTTTGCATAAATCAGTTGGAAAATCTTCTTTTTTAAAAGTTAGATTGACTGCATCCAATAATAATAATAATAATAATAATAATAATAATAATAATAATAATACAGGATGCTATCACGCGCTTATTCTTGAATCAAACCCAAAGCGCGGTGATCTGAAGAGATCGCTATTGAAGAAATCAGTTTAAAAATCTTCTTTTAAAAAAATTTAGATTGACAGCATCCAATACCATTATTGAAGGGAAGGAGAGAATCGGAGTACCCAGAGGAAACCCTCGGTGTCCTCAAAAAGTCTGGTACCTAAGTCACGTAAGTTCGTCCCACGCGGGATTCGAACCCGCGACCGTCGACCTAGGAAACCAGCTTACTATCAACTGTACTACCAGGCCACCCGGGAATGCATATAAGCATTTCCTGTCGCGACCTTTCATTTATTTCTAAAGACCTAGACGTGCTGTTCCGCACTGTATTGATTCCTTACTTGATGTCGAACAAAATTAGTTCAAACATCTTAAGGTAACTTCTTGACATACAGACATGGAAGTCGCGTTTAAAGACAGTTCAAAGCGTCATTTAACGAATTCACGAATTCTAAGGTAAGGGGAGGAGGGGAGGGGCGATGGGAGCAAAGACGTCTGGAAACGATTTTCTGAAATGCGAGAACATCAATGTCCTAGTTACGTTCGACCTGTAGTCGCGTTTTTTTTTATTTTATTAATATTATGAGTGTGGAGATGTTTATAATGGCAGCGCAATTACAGAGACTGTGTCACACAAAAAAGTGAAATGAAAGTTATATAGGAAACGCAAATAATATCGCATTCAAAGACATCTAAAATATTAAAAACAGCTCTGAAAATATTGTTAAAAAAATTCATTTCAGGACACAACAACCCGTGTTCATGGTACTGGTCTGAGACTGGTTAATTCGAGCTTGAAGTCACATTATTTACATGTTATGTATAACGAACACACCCCGACAAGCTGTCAGTTATTTTCGCCAGTAAACAAACTTTCTAACGAAACCACATTTCTTAATATTTCTTTTAGATGCAATAAATAAAGCCAGACCGAAGAGTTTGTACTGGGATTTCTAATTTGCGGAATATTCGCGAGTCTGTTCTGTATTGGTACGTATTTAAAATTGAAGAGATCTCTTGGGTGTGAGGAAAATTAGTTAGTTAGTTAGTTATTCATTGCTTAACATGGTCCAGCGGACTGCAAAGACCCGAATCAGGACCACAAAATCAAGACCACAACTTGGCTGAAAGAGGACTCACCCCCGATCCGCATAAAAGATCTACCGAAACAACCCCAGTGGCAACACTGAAGGAACTCCACCAGCCGGTTACTGTAGAACAAAGGCATCCCACGCAGGGGACGTCGAGGCTATACTCCAACCCACCGAACCCCCGCCTACAAAACAAAATAGAATACAAACATCACCACAAAACATCAACAAAACACACACATATAAAATGCCTACATTGCTTAACAACAACACCACAGGAGGCCCCAGTGACCACCCGGCAGAAAGCGTCCAACACCCCCAAGCTGATACAACAGATCCCACACACAAATGAGGACTTTAGTCCCGGACGAGTTTTCAAGAAAAAAAAGTAGGTGACTGGTATAGCGAAGAAGAAGATAGTATAGTAGAATGATAAAACAGAGTAGGAATGAGAAAGAACAAATGAGAAAGACATCGACAGTGGGAATTGAAAGCACTACATTTCCAGAAAGTGGGTATAGTATTTATACTGAAACCCGCGGCATCTCCACGGGGGAGTGAGGCAACTTAGAGACGTGTGAGTGTGACTGAGCGGTCTCCGTTATAAATGAATAAAGCCAGATTTGTCCTTTTGCACTGCAATTTATACGCTACGTTGGAAGTCAATGCAGGGAGAAAAAAACAACAGCCAGACCGGCGAGTTTTTTCTATATGTACTAAACTGGTAGTCTACATGACAAGGTAGGAAAAGGTTTCTGTGGTGAAGCAGAGATACGGGAGTGTCACTGTTTGAGGTCTGAGCGCTGTCTGGCGGGACTGAATAATTGATATTCTATCGATTGAGTGGCGGAAAAAAAAAGAAAAAGCAGGAAACACTGGAATCAGATTGCATCACGCTAGACTCACTCGCATAACGCCTAAACGTTCCTTTGAACCTTCATCTTCTGGTTATTAGCTTTTGAGATTTTGTTTTTCAAGAGACGGTTTAGTCATTAGCGTCAAAGGTTGACGTTGCCATATACATGCATCTTTATCATCAACATCATGGTCACCACTATCATCATCGACATCATGAGCAGCAGTTATAGCAGCATACTATTTGTCGTCGCCATCATCATAACCATCATTATCATCATAATCATCATCATCATCATCATCATCATCATCGTCATTATATGTGGTGCTTCTTATAATCGCTGCTTCTGTGCTGTTGTGACTTGGCTGCTGGGAGATTTCATTTCTTAAATTTTAAGTGAGGAAAGTAACGTACCCACAACCTCCAGTCTTTAACTGTACTAACCATCCTGATTTTTCAAGGAACAGCCACCGAAGAGGGGCCGTGCATGACTCTGCAGTTGACGGGAATGACTAAACTGGCTTTCAGTCAAAATACGAAAATGAGAAGATAAAAGTAAGTCTAACCCTCAAACAAGATGTTTATTGTAAAAGTCAATGTTTCGGGATTAAACACCTTCCTCTGGACTATTTCAATGACAAGATAAAAATTCCATCACGTTTTCAAACTATATACATGGCGCAGACTGAGATACAAATCACACAGTGGCTTTCTGAAGAGGCTCAGTGTTCCATCCAAGGCACTACCTGGACGGCGAATTTGCAGAAAGGGCGTTAAGCGATCAGGTTTGATCCTGCCTTCAGCCAATTATTTATGCACGCCTGACTTTGGTGGTCTCTTTGAGGAACACAAAACTTCTTCTTTTTATTCTTCCTTTATTTAATTTTTTTTGTTGGGGGGGGAGGAGGGGGGAGGCCGGGGATGGACGTGGAGTGGGGGAGGAGCATGTGCTGATCAGGCTTCTCTGGCCTTCTTTCTTTTTGGAACAAATGCCTTCAATTACTTTGCTTGACTTCCTGTCAGCAAGCTGCGGTGACGTTGGGGCTAATGCGCAAGTTTTGTCTTGGCAAAATGTTACAGCGTCATAACCCTAAGCCATCTCTGAGAAGTGCCGTAAAACCACCTTGATGATGTCATTACGGCATCATCACAAGCAGTTTACGCTGCAAAGCTTTTCGTCGTCCTAGGGCATATTACGGCAATGTTTTTGTTGTTTGTTCACTATACGTAGTTCGTTTATCAAGCTTCTTCTTTGTTTTTTGTCGAACTCGATTTTTTGCCTTTGAGCCCTTCCCGTTGCAGGGTTACTTCTTCTTCTTCTTCTTCTTCTTCTTCTTCTTCTTCTTCTTCTTCTTCTCTTCTTCTTCTTCTTCTTCTTCTTCTTCTTCTTTCCTTCCTATTCCTCGTCAAAGTGATCTTCGAGTTTAAATATATATTTTTTTGCGTCGCAGCCTTTTCCTCTCTCTCTTCACAGCAGAGATTAAAATTCCACATCTTATCGCTACTTCATCTTCTCATAATGATTGCGGGTTAGTTCCGTTAGAAGAATGCCAATTATCAAATGTTGACATTGCAATTCCAAGGCAAGGCTGCTACGCTTCCTTGTCATCTCCATCTTCCTATACGCTTGCGATTGGACCTTCAAAGCAGATCTACAAAGAAGAATACAAAACATGGTGATGAGGTGGTACAGAAGACTTCTGGGTATTTCCTATACCCAGCACATCACCAATGACGAAATCCGACAGACCATCACACAAGCCATTGGACAACACATTGACATGCTCACAGTGGTGAAGAAACCGAAAACTCCGATGGTATGGTCACGTCACCAGATCATCAGACCTTGCAAAGACCATCCTGCAAGGCACGGTGCAAGGAGGCAGAAGAAGAGAGAGACAGAAAAAGAGGTGGGAGGACAACATTCGAGAATGGACTTGCTTGACACATGAGGTTGCTGAGGACAGAGAAAGATGGAGTACGCTGGTTAAACGATCATCTGTGGTGCCCCAGTGACCTTCGAGTTACGGATAGGATAAGATAGGATGTTGCAACTTAACTCTTCAAAAAATAAGCTGTAGAACGGGCTGGAAACTGCCATTAGTGACCTGCTGATATGAATGGGATACGTTCAAAGACACAAAACTGTTGTGCTGAAGGTCATCACAGGACCTACCTCTTAACGTCGATGTCAGATCAGAAATATGTGATTTTAAATGCGTAAAATTCTGACACATCGTACATAGCAAACTTTTTGTAGGAGTGCGAAATGCTAAGATTGCTTTAAATTTGAACTAACCATAAAACTGGCGGACCTTTGTTAACTGGTAAAGTATTTTGTTATATAAACCTAGGCTTTTTAACATATTCTATAAGAGCTGTTCTGTTGGAAGGAAAAGAAAGGGATTTCATTTTTTCCATAAAATGCGGAACATTACTTTGCACTAATTACTTTACTCTAGTAAAGGGCAACATGATTTTCCTGATGTGTGGAGAAGTCTGAATTTTGTCATAAAGCGAAGCAATCTTTGGTAGGAACTTATTGTTTTGTAACTTGTTCAGTATACTACTACTACTAATAATGAATAGCATTTATATAGAGCAAAACTCACAAAGGCTCATTGCGCTTACTCACACATTCATTTCCATTTTACAAAAAGATAACTTGTACACATTGAGGTACATCTACAGACAACAAAATACAAATATATCTATTTTTAATACCACTGCAAACTACTACAAATGGAGACTAAGAGTTCGTGTAAAACTCTTTTACTACATGGTGTAGCATGATCTTTATTCTAAATACTGAACAGCGGCATAAACCATGAGCGAGTTCTAGCGTGGCAGGCTGTTAAAGCTAAAGAGCTCTAGAACAAGGCTTGGGATAAATATCCTATGAAATGTTCGTGTTGGGGTGGTGTGCTACAGGGACTGTGCAATCGCCCTTTTCCTGTCAACATGGTGTAATTAACCTTTATTACTGTCTGGTCAGGCTTAAGGTCTAGGGTCTCCTTTCCCTAGACTTATTGCGGTTGGCGACTTGGTCACGTTGAGCTAGTAATGTTAATCTCGTGCAGAATGAATTGTTCTCCTCGTGGCCTGAGCTTACTTCGAAGATGTTCTTTGTGCAATGGGCCTAGACAGGATCGAAACTCAACACCGCATCGCCTGTACCTGCGGTTCACGTCTTTCCTTCCTATATTACTGACCTCGTTTTGATGTCTGTTTGAGGGAGTTTCAATAGACCTTTCCTAAAATGTTCATTGTCATTGATCAATGCATACCAGAATGTGTATCTCAAACCAGCGGTGCCATTTGTAAGCGTAATTACAACAGAGAAAGAGAGATTGAAGAAAACAAAACTGCGAATTTCACCATAAAGGTAGAGTCGGCTTTAGTGGTTAATAATTTAAAACTTGTAGTCACGGCAACTGGCTATTCTTTGTGGAGTCTCCGTTGGTCACGTCAATGATTATCCGTGTACTTTTAAGTCTTGACCAAGTTGGGCACTAAGTGAGCGTGAGAGCTCAATAAAGCTGCGTGAGATACACGTGTTATAGGGCTGAGGTTGGAAGGAGGTAAACAGTCGCCGATTTTATGGAGCGCACTTACCAGCGGAAAGAGCTGCTCATGGCGCTGGACCAAGTCATGATCGAACCCAAAATGCGCGAGACGCCAACTTCCTTGCTTGGTAGCTGCTATCGAACATTGAGGAAAACCCGCTCCATCGCTGAGCGACATTTATGCGTATTTATTTCAGCCTGACGCCTTACTTTGAGAGAAACTACCAGCTTCTTTAACGCGCCCTGAGCATGGGTGCCTGGAGTGATAGGACTGCATTCTGATAAGGTCAAGTTTACATTTCAGTTGAAGATCTTTACTTCGTGGGCTTGTTATGTGAACTATAATTATATCTGTAGCGATGACCTTTAACGTTTGATTCCTCTGGCAATCTTAACGGCACATTACCCTTATTCCTTTCATTCTAGAACAATATTTTATACTTGTTGTAGTTAATTCCCGTTGCCGTTCTGCACACAGACGATGAAATTGTGCAGCAACATCCTTGGGATTTCTCGAGTTGCGCCTCTTTCCTGGGGCGACGGTGCCCTAGCTCAATCAACTACCAATATTCTTGACAGACGCCTTGCATTTGCATAGCTTAGCCAGATTGTCTTATGTTTGCTGTCTATTTCTGCACAAAGACCATTGCACACATGGACTATTGTTTGCTATTTGCACACTCTGCAAGTCTCTGGATTTTCGGGTCTGGTCTGTATATCGCTGTACAATAGAAAGATCGTTTTTTTTTCTGGCAAACTCTCCCTCCTTCTCTCTCTCGCTCTCTCTCTGTCTCTGGAACGAGTTTGAAAAACTTGCTTATCTTGGTTACTCTTAGACTGTGCTTTCTAGTACTTTTTATCAAATGTGTGTGTGTGTGCGTGAGAGAGAGAGAGAGAGAGAGAGAGAGAGAGAGAGAGAGAGAGAGAGAGAGAATGTGGACGTGTTTCAGGACGATAAGGAAGCTTGGAACGCACAATATTTGCCTTTGTTTCAATTTGCTGAATCTCAAAGGACCTTTTTCTTTTGTTTTCTTTGATGCGTGCGTTTGCTCCGGAATCAAAGGTTAATATTTGGACAATCTTAAAGTGATTCTGAAGTTGTTTTTGTTTGTTGTTTTTTTTCCTCAAACGTTTACGCTAGATAGGGTGATCATAGAAAAGATTATCAGTCCTAATTATTGAGATGAAAGCTCTCAAATAAGCCGGTAAGCAGTTTAAAAAATACATTCGGTTCCTTTATAAAGTCATTTCGCGAGAATCCTGCTATACATTCACTACGCTTCAGCCGATACAACAGGTCAAGGACTGATCGCTATAGAAACAGCCACAACACAGTCCTCCAACTCACACTGATCAGCATTGAGTCACGCAAGGTGACACAATGTTTTTCGTGCCTGTATAAGCATTATAAAGGGAGATATATGTCACCCAGTGTCAATATAGCAGACGACGTTTTTGAAGGGTTGGACAGGGATTTAGATTGAATTTTCGCAAATTATATTCCACAAAATAGAAATATGAATAGAAAAAAATTACTTTATTTCATATATATATATATTTATATATATATATATTTGAAATAAAGTCATTTTTTTCTAATTAAAGAGGAAAGACAAAAAAAATTCCAGCTGTATTTATTTATGCTCTTTACTTTTCAAATTTTGGCAATAAGCTTCTTCAAGAAGAAATTATAAATGTCAAATGGAACACACACCTATATATAGGGATATGTAAACATATATAAACTATATATAAGCAAGTAATCATTTCTTGGCCTGAATGAGAAAACAAAAAAAATATTGGGGGAGGGAGAGTAAGGGTGCAGTTTTCATCTCGGCCGCATGTACACTTTAATAATTGGATTATTGAGACAACCGTTGTGATCCAAAACGACGATGATTTATTAACATACATCTTTATGATAGAAAACGAGGTACTATGTTTTCCCCCAACTATTTATAATCACATGCACATAAATAAACAACATACACACGCACACCAGGAACACTTAAACTTATACCCTAAATAGTCAGTCTCGAAATCCGATATTAGAGATCACAAAATTTTAAATAATATGTACTAAGAACTAAAGATAAAAAACCTATTCGTCTCACGTAATCTATTTTGATTTTTCATACTACTACTAATACTACTATTACTACTACCACTACTACTACCACTACTACTACTACTACTACTACTACTACTACTACTACTACTACTACTACTACTACTAATAATAATAATAATAATAATAATAATAATAATAATAATAATAATAATAATAATAATAAATATTTAGGAGGCGCATACCCTTCGGATGCAGGCGCAAAATTTATGATTTGCGTTCAACCCTGATCGCCTTGTTTTGAACGAAGGAAGATTACTTCCAAATCCCAAATCTCTGGAATAAAATGGAACATTTATGAATTTAAAATGAGCATGAATGGGTTTTAAATAAAGATTCAACGTCAGCGTTTCCCCAAAAAATAAATGTCAATTTTTGAAGATGGGAAGAATGATTTCGGCGAAAGACGAGGGGGTTGCCGTGGAAACGAAATTCAATTTGTGGTCGGGGCGTTTTGAAAGGAACAGAGAAACAATCCAGAGAAGAAAGGCATTTTTAACAGTAAAGAAAAGGAAATAAAATGGTAGTAATGATTAATTGCCAAGCTGAAACGGATAGTCTTGGTGCGACAAGAAACATGATCTTCCACTTTAACAAAAGGGTTTTGTTGGGTTGAGACTTCATTTTCAACAGCAATAATTTCTCATAAAAATCACCACAGCCGAAGAGCACCGCCACTCAGAGCATTGGGAATGGAACCCAACAACTCGTCCTCGTTTGGAACGTAGGCCACTAGCTCGCCGCCCGGAGATAATAATGTCGTGACCTTACCCGGGGCATGCTTACCAAGCACCGAAGAAGATGCTGTGTGTCTGGAAGTTGTTGCACTATCAATGTTAACTGTCAACGTGCAACAACAGTTCCTGAATCCATCACCTTTAGCACGCAGTTCTTGCGAAAATCTTCCCTATACGCTTTATGTGTCCGGGGACGTTAATTTACCCTTGCGAAAATCATTCCAGAACCCGACTCCTGCCCAGCAGTGACCTTTTCGCATCGGCACGTATGATCTGAGTAAACTCCGCGCGTCATCGACACTTCATGTTAGATATGGCCTAGCCGTCTGTCACGTTATCGTGACACTCAATACTATGAAATGTAACGCAACGTAGTTCGAAGAGATACAGTGTTTGTACTTGTAAAAGCTGATACCCCTAATTGTATAGGGTAGACTGTTTTATAAGTTCATTAGCTTACATTAGCTGTGAAGATATGATTTAATTATATTTCTTATGAAACATGAAGTTTTCTGTTGAGATTATGATTCACGTTTCAGAATCTGATACTCTTGATGTGTGCCCGTTTTGTTTTTCATAAAGTCTGCTTACTATTAAGAACATTAAATTCTGTTCACTTCCCAAACTCCCAAGTGTTATATAGTTTGATCGATGTGGCGCACTTCCTTGACCTTTTGAACTTTCCATATTTCATATACAAAGTTTTGCGTAAGTTTTGTTTCCTTATTCTTGAGTGAGTTACGCCGCATCTGTGAACTAGAAAGCCAGAGGGAGTTTAAAGGTTTTTTTTTGTATGCAGATGTCAACCAGCCGTTGGCGTGAAACACAAGGGGTTTATCGGCAAATGTACCGACGGCGACTAACTGGACAGGGTCCAATAGTTTGGGAAGACTTATCCCTGAAAGCAGACGCCGCGCTATATATCCGCACTAGACATTTTACAGACGTAGCAAGGATTTCTATTTTCGTCTTGGACTATGCATACACATTTGTAGTCGCCGGCTTACCAGACTGTGAAGCTGCTGACAAGTGTTAAACAGCCCAAAGTTTCCACGATCCAAAGCAAGTCTGGCATATGCCTTACAGAAGAACAAGAAGTCTTGGACAGATGGATAGAGTACTGCTCTGACCTTTACAACCATACATCAAATGGAGACCCATCAGTTCTAGCATGTCCCGAGAACAGAGAAGAAGAAGAAATCCTCCCAATTCTCCGGGAAGAAGTTGAGGCAGCAGTGCAATCGCTGAAGAAAGGGAAGTCAGCGGGAGTGGACAGCATACCCGCGGAACTGCTACAAGCAGGAGGAGAAGCGATGATTGATGTCCTCACCATTATCTGTAACAAGATCTGGCAGAGTGGGGAGTGGCCTACACCAGTCGCTTGTCATCACTCTTCCCCCAAAAAAGTAACCTTCAGGAGTGTGAAAATTACCGCACCATCAGCCTCATCAGCCATCCCAGCAAGGTCTTCCTGAAAATAATACTCAACAGGTTGAAACCCCAAGCTGAACAAATCATAGCTGAAGAACAAGCAGGATTCAGGGCAGGGCGAAGTACCACTGAACAGATTTTCAACCTCATAATAATCTGTGAGAAATACCTACAGCACCAACAACACCTATATCATGTGTTCATAGACTTCAAGAAGGCATTTGATCGAGTCTGGCATGCAGCTTTATGAGCAACAATGAAAGTGTACAACATCAGCCCTAAAACTATTGAAGTCATCAAAAGCCTGTATGACAAGGCTACCAGTGCAGTCCTCCATAACAGCGTCATCGGGAACTGGTTCAGAACAACAATTGGTGTGCGTCAAGGATGCCTACTCTCTCTAACACTCTTCAACATCTTTCTAGAGCGCATCATGTCAAATGCTCCTGCAGATCACGAAGGCACAGTCAGCATAGGGGGTAGTGCAATCTCCAATCTTCGTTTTGCGGATGACATTGATGGATTGGCTGGAGAGGAACAAGAACTTGAACAGCTGGTACAGAGGCTTGACACCACCTCCAGAGCTTACGGAATGGAAATAAGTGCAGAGAAGACCAAAATGATGTCCAACAACACCAATGGCATCAACACGGACATCAAAGTCCAAGGCCAATCCCTCAACACACTGCATAGCTTAAAATATTTAGGAGCCATTGTATCAGACAATGGGTCCCGACAGGAAGTCCTCTCCAGGATCGCACAAACTGCTGCCCTGGCGAGGTTGAAGCCCATTTGGAAAGACAGGACCATCAGTCTACATTCCAAAGTAAGACTGCTGCGCTCCCTTGTCATCTCCATCTTCCTATATGCTTGCGAAGCACGGACCCTCACAGCAGATCTACAACGAAGAATACAAAGCATGGAGATGAGGTGCTACAGGAGACTTCTGGGCATTTCCTATACCCAACACATCACCAACGACGAAGTCTGACAGACCATCACACAAGCCATTGGACAACACATTGACATGCTCACAGTGGTGAAGAAACGGAAACTCCGATGGTATGGCCACGTCACCAGATCATCTAGCCTTGCAAAGACCATTCTGCAAGGCACAGTGCAAGGAGGTAGAAGAAGAGGGAGACCGAAAAAGAGGTGGGAGGACAACATTCGAGAATGGACTGGTATGACACTGAGCGAAGCCATCAAGGCTGCTGAGGACAGAGAAAGGTGGAGTATGCTGGTTAAACGATCATCTGTGGTGCCCCTACGGGTTACGGGACAGGATAGGATAGGATAGGCTTAATGTGTAAGCCAGGTAAGCTTTTAGCCATAGCTAAGATAATATACGAATACTTTTTGTTTTGTATTTGGATACTTTAATTCACATTTGCAGTAACATTAGTTTGGATTTAGGGAGTTTCGAGATAACGGACAATATGTCCTTATCACTCTATCACTAAGTCAGGGATTGGAACATTTTGGTTGCAACACAGTATACAGTGTAGTCATCTATTGTCTATTTCAAGCAACTTCCGAAAGCGCTTTAACGAGATTAAGCGAACGCAATATCGTTTCCTGACATCAGTAGCGAATCTATCGAATAACACCAATGGATAATCTTGAACAGGTTTCAGATGTTCAGAAAAGCAACTGAAGTTGGGAATTAAAATTTAAAAAAAAAATATTAATATCAAATCCCCGTCTTGTTCCTGTAAGGTAAGAAGCTTCATGTTGTTGCTGTAGTGCAGTCAATGTTTATGGAAGAAGGAAGGGCGGTCGAAATGCAACTTTCAGCGAAGCTATAATTTGTTTTATCTTATTGGATTATTGTCTGTCAACGTGAACGTCAACGTGAACCCATACTCCAACCAAGACAGGATGTGGTTGTTGGTTTTTTTTACCATTATGAAAGGCCGGTAACATTGACAAGATGATGATAGCATGTCGGGCCCGCTCTCTGCTGACTAGGTGCAATATTACGCGTGAAATTTAAGAAGTCTCTGATGGGTCATCGATAATGGAGGATGACACTGAGTATTATAGGCATCTGAGGTATACACAGGCCTGACAGTATGATCACAGACCGTCGGAGCTAGCATACACTTGAATCAGTATTCCTGATGGCTCAACAGTCTCTTAAATTCTGTATAGAAAGAAAGAGACAGACAGACAGAGACAGACAGACAGACAGACAGTCAGTCAGAGGATAAAACTTCAACAATGATCTTCTCTAACGACGTAGGACGTGAACTTTCGTGTGATCCTTGATATATATTCTCTTTTAATAGTATGGATTATATGACAGCGGTCAGTCGTTCGCTTGACAGCACTGCTATGAAGTTCTTAATTTATAGCATCGTTTTCTTACGGTTGGAAAGATTGAAGTATTGGAAGGAAGACTGGGAATTGGGTAGCTGTATTCTTTTATGGAAATGGGAGTAGTTGTTCTCTAAATGGTTTACTTAGCCATAATAAGTAGGGCGCATTCACTAACCCATTCTGAATGGGTGCCATCAATACAATATTAAAGGGATTGAAAAACTTGCTTGCGCTTGATGATGATGATGCACGTTGTTGACATTAGTTTTGACTACTTTCTTTATTGTGAATGACTTTACCATTCAGGTTTCTTTCGACTTTATATTCATGGCACTATGACTGCATTAAACTAAACAACAATACCCTCGCATTCTGTACCAAAACTATACACTTGCAGTCTGTGCAAACTTTTGGCGGAAACAGATTTGACACAAGCCAGCAAAATGGGGTACACAAACCCTCGTCAGCAGCTTTTTTTTTTTAATACATAACTTATGCTTGCTTTGTATGACATGATACAAGATGGTAATCTATTATTTAGTACGTTGAAGATTAAAATCTTTCAGTATTGATCTCTGTTGTTCATACCTTCCTCTCTGACCACTTTTGAAGATTACAACTACAACTACAACAGGAAATAATATCTCCAAAACACAATTTCCGGAATATTTCGGAGTGAGGGCTATTTGTTCAGCCATTTAGACAGTGACTGGTAGGAAAGTGAAGTTTTAATATCTGTCAGACTGACTGCCAGAGGGGATATCCTGTAACAGCCATGAGACCACCTCTTGAGAGAACTAACATTTTTCGAATGGACGTGAGAAGTCGTTTAAATCATGAAGAAAGCGTGGAAACCGTACATAATGAATACCCGAGCTCTAGCTGGGAGACCCTGAAGTTGCTTGTAGACCTTTATATTCATAGTGAACCAAAGTGTGGACATCTCTTTTTCCTCCTCATCCTCGATGATATAGTTGGGGCGGGGAGGGGGAGGGGAGTTTCCACGCTCGAGTTTTATTTGTTCAGTTTTACAGTGATGCAAACGTATGGCAAAATAATAATAGAAAAAGCCATGATGGATCAGCATAACGTATAGATCTGTAGAGTTCGAGTACTTCAAGTAATGTTAGGTAGGGAGAGACGGAGAACTCAAACGTCTGTAGTCCGAAGGCTGCGGTGTTAGTAAATAAGAAAGACTGATATGTCCATAGTCATGAACTTTCAAAACAAAACAAAACAAAAATGTGTCTCGCTATTCCCAGGTCCTAAAGAGTTTTTGTATTTAAAGTATTTCAATTTTAACCAATATTTGGCGTTTTCCTTCGTACTCCCACCCCACCCCCATCCATACACATCTATTTCCTTCCTCTCCCCTCTTGCGTCTGTACAAATTTCCTTACTCTACAATCTCTTTTTAGTGAAAAGTCGTTGAACAAAGTAAACAAAGTCTCGGTTATCAGTATTTGTGGAACCCCAAAGGAATGACTTCTGTAGATCGCGCTTACAAGTCAGCCTGATTCTGTCGCAGAAGACGAGGTGATATCTTGAATGTCAGTGTGAATTCCTTTTTAGCTGTCGTCAACAGAGGGTTCATGTTTCCTTACTAGACAGCATTTACACTTGGGTTAGACTGCAATTCTAAGCTGAAGTATATAAGATGGGAAGTTAAGTGTGATTTAGTGAATTTTAGATTTTACCTTCTTACTGCGATCAGTACTCGTGTACTAACGAGATATAAAATAACTGAATGTAAAGAACCTTTTTTCGCCCTGTGGGATACTAACAAAATATTTTGCAATGCTAAGCTTCTGTATATAATTTGAGTAAAGACGCTTTCTTGGAGAGCAGAACTTAGGACGTGTGTAGATTTTAAAATACATTTTACGCCTTCCTGTTTACATTACATCAAAAGTCGATATTGTAATTTTTTTAATGTGCACAGAGAAAACGTTTCTTATTGTTTTTATTTAAGCCATGAAGGTATTTTGCTTTGGCCTTTTTTAAAAAGAAGACTATTATCGTTACCAAGTGCAGTTCTCTTTACAAATCTTTCATTAGTGAAATTTTTCTGGTTGTTTGCTGCAAGATACACAATGACAGACGACATACTGACCCCCATTTACGAAGGAAATCATTATGGTTCTGATAACTCTGATGCAGAATCATTCTGTAATCTACCATACAATACAATGCAATACAAACCCGACCCCTTTTACGAAGGACATTATGATTATGATGACTCTGGCTCTGCAATTTACATCAGAATGCAAATGCAATGCAATACAATACAATACAATACAATACAGTTATCTTTATTTTCCGACAATAAGAATTTCATTACAATTTTAACGAAGACTACACGCATAAAGGAACTTTGCACGCTTGAGTGCAACCAGGTCATCGCCACAATGTGGAAGCAATGATGCATGGCGCTGGTAATTATTGATGATAAGGTGGTGACATGCCACGAAACGAGTCGCTAAATGTGTACATCATTAATTTGATTGTTCCTCCATTGACTGTTGTGGGCCACTGAAGCTGTTGCATAGTGCAGCAGCATCTCGTGCCACACTGTTAAGTCCTTAAATGTTGATACTGCCATTGATTGGTCATCAGTTGACTGTGCAATTAACGAATGAAAGTCAGCTAGCACAGCGCGTACAAACTTACACTCCCTGTATAAATAAGCCTTATTGTAAGTTGTAGCCTATCATTCAACATTCTTTAACATCTTCCTAGAGCGCATCATGTCAGATGCTCTTGCAGATCACGAAGACACAGTCAGCATATGGGGTAGAGCAATCTCCAACCTCCGTTTTGTGGATGACATTGATGGACTGGCTGAAGAGGAACAAGAACTTCAACAGCTTGTACAGAGGTTTGACATCACCTCCAGACCATATGGAATGAAAATAAGTCCAGAGAAGACCAAAATGAAGACCAACAACACCAAAGGCATCAACATGGACATCAAAGTCCAAGGCCAATCCCTCAACACACTGCATAGCTTCAAATATTTAGGAGCCATTTTATCAGACTATGGGGTCCCGACAGGAAGTCCTGTCCAGAATCGCACAAACAACTGCTGCCCTGATAAGGAAAGACATGACCATCAGTCCAAATTCTAAGATAAGTCTGCTGCGCTCCCTTGTCATCTCCATTTTCCTATACGCTTGCGAAACATGGACCCTCACAGCAGATCTACAACGAAGAATACAAAGCATGGAGATGAGGTGCTACAGAAGACTTATGGGCATTTCATATACCCAAATCACCACCAACAATGAAGTCCGACAGACCATCACACAAGCCATTGGACAACATGATGACATGCTCACAGTGGTGAAGAAACGGAAACTCCGAAAGTATGGTCACGTTACCAGAGCATCAGGTCGTGCAAAATTCATCCTGCAAGCCACGGTGCAAGGAGGCAGAAGAAGAGGGAGACAGACAAAGAGATGGGAGGACAACATTCGAGAATGGACTGGTTTGACACTGAACGAAAGCCATGAGGTTTGCTGAGAACAGAGAAAGATGGAGCACGCTTGTTAAACGATCATCTGTGGTGCCCCAAAGACCTTTGAGTTACGGGATTATGACTAAAACCAGCCTTTGTTATAAGTAGTAGTAGTAGTAGTAGTAGTTGTCACGAACTGGCTAGCTTTAACTCTGCACATTGACTATTTAGCATGTGTAGTCTTTGTAACAGTAGAGAGTCAGTAAATTACACAGTAGCAATAAAAGTACACACAGCGAGCCAGACCCCCACACAGCTTAGTGACTCAGCACTGTGTGCGAGAGTCGTAAACATTTTACCCAATGAGAGCTTTGAATCGGACCGTTTTAACCAATCAGAAGCAGGCTAAGTGGGTAGAGCAGTTTTGACTGTGTCAGAGCCTAACACAGCTTTGGTCAGTCGTGTGTGAGACGAGGAAGAAGTAACATCTACTTAGCTAGCAGAGAACTATCTTCACTCATAGACCAGGAAGCAGGATTTAGAATCTCCGAATTCTATCAAGTCACAACGGGCCTGAACTTGTCAAACAGGTAAATGAACACCCTTCTGTTTCATCGTGATATATTTATATTATTGTGGAAATTATGTTTGTGGAATTTGCTATGCATAAATGTGAATTGTTAATCCGAATTTGCCGACCGTACCACGTGGAAGAGCCTACCACGAGGCGAAACACGACCGGTTGCGCCGCCATGTTGTATACCATACGGAACCACTGTTGTTTAACTTATATGTATGTTTGCAGACCAGTGGCTGTACCACTGAATGTTTATATCATTATTAATTCTGTATGTGTATAGTTAGACACGATTGATATTTATGTATGTATAGGAATTTAGAGTGAGATTACAGCGGACCCCGGAAGTAGCAGAATTTTCGTCGCTTATGTATAGAGATGTGGAGCTATCACTGAGGGCTACTTGGCTTTCAGTGAGACGCTCTGCACAAACCGATTATTCAGGGTTGTGCAGAATTTCGTCTCTTATATTACAGACGAGCAGGCGAGCTATCCCGAGCTATCCTGTGCGTCCCACTCCACAGAAACGACCAGTTGGTTGAGGATCCTCTACCGCACAAGACGGAAAGAGCTGCCTTGAAAGACACCCTGTCAGACCCCACAGCGTGGCAAGGGAACCCAACTACACAACTACAAAGGTGTACCAGAAGCTACCTCACAGAAGGACTTCGACCGCACCATAAGAAAGTTAAGTGTACACCCAGAAGTGCACTTAAACTGATCATAACAGGACCACAGTAGTCCAACTCTTCAGAAACTGTAAAACGGACCACAGTAGTCCAAATCTACATGAAATATACTAGCAAAGTGCCCGAGGAAGAAAAAAACAGCTGCCTAGACTATCAGCGATCGAACTATTAGCAGTAACAGACTTTTTAAGGTAGATTAGTACTTAGAGAACCTTGTATAGAGTAGAAGAAATAAATGTGTGATTTTAACTGTTATCAAGTGGCTGGACTACATATGATTCATAGCCGTGTGAAAGCTAGTGTGACAGTAATCTTTTACCATTTTTCTATCTATTTCTGTACCCCAACCTTAACACAGAACGAGCTAAACAAATAAATTTATTAAAGTAATTCATAGGGTGACTTACTAGCAGTTCCCACCGAATAAACGTGAGGGTCCATAATTCCATTGTGCAGAGCCCATAACCCCCACGTGACACTTTAATTGGCGAGCCTAGCCAGGATCTGTGTATAATAGGAATTGGGTATAACCGGACCTAAGTACAATAAAATTAGATAACAGTAGGAGTAGTAGAATAACTTAGAATAGTGGTAACAAGGACTGATCAGTTGGGTGCACTATTCTTTAGTTAAAAACTTTTTTGCTTCAAATATTTTTGTGTCTGTATGTTGCATTGTTCTTTTGCAGGTTTTGCTTAAGTAACTGTTGTATGCCATTTGACTCTTGTTTTATTCTATTATTGATTACAAAGTTGATTGTCTTTGCATTGTTGTTATTGAATTGCAATATTGCTAGTGTTTTGGTATTCCACGTGATTCAGAGGTTGTTCATAGACACTTTTGACAATGTCGGACCCAGTGGCCTTGAGATTGCGCTTCAAGGAATTAGGGGAAGCTTTACACTTAGCAGGGGGAGACCTAATTGCGTATATCAATGCAGAGGTAGAGAAACAAGAGGCTAAGGCAGAGAGAGCAGCAGAGAGAGAGGCGAAGAAACTCGAAGCGGCAGAGAGAGCCGCAGAGAGAGAACAGAAAAAAGCAGAATTAGAGGCAGAGAGAGAGGCAAAGAAATTAGAATTAGAAGCAGAGCAAAAGAAAGCAGAGTTAGAAGCAGCAAGAGAACAGAAGAAATTAGAATTAGAAGGAGAACAGAAGAAGGCAGCATTAGCAGCAGAGAGAGAAGCAGAAGTCAGGAAATGGGAGTATGAGAGGGCAGAAAAGGAAAAAGACAGACAGCATGAGTTAGAGCTAAGAAGATTGGGATCAGGAGCTTCAAGTTCTTCCTCAACCCCTTCCCACTCAGATCAGCTAGAGGTAGCACCCAACCCTGTACAAGGAATGTCATTTCCACTGGGAACATTCAATGAGAGAGAAGAAGGTCTAGATCTCTATCTGACTAGGTTTGAGCGTCTAGCAACAGAGTACAAACTAGATCCCACTCATTGGTCTTTTAAGCTTAGCCAAGGGCTTAGAGGAAAGGCTTATGACATATACAGTAAGCTACCGACTGACAGAGTGACTGACTATCACAAAGTAAAAGAGGCACTCCTAACGGGATTCGAACTGACAGGAGAATGCTACCGGCAAAAGTTCCGCACCAATCGGAGAGTGAAAGGAGAGAGCTATGCGCAGTTCGCGGATCGGTTGTCCACAACGCTGGATAAGTGGATTAGCCAGTCAGCCACGGCTAAGACGTATGATGGACTGACAGAACTGTTAGTATGGGAACAGCTACGGGAAACCATGACCCCCGAGCTGAGAACATTCTCAGTAGAGCAGGGCGCAGAAAGACTGGAGGATCTGGTCAAGGTCGCAGATAGGTACGTGGCCGCCCACGGAGAAGCCAAGAGCTTCAGGCGAGACCTAAAGCCTAACGGGAAAGAGGCACAGAAACGAAGCCCTAACCGGGAAGAGCGCACCGCGAATAAGCCGAACAACCCCAGACCTGGGCAAAATAAAGGACCCAACGCGGAATTCGGGAAAAGAGGTCCCGCAGAACAGAGACGGTATTGTTCGTTCTGCAACAGAAACAATCACTCCACCGCAGAATGTTTCAAGTTGGCCGCACAACGTAGGGAAGAGCGCGAAAGCCGGCCAGCGCACAGAGTTCTAACTCAAAGCAGCGGTAACAAGCCACACACGATCGGAGATCACCCATCGGTGACAGACACGGTCAAGGTCAACGGAAAAGAAGCGAACTGTCTGTATGACACAGGTCTATCATACGACGCGATAGTTAGCGAATCTCTTGTATCGCGCACGGACTTGACGGACAAGACAGTCGACTTACAAGGAGCAGACTTGACGAAACCGACGACTACTTGCCCAATAGCTTGGATCGACGTAGAGAGTAGGTACGTCACAGGACGAATCCAAGCAGCTGTTTTACAGAAACCCCTGTATGATCTAGTGCTAGGTTGTAGGTATGTGTTCTTAGGCACGCCCCCCAAAACTGTAGAGATAGCTGCAGTGCAAACCAGGGCCCAAGCTAAAACCCAACCACCCCAGCCCGAGTTCGCTCCGAATCCAGGACTCGAAGAGATCAAAACAGCACAGAAAGAAGACACCTCGATAGCGAAGTGCTTCCAGAAGCTACCCAAGGCGCACACACCCCCGCACAAGGGAGACTTCTACATGGAAGAGGGAGTTCTACATCGACAAGGAGATGGAAATCACACCCAACTAGTACTACCAGCCACCCTTCGAGCCCAAGTACTAGAATTAGGCCACAGCATGCCACTCAGCGGACACATGGGAATTGGAGCCACAGTGCAGAGAATCAGCGCACACTACTATTGGCCAGGAATCACGGAGGATGTCAAGCGCTACGTGAAATCTTGCCACCAATGTCAACGATATTCCCCGCGACATCACACCGTACCAGTTACCTTAGGACCATCGGTAGTAGTCGGCGTGCCATTCCAGCAAGTCTCAGTAGACATAGTAGGACCACTGCCCATGACCAAGAAGCGGAACAGATTTCTACTCACACTCGTCGACGCATGTACGATGTGGTGCGAAGCAGTCCCGTTGCCAGCGATCGACACCAAGAAGATTGCAGATGCACTCATCGCCATCTTTACCAGAGTCGGATTCCCGGACAGCATTAGAACGGACAACGGATCTCAGTTCACCGGCCGCCTGATGCAAGACGTGTTCGAGTTGATACAAGTTCATCACATTCGCACACCACCATACCACCCCGCCAGCAACGGACAAGTAGAAAGACTGAATGGAACCCTTCTCACCATACTCAGGAAAGTCGCCGACGACAATCCAGAAGCGTGGGACACCTACGTGAATGCGGCACTGTTCGCATATAGAGAAACGCCCCATGCAGCCACAGGCTACACCCCGTCAACATTGCTATTCGGCAGACCTCTAGCAGGACCGCTGGAAGCCCTACGCAGAAGTTGGACGGAGGCCAAGATAGACGACACACCAAGAGGTGCCACCAAGTACGTCGCAGACCTGCAGGAAACCCTCAAAGCAACGTGGAAGAAAGCTGGTGAAGCACTGAAGAAGGCAAGAGCCCGTCAGGCGAAGTACTACAACCGCCACGCGAAGGACAGAGAACTGCAAGTCGGCGATCAAGTGCTACTCTTACTCCCAAGTGGAACCAACAAGCTGGACATCGCTTGGAGAGGACCGTACCGGGTGACTGCCAAGAAATCCAAGACAGTCTACCAAGTAGAGGTGAACGGGAGAGCCCGATACCACCACATCAATCTCCTCAAGAAATACACGGACCGACCAGCGACCCCCAGCACACACACATGGATGGCCATCGCCATCGCGGAAGAAGCTCATCCACAACTACAACAGCATCGCCGTACCACTGACAAATGGAACCCGGAAAATCGCCCCGGACAAAGTCGTATGGACAGCCGAATGCGAGACAGCATTCCAAACACTCAAGGACAGAATGACATCGGCGCCAGTACTCCACCTACCCGATTTGACTCAGGCATTCGTTCTTCGCACCGACGCAAGCGACTTAGGCCTCGGAGCAGTACTGCTACAGCGCGACCCCAAGAATGCAGAGACGCTATTCCCTGTCGCCTACGCCAGCAGAAAATTGAGACCCGCCGAGACCCACTACGCCACGTCGGAGAAAGAATGTCTTGGACTAGTCTGGGCCATACAGAAATTCCAACTCTACCTGTATGGGACCCACTTCACAGTTCAGGTGGACCACCAACCACTATCGTTCCTGGCAGCCTCCAAGTCTTTGAACTCTCGCCTGATGAGATGGGCACTCACCCTTCAGGCATACTCATTCCAAATCGAGTACATCCCCGGCAAAGAGAACCACGGAGCCGACTACCTCAGTCGCCATCTCGTGGAGGACACAGCAGCTGTCGCCCACCCAACACAACTAAGGGCCACAGCACCAGAATTCGTCCCCGTCCAGTAAAACCCTGTCACTAGTGTCCATAGCTACCTGACATAGCATTGCAGCTCAGGTAGAGCAACTTAATTAGTTTGTAAATAGGACCCTAGGATAGTGCAGTGTTAAACTAGGCTCTGTAGTAGAAAAAGGTCGAATCCAGTAGTAATCGCCTTTTTTCAGTTGAGGGAGCCTGTCACGAACTGGCTAGCTTTAACTCTGCACATTGACTATTTAGCATGTGTAGTCTTTGTAACAGTAGAGAGTCAGTAAATTACACAGTAGCAATAAAAGTACACACAGCGAGCCAGACCCCCACACAGCTTAGTGACTCAGCACTGTGTGCGAGAGTCGTAAACATTTTACCCAATGAGAGCTTTGAATCGGACCGTTTTAACCAATCAGAAGCAGGCTAAGTGGGTAGAGCAGTTTTGACTGTGTCAGAGCCTAACACAGCTTTGGTCAGTCGTGTGTGAGACGAGGAAGAAGTAACATCTACTTAGCTAGCAGAGAACTATCTTCACTCATAGACCAGGAAGCAGGATTTAGAATCTCCGAATTCTATCAAGTCACAACGGGCCTGAACTTGTCAAACAGGTAAATGAACACCCTTCTGTTTCATCGTGATATATTTATATTATTGTGGAAATTATGTTTGTGGAATTTGCTATGCATAAATGTGAATTGTTAATCCGAATTTGCCGACCGTACCACGTGGAAGAGCCTACCACGAGGCGAAACACGACCGGTTGCGCCGCCATGTTGTATACCATACGGAACCACTGTTGTTTAACTTATATGTATGTTTGCAGACCAGTGGCTGTACCACTGAATGTTTATATCATTATTAATTCTGTATGTGTATAGTTAGACACGATTGATATTTATGTATGTATAGGAATTTAGAGTGAGATTACAGCGGACCCCGGAAGTAGCAGAATTTTCGTCGCTTATGTATAGAGATGTGGAGCTATCACTGAGGGCTACTTGGCTTTCAGTGAGACGCTCTGCACAAACCGATTATTCAGGGTTGTGCAGAATTTCGTCTCTTATATTACAGACGAGCAGGCGAGCTATCCCGAGCTATCCCGAGCTATCCTGTGCGTCCCACTCCACAGAAACGACCAGTTGGTTGAGGATCCTCTACCGCACAAGACGGAAAGAGCTGCCTTGAAAGACACCCTGTCAGACCCCACAGCGTGGCAAGGGAACCCAACTACACAACTACAAAGGTGTACCAGAAGCTACCTCACAGAAGGACTTCGACCGCACCATAAGAAAGTTAAGTGTACACCCAGAAGTGCACTTAAACTGATCATAACAGGACCACAGTAGTCCAACTCTTCAGAAACTGTAAAACGGACCACAGTAGTCCAAATCTACATGAAATATACTAGCAAAGTGCCCGAGGAAGAAAAAAACAGCTGCCTAGACTATCAGCGATCGAACTATTAGCAGTAACAGACTTTTTAAGGTAGATTAGTACTTAGAGAACCTTGTATAGAGTAGAAGAAATAAATGTGTGATTTTAACTGTTATCAAGTGGCTGGACTACATATGATTCATAGCCGTGTGAAAGCTAGTGTGACAGTAATCTTTTACCATTTTTCTATCTATTTCTGTACCCCAACCTTAACACAGAACGAGCTAAACAAATAAATTTATTAAAGTAATTCATAGGGTGACTTACTAGCAGTTCCCACCGAATAAACGTGAGGGTCCATAATTCCATTGTGCAGAGCCCATAACCCCCACGTGACAGTAGTAGTAGTAGTAGTAGTAGTAGTAGTAGTAGTAGTAGTAGTAGTAGTAGTAGTAGTAGTAGTAGTAGTTGAATGTGTTGGTGTGTTGTAAGTGATGTTAACCTGTGTGGAAGAGATAGTTTGAATTGTTTGTGAGTTGAGTGTTTGGCTCCCCCAGTGGGGGTGCCGAGGGTTTCAGTCTAAATAATATCCCCACTTTCTGGAAATTTAGTGCTTTAAATTCCCACCGTCACTGTCTTTCTCCTTTGTTCTTTCTCATTTCTACTCTGTTCTATCAATCTACTATACTATCTTCTTCTTCGCTAGACCAGTCACCTGCCTTTTTTCTTGAAAACTCTTCCGGGACAAAACTCCACATTTTTGTGTAAGGTCTGTTGGATCAGCTTGGGAATATTGGATGCTTTCTGCCAAATGGTCACTGGGGCTTCCTGTGATGTTATTATTTGGCAATGTAGGCATTTTCTATGTATTTGTTTTGTTGATATTTTATAATGATGTTTGTATTCTATTTTGTTTTTGTAAACGGGGGGGTCGATAAATTAGAGTATAGCCTCAGCATCCCCTGCGTGGGATGTCTTTATTGTAAAGTGACCGGGTGGTAGATTGCCTTCAGTGTTACCACTAGGGTTGTTTCGGCAGACCCTTTATGCGGATCAGGGGTGGGTCCTCCTTTGCTTCTCTGGTCCTGATTTGGCTCGGAAGAGTCGCTGGACCTAAAGCAATAACCATGTAATGTAATGTAATGTAATGTAATGTAATGTAATGTAATGTAATGTAATGTGTGTTTGGCATGGGAGAGTGTGTCTGCGAGAGAAGTTAATGCAATAGGTAAGTGGGTCGGGAGGGATAACGATCAAGTAGGTTATTATTATTATTATTATTATTATTATTATTATTATTATTATTAATATTATTATTATTATCATTATTTATTATTATTACACTTGTAGAATCTCCAGTGGTGTTTTTAAAGAACGATTGCGAAAAACGTAACGGTTCTTCTGTCTAAAGAACATAATAATAATAATAATAATAATAATAATAATAATAATAATAATAATAATAATAATAATGAAAATGAGATTATTTAAAAAGAGGATAAGTGTAAGAACGTAATGTTATTGTCCACAGAATACAATATTTGTAAGAGGATAGTGTTATTATCTAAAGAACATTGTGTTGTTATCCCAAGCACATGATGTTTTAATGCTATTATTGAAAAGAGTTTTAGTATCTTCTGCATGGAGGCAGAAGAAGAGGGAGACAGAAAAAGAGATGGGAGGACAACATTCGAGAATAGACTGGTTTGACACTGAACGAAGCCATTTAGGGTTGCTGAGAACAGAGAAAGATAGAGTACGCTAGTTAAACGATCATCCGTGGTGCCCCAAAGACCTTTGAGTTACGGGATAGGACAGGATTGAAAAGAGTATGATGTGATTATCTAAACAAACGTACTCACAGTAAGCTTTGTTGTTATGATATGGTTTGTTTCAAATTGCGAAATTATTTTAATCGACTTGGCTGTAACACTACGTCTACGGTGAGTTTTCTTGTGGTGAGGATATGGGTGGGGTTTGATGAGATTGGGGTTGGGGTGACAAGCTGAGGAATATTACGTGTGGGAAACAGAGAGAGAGGGGGGAGGGAGGGAAGGAGACGTATGAGTAGGAAGACGGAGAGGAGCTAGAGTTATGAGGGAAGGGGGCAAACAATATAGAGAGGGAAGCGCGTTGGCAAGCAGCGACGTGTACTCCGTGGTCGCAATCACTAGGGGCCTGATTTTCCAGTTTATCGCTGTTGGGGAGTAGACCTGCGACCTTTCTTTCCTGCAGAAGTGGCAGAATGTGGGACACTGCGCGGGATGCCAGCCTATTACTGCATTGTCACAACGTTGCAGCATAGAACGGTGAAACTTGCAGTGTGCCTGGGCTAGGAAGAGCCGCAATAAGCGTGTCTGCATGTCTTGTTTCATTGGCAGTGAATTTATCGTATTAATGTAATTGAACGTCTCTTCACGTCTGTGGTTTTAGCCAAATTGACACGTAACAACAGAAACAAATTACAACGTCGTCAGTTTGTGTACACTACCCTGCATGAGTTGACGTGACGGCCCCGGGCCATATTCCGTAATACATTCTTTGGCTTTTACGGTGTTGCATTTTTTAGCAAAAGGGAACATTGCACCTTATTGCTGCAGTCCGATTTCCGAATGCGCGAGACCCTTGCCATATTCATCTAATAAGAAAGACATACCCCGACTCTTGCGGACAGTGATTTTAACCGTTGAATATGGCATGAGCATAAACTGGTCAAGTTGTTGAGAAGTCAGCTCAGCGCACTGGCGATGAAGAAATCTGAGTTCCTCTGCAAGACTCACTAATAAAATATCGCAAGTGCTTCGGAAACCGGTTTAACCGAGCATATTATAATATAAACAATACAGAATATCGGTTTAATCAGATTCAGATTACTCCAATGTCCAATCCAATCCGAACAAATCAATGTCCTGGCACTTGTATAAAGCGTAACTCCATGCTGAGAAGACATGCGTATAATGCATCCGCACGTTATAATGCAGACATGCGAATAATGCATACACGTGTATCAGGCAAACATGCGAATAATGCAAACATGAAATATCCTTACCATTAACTTGAGCAGGAGATTTACTCGAGAAAATACGCACTACTCCAGATCTCGCAGAGTACTTCACTGCTTTTCCGATATTGGCTGCAGGATTGAAGCAGAAAAGCGTGCTTTCCTTATTAAAACAAAAAAGAAAAACGCGGGCGCGGCGGGACGAGCTATGCCCATAAGCGCTATAAAACGATTTCTGGTTTAAATTACTAGTTTTAGGTTTTAAATGCCTCAGCGACATGTAGAGGGTGCATAAAAGCATTCGAAGTGGGGGAGATGTTAAACTCCTAGGCTTCCAATCTAATTAAATCCTATCGCTGGCATTAAAATCTAATTCATCTGCTAGCTAATGTCCTTTTTACCGTCACAATTAAAATCGCTAGTGTCCTTAAAAACTAAAGCCTGGTCTTCCGGCCTGTTTGAAACACATGCAGACTCCATTAGGGGCTAAAACGTCATAAGAAACGCGAATCGCTGTTTGAAATTGAAACTGGTGATGCAGTGCAGATCCAATGAGAGAAACTCTTTAGCTGAATTCAACTTAACACAGCTTTTCATCATAAATATTATATTGAAGATCACCGGTAACAAATAACATTACATATAATATAATAACAAACCTCCTTACAGAAGATTGCCAGATGAAGCGTACATTTAGAAAGATGCAGAATATTGTGCGCGCGCGCACACACGCGCACACACACACACCCCACACACACAAACACACACAAACACACAATTTAATAAACGTTTCACGTAAAGAAACGACAAGAAAATATCTGATCATTTGCATGGAATCTATCAACACAAAAATTAATAAGCTAAAGTAATCACAACCCAATTATATGTTATATTCGTTCCGTGGTCGAATAAAAAGTTGTCCTGTCCACTTCCCTCCTACCTTTCTTTTTTGCATTTTCCTTCTTGTTAAATTCTCCTTATATTGGTCGTTTCTCCACCAGTCTCTCCAAGTTTTTTTTGTTTTGTTTTTGTTGTTTTTAAAACAACGCATTTTTCCATGATTCCCCCCCCCCCCCCTTGCACGGCCCTCTCTGTGTGTGTGTGTCCCATTCCTCTTCTTAACAAGTCAGACAAACTTGCAGATGTTCTGTGTTTATGCCCCTTGGTTCAAGTCCACATACTAGCAACCGTCGCGTCTCCACTCAAAAGCCGTGATCCACCATCCATTTTCACACGTAGTGGGGAGTCCTCTGTCTATTCCCCTCGGCTGGGTTCAAGACCACACTAGCAACCATCGCGTCTTTACTCAGAATCCTTGATCCACCCTCCATTCTCATAACAAGTCAGACGTTCTCGGCCTAGTCCCCTCAAACTTGGCCCAGGTCCACAATTAGCTACCTTTAAACGCGTCTCTACTCAGAATCTATTTCCACCATTCATTTTGTATTTTTACTCCTCAGCCTCACCGTATCCCTTCATCCTCTCTCTTTCTCTCTCTCTCTCTCTCTCTCTCTCTCTCTCTCTCTCTCTCTCTCTCTCTCTCTCTCTCTCTCTCTCTCTCTCTCTCTCTCTCTCTCTCTCTCTCTCTCTCTCTCTCGCTCACCATTCATGATTCACCAACTATTGTGTGTGTGTACATCGTTTGTCCTGCACCTTATCCCTGGTCCTGATTTGGCTCGGAAGAGTCCGCTGGACCTAAAGCAATAACCATGTAATGTAATGTAATGCACCTTATCCTTCCACCTGTTTCTCCCTCACCATGGATGATCAGCTTCGGCGTATCTTCTAACCCCGGCTCTCACACATCGTCCGTGATCTACCAAATAGGTTTAGTGTCTGTCTAGTCACACCTCTTCCACTGTTTCTTTCAATCCGTATCTTTCTCGTCCACTCCCCCCCCCCTCTACCCCACAACAACTATGATCAACCAGCCTAACTGTCTCAATTATCTTATTCTTCAACCAGTTTCTCTCACAGCACGCAGGATCAACTGTCCGTGCACTGTCAGTCTCTCCACACCCGCCAACCTGTCCTCCAGACCACGTACACGACGTCGATACACCACCCCATATCCATTCTCTACCTCTACTCTTTCATATCTCCACCATGTCAGCCCCGTCCGCAACTCTTCAGCCGTGCTCTTTTCTTTCCACCCTTCAGTGTTTTCTCTCAACAACTAAAGTTCATCATCCTCTCTCTCTCTCTCTCTCCCCTCCTGTTTTATCACCATCACCAGCTTTTCCCGCTCTCTGCCCTGCATCTCTCTCCCCACCTCTCGCTTTTCAACACCCTGGAGGATAGATACAGAACTGGATGGTTGCACAGGCCTCACCACAAGTCTTCTATAGTGTCACATGCAGTGAGCTTAACGTTTCGGCACGTGCATCTTGCCTTGGTTTTGATTTTTTTCGAAATTGTTTTTGTTGTTTTTTTATGACTACGAAATTGATCTGAGGCAGTCTTACTACGAGTGCTAGTGTACGTAGTGTAGTGTGGTGTGTTGGTGTAAGAGATGACATTTTGTTGTGATTTATATATTTCTAGCTCGGATCGTGATCGCATGGTAGGTTACATGACATTGTAGTTTATCAATGATTTTTCTCTTCGCGGGTGACTATTGTTGCACGACATATCTTAATCTAATATTTACAGAGACCTAAAAAAAAATCTTTACGGGGATCACAATCTCATATTTACAGGGTTGATTTACACAATTTTCTCAAGTTGCATAGACATACTCGTTTTATTGATTCCATGGGGCAATTTTGTCGTGGTGCGATACTTACAGGACTGCTGGGATTGTGTAGTCATCCGCTTAACTCGGAAGTTGAATGATTTTTTTTAAGCATGGAGCTTTTCTGCTGGCCAAAATATGTTTACTGAAGAAGAAACGGTTATCTTGATGATTGTGTTACTGATTTGAATCAGTGGCTGTTGTCCTGCAAAAGCGGGAAAGTCTGCTAAGTTTTACACATGTTTGAATATTTAGTTGCAATCTTAATTTAAGTATCCTCTTGAAATCATAATAAGAAATACTGAGCAAGTGGTTTGTTTTTTGCATATTTGCAACTGACTCATCTAACCATCGTATGATTACGATATAACCCATTACCTGGCAAGTCTAATCCAACGTCATATTTTATAGAGCACAACCTCATATATTATAGTGCACAACGTCATGTTATATAGTGCACAACGTCATGTCATATAGTGCACAATGTCAGCTTATATAGCGCACCATACAGGAAGCACCTCGGCTGATAAAAGGTACAGAATTTTGTTTTAAGAAACACCCGAGCGTTGGCTGAATGTTTTATATTTCTCAAATCGTGTTCCCAAAAGTCGGTCCAACCGTTGTCAAATGCATGTTACCGCTATCGTTTTCACTTCAAGAATCAATTAGGCGGTTTTACTTAGTGGGGAAAGCGTAATAATGCATAGGACAGTTTAGAAATTTGCCTTTGATGCTTGATGATGATGATGATGATTATGATGATGATGATGATGATGATGATGATGATGATGATGATGATGAATTGTAAAGTGCAGTTTAGCCATGCTGGTAGGTTGCTGAGGCAGGACAGAGAGAGAACAAGAGGTAGAGATCGGCGTAGCAAGAGAAGGCTTCATACTTTCTCAGAGTTTCACAACTAACGTCAAGATTTTATTCTGGAGAGAAGAGGGAAAAGAAACACACAATTTTATATCATACAAGACACTGTTTGGATATTCGCACGAGAGTTGTGGTACAAGGTTACTCGGTAGACACCAGCACGAGGGTGCGACAATTGGCTGACTGTCCGATCCCATCAAAGGGCTCCAAATTGAAACGGTATACAGTGCCAGCTCTGAGCTTCAATGGACGATTGCAGCTTCCGGGAGGGAGCGTCGGAATTGATCCATTAGAACAGATGTCTAGCGGTCCTGTGTTGTTGTATGCTGCCCTCTCTGTGGAAACTAGCGGTTTATATTTCGTCGCTGATGTGACGTGATGTAATGTGATGTGTTGTGGGCGACTACCAGTAAAGTAGATCTATGTTAGGTGTATCACTTTGGCCTTAGAGGAGTGTTAGGTTCTTTCGAAAGATTACTAAAGTAAAAATTAATATTTATTTTGTAATGTTTTCTTTTATATTGGTGGATGAACTCAGTTGTTGGTTAGTGAATTATGTTATAAGTTCTTTTACAAAAAAAATTATATGTATACACACCCATAAGTTATATATTCATATTGTTCCAATAATAGCCTTGAGTGGATACGCTTTTATGCTTTAGGCTGTATCCTAACTGTTAAACGTTTGTTAAATAGGGTCTTTGTTTAATGTATTTACTTGACTTTGGTTCGTCGTAATTATTTAGCTTTTACGGTAGTAAACTCGAAAAGGTATGCACGTGTTCATCTAACCATGGATTTTCCACACCAACGTGAGAAAGGAGGTAGCCTACTTGCCTTCAGTGGACGTGTTTTAGTTTAGAAAAATGTGCTATTAGAAAACTATTAAGGTAAATATTTTATGTTGTTTTTAAAGGCTCAACAGTTCGTTTGTGGTGCTCGAGCCGCAGCGAATGGCTGCTTCTACTTTTGGTGCGCGTTCAGACATAGATCTGGAATGTTATATATGACTTAAAGAAACTTTGTAGGAAATTGCAGTTTAGTAAATAGTAGATGTAGCAAAGTAATTTGCTACTTACTTGTTTTTCTGTAAACATTTCCTGTCTAATAATACAGTCTAACATTTGAGATCAGCGGAACTCTGCCTTTGATGGTAGTGGACTTGGTTCGTCGCGTGCGAGTAAACACAACTCAGATCTTTACTTGATGATCGAACATTCCAGGTCGGGAGTGTGGCAAATTAAATTATTTATGAAATACTTATTCAGAAGTCGTGTGTCTGTTGGCATTTTGACTCAGAAATTGATACTGATGTACTGTTTCTTTGAATGAGAATATGAAGTACACTGGAATTGTAATAGGTGATATTGTAGATCAGGTTGTTCGGGGAAAAGATGAAGATTACAGTAGGTTGTTCTTCTTAGACATTTCCCAGATGTTGTGAGAATATACAGACTGATTACTATAGCGGAATAAGGTTGTGGTTTTTTAAAATATCTGTTTTCGGATTGGTTAGTTGAGTGTTTAGAACATAACGACTGAAAGAACAGACTGTACCTATATGGGCCTTGTCAACTCCACGAGGAGCTCAATGCTTTGTCCACTCCACAGGTAGAATCCAGCACGCTATGATAATCCAACCCACATCGCAGTCGCTCAAGGCGCACACTTGCTGCAGATTGTTGCGCGCCGTGAACCACTAAAACGGTATCTATGGTAACCGTTGCTGCGGTCCATCAGAGCATGAAAATTATATAATACTTAATATGGGGTGTCAGTTGATAGTGAGCTAGCTGGTCTAGTTTCCTATGCCCAAGGTCGCAGGTTCCAACTTACTTGAGACAACAGGTTTTAGATTGCATTTGTCACTGTTCAGTATAACCTCATATAATACTAGTTGTTGATTTGGGTCCCGAGTGCCTTTTGAGAGTATTAGGCTATGTAATTTTCCGTGGATGTGCTTCTCAGCCGTTTGTGAGTTGCTGGTGGTGAGGCTCACAAAAGGCTCAGACGCCAGAAAAATATTGACGATTGATTTCTTCCTAGGCCGTGATTATCGGAGAGTTCTGCCCGAAGCTTGTCTTTTACAAGTTGACATCAGAGAACATTTTCTCTATAGATGTTCTCGGTGAGCATGCCTGCACTTTTGCTGTTTGTCTGGGGACGACCGCATGTAACATTTTCAGCAAATTTATTCATGAGTTCGGAAGGCTCCTTTTAGCACGAAAAACTCCTCGATTGATGTAATAGTTTAGCTCGTCTGCACTTTTACAAAATTACGCAATGGTTTAAAAAAGAAAAAAAAAGAAAAAAAAAGGAATAGTTTTCGGAGAACATTCGTCTAGCTGCCCATCAAGAAACATTATTCTGTAATTTTCGGAGACACACTGAAGCTGGAATCTTCGGCGACAGGCTGAAGCTGGAACTGATATACTCTCTTGTATATGATACAGTTTTATTTTGTCTGTACTTCAGCAGTATTTGGGGCCGACCGTATGACATATTTAAAAGTTTCTACAAGATTTCTATAGTGTCGTAATGGATTGTTTCAATTTTTTTAAAATTATGTTTCTGGAAAGGTATTTATTTCACAGAAATGTTGGTACTTTCATAGTGCATCTACCAGTGTTATTAGTGAAACTATCCGCTGATGGTCACTGTGACTGGACGCAGGTAAGCTGTTGTGATCATCCACACATTTCAATGTTAGTTACTGTGATCACAAAACTATTTCATCGTTTATCTAAAAGTGAAACGATAGGTAAATGCTGCAGCCAATTAGAAACATGAGGCACACCTCTTTAAGTTCAACAATCAATACGTTGCGATCACATAGGCGCACTTGTCAGCGTTTTTGGTAGTATTTTGCGCCATAGAGATGGAGAGTTGATCTTTTGTGTGGTTAATTACCTCTGGTAGGGATCAAAAGACGTGCGGTTGTGACTAGTTCCGGGGATACATTTATTCTAGGATTATGCAGCCAGACCCATTGGTTTTGCATGTTGCTGCGAAATGGGTCTGCTGGGAATGTCATGACGAACTGGGATGAATACATTCAATTCATTAGGTTGGGCGAAAGTAAAGTTGATTAGTTTGATGGATTGAGAGTACTTAAAAATGATAGACATTCACTCATTCAATCAGGAGTTGGGTTTGTACTCATTCACTGACTCACATTCACTCTATCAGTCCCGTGACTGGTGGGGAGATAGATGAAGGGTATCGCTAGAGACATGTTTTTGCTTGATGATAAATCATTGACTGTAGGCTCTCTACAATATTGGTTGCCTAGTCTCGTTTTGCTAAGCCATGGGAACGATACTGTAGTCCAGAAACCGAAGAACTATACCACTCACTCATTTCATAAAAAATGTAGAATCGCGGGGGAGATACGATGGACCGAATACTGCTGAATAATAATTGATATTACAATCAACCAGCAGAAGTCTTCCTGCATTATTGATGGTCCAGTCTTATTTACTAAACATGGGGACTCTATACACGTAGACTAAAGATATTGTATCATTCATTTATTCAATTTTGTCGCGTTGTGAGATGATGCCGCTAGATGCTGTAGAACGATTATTGATTTTACAATTAATCATCGGTAGAATTAGTAGGCTTTCTGCAGAAGTAGTTGTGCCGTTTTGTTTACTTTGCAGTTGAATAATATTTAGATACGAAGACGATATTCAGATAATAGAAGTCGGAGGTCATGCGTATGGCATGTAGATTTTAAAAGTAAAGTGACAGCGGACTTCTCTTTGTTTCTGCAGCATTGAACATTGTTATGTGAGCATTTGATTATTCAAATCCATAACCAAGTTGCTTTGTTTTGTCCGATCTGCAAAATGTCTTGCCCAGTGTTTTTATTTCCGCTTGTGTGTTTTCGTGGGTTTATTCTTCTGTTTATAAAAACTCCACAATAGTATAATAACGCTAGGAGAGAAAAACAGAGGGAGGACTAAAGCGCGTGCGTAAAAGGGTTGGGGGGGGGGGGGGGGGGGGGGGGGAACTGGCATTATCTCTTTCACGTGGAAACATCATTATTATTCTAGTGTTACTTGTTTATATGGAAGCATGTATCCTCTTGTTATGAAGGCATTTATTACCTCGTTTTGTGTGTGGTGCAAGAAGGGGGCAAAAAATCATTAACGGCACGCAATCAGCTTTCGATGCTATTGCGATGATGCTATCACAGTAACGCCATCCACGTGTGAGTCAGAGAGTCAATACTGAGGCCTTTGTTTATTTTGCTTTTCCCTACCTGCTTTGGGCCAGGTTTGTGAGCGATGGATGCGTCCGGGGAGGGTCGAAGAGTTCGAATCCGATCGACGGTATTATAATTTGAAGTGTTTTTCAGTGTTCCATACACAAAATAATGCAAATCTGCCATTGATCTTGTAAAATAGTTCAGACCCAGATTAATAACTTGTTCGGACTATCCAGTCCTTTCAGCGGTAACGTGTATTGTTTGAAAGTTATTTACAGTGTCCAATACGAAAAAATGCTAAACTACTTGGGGTGTCGGATAGCGCAGTGGTTGGAGCACTCGCTACTGTGTCGCAAGTTAAGCACCGTCCAGTGCGGTTAGCATTTGGATGGGTGACCGCAAAACGTGAAGCGACAAATAACAACGCCCCCAGTTGACTCAACTGTGATTGAGTACCTACTCTCTTAATTAAGGGTGGGGAATTTAAAGCAGCGAGGGAGAGAGATGGGCATCACCCTCATTGCGCTGGCCCAAGATAAGTGTGATCTCCAACATCACGCTCCCCTACGGCCACAAGGCTATGGGACCACCTTTTCCTTTGTTTTTTAACGAGAACGAGAAAAAGAGAAATTGAATCGTTTACAAATTCCTTCAGCTGATCCATCAGGAAATAACAAACTTTGTGATCGAAACTTGTATTCCTATTGAAGGTCTGTGAGGGAGATAATTTAAACTTGGAGTAGTATGGCAATTATAAAGGAATTGTTCGTTCCATTACTCCCCTTATTTCAGAGGACGGGCGTATTGCCTGATATGGGTCTTGAAAAAATCATTTCCACTTTATCAAACTTAACGAGCTGTATTCTTTTACATTTAGTTCAGACCCTTCAAGATTGTGTTACTGAGGTAAAATCTTGGATGTCAAACAACCGTCTCAAGCTAAATGATAACAAAACTGAGGCCCTCCGTGTTTCTCCGTCATCTGCAGATCCCTCTTCTCTTCCCTCAACTATCACTGTTGAAACTACTTCTATTTCTTTTTCTGACACTGTTCGCGATCTTGGGTTTTTTTCTCGATCAGGATCTCTCCATGCAGCAACATATTGCAAAAACTTGTCAGATTGCATACATTGAACTTAGACGCATAAGCTCCATTCGACAGTATCTCACACAAGAAGCAACAAAAACACTAGTTAGCGCATGCATTCTGTCTAGATTGGATTATTGTAATTCACTCCTTGTAGGTTGCACGCAGAAAGTCCTTAGACCTCTTCAGCAAGTCCAAAACTCTGCAGCTAAACTCATCTTCAAAGCACGGAAATCACAGCATTGCACGCCTCTCTTTCAAGAGCTACACTGGCTCCCAATTGAACAACGAATTAAATATAAAACCTCATGTCTCTGCTACCACATCATCTCTGGAACTGCTCCTAGCTATCTTTCTGAACTTTTGACTGTCTATGTTCCTTCTCAGTCTCTCCGCTCCTCTGCAGATGAAAGGATGTTCCGTGTACCAGAATACCACAGGGTGAGACACGGTGGTAGAGCTTTCAGTTTCTTTTCCGTTCAGACCTGGAACTCGCTACCTCGGTCCGTCCGTCACAGTCCTTCACTAGCGTCTTTTAAAACGAACTTGAAGACGCATCTTTTTAGAGAGGCCTTTTCTTAGGCGCCATGAGTGAGTGTTGTTAGTTATTATTGGTGTTGAGATGTATATGTGGTTGCGTGTTATTGACCAATGTACGCATGTTGTGTTTACATTTGTTTGTGTAAAGCGCTTTGTGATTTTGGAAAGCGCTGTATAAATTGCCTGTTATTATTATTTAAGGTTATTGCATGCCGTTGAAACCTTCTTAAACGTCACGTACGAAATTGTTTTTTCAAATCATTTGATGAGTCTTGGATATTTTTTAACTTCATTAAACTGCACGTACGGCATTACCCAAGATGGCTCTTGAATGTCTTTTGAACCTTAATCAGCTGCACGTTCAATGAAGCCATGGCGGCTCTGCCTTATTCATCTCTCATGCAGCGCACGGTAGCGTAATTTCAGTGCGCGCAGTTTCAGATGGCGTAACGTATAACAATGTCACTTGCATATAACGATGAACCTCGGCTTGTGCCATTTCTGTTATCATACCGCGGTGAAATCGATACCATCATCAGCGTGGACAGAAATCGATACTCATTTCTCTGTCAACTCCCCTCACCCCTTAATTTACCCCTCAACCACATCCTCAACTTCACCACCTCCTCAACCGGCCAGTGACCTAACTGTTTCAACACTATGCGTTGTTAAGTTTTCCATTACTGTAATCCTGCCAAGTAGATTCATCAAATATAATGAGAGGGAAGGGGGTGGGCGTTCTTCTGCCCCTTTTGTTTTAACATACATTTATTCAACAAACAAACCAGATATTAATACAAGGCAAGACATCAGGGCTCACAAAAGCACAAGGCTTAAATAAGTGCTACCCAAATAATAATAATGTGTCAAAATATCACTGGCGGACGACAGGAAACAACAACAGAACATTGATAAAAACACAAGAAATAAAAAAAGAATTTTTTATAAAAAGAAAAGAAAATTTTAGAAAAAAAGATTTCCAAGTGAAGGGGAAGAGAACATAGGGGGTGGGGGGTGCATGGTGGTGGTGGGGGAGAGGGATGGAGCGTGGAGGGGGGGGGGGGTGCGAGAGAGTTATACTTGTGGGAAGAAACTAATGAGTGTGTTGAAGATCAAAGTTAGAAAGCGAAGTATGTGGAAAGTCGTTGAAAATAAAATTTGATAATATAATATAATATAATATAATATAATATAATATAATATAATATAATATAATATAATATAATATAATATAATATAATATAATATAATATAATATGCGGTCAGAATCGGTTACATGAAAGTAAAAATGTGTGAACAGTTGAAAACGTCTTGGCATTTTCTTGCAATGACAATTCTGCATTTCCAAAGAGTAAGGTATTAACTTCCCTTAGGATAGGATAGCCCTTTTACGTTAGACTAAACTTTAATCTGCGATTGGCTTGTAATTGGGTGCCGCTGCTCTTGAAGTTGCCGCGTTTTTCCTGAGAAAGCGGACCAAAATTCGGCGACAAATCCCAACAATAAAATCCCCCAAAATAATTTATAAAAATTGAGACTACTAGTACTAAGTTAAATTTCATTTTCGCAATGAAGGTGGTGAAGGGGACATCTTCCTTGGTGAACTCTCGAGTTTTAAATCTTTTGTAGATCGTTAAGACCATCTTTTGATAAGACTGGTTCTTACTCTTACGAATAGTTGAGCTTATATGAAATAAAACATATTCAAATAATATATCAGAATGAATTGAACAATATTGATTTGTATATGAAGAATAATGGACTAATTTTTTTTAAAAAGAAAACAAAACAACAAATATGATGTTGTTTAATAAAGGGACCGTGCCTAAACTTTTGCCAAAGTATTATATTTGTATTAAAGAACTGCAATACATAAATGATATACAATTTATCGGGGTATATTTTACATCTAATTTAATTTGGAAAAAACATGTGCATATCTTGTTGCAAAAAGCTATCAAAAGTCTGAATTTATTAAAGATAATAAGTTTTCAAAAATTAACATAAGGATAAGAGGAATATTTTTCTGCCCCGAAATATTTATTAAAACTATGCTTCAAAGTATGAACAGTAAAGCAATTAAAATAGCAATGGGTATTCCAGTTTACACAAAAACTGATGATGCCTATAATGCAGCTGGAGTGTTACCTTTAAATGAATGGAGAAAATTAGCATACGCACAATACATAGTTAGGGCCTCTGCCGTGGAAACTTTAACTGATACAGAACTGGAAGTAAGATCTGATTTACATTACCCCCCCCCCCCCCCCCCGCAAAAAAAAAGAACAAAATATCGATTATTTACAAACTATAGCAACATTATATATGCAAGGACCATCTTGCAAAGACCATCCTGCAAGGCACAGTGCAATGAGGTAGAAGAAGAGGGAGACCGAAAAAGAGGTGGGAGGACAACATTCGAAAATGGACTGGTTTGACGCTGAGCGCCACAATCGGGGTTGCTGAGGACAGGGAAAGATGGAGTAGGCTGGTTAAACGATCATCTGTGGTGCCCCTACGACCTCCGAGTTATGGGATAGGATAGGATAGCAACATATACGAGTGACCTCTTGCAAGGGTTAATATGATTCCTAAACCAATCTCTAAAAACATTCCTGTACCAATATGGGAACTTCAGTGTGCTAAATATGATATTGGTTATACTGATATAAGAAAAAAAGAAAACGGCAATTTGTTAGCAACAGAAGCATATCAATATATTCAAAAACAAATATTATTCACATTTACACATTTTTTCCTCTGTTTTAGATACAGGCAACACAGGTGCTGGTTATGCTATGTCTACCTTAAAAGTTCATGCATCGTTTTCTTTAGGTTAAGATCAATCATTTTTTACTGCAGAACCTACTGCCATTCTAATGGCATTGAATAACATTATAAACCTACAAAATATCTTTTTTTTAATATTTTATTGTGTGTGGACTCTAAATCAGTTCTTCAAACTTTAAACTCTAACTATAATAACGCCAGAAGTTATATTATATTTAAAATAAAATATCTTATTTATTGCTTAAGCATAAATGGCACTAATGTTCAGTTTTGTTGGATACCGCCTCATTGTGGTTTAACTCATAATGAAAGGGCAGACAGGAAAGCAAAAGAAGGGGCAAGGAAACAACACACTGCAATTCAAATTAATATCCCATTATCAAAAAAGGAAATATACAGTATGATTATAAAAAAAGATAAAATATTTTTCACTATAAAAAAAATATATATAGTGAAAATTCACAATATCCTCGACCAATAACCTCTTTAGCACATCATCTAGCTTTAAATTCTTGGATAATAAAGTACTGCATGAATATTGTTTGCATTTGCAAAAATAATGTAACTTTAAAACATATTATTCATGACTGAAGCGTAACAAGATAATATATTCCACAACACATTCATGCTGTTCAATATAAGTGTTTACTATTGAATAATCATAGCAAAATCTTTAATTTATTGTCCTGTTGGACATTTAACAACAAAAAAACACACAAAAAAACAAGCAATCATATTATTCCATAAACAGTCATCGCATAAAGATAACTTTAATTATGAGAATATTGCATACAGTTGAAGGTACTGTGTTAGCTGAATTTATTTTTTTTATTTATTTATAGTTTGATTTGATTTTCTTCTTTTTATTTTTGCTTTCTTAATTATTTTAATACATCGCCAAGTGTTGATATGTGCTTAGTTTGTTTCTCTCTGCCACTGGCAATGTATCACTTCCTGCCCCCTCCCCCATCTCTCTCTCTAATCCTCTTTCCCACCCCACACCTTTTTTTCTTTTCTAGGTTAAAATCACTTCGGTGAATAGACGTTAAATGAAATTAACATAATTTACTATACAACATGGATCAAGCCTTGGGTAAAATCAACCCGCTTCCATTAAGTCGTCTTGGCAGAACGCAGAACCTTTACATATTTTTTTTATGTTTTGCAGAAAGCACCTTTAATTAAATTAAACATGACAGAGAAGACATGGGTTGGGTGCCGTGGAGAGAGAGAGAGAGAGAGAGAGAGAGAGAGAGAGAGAGAGAGAGAGAGAGAGAGAGAGAGAGAGAGAGAGAGAAAGAGAGAGAGTTTGTCCGATAAAGATGCCACCAAAAATGAAAGTAGCATGTCACTGACCGTTGACTACAGAAGGTTTTAGAAAGAAAGGTTTAAAATGTAAAAAAAACAACATGTTTTAATGATCAAAGTATGAGCAACAAAGAATTGAAACTTGTATTTCATTTTGGACGAGACAGCTATTTTTAAGGACCAATTTTTTTTAATGTTTCGGACCGCTCAGAGAAACTGTTTAGCATTTGAAATCTATACATTCGCTGTTATGGTTAACCTTGAGTGGCTCACAGAGTTTGTAAGTGCGCTATATAATAGCGATTAGTTTACATCTTTATCTCTTTAAACTGAATGTCCAAGAAAGAGGACGGCTGTATCGATTGGTCTTTTCACAGCCAATCAGTGTTACATCTTTTGTTTGTACAGTTGCCGCTACTATTTGTGATTCATGCCTACTGGTGGTGCTTGTCTTCACGTAATCTAATTTGAGAAAGCATGAACATTTTACGGAGGCTAGCCTGTTTAAGACAGGATACTACTATTATACATGTAGTTGGCCATGTCGAAACCAAGAGGACTGTTTTGTACATTATGTGGAGAGTTGAAGGGGGTGGGAGGACAACCAACGTTACGACCGTGGTCCAGCGTATGGAGTCTGTCACCTTTATAAATTACCATCATTATCGTCGTCGTCATCGTCATCATCATCATCATCATCATCATCATCATCATCATCATCATCATCATCATCATCATCATAATTATCATCATCATCTACAAAAACATTAACATCAACATCATCAACGTCATCATCGTTATCATCATCGTCGTCATCGTCATGATCATCGAGAAACGCGGTTCTTTAGGTCAGATATTGATGAATTGTTTGTTTGCATACATGGAAAGTGAACTACTGGAAGTTTTCATGTGTTAACATTAATTCATCGCTGAACTATTATTTGCCATGTCTGTCATTGTTGTCATTATCAAGCTCTCTAGGGAGATATTAGAAATATTTGTTTGATTGATGTTATGTTATGTTTTATCAAACACCACGATCTTGTGCATTCTAAAAAGTATGCACTACGATGCTTCACTGACCATACTGGTGTGTGTGGGTGTGTGTGTGTGCGTGCGGGTGTGGGTGCGTGCGGGTGTGTGTGTGTGTGTGTGGGTGTGTGTGTGTGTGTGTAGGTAGGTGTTTTGTGTTAGGGGTTAGAAAGTAGGATGCATGACTTTTATTATTTCATTAATATGATTATAAGCTACATTCATGTTGTGTACACCTGCTTTTCTGTTCTTTGGGGTGTATTGTTTTAATCCCTGAAGTCTTTTGTGTTTTATTGCTTTTGTGCCGTTGTTTTGATGAAGTGTACGCCGCACACACATTTCCTTGTGTTTTCATGGGGACAATAAAGATTCTGATTCTGATTCTGATTCTGATTCTGATATGGACCTCGTCCTGAATAAAGCGTCAAAAAGGTTTCTTTTTTGGAAGGTAGCTTATCGGTAAGGTGTTTTGGGATGGATGTAGTGGGGGGAGGGTGTGGGGTCTGTGTGTGTGAGAGAGAGAGTGTGAGCGCGCGCGTGTGAAAGTAAGAGAGAGAGAGAAATGGAGAGGGAATGCGTGTCTAGAGTTTTTTGGTGGTACTATTATTGGTAGGTTATCGATGAGGATCTATTGTAGGGTATGATTAGAAGGTAGGAAAGAGTTTATGACATACGCGATTCCTGGTTTGGGTATGCAGAAGGCCAGGACGCCTTTCTCTCTGGCTGTTACGGGACAGTTACCCCTCTGGCAAAGCCGTTCTGGTATTAAGAGGGAAGACGTAATAGCAATAGTATCTGGGGGATTCCTGTTCTTTATAGCTTGCGCCAAGATATTATATTGGCTGCGTCCTACTACGGTTTCAATAGACTATGACAAACGGGGCATCCTGACACTAAAATATCTATGCGGTGACAAGAAGACTATATACACTGGATGTTTAGTTAGAGCCTGCTGCTTTCTTCTAAACATGTAGTCCTGTGTACATGCACTGCTCCAAGCATTACTCGATCGTAAGCCGGCACCAAGCCTTTATATCCAATGCCAAACTACATAAAACTTTTAACTACTTTGCCACCACCGGGTTGAACATTGCTCATGGCCACAAAGAAAGAAAGACAGAAAAAAGAAGAAGGTAAAAGTATCTAAAGTGAATAATTGTTTTTTACGTGGGAAATTTTACAAACTCAGAGATTAGCTCTAGGCACTAGTCCAAGTCAAGATTGAATCCAAATTTTGCATTTGCTGCAAAACTGTGCACGGGCATCTTTACCACCCCGACAACCTAAAAATAACCACCTGTTTCGTCAATAACCATATAATTTTGTTAGCATTAAGATAAACTCATTAACCAGGGGATTCGTAAAGCCTCAGGACACCAGGGACTGCTGTTCTTCGTCCTGAAACAGTTTATAGCGTATATATGATGATGATGATGATGATGATGATGATGATGATGATGATGATGATGATGATGATGATGATGATGATGATGATGATGATGATCATCATCATCATCATCATCATCATCATCATCATCATCATCATTATCAGCAACAAGAACAACATTGTCGTTGTCCTCATCATCATCATCGTCATTGTGATCATCATACGGTTAACGGTATTTTCATCAATCAATCTTAAAGCGCGGCGATTTCATCGAATACTAACAAGAAAGTTTATTTTTGACGTTTACATTGAGTGCGTTGCAGATAGGGGGGACCCTGACGCCCAGTCAAGCTAGATTTATTAAATACACCATTGCTGGCAGGTCATCAATGCTGGTAATCTCATTTCCTCCTACTTCCGCCCAAGTCGTGCGAACCGTGTACGTAGCCTAGATCGAGGAAGACAGAAATATGGGTTTGGGAAAATAGTTCAATCATTCCCAGAAGATGATATGTGGACCTAACCTAGCAGACATACAAATGTTTCTGGTCTAGAACAGCATAGTTAACAGAGCATCGCGCTTGTGCTATGGAGGTTGGGAGTTCGAGTCCATGAGCGCAAATAAGCTTGTTTGGTAGATCTATTATTAAAAAATTCCCAGTACCAGAACATCTGTTCGGACACAGGTTTGGTGTTTGGAGTAACACAGTTGGCCATTGGTAGAACTTCGTGTTCACATTATAGATATTGCACCACCCTTTCCCCACCACCTCAATCCCCAATTAAAACCTGACGTTTTAGCGCTGGCCATTTTATTACGTTAGATAATCCCGCGATGTGTTAATCAGTCTTCTAATTGTTGGTCTCTCTGTTTTCGTCTTCTTCTTCCTTTTTTTCTCTTTGGCGTCCCTGGTTGTTTTTAATTTTTGGAAGGATGCTTCTTCTTCGTCTTCAACTCTAAGAAGAACTCAGCTTTCACAGCGGGTTGTTTCTACGTTCTATCTTATTCTTTCTTTTCCTTTGGTTTCTGTAGTAGTCGTATTCAAAATGTTTTATACCTCTTCTTCCTCCTCCTCCTCCCTTCTATTTCTTCTTCACAACGGAGCTTTACCAGTGGGTTGTTTCAAGTTCTTCCTTCTTATTTCCCTTGCTTAGGCATCCCTGCTCGTATTCAAATAATATGGACAATCCTCCTCCTTCATAGCAGTTTTTGGCTTGTCCTTTCTTCTTCCTTTTTGATTTAGTGTTTTTGCTTCCCTGCTCGTATTCGAAATGTTGAGGTCCTCCATACCCTTCATCCTGCTGATGAAGCAAAGGATTGTCTCTCTATCTCTCTCTCTCTCTCTCTCTCTCTCTCTCTCTCTCTCTCTCTCTCTCTCTCTCTCTCTCTCTCTCTCTCTCTCTTCGTCTCTCTCTCTCTCTCTCTCTCTCTCTCCCTCCCTCCCTCTCTCTTTCTTCGTCCTGCTGATTCACAAAGGGTTCTTTCTCTCTCTCTTTCTCTTTCTCTCTCTCTCTTTCTCTTTCTCTCTCTCTCTCTCTCTCTCTCTGTCTCTCTCTCTCTGTCTCTCTCTCTTCATTCTGCTGATTCACAAAGGGTTCTTTCTCTCTCTCTAGTGGTCAGAGCGCACGACTTGTGTGGGTGCGTCTTGGGCGACGTGGGTTCGAATCCTGACTTCAGCAAACTATTTTGTGATTGCTGGATATTACCGACCAGCGCCTTGAGAAGCTCTCTGAGCTTGTAAGTGCGCTATATGAGAGAATTTCTATACTTATTCTTATTCTCTCTCTCTCTCTCTCTCTCTCTCTCTCTCTCTCTCTCTCTCTCTCTCTCTCTCTCTCTCTTCATCCTGCTGATTCACAAAGGGTTGTTTCTCTCTTCTTCTTCTTCTTCTTCTTCTTCTTCTTCTTCTTCTTCTTCTTCTTCTTCTTCTTCTTCTTCTTCTTCTTCTTCTACTTCTTCATTTTTTTCACCAGTAGACGCGCCCCTATCAGTTTTCAAATTGTGGGGTCTGCTGGTCCTCTTCATCCTTCTTGTTCTTCTACGACGGTTCCGTCTTCTCTCAGCATTTATTGTTTTCATCGTCTTTCTTTTTCACGCTGGCGTTCTTTAATCGTATTCAAGTTCCGGGGTCTTCTTCTTTCTTTCTTTCTTTTATTTTCTTCTTCGTCGTCTTCTTCTTCTTCTTCACAGCGGTGTTTTTTTCTCTTATGTTTTTTGTCTTCTTCTTTCACTTTTTATTTAATTTCTTGTAAAAGATAATAAAGTTGTCTTATCTTCCGTTGGCGTCTCTGGTCGTATTCAAAATTTGGGGGATGACGCAAAATGATCCTGCCGGCCGCACTCTCCCAAGGGCAGTAATGGAATTCACCAAGTCCCATGAATGAACCTTCACCCCATCTCAAACTCTTCTTACTCATCCAGACTGCTTTGGAATAGTGTTGTTGTTTTTGTTGTTGTTGTTCTGGCTTTTCAGTTACATGTACTTCTTCTTCTTCTTCTTCTTCTTCTTCTTCTTCTTCTTCTTCTTCGTCTTCGTCTTCTTCTTCTTCTTCTTCTTCTTCTTCTTCTTCTTCTTCTTCTTCTTCTTCTTCTTCTTCTTCTTCGTCTTCGTCTTCGTCTTCTTCTTCTTCTTCTTCTTCTTCGTCTTCTTCTTCTTCTTCTTCTTCTTCTTCTTCTTCTTCTTCTTCTTCTTCTTCTTCTTCTTCTTCTTCCTCCTCCTGGCATTTGATACCCCCGTGGGGGTGCCGGGGGTTTCAGTATAAATAGTACCCACACTTTCTGAAAATTTAGTGCTTTAAATTCCCACTGTCACTGTCTTTCTCATTTGTTCTTTCTAATTCCTAATCTGTTCTATTAATCTACTATACTATCTTCTTCTTCGCTAGACCAGTCACCTATCTTTTTTCTTCAAAACTCTTCCGGGTAAAAACTCCTCATTTGTGTATGAGGTCTGTTGGATCAGCTTGGGAGTTTTGGACGCTTTTTGCCAAATGATCACTAGGGCTTCCTATGCGCTTTTTTTTTTTTTTAGCAATGTAGGCATTTTATATGTATGTGTTTTGTTGACATTTTATAATGATGTTTGTATTCTATTTTGTTTTTGTAAACGGGGGTTTGATAAATTAGAGTATAGCCTCAGCGTTCCCTGCATGGGATCCCTTTATTGTAAAGTGACCGGCTGGTGGAGTGTTACCACTGGGGTTGTTTCAGCAGATCTTTTATACGGAACAGGGGTGAGTCCTCTTTTAGCCAAGTTGTGGTCTTGATTTTGTGGTCCTGATTCCGCTCTTTGCAGTCCGCTGGACCCTGTTAGCAATGAAAAACTAACTCCTGACATTTGAGTATACTTCGTACACCATTGAGTCAACTGCGTTTCCATGGATTTCTGAGTCAAATCATCAATCATCATCATCGCCACCATCTTCCTCTTCTTCGTTATTTTCTTCTTCTTCTTTTTCTTCAAAATATCACCACAATGAAACACGTCGTTCTGACAATAGTATTAGTTCGTTCGAATTGCGAGGATGGAGAGAAAGGAGAACGGGAAGGGAATCATGACAAAGGAACGCTTGAATTTAGAAGCATGCCGTCGTGGAGTTTTGAGAGGGATCCTCCATTTTAATAAGTAAACCTGTTTCTCTGCTAAACTACTTTACCCTTTTCTTAAATGTCCATGAATTGAATGACCCCGTTCTCATGACCAAATTCTCACCCTTCCAAATAACGAGATTTGGATTTGCGGTCCTACCAGATCTCACGTAAAGGTTTCATTTGAATTGAATAGGAGAGAGAGAGAGAGAGAGAGAGAGAGAGAGAGAGAGAGAGAGAGAGAGAGAGAGAGAGAGAGAGAGATAAAGAGAGAGAGAGAGAAAGAGAGAGAGAGAAAGAGAGAGGATAATCGAAGTCGAAACATAATAGCATTAGGTCCTATGTACCTGTCTTACAGCTAGTCCATGAATTAAAAACTAAATCAGAACAAACGAAATAATTGACATAAAATGGATTAGAAACTAACACAAACCTTTTAAATGGTTAGAATTAAAGCAATTACTAAGAGAGAGAGAGAGGGGGGGGGTGGATGGGGAATGGAGGATGGACGGGAAAACTAAGAGAAACAGAAAAAAAACCAAAGGGATAGAGAGATTGATGTTTTAATAATATAAAATGAAATGAAGGAGACAGAGAGGAAGAAAGGGGGAAACAAGGGGAAAATGGTGTGGAATAAATTTCAACGACGGTCCTGCCTGTAGTGTGTTTATAAAAGGGGGTAAAAAAAGACAAGAATAGGTGGCATTGAGAGTGTTTCTTAGGGGAATGCAATCAATATTCTGGAGAAGAAAAGCGCTTTTCACTCTCCGTTGCCGGACGCGACGCCATGGGGATGAATGTAACGGATTGTGTTGCGACGTACGGTCCAAGCTCAAAGAACTGGGCAAGGAGTTGGACTGAATGTAACGGATTGTACAATACTTAATTTACTATACTGTCGTGTGGTTTTGGTTAGAATTAAGTTTACATGTTATTGATTTTACAGTGTGGTCGTTCTGAGGAACGATTTCGTTGACAGTAGGACTGTAGTTTGATCACAGCTTGCTTTCAGCGATTCTGAGCTTGCGCTAGAATATTGTTGTAAAATGATTTTTTTTTTCTGTAATAAACAACACCACTTTTGTACCTGTTTTTTTTTACACTGAATGTAACGTTTTCAAAGTGCTTCCGTGGTGTTCCTATAAGTATTTGTCAGTGGGATCATATCCTATCCTGTTACTTGAAAGTCGTTGGGGCACCACAGATGAACGTTTAACCAGAGTACTCCATCTTTCTTTGTCCTCAGCAACCCTCTTGGCTTCGCTCAATGTCAAGCCAGTACATTCTCGAATGTTGTCCTCCCACCTCTTTTGGTCTCCCTCTTCTTCTGCCTCCTTGCACCGTGCCTTACAGGATGGTCTTTGCAAGGCCTGATGCTCTGATGACGTGGCCATACAATCGGAGTTTCCGTTTCTTCACCCCTGTGAGAAAGTCTTCGTGTTGTCCAATGGCTTGTGTGGTGGTCTGTCGGACTTCGTCGTTGGTGATGTGCTGAGTATAGGAAATGCCAAGAAGTCTTCTGTAGCACATCATCTTCATGTTTTGTATTCTTTGTAGGTCTGCTGTGAGGTTCCATGTTTGGCACTGGGATATTGTTGTCAAAGAGGGTTTTTTTCTGTCTCGATTTGGTTTAAACATAAATGTATTCAACAAACCAGATAATAATGCAAGGCAAAACATCAGGGCGCACAGAGGCACAAGGCTTAAATGAGTGCTACCCAAATAATAAATAATGTATAAAAAATATCAGTGGCGGATGACAGGAAACAACAAATTCGAGTTCAGTTCTTTCTTCAATCGCAGAATTTTACGATTATGAAAACCAATTAAGTACTGGTGTGGCCAGGACTGTGTGACGGTGGGTTCTATTGTTGCTGGGCTCTGCACAATGGAATGCTAATACCCAATCGTCTTTCGTCTGCGAGGATCGGCTAGTTAGATCGCCCTATGACTAATCTTAATACATTTGTATGTTTGGCCCGGTCTGTGTGAGGATGGGGTTACAAAGATAGGGAGAACGTGTAAAGGATTCAGTGACAAACTACCTCTCGCACGGTCATAACACATAGGTAGTCCAGCCACTTGTTAACATTAAATATCACACATTTATTTCCTCTACTCTATATCTAATTCTCTAATCACTATACTAACTTAAATGTCCAAAACGTAATACAACTAGGATTAACTTAACAGTCCAAAATTCACATTGAGTGGTTCGGAGAATGGGTAGATCTTTGAAGGATCTATTCTGCCACTGTTCTCGATACTTGCTACTGTCTCATCACTAGGCTTCGTTCTTGTTTTGCCTAATGTTCTGTTTCCAGAAGAGTGGACTAACGCACAGTCCCTATAGATCAGTGTTCGTGCACGTTTTCTACTGCACTTAGCTGTATCGTCGAGGTGCGGTGCTGTTTTCTCCTCGAAATGTTTGTTGACTACTGAGCGATTGGAGCTCAGTGCTCAATGCTCAATTTTTAGGCCGAATGTCAGGGTTGACTCTCAGTGGGGTCTATCTCCTGCTTCGGACCAAGCCTGCTCGTCTGCAAAACATAAGACGAGTTTCAGCAACGCTTTGCTTATAAAGGGAATGCAGAGCGTCTCACTGTTGGCAGAAACAGCCCTCAGTGAGATCTCGTCCACTTATACAGATAAGAGACGAACAATCTTCTACGTCCGTAGTCCACTGGAAGCTCCACCGTACTTCCTATACATATACATCATGGCTAAAATAAACACAGGGAGAAGTAATTAATAATATACACCTTCTCCGGTACAGCCACTGGTCTGCAATAATAGGGATATGAGAAATTACAGTGGGCCCGTGGGGCTACCTCGTGGTGGCAAAACCGGTCGCATGGGTCAGCCACATGGCCAAGCAAAGTTTTACTAACATTCACAATTATAAAACATGGCAAGACTTCACAAACCTAATCCAATAATAAAATCAATAAATCGCGGTGAGACAAAAGATCGATCATTTACCTTTTTGACAATGTCAGGCTATGGCTATACTGCGATGAATGAATTTCACCCCACCTGCGTAGTCTTCTATAAAAGATCTTTCAGCGTGTGCGTATCAGGTGAGATTTAGACAAAGAATGCCCTACCTAACGTTGTGGTCAGCTAAAGCGTACGATATCCCAAGATTCTTTGCGCTGGCGCGGGGAGGGTGAGAGGGGGGTGGGGGTAACGTATATACGTCAGCTGGATTATGTTACGGCCTATCTAGTGAAGATTTCCCTATATATGCTTAGAACAATCCTAATTTCTGTCGTCTGCTAGGCATCGACTTTAAGTTACAAAGGCCAAAGAAGGATGGACTATTTGAGGCGTGAAGTCTTAGTACTGGGTTCAAACTAGCCCCTCGTGACGGACTGTAACAACTGAGTTAAAAAGTTTGAAGGTTTAATGTTAATATAAGGAATCATAGCGTTTTAACACAGAAATAAAAAAAAATATCCGAAGTTAAGAGAGAAGACCGGAGTTTTGTTTGCATAAAAATGTATTATAGCAACGTGTCTACAAACGGCGCGTTCTAGAAGGCTTTTTTAAGAAATACTTAGGGTTTAGGAATTGTTTTGGGAGTATATGTCAGACATATTTGACTTCAAAGAAATAAGTATCAAAACCACTTTATTCATCACTCACGGGAGCTAGGCGTTTCTGGAGTGTCTGGAACAGCCAGGATGATTGAGGGTTTTAAAGAAAGTTCAATAAAAGGTAAGACATTGTGGCGTTAGTTCTGATAGTTCTTCGGATAACTCGAACTCGTCCATGGGTATCGACTCTCTTGGACTTATTTCTACGCAGAGCAAGTGACGTTGATTATACATATAATTCGCTAGTGCATTAGCAACTAGAGCGTTGTCTTCTTGACTCGCATGCATAGCAATGTATTTATTCACCTCTATCCCTCCCCCTCCCACCTTGAACAAAAAATAAATAAATAAATTAAGATATTTTTGCAAATCTATGCGAGATGAATCCTAAATAGTCCAAAAATTACATTTTAAAAAAATGTTTGTCCGTCCGTCCGCCTGTCCGCCTGTCCGCCTGTCCGCCGTCCGGCGTCTGTATGTGCAAAACATGCAAATGGATTAATATTTTAGAACCTATTTTGAACATTAGTAAGATGGTGTATATCCATGAGAACTCATAAATGAGCACTTCACTTCAAAGTCAAGGTCACAGGGTCAACAAGTGTTATGGGTCTATCGGAAGCGAGTGATTTTCGTTGTGAAAGTGATTCCGCACTACTTTTTCTTCTCGTGGTGGCCGCGAGGCGGATTCCTACGCTACGCGTGTAAGTCTAACGTGACCTCGCTTCAAACTACTTCTTAAGTCTCAAAACAAGTGCAGATCCCCATTTTTACATCTAGAATGATTAAGTAAGGTTCCTTTTACAAAATCTCAACATTTTAGATATCATACAAGCGAAGTAATAAATAAAATATGCCCGGAAAACCCGTTTTCACGGAACAACTTCGTGGGATTTCGTGAACTTTCACCTTTGCATACTAATGACAGAAAAAAACTGCTGACGTCACGGACAGAAAGTAATGCGGAATCACATTCACAACAAAAATAACTCGTTTCCGAAAGATCCCTACTAATATTGAACATGATTCTTGGACGCATGATAGATAGTAAAGAGACACACATAATATGCAAATTTTGTCAAATTTTGTCAACCTCACTTTAAGGTCAAGGTCACTAGAGCTGTCCAAAGTCGGTTAGTATAGGCTCTTTGAAGTAACCTTGACCCTAAACTAAAAGTCCAAACTGGTTGTATTTAGAAATAATAGATTGATCTTTCATATATGTTTTCGTTTTTTGCGTTGATCTTGCAAAAACATTAACAACAAAAAAAGGTCATCGTACAGTAGAATGGCTGTATATTTAGCCCACAGTATGCAACAACATTGGGGTATTTGATCAGACATGCAGGAGAGGTCACGCGAAAGTCAAGGACATCCCAAAGTCAGGGTCACTGAAGGTCATCCCAAGGTCATTGTTTTTGGCATAATAGAACTGTTGCTTTATTTTATTTGATAGTACAAGAGTGTATGTGGAGCCGGAGGTCAAGGTCATTTCAAGGACAAGAGCACAGAAAGATCAAAGTCGGTATTACCTTGCATTGTAATGCCATCGTTTCATTGTTTTTCTTCTGGGCACTCATTTTCATGTTAAATATTGCGAGTTCCATAAGGAGCATTGAGTCATGTGGGCTTTGCCCTTCTAGTTTTTATATGGAACTATGCATATCAGGATAGGGATTTCGTGAGATTCGCAGGATAGGATAGGATGCATATCAACTGATCAGTACCACCAATCGTTGTTTTTTTTTTTTTACCTGAATACATAATCAATTAGATCTCTTGTTTTAAATACAGAAAAGAAAGCGAATGGTAAAAGTGTTGTTCTTTGGGGAATACTCATTTTTATATTGCCGTGCCTGATATTTTGTCAGACATATTCCCTTTAGAAACTAACGCGGTTACTTATCGAAACGTTTTTTGCATGATAGTTTGAAGACAGTCAGATATTGCTGGTTAAGCAACTTACTGGACCCCCAGGAACTAGATCTGGATTTATGTTGCATCCACTGGAGTTTTTTTTTTAAGGGAGTGGTATTGATGCTTTAAACGCTACTTTGTAAAGGGTGAGGGAGATTATGGAAAATGAGAGTGGGGTGGAGGAGTGGGCTAAAAGGAGAGGTTTGTGGTTGATGTTTTAAAACTTCCAGTCATTTCTCGTTTATTGTTGCATTTTCCTGATTTCCCGAGAGGGATTTGAACAATGTTAATGGCAGAACGCGTTCACGCGTAGCATGCAACTGAATTATTGGTTTCCTTCCGAAGGTTGCGACGATGTAACTTAAGAGAGGAGAACGTGTCAGCCACGATTAAAATTGTTTAAAATAGTTGGTTTCCCTTGTGTTGTTTTACCATCAATAATCGAAAAGTATGATGAGTCGGTGTGTAGTTGTATGTTCGGTCTTCCAGCAACAGTATAAATTGTTTTGTTTTGTTTTTTTAAACACAAACTTCTTTCTTTGTGTTGTTGCGATAAGTAGTCTAACTGAGCGTTAAACGTCGAGTATTTGTTCTTGTATTGGTCAACCAGATCTGTAGTAAATTATGCTCCCTGTTCCAACAACGATACGATATATTTTGAACGGTGTTAATCTATGATTGCCATCACAAATAATTAAGAGAAGTTTAACTTCTGAATCTTTGAGATGGTATTGTTTAGCCCACCCATTTCTATAATCGTACTCAGTATAATATATTCAAACAGAGTATGTATACAGAAGAAAGCTTGAATCTTTCAGCCGGCATTGTTTTGAACCACATGTTCTGTAATACAATGTACTAAATCTTTCAATGGCAAATATTTTGAAACAATGCTCTTATTCTCCCTTTGGAGTTACGATCAATGTATGCAGCGAAGTCTTTAGTCGTTGGGATGGAATTGTTTTGACAAACCCAATCAATCAATTCTCCAAGAACAATGAAATTACCACTTGTTTTATGCCCGTTTATTTGTTCCCGGGTGCGTGTTATTTGATCCACTGTCTTTTGAAGGTTGCGCAATTCGTTTGGTCTCGGTAAAATGATCAACAGACCAGAGCTTCATAAGACGACTCTTCTCTGGCAACTTACCGTCCGGAAAATTGAGATGCATAATTTTACGCCACAAGGACTGATTTTGTTCCTTTATAGTAGCAGATTACGGAAAGGGTGCATTTAACATTATTTTTTGCGTAACTGTCGTCTTTTTTTTTTTTTACAGGAAGCTGTACTTGAATTGATTGATTTTGTATTAACCGTAACACGCATGTTTCACGAGCTATATGCAATGCCAGGACAGACCTCGGGTTCTTTGGTAATCATATACCATTGATGTTATCTCTATGAACTCAGTGTGGCGATTTGACTTTTACATCGACGTCCCAGTTCTGTATGCCAGAAATAACCGGAGCACTTAACGCACCAGCCAGACAATTAATTTTACAGTAAATGTTATACAACTTCGCTTGGTTTAGACTTTTTCATTGGACAATTGAATAATAATTTGTGTCCTAGATCTGCTTAAAAACACTAAGTAGAGCATAAAACAATAACACTAATTCTTCTGCTATTTGCACAATGGATTTCAGGCTGTACGGATTGGAGTATTATATGATGCTATAGTCATTGACTCAGGCTCCCGGTGTAGACTTTTCTGTTGCTCGTATCAAGCAAGTCCTGTAAGTATGCTATCCGGTAATATCCTTCGAATACCCGACGCTGTAAATCTTTAGACTCAGTCTGTTGGGGTAGATGGATGTATTTTTCGTTAGCTTATTTAAACTATCTGCTAAAGAGAGCATTGACACATTCTGCTGGGCTGGAGAGTTTTTAAGGCCTCTGACAGCAGTAGTGGTAGTAGTGCGCGCATGCGCCCAGCAAAGAAGAAGTGGATAGAATATCAATCTCAGGAAATAGAGAACAATCTGAACAAGAACAACAGCAAGAAGGTCTACCAGACTGTGAAGCGGCTGACAAGTGTTAAACAGCCCAAGGTATCCACGATCCAAAGCAAGTCTGGCTATGCCTTACAGAAGAACAACAAGTCTTGGATCTTTGGACAGAGTACTGCTCTGAACTTTTGCAACCACACACCAAACGGTCTAACATATCCCCAGAACAGAGAAGAAGAGGAAATCCTCCCAATTCTCCGAGAAGAAGTTGAGGCAGCAGTGCATTCGCCGAAGAAAGGGAAGTCAGCGGGAGTGGACAACATACCTGCGGAATCGCTTCAAGCAGGAGGAGAAGCGATGATTGACGCCCTCATCATTTTCTGTAACACGATCTGGCAGAGTGGGGAGTGCCCTACACCATGGACCCAGTCGCTCGTCATCATTCTCTCCAAAAAGGTAACCTTCAGGAGTGTTAAAATTACCGCACCATCAGCTTCATCAGCCATCAAGGTCCTCCTGAAAATAATACTCAACAGATTAAAACACCAAGCTGAACAAATCATAGCTGAAGAACAAGCAGGATTCAGGGCAGGGCGAAGTACCACTGGACAGATTTTCAACCTCAGAATAATCTGCGAGAATTACCTACAGCACCAACATCTATGTCATGTGCTTGTAGACTTCAAAAAAGCGGTGGACCGAGTCTGGCATGCAGCTCTGTGGGCAACCATGAGGGTCTACAATATAAGCCCTAAAAATTTTGAAGTCATCAAAAGCCTGTATGACAAGGCTACCAGTGCAGTCCTTCACAACGGCGCCATCGGAAACTGGTTCAGAACTACAATAATGAACGTCAAGGATGCCTACTATCTCCAACACTCTTCAACATATTCCTGGAGCGCATCATGTCAGATGCCCTTAGCTTTGAAGATCACGAAAGCACAGTCAGCATAGGTGGTAGAGCAATCTCCAACCTCCGTTTTGCGGATGACATTGATGGATTGGCTGGAGAGGAACAAGAACTTAAACAGCTAGTACAGATGATTAGACGAGCCTAATGGAATGGATATAAGTGCAGAGAAGATCAAAATGATTACGAACAACAACAATGGCATCACCTTGGACGTCAAAGTCCAAGGCCATTCCCTCAACACAGTGCATAACTTAAAATATTTAGGAGCCATTGTATCAAACAATGGGTCCCGATAGGAAGTCCTCTTTAGGATCGCACAAACAACTGCTGCCCTGACTAGGTTGAAGCCCACTTGGAACAACAGGACCATCAGTCTACATTCCAAGGTAAGACTGCTGCGCTTCCTTTTCATCTCCATCTTCCTATACGCTTGCGAAACATGGGCCCTCACAGCAGATCTACAACGAAGAATACAAAGCATAGAGATGAGGGGTTACAGAAGACTTCTGTGCATTTCCTATACCCAGCAAATCACCAACGACGAAGTCCGACAGACCATCACACAAGCCATTGGACAACACGATGACCTGCTCACAATGGTGAAAAAACGGAAACTCCGATGGTGTGGCCACGCCACCAGAGCATCTGCCCTTGCAAAGACCATCCTGCAAGGCACGGTGCAAGGAGGCAGAAGAAGAGAAAGACAGAAAAAGAGGTGGGAGGACAACATTTGAGAATGGACTGGCTTGACACTGAGCGAAGCCATGATGGTTGCTGAGGACAGAGTAAGATGGAGTACGCTGGTTAAACGATCATCTGTGGTTCCCCTGCGACCTTTGAGTTACGGGATAGGATAGAATAGGGTAGTAGTAGTAGTAGTAGTATAAGACTACAGACTTTGCCAGCAACAGGGAGATAGAAAAGGACCCCAAACAAAGTGCTATGAGACTTACCTCGGGGGAGTCAACAGTTGACTCGGAACCTTTTCCTTTTCAGTTTTGTTAATTTCTGTGCAGAGCAAAGAAGGCAGCTTCTATCAAGGGAACGCCTCATTTTGTTTCTGTCAGTGTTTTTATGGGAATCTGCTTTGCCATTTTAGAAAAAAAAGAAAAGAAAAAAAAACGACTCGGGGAAAAAACAAACGGTTTGAATTTGCTTTAGTGGAATATGTGTCAGCTTGAAAGAGCTACGTAGAATATTATTATGTTTCCTGTTGTTTATTCTGATGGTGTGTTGTTGTCTTTCCAATGGTGCATAATATTAGTATGTCTTGTTTTGAAGTCAGTAGAACAGAGTCCATGAGAAATGTGTACAGACTGTCGCCTTTGGTACTAGGATATCAGGATATTAGTATACTACTTTAGTTCCTCAATCCACATCTACCACACAGACCTCATTCTCATGAATCCGAAATGTGGTGTGTGCGTGTCTTTGTTTTTAGTGAGTAGAATAGACTTGTTGAGACTCTTTTGCTAGGTTAGTCAGGGTAAATTTGTTGCTGAGACTACTACCGATCACCTTGCGGACCAACTTAGCTTTTATACTTATTTGACCTTTATTCTGATCGGGAGCCAGTGTGTGTGTGACTTAGCAAAGACTGGGGATCGGAATAGATGGTATGAAATCCGATTGGAAGTGTGCTTTGGTGGAAGTCAATAGCTTTTCGGGACCTCTGGTCGTAATTGCTTCCATTCTCTGGCAGGTCAGTCTATACTAACCGGAACATCAATACACTTCAGTCTGCTCTAACAGTTTTGCTGTCAATGATTTTACCGCTGCTGGACTTAACAAGAACGTTTTGTAGCTATGGTTTGATGGAGCTTTGAGTGCTGGTGCATGGAATGGTTCTAAAGAGGACTCAACGAGAAAATTTGTTTTTGATGGAACATTGAGTTCCAATGCATGGAATGGTTCTAAAGAGGACTTAGCGAGAAAGTTGTGTAGCTATGTTCTGATGGAACATTAGGTTGTGATGCATGGAATGGATCTAAAGAAATTGTCCCGAACGATGATAGTATTACAGCTGCGCTAGTTCAAAATACATTGTAAGCAATGATTTGTCTAAAGTTTTGTCACAAACTATTTTTGTTGTCTAATTTGGAGCATATTGCCTCATTCAACTTCAGCAAGAGTGTGTGTAATTTGTTGATGCAGAATTTTAATTTGGAAAAAGTTCTATTGTAAAGTTATTAAACTTTGCTTTTGACAAGAGCCAGTAGATTGTTTGCGATTTCGATTTAGAACTTTATTCTACTTTAGCAAGAGTGTTTGTGATTATAGAAAGGATGTAGACTGTATAAGTATATAACTGCACCTTCGTGGAATTATAGCTTGGAACGACTGCTTCTGATCAAGATTTTATGTGCTTCCATGAGAGGAGTGTTTGCGTGACCTTTTAGAAATGTGAAACAAATAATCAGTAGTCAGCTGGAAAACACAGTCTTGAGACTGTATGATTCCTCTTTAGATTTATTTAATGATAGTAGAACAGACTCCAGAGATGTATAAAATTTTAATGTGTGTATAGTATAGCTTTGGCGAATACATTATAATGTAGTCAATAAACTGAGATAGCTGAACGTGAACTTCATTCTTTCCGAGTGACTTTGTAGATAATATAGGCGATCTAGAAATGTGCACTATACGTATTAGCATCGGTGGATAGTGAAAAGGCTTATTCAATAGGTGTAAATAATCCACACACAAGAATCTACTAATATAAAATACCTCGAAGACTGCCAAGATGTCTGAATAGACTATAGAAGGCGCGAGAATTTCGCATCGGCGGGATAGTTGGGGAAAGACATTCAGGAGCTAGACAACAGCCTAAAGAAAAAGAGGCTGAGATTGCACAGATCCTCAAATGACAAAGGGTGCCTAGGTGCAAGTGAATGTGCAATAACTTCGCATCGGCGAAAGACGTTTCGGTAGCTAGTCAATAGTCTAAAAGCTGCATAGATTCTCTAAGGCTGAATGATTTATATTGAGTGAGCAACACTTTTAACATCATAGAAGTAGCCAGAGGACTTACTCAACGGGCAATCAATTCTTCCAAGTACAAGAATCTTACACAAGAATCTTACACTATTGAAATCGTCACAGATTGGTCCAAAGTTATTCTAGACATCGCGCGTGGAGATTTTGTTTTGAATTAATTTTGCAGGCTTAAAATATATTCTGCCAGATTTTGTAAAGATATTCCAGGATCGTGACATTAGTGCACACATTTTCCAAGTTTTTTTTACAGAATTTTCTAAACTTGTAAGATTTTCTCCTTCACCCACCCACCCCCTCCACCACCATCCCCCTCCACTTCTCCTCCTTATTAATTATCGTAAGATTTCTCCACAGTTTCTACAATAGCTTAACCTTCACCAAAACCTTTCTCTGGTAATGTAAGGTTTCTCCAAGACTGTTTCTTCTGACTATGAGATTTCTCCAAATGCTGTAAGAATATCTTCACTATGTCATTTATGAGAATGTAACATTTCGTCAAGACTTCCAACATTTCTCGACGATTTCTCAGATGTCTGAAAGTCTGTGAAACTCTGCAGGCTTGTAAAATTTTTCCAACTGTGCGGGACCTCCTCAAGACAGTCTTGACAAGAGAACCTAGACGAGGAAATGGATCGCCGAAGGAAGTCATCGGCCTCCCCAGCAGCAACATCATCATCATCATCGCAGTCTTCACCTCGCCGTCATCAATCCCAGCTGTACGTTGATGGATTCCGCTGTGTTTGACAGTGTCATATTAGTATCTCTGGAGACTGTTGCACAGATCAAACCCACAAAATACATACACGCGCGCGCACACACACAAACACACATACACAAACAAACTTACTCACTCACTGATTTAATTCCCTACACACTCACCATTATTTAAAACTTCCATCTCCCATATATAACTACTGAAGAAGTGGCCACCGAGTTCAAACGTACTACAAAAATGTTTGCTGAAGTCAGACTCAAAATTCCTTCTCAAAACGCACTGTACCGCATGCACCTGAGTATTACCCTATGTAAAGCTGGGGCTTACAGTACACTACACTGACGCACACGCCTTACCAATACATACGATTCATTTTCTTTTTTTTTAGAGTAGATAATATATAGACTATATTCTGCACAATACGCACGATAGTAAGAACAAATAGACGCTTTGCGACAAAAAGTACACGGGAGGAGGGAGCGTAATAGATTGATCAGCGAATAATGTACTAAGGAACAATAAAACCATAGCTTTTTGACTCTTTCATTTCCATCAATAGTATCCTTCTTAAGGCCCTTTTTCAGAGTAAATAATGATTTCCAACTAATAAAAATCTGCACAATGGTTTCCTATTCTCCGTTTTCTTTTATTTCTCCTCCTTAGCCCCCCTTTTCCAACAATGTTCCGTTTATTTTAAGTAAAACAATGAAGGAATACAGATACATTCGTACAATAATAGTTTCTTCAGCTGTTCTGATTTTCTTAAGATCTCTTCCCCACACTTTTTGTGGTTTTTTGTTGTATAAAGTAAGAGACTGGTATCTTAAGAATAAGAGAAGTCGGCACAACAGTTACTTCTTCTAGTTTCCCAGACTCAACTCATTTATTCTTCCGGTTTTCTCATTCTTTAAGCCGCCTTCACCAATTATTTTGTTTCTGTTCTTTTAAAGTAAAAGACTAATTCCTTAAGAATGAGAAAAGTCAGGACAACAGTTTCTCCTCCCGTAGATTAAGCCTAAATCATTAAAGTTTAATGTTCTTAAACAGAAGAACAAACATTCTTAACAGCTTTATATAAAATCACTATAGTTGTTCTTTCTGTATTAGACACCTTTCTCTCTGTTTTGCCCTTGACCACAGGTTGTTGTTGTTTTTTTAAGTAAAAGAAAGATTCCTTGAGAATCGGAAAAATAGCAGCAGCACGCTTCAGGTTTTTTTCGGAATCTTTTAACATTGTGTTGTTTTCAGGCCCATTTCACTCAAGTTGCCTTTTTTCACTCTTACTTCTTTCGTTTCTTTCCTCTGTTTTTTTTTTCTCTCTTCCTATCTCTACCGTTTCTTCTTCTTCTTCTTCTCCTTCTCTTTCTTGGCAGAATCGAATGTGATTTCTCAGGTTCCGGTGGCCAATAGAAGCAGACTTAGCAGGCAGGCTTGTGTTGATCCTGGTATTTCGTCAGGGGCAAAGAACTGTCCGCATTACCTGTTCCTGCAGCGAATTGCCTCTCTTGTCCTGAGATTGCTTCAGCCAACATTTTACGCAGGCGCGCGTGTGTGCATTCATACACAAACGCGCGCATGCACACACATACACACAATCGCGATCCCCCATAGTCATATACATACAGCCGCACTGCTGCAAATACAACACAACAAAATCAACAAATGACTTTCTTGCAGCTGTTTACTATTTGATTTCTAATCCCCTCTCACTCCCTCACTCCCCCCCCTTCACCCTCTTCTACCGCGCACTCCCCCCTACCCTTTAAAAAAAAATACTTTTCCACTGCTTAGAATTTCTTAATAGAACGAAATGTCTTTGTTAACTTCACAAAACAAATTTCATCAACTCCATATTATCCTGACTCAGTGGCGTAACTAGGGATTTGGGGGCCCGGGGGGGGGGGTGGCCTCTTTGGGGGCCCCTGCATTTTGACATTCGACATCATGACATGAGATACTGTACTTAATAAATATATAAGTATAAACAGTGTCACTAACTTATATAACAACGTGAATAGCAAGATTACATGGTGCCGGTGGCGTAATATTTAATATTTAATGTTAAAAAACATTCGGACACGCCTTTGGGGGCCCCCCTCAAGTGGGGGCCCGGGGGGACTTTCGAATTCGGACCCCCCTCCACCTTCCCCCTCCCCTAGCTACGCCACTGTCCTGACTGCAAGTTTTCACAGCAAAGTGTTACAAACACTACATAAATTGTTGCGTTATGATTAATTACAACCTTTTACAATACCACACCCCAGAAACTGACGTTCTAAGGAAGGTAAGGATAACAATGACAGTGATTTTTTTTCTCTCTCTCCGGCCAGAAGTGTTGTACGCGTTTTGTACAACACAGCGTTCAATTGAACGTCGGTTTTTAAGACAATAAAACATGGGATTTGTTAATAGTAAGCTTTATCCGTTGTGATGGGACAAGTCAAAGAGCATCAGTGGTTTACAAAAGTTTTAGATTGTTTCTACATTCAGTGAGTGAAGAACGGGAAAATATGTATGGAAGGAAAGAAGGCACTAAACAGCACATGCTAACTTAAGTGAGACACTAAATATTCTAGCTCACACTCATACATACACGCACGCACACACACACATATTTCTAATACTTTATTGCCAAATCCGAACAAAGAACAGAAGCGCAATACGTGGTTCAAACAATACAATAGCAAAATACAGCACTGGGTAGCAACCATCACAACATCTCGGAACACCGAAAGTGACACAGACGAATACAACCTTCATACTTTATATCAAAACGTACCGAAAAACTCAAACACCCCGCCCCCCATCACCCCTTCTTAAATTCTTAAACAGACAAACCCACACACAAGCGCGCACACACACAAACGCACACACACACTCACAGAGCGAGAGAGAGAAAGAACAGCCCTTATACTAATTACTTCTGGATGAAACATGCAACATGCCCCACCCCCCCTACTCACCATCACCTCTTCCTAAACACACACCCACATACACACACCCACGCACAGAGAGAGAGGGAGAGAACTGGCCTTATATTAATTACTTCTGGATAAAACATGCAACAATACAACTTAACACACACATACACCCATCCATATAATTATACCTGATCACACAGAGACATATCATACAACATAAATAAACAAATACAATAATAATAATAATAATAATAATAATAATAATAATAATAATAATAATAATAATAATAATAATAATAATAATAATAATAATCTGTGGGTTCGGGCAAATAGAATAGACCCAACGTTTCCCGGCGTGTCGTAAGAGGCGACTAACAGGGGTGATGTTAGCACGGCATCACTGGGCGAAAGTCTTCTACACAGAAGTCACCGGCCAGGGCGGAGGAACCTCACGTTACTACAGGTTCAACGACCACGTGCTCAGGGCCAAGGCGAGCCACACTGTATTCGTGGATTTCGGCTGTGGCCAACAGCCTGGAGAGGATTGGGCCCTGCCAGGTCTTTTTTTGCCCAAGACACAACACATGATGAGGCTATCCACTAATTCCATGCCGGATCGGTCGTCGCCCGGCTACACAAGGACCGCGCCTTCCGTTGGCCACCAGGACGGAGGTGAAAAGTATGCTACTGATGGACAAATTAGCAAGATCCGCACGAGAAACAACATCGTCATAGGAACCTGGAATGTCAGGACCCTAACTGCGGAAGGAAAATTAGAAGAACTGGCCCACGAGCTGGACCACTATCGATGGAACGTTCTAGGTATCAGCGAACTGCGCTGGAAAGGCCTAGGTGAAACAACGACTGACAAAGGCCACAAGCTCTATTTCAGCGGTAGAGATGACAGGCACGAACACGGCGTTGGATTCTTGGTCCACAAGAACATTCTAGCCACTGTCATGGGTTGCCGCCCAGTCTCCAGTAGACTCATTACCATCCGTCTGAGAGCAACCCCTTTCAACATAACCATCATCCAGGCCTATGCTCCAACATCAGACTATGAAGACAGCGAAGTGGAGGATTTTTATGAAAATATACAGGCGGCCCTTGACCAAGTGCCGAAGAAGGACATAGTCATAGTGCAAGGCGACTGGAATGCCAAGGTTGGCCAAGATGCGCACCACAACTGGGGAGACACATGCGGACCCCACTGCAACAACGAGACAAATGACAGGGGTCTGAGGCTATTGGAGTTTGCCAGATACAACAATCTGGTACTGGCAAACACGCTTGGTCTCCACAAAAAATCCAGACGATGGACATGGCACAGTCCCGGCGGGGAACATCACAACCAGATCGACTACATCATGGTCAAGAAACGCTTCAGATCAAGCATCAACATTGGCAGGACACGCACTTTTCCAGGAGCAGACATTGGAAGTGACCACGATCTCGTGATGATGTCTTTCCGGCTCCATTTGAAGAGAGTAAATACAGCAAAGTGCACTAGGCTGAAGTTCGACCTGGACAAACTGCAAGACCCGGAGGTGGCAAAAATATTTCAGGCCACAATTGGAGGGAAATTTGCACCACTGCTTATTTTTGGGGCAGGCGAAGTAGATGTCAACACCATGACCAATACCTTCAACTCAGCTGTAACAGATGCCGCCACTGAGATCCTTGGCAAGCACCGACCAAAGAAGAAGCCGTGGATCACACCTGAACTTTTGGATCTGTGTGATAAACGAAGAGAGTTAAAAAAGAAAAAGAACACCTCACAGGGAGCTGATGTCTACCGAAAAATCAACAATGACATCCGAAAAGGCATGCGCACAGCAAAGGAGAACTGGATAGAAGATCAATGCCAGGAAATAGAGAACAATCTGAACAAGAACAACAGCAAGAAGGCCTACCAGACTGTGAAGCGGCTGACAAGTGTTAAACAGCCCAAAGTCTCCACTATCCAAAGCAAGTCTGGCATTTGCCTTACAGAAGAACAAGAAGTCTTGGACAGATGGACAGAGTACTGCTCTGACCTTTAAAACCATACACCAAATGGAGACCCATCAGTTCTAGCATGTCCCGAGAGCAGAGAAGAAGAAGAAATCCTCCCAATTCTCCGGGAAGAAGTTGAGGCAGCAGTGCAATCGCTGAAGAAAGGGAAGTCAGCGGGAGTGGACAACATACCAGCGGAACTGCTACAAGCAGGAGGAGAAGCGATGACTGATGCTCTCACCATTATCTGTAACAAGATCTGGCAGAGTGGGGAATGGCCTACACCATGGACCCAGTCGCTTGTCATCACTCTTCCCAAAAAAGGTAACCTTCAGGAGTGTGAAAATTACCGCACCATCAGCCTCATCAGCCATCCCAGCAAGGTCCTCCTGAAAATAATACTCAACAGGTTGAAACCACAAGCTGAACAAATCATAGCTGAAGAACAAGCAGGATTCATGGCAGGGCGAAGTACCACTGAACAGATTTTCAACCTCAGAATAATCTGTGAGAAATACCTACAGCACCAACAACATCTATATCATGTGTTCATAGACTTCAAGAAGGCATTTGACCGAGTCTGGCATGCAGCTCTATGGGCAACCATGAAAGTGTACAACATCAGCCCTAAAATTATAGAAGTCATCAAAAGCCTGTATGACAAGGCTACCAGTGCAGTCCTCCATAACAGCGTCATCGGGAACTGGTTCAGAACAACAATCGGTGTGCGTCAAGGATGCCTACTCTCCCCAACACTCTTCAACATCTTCCTAGAGCGCATCATGTCAGATGCTCTTGCAGATCACGAAGGCACAGTCAGCATAGGGGGCAGAGCAATCTCCAATCTTCGTTTTGCGGATGATATTGATGGATTGGCTGGAGAGGAACAAGAACTTGAACAGCTTGTACAGAGGCTTGACACCACCTCCAGAGCTTATGGAATGGAAATAAGTGCAGAGAAGACCAAAATGATGACCAACAACACCAATGGCATCAACACGGACATCAAAGTACAAGGCCAATCCCTCAACACAGTGCACAGCTTCAAATATTTAGGAGCCATTGTGTCAGACAATGGGTCTCGACAGGAAGTCCTCTCCAGGATCGCACAAACAACTGCTGCCCTGACAAGGTTGAAGCCCATTTGGAAAGACAGAACCATCAGTCTACATTCCAAAGTAAGACTGCTGCGCTCTCTGGTCATCTCCATCTTCCTATATGCTTGCGAAGCATGGACCCTCACAGCAGATCTCCAACGAAGAATACAAAGCATGGAGATGAGGTGCTACAGAAGACTTCTGTGCATTTCCTATACCCAACACATCACCAACGTTGAAGTCCGACAGACCATCACACAAGCCATTGGACAACACGATGACCTGCTCACAGTGGTGAAGAAACGGAAACTCCGATGGTATGGCCACGTCACCAGATCATCAGGCCTTGCAAAGACCATTCTGCAAGGCACGGTGCGGGGAGGTAGAGGAAGGGGGAGACCGAAAAAGAGGTGGGAGGACAACATTCGAGAGTGGACTGGTTTGACACTGAGCGAAGCCATGAGGGCTGCTGAGGACAGAGAAAGATGGAGTATGCTGGTTAAGCGATCATCTGTGGTGCCCCTACGACCTTCGGGTTATGGGACAGGATAGGATAGGAATAATAATAATAATGTTCGTCATTTGTAAGGCGCCTTAGCCTAAGGATCAAGGCGCTGGCCGATACAGGATCTAACTCAAACCGCCCGAGACGCCCACCCGCAGCCTTTGGGCGCATGGTCTGACGCCCGGACAATTGAGCACAATCCTGGGCAGCCAGGGATGGGGAGAAGGACCAAGTGCATGCTGGGTGTGTTCTTGTTACCGGCACTCACCCGTCTAGGACATGAGCGTCAGGATATTTAAAGTCCGTTATTATGGAATGTATGCGACACACAGACTAGACCTCGGTTTATACTCTCATCCGAAGGAGTAGATAAACGGGAGTAAGGTGTCTTTCCCAGAGACACAACACAATGGGCCCGGACAGGGCTCAAACCCGGGACTTTCAGATCCGCAAGCCAAAGCACTACCATTAGACCACAGTGCCTCTCCAATAATAAATGCATTACCCTTATTCCTCTTCCCCTCATCACACACGCACACCCACATGCACACAAACCCATATTTGCAATACATCACAAATGGGTTCATTTAAGAATGTAGGAATCGGAAAGTCATTTTTTGATGGAAAAGGGTTAGGGCAAGGGTTAGTTACAGCGCTGCAACTAGCCCATACCCTAACACTTTGCTAAAAAGTTGACCTGTCTCCTATAGGCGACGAAATAGGTCGAAGTTTCTTCAAAATTTCTCCGAAAATTGACTGTATTTTCTTCGTCCCGGATAGAGCACTCCTGTTTACTTAAAACACTCTCATGCACTACAACTGCACTCCCATGCACTAAAAGAGCACTCCCGCGCACTTCGAAAAAAGTGGGGTCCTGGAAAAAAGTGGGTTCCAAGCAAATGAACCCATTTGTTACTAAGAAAGACAAGGTCTGCTATCCATTTGTGCGCTTTTGTGGGTACCCCCCCCCCCCCACACACACACACACAGCAGAGAGTCAGCATTGGTGCTTTCCTACGTACCTGTTAATTTCAAGTTGCTGGGTATTCGTCCGTCCTCTATATTGATCTGGCCATCTGGGGGTTTACTACCCCACACATGAAAGTCCTTCGTGCCCACACCCTCCTTGACCCAATCATCACTGACATACTGAAGTATCTGGCCAGCCCTTTACTAGTCCTATTAGGCATAGGTCTGACACTACACGCCTATGAACGGACCCTAGCGAGCCTAAGCCAAAGCAAATATAAATGTCTGTTTACGGTAACATAAGGGGCCGGGTAGCTCAGTTGGTAAGAGCGTCTTGCTAGTAACCGAAAGGTCGCTGGTTCGAATCCCGGATTGGTCAACGTGTGATCATATTATTTTCCCCTTTACCAACAACTGGCCCGCTGGTGTCAGTATAAATCGGTCCAGTAGTCACCTATATGCGAAAGTGTCGTGTGACTATAATTTACAAACAACAACAACATAAGAAATAAGATAGGGTCGGCTTTTGTTTTTTTAAACTTTTCCATCTTGGGATCGATTATTTTTGGCTTTTTACTTTTTTTTTGTCCGGACAATCCCTTCCCTCTCTCCCCCCCCCTCCAAAAAAAAAGAAAAAAAAAGTTAAGGGTCGGGCCAAAAATTTAGGGTCGGTCGACAAACCGTAAACAGACTTTTTTTTTTTGCCTTATCACCACAACTATGACTTTTGTACTAAAGCCAGCATCGCTCATGAGGAGACAGAGTGGCATGTACTTCTGGAACTTATTTTGGTAGTCACAGTCACACGCGCACACACACACACACACACACACACACATAAACACATCCCCACCCCCCCCCCCCCGTTCGCTTGCACACGAGCACTCATACACACTATAGTTCGAAGTACACAGAAAATGAAGAAGGGAGAGTATAGAATAATTGTAGTTGGTTTTCTTTAAACGATAACACACACATATAATATATAATTTATATAAAGAGAGAGAGAGAGAGAGAGAGAGAGAGAGAGAGAGAGAGAGGGGGGGGGGTTGCAGTGTAGAACAAATTCATATTGCTCTTTAATATCCCGTGACGACAGCGCATTCCTACCGCTTGCATCAATATCTTTGTTCAATAGTGCATGTAGTTTTTTCCCCCCGACGTAAGCTGCAGCAAAACACAAATTATGAATTATTTTGTATTTATGAGAGACATTATAGAATTAAGATTAACCAATCTGTTCTTCTTGTGATTGTTACATGCTTGTTTGTTCCGTAATTAGAATCATGTTCGTGGTGTTGTCTGTAACACGATGAACGCGTTACGAGTTTTGCAAATCAAACTGTGAGTAGTAATTCACGATTGTTCGTATTTGAAACACTGGTGTAGCTCGTAGAAACACGTGCGCCTTGTGTAGTTTTTAAATCAGGCAGCGTTGTTATTATTAATATATTCATCGATTTTAGTGTGTCAGTCGATTGTTTGTGCAAATATTTGAGATTTCAGGCAGCTGGTTAAATCGGACCAAGTGCTAGTAGAAAATCTGCCTAGTTAGTTCTCATCCCTACCCCATCTTGAGATTTTCTTTTGAAAGAATTGAATGATACGTTTAATCCAAGATGTAAGAATGATAATAATAATAATAATAATAATAATAATAATAATAATAATAATAATAATAATAATAATAATAATAATAATAATAATAATAAAGAAATAAAGAAATAAAGAAATAAAGAAATAAAATTGATATAGCCCGGCAACGTTTCCATTGACTGGAGGCGCACTTTGCGATGCGATGCTTGAGTTTGTGCGTAATGGAATTTTTGGTTGCATGGAAAGTGCGTTGTTCTTCGTGCTGGAGTAAACCTTCGCGACATCCACCAAATACTGGAACTGAATACGCATAACCTACAGAACAGAACTATGTGCTGCACTTTACTAAGCTGTTTTGACTTGGACACTTGATGACCATGTAGTTTTTAACCGATGACAGAATGTGAATAGTAGCTGTAGTGGGGCAAAAAATTAGGCGATAATTCTTCATTGTCTGATTTATAATTCCTCAACCTTCAAACATGCTGAGGACTTGAAAAATCCACCAACGGGCCAGTAAAACAGAATAGTTAGGCCCTTGGTCCGATAAACTGTTCTCAATTTTACTCTGTATTTTACACAAAATGGACTTTAAACATAGCCTGAAAAATGTGGTAATACCTCAGGCCTAATTGGTTCTCACCTGTTCATAATAACGCGGTGGCGTTAACACCTGTTGGCAGATGGCCTCTCACTTAAGTAGTGTCCTATGGACATCTAATGCATCGTTTTGCAACAGCGACTTGGTTGTGAGATCTACGGTATTTTGCACGATGTTGCATTGTGTGAGACCAAACAATACAGGTTGATCAGTTGAGGCTGGTGCTCTCAGTTGATCGCCTCCCAAACTCTAGACTTTGAGGGTGGATCACAGCGTTGACTGATCACCAAAGAATTGAATTAAACTGATTGATCACCAAAGAATTGGATTAAACTGATTGATCACCGAAGATTTTGTATTCGTTTATCATCGAAAATTGGATTATATTCATTTATCACAAAAGACGTGGATTACTTACAGTCATGGATGAAGATTTGTCGGACTGCATTTGTGGGTGAGATGTTTTTGTTTCATGTCTCATATTGGTTGATTTGGTGATTCATGTGGTTGGTTAATTATGCGAAGAATACATATGTATATATTGCATCTGTTTTAAAACTGCTCTCAGGCAGATATTTTGAACCTAAATTTATTTACAGGTATAACAAAAAACATTCATTCAAGAATAAATGTGAAGTCACGTTATAGAACAATTTATATGGAAACTTAAATTTATATTTGGACAGAGTAACGAAATGCAATTATTCAAATATTATAATTTTGTGAATACTTTGGTGCGATAAATGACAAATGTTGCAAACGTTAGGCGCGAAGGATCGCAATATATATATAATGAGTGCATTTGCAAATAAATAAATCGCAATGTCTACAACATATGCACGAAATTCTGCCATTTGTGTTATACTGTACACTGCTATTTTTAATAAGATTATTATTTTAAAAAATACATGCTTTTAGTACACTAATGCTATGTGTTTCAATAAAGTTCAAAATGTCTGCCTGTGGGAGAAATCAAAAACGTGTTATTGTAGATTTTTTAAATTTTATTTCTTCTTTTTTGGGGGGGTTGTTTATACAGTAATTTTTGCAAGATGTTTTAGTTTAAACCTGCCAATCATCATTGTCAAAAGGTTCTTGCATGAGAGATGCCTTTCTTATGTTAAGTTCTTTCCTTTGATGATTTTGAATGCACTCGGCTTTCTTTCAGAAGTTAAGCATTCTGTTTTGTCAATTGTTCCTGTTGTATCTTGTGTTGGTTGACTGAAACATTGACTGAAGATCTAACAATTTATTTTTACGATTGTTTTGTGCTGTTTTGCTTCTGCCTCTTCTTCTTCCTCTCCTTCTTCTCCTTCTTCCTCTTCTTTTTCTTTTCTTCTTCTTTTTCTTCCTCCCGAACATTCTATTCTGTGGAATGTCAAAACACCGATTCCTGCACTAACTGTTTTTTTTTTAACATCTTCTTTGTTTTGAATGCAGTTTGCTGTATTTTTTTTTTAAACAAGCCAATCAGTTTATTTTTAATATCTTCTGCACTGGCACCCCACTCGGATTGATTCTCAGTGCCATTGATATGATTCTGACTTCCGATATTTAACAGTTTGGTGGCGGTGTGCGCGTGTGTGTGTAGCAGCGCGCGTGCGTGCGTGCGGGTGCGTTTTTGTCTTCGTGTTCAAGAAAGAGAGAGAGAGGAAGCAGGCAAGTCTACAAAGCAACAAGGAAAGAGCTCATTCCACACCCCAATTTTCTTTTCTAGCATGTCTGCTTCCTTTTTGTGTTCTCTTTTGGCCTGAGCCCATTGTTCCCCACCTCCCCCCGCCCCTCCCCCCTCTCTCTGTCTCTCTCTCTGTCTCTCTCTCTCTCTCTGTCTCTCTCTCTCTCTCTCTCTCTCTCTCTCTCTCTCTCTCTCTCTCTAAGATTTGTGTGTTATATACTTTTACAAGTTATTTTTGTGTGTTATTATATTCTGTTTTTCTCGTTCGTTCTATTGTATTCTGGTATTTTTGTGTTTTTTTCGTATAAACAATAACCATTATTAATATTCTACGCAGAGGAGATTTGTGATTGTGGCAAAAAGATAAGAGAGAGAGAGAGCCCACTTAATATTGCGGGTAGTATTGTGTTGGCGGGAAAGGGGTCGATACTCGCATTGATCTGCTTACTCGTGCGTGGCTGAGCAAACGGCCCCGGGCGTTGTAGACGGTGAGAGAGGGGTGAAGGGTGGGGGGGGGAGAAGGTCACACTGCCTAGCAGAGACTTGCCAAGGCTTACGTTAACTGTCTCTCCACTAAAGGCTAGTCTCAGGTACTCAGTTTGAGAAGAGGTATTATTTCTAGATCCAGATTGTGTGAAAGTTCCAAAGTTATTGGGAGGGAAAGTAGTCTTTAACAGAGGGCATGGTCGGAATATATTAGAAATTAATATTAGTCTCCTCTCTGAAAATCCTTATTGGGAAGAGAGGGGACTATAAACTAATAACATAACATATATTAGAGGACAGAAAGTAAGCTAGTAGCATTGTAGACCTAGAGCTGAATCTGGTGGTGACAATATTTGAATAGTATGGGTGTTGTAGTACATCCACGAATGGCCCCTGGGGTTATAGAGATGGAGGGATATATTAGATATAGTATTGGATTATAGAGAGAGCCTAGGATCAATGAAAGACGCTGCATGCACAGAGGCATCAGAGCTAAGAATAATCTTACTTACTGTAACATTCAAGGCGGTTGGAGATTGAGGAAGAGCCTTAAAAAGGATGATGAAGGAAACTTTTAAGGTGCTTTATTTCACGTTAATGCCAGAAGTAGCTTTTAGCTTTTAAAAAAAGCCTTTAGCGCGAAGTAAATTAGGACAACCAATGAGGCGGCATAGGTGTGGAGGTGGAGAGTACTGAGAAGATGGGTGGAGATCTATGAAGCTGGTTGAACCAGAAGAGAAGATGGAAAGGGAAAAGAGAGGATGGTGAGTTAGAAGAGAGACATGTAAATTAAGAAGATGACATAGGGGATGCAGAAAGTACCAAAAGAATGATGCTAGAGGGAATAGAATAAGCTGCGATGAGTCGGGACCCAAGGGTCAAAAGAATTAGCACTGGGAAATAGGAAGGATTTCGGGTGAGCAAGCAAGTGAAATCAAGTGCAATTGAGATTGCGGGCTGTGGAAGATAATCATGATTGTAGGTTGCATCAACTGCCGGAAGGGACAGAGAGCGGAGAAGGAGGTGGGAGGGAGGGTAGGGAGGGATTGTAGACTATATTGCAACGAAAAGAGAAAGGGGTGTGGAGGGTTGCAGGGAGGAAGACTGTATGTTGCACCAGAGAGAAAAATCAGAGAGAGAGAGATAGGAAGAGGAGTAGTGTATATTATATATATACTCAGTCTCCTGGCAATGGCAGTCTACCGAAACAGCTGTTACAAAATAACATTTGCTGTAGACCGAACTGTCCTTGCGACTGATTCTTTCTGCGATCATCGATACTGAGTAAATCGGGGTTTATTGTCAATTTAATCTGCTTTCCAACAAGTTTCCTTGGTGACAACCCCATTTTATGCAATTACAGAGGGTCCTCGATATGTGACACATATATAATTTACTGCGTCAGCTTTATAAAATCATCTTTGTAAGTTATTCATTTTTTCCGCATGTATGCCAACAGTTCACAAGAACTTCAACGACCAGGGTAAATATATTTTCTACGCTTTTTCTGTCAACAACACGAATTTTTACTCATTAACTTAAAAGCATCTATTAACATGATAATTGTTGGCGACCGTATCGATTCCGAACCCTTTACGAATTCCTTTGTCGCTGCATTGTGAATGACCCTAGGATGTTCATTGGAAAGAGCGTATAGGACGTATTTCTCTACACCGCTGCTGGATTCATAGAATTTTCTGGTTTACTGATTAAATATGTCTCACTTCGTAAGGCCACAGAAGGGGGAAAGGAGAATAAATAGGGAGAGAACAGTATGTATGTATGTATGTATGTATGTATGTATGTATGTATGTATGTATGTATGTATGTATGTATGTATGTATGTATGTATGTGTGGATTCATACAACTTAAGCTTATTGTTCCTACTTACTGGATAGGTTAAATAGTGGTTGGGCACACAGCGCAGATGAGAATGTTCTATAGAGGGAGTAATCCTCGTCATTTACAGTTACGCTGTGTGGTGGTGGCTGGGCTCATAGAATTCTCTAGTTTATCTGTGTTCCCCAAGTCATAGAAATCTAGTCTATTTATGCTTTATTTTCTTTTCGTTCGTGTGAATGTCGTGGTCGCAAACTGTGTAGTTATAGCTGAAGAAAGAGAAAATATGGACTGTTGCTCTGGACCGGAAGACAAAAGGAGGAGGAGGAGGAGGAAGAGCAGGATGGGGGTGAGAAGAAGAAGAAGAAGATGTTTATAATTAAATAGACGATGGAGGGGAGGAAAGGATTAGAGTGGACGTGATAAGGAATGCAAAGAGGTGAAGAGACGAAAGTATGGGTGTTGTAGTACATGATGGTGGTGGATAGTGATGGTGATTATGATGGTTGTTAGTGATGATGATGATTACGATGATGATGATGATGATGATGATGATGATGATGATGATGATGATGATGATGATGGTGGTTGTTAGTGATGATGATGATTATGACGATGATGGTGATGATGATGATGATGATGGTGGTGGTGATGATGATGATGATGATGATGATGATGATGATGATGATGATGATGATGATGATGATGATGATGATGATGATGATATTAACCTTTATAAAGCGCATTTCCTAAAACCAGCTCAATGCGAATATCGATGATCATCATGGTCAGCATCAACATCATGACGGACCAAAATCTGTTTTTTTTCAATTAAAACACTGGTTCTCCAGCTGAAACCCAAGCATGCACGCACAAGTCAACCAACCAAACAAAGAAAGAAAAATGGTCGGACGACGCTCAAGAGAGAATCACGCGAAGAAACGGTGATGGAGCGAGAGAAGGTGGTGGAAAAACGGGGGTGATAGAGGAAAGGGAAAGAACAATCGCCTGGGTTGAAGAACCACGAGAAGTTAATGATGGATGGGGGTGGGGAGGGCTGCGGAAGTAGCAAGGATGATGGGAAGACAAAATAGGATGAGATAGAGGGCAGCGTGTGTGCGTGCGTGCGTGTATGTGTGTGTATGTGTGTGTGTTCTCGCGCGCGCGCTTTCAACCTGCACAGGGTGTGTCTATGTGTGACGGATTAATGAGGAATCGTAAACGATGATTGCAGTCGTTGGACCACACGGTATTCGCTATCAATGTTTTCTCGGATCCAACAAATGGCGCCTGAAAGGAAGAATTATCTGTCGTTGTTGTTTCTTACACTTGTGTTGTTGTTGTCTTTATAAATGCGATCGAGTTTGTTGTGTTAGATCGCTCCCTTAATGAAGTTTCCTTGTCGGTCATTGGTGAGTATTGTTTGCCAGGTATATTCGTGTGCATGCGCGCGCGCCTTTATTTTTTTGTTATTAACGTGTTGTCTGGATGTCGTTTTCCTATTATAGACGATTTAATGGTTTGTTGGCTTTAATTATTTTGTTAGACTTCTTGTTATAGTTTTGTATATTAAACGTCGATCAGTTGTCATTTAACTACTAAGAAGATTTAACTAAGAAAAGAAATAAAGAGGAGGATTGGGGGTGGGTGGAGAGAGAGAGAGAGAGAGAGAGAGAGAGAGAGAGAGAGAGAGAGAGAGAGAGAGAGAGAGAGAAATAAAATACTGAAGTTTCAGCCTGTTGAAGTAAGATATACTAAATTATTAGGATTTTCAACTCGCCGGGAACAAGGAAATTATATTCGACGCGTAAAACAAGATGACTTAAAGCATGCTGTATAGATTTGCACTGCCTGGCGAAGTAAGATCCTAAATTATTAGGATATTCAACTCGTCCGGAACAAGGAAAGTATATTCGAAGCGTTTAACAAGATGGCTTAAAACATGTTTTATAGATTTGCACTGCAGCCTTTAGAAACGATGGAAGTTTATGTGGCTTAAGCCAAAAAATAGCTGAAGTTCATGACCGATTAGTCAACCGTTAGTTGTGCGCTTGTTTAATCCTGTGCAACGCCATTGTGCACATTGGCAAAATCTCTATATTGTATACATTGTTGTACCCATGAAAGAATAGACATTAAACATGCGGTTTAGGATTTCACAGCTGGTTTGTTGCTTTTACCTGCATCAGCAAGTTTTGTGTTATTATTATCAAGAGAGTCTCGGTGTTATTGTTAGTGCTGGTGCATGCATTGCCAAATCAAGACTCGCTCGATTTTTCATTTGGTCTCCAAGAACATATTTCGTGTGTGTGTGTCTCTTTTGAACTAGCTGCATCACAATGCACAAAACTGAATCATTTCCTATCGGACTTCCTGTATGGGGGAACTTTGATTCCGGACAACTCTTCCCTAATTGCTCGAGAGTTATTCCGCTTGGCGCAGTGGCTGATGGGACGTGGTAAATGATCCTTCCGCTGCGTCGGCCTAGAATGCGCTATTTAATGGCCATTAGTTATGAATTATATGATTCTCCCTTTACGAACTTGCTTCTAACACAAGTCATTTTCTGGGGCAGACCTATGCCTTGTTGAGTTGTGAATGATGTTGCTGTGTACATGTATCTGTTAGCTTCACTGATTGGTTCGTTGGCTTGTTACGGATTATGTGAATATTCATTACGGCCTTAGCTCGTACAGACTTTCTCTGCGTGTTTTGTTTCTGTTTGTGCTTCGTTGATTAGTTGGGCAGCTGGGACTTTTCCGTTCTTTTTTGTTGTTGTTTACGACTGGTCTCTTGTGAATTATATGAATATCCGTTACGACTGGCATTCTCTCTTGCTGTCCTATCCTATCCTGTCCCACAACTCGGAGATCGTTGGGGCACAACAGATGATCGTTTAACCAGCGTACTCCATCTTTCTCTGCCCTCAGCAACCCTCATGGCTTCGCACAATGTCAAACCAGTCCATTCTCGAATTGATTGATTGATTTATTGTTGCTTTAGGTCCAGCGGACTCTTCCGAGCCAAATCAGGACCGGACAACCCCCGATCCGCATAAAAGATCTGCCGAAACAACCCTAGTGGGAAAATTGAATGCCCTCCACCGGCCAGTCACTTTACAATAAAGACATCCCACGCGGGGGACGGCTGAGGGTTGACCTCAACTACGCGAACACCCCGGTTACAAAAACAAAATAGAATACAACCATCATTATAAATCATCAAAAAAACACATACATATAAAATGCCTATAGTGCGAAATAATACAATCATAGGAAGCCCTAGTGACCACCCGGCAGAAAGCGTCCAACACTCCCAAGCTGATCCAACAGACCTCATACACAAACAAGGAGTCTTGTCCAGGAAGAGTTTTCAAGAAAAAAGGTAGGTCATTGATCTAGCGAAGAAGAAGAAAGTATAGCAGAGTGATAGGACAGATCAGGAATGGGAAAGAGCAAATGATGAAGACAGCGACAGTGGGAATTTAAAGCACTAAATTTCCAGAAAGTGGGGATACTATTTATACTGAAACCCCCGGCACTCCAACGGGGGGGAACTGTTGCCGCAGTGAATTAGTCATGCCTACAAAGGCAAGACAGGTTTTCAACTGGGGCTTTCACTGTTCCCTTTATAGGTTAGAACAATCTACAGTGACAAGATTGCTCATGACCCCAAGGGGTCATTCTCGAATGTTGTCATCCCACCTCTTTTTCAGTCTCCCTCTTCTTCTAACTCCTTGCACTGTGCCTTGCAGGATGGTCTGTGCAAGGCTTGATGATCTGGTGACGTGGCCATATTATCGGAGTTTCCGTTTCTTCACCACTGTGAGCAGGTCATCGTGTTGTCCAATGGCTTGCGTGATGGTCTGTCGGACTTCGTCGTTGGTGATGTATTGGATATATGAAATGCCCAGAAGTCTTCTGTAGCACCTCATCTCCACGCTTGTACTTTTCGTTGTAGATCTGCGCCCCCCCCCCTCCCCGTTGGGGTGCCGGGGGTTTCAGTATAAATAGTATCCCCACTTTCAGCAAATTTAGTGCTTTAAATTCCCACTGTCACTGTCTTTCTCATTTGCTCTTTCTCAACCTTGCTCTGTTCTATCAATCTACTATATATCTTCTTCTTCGCTTGACCAGTCACCTACCTTTTTTCTTGAAAATTCTTCCGTGACAAGACTCCTTATTTGTGTGTGAAATCTGTTGGATCAGCTTGGGAATATTGGACGCTTTCTGCCAGGTGGTCAATACGGCTTCCTATGATGTTATTATTTAGCAATGTAGGCATTTTACATGTATGTGTTTTGTTGATAATTTATAATGATGTTTGTATTCTATTTTGTTTTTGTACACGGGGGTTCGATAAATTAGAGTATAGCCTCAGCGTTTCCTGCGTGGGATATCTTTATTGTAAAGTGACTGGCTGGTGGAGAGCTTTTAGTTTTACCACTAGGGTTGTTTCAGCAGATCTTTTATGCGGATCAGGGGTTGTCCGGTCCTGATTTGGCTCGGAAGAGTCCGCTGGACCTAAAGCAATAATCATGTAATGTAATGTAATGTAGATCTGCTGTGAGGGTCCATGTTTTGCAAGCGTATAGAAAGATGGTGATGACAAGGAAGCGCAGCAGCCTTACCTTGGAATGTAGACTGATGGTCTTGTCTTTGCAGATGGTCTTCAAACTTGCCAGGACAGCAGTTGTTTGTGCGATCCTGGAGAGGACTTCCTGTCGTGACCCATTGTCTGTCGTACAGAATGTTTATCCCAAGAAAGGGTTTGGTTTTATCGGCTTGCTTTGTTTGATTGAGCTGGACAGGAGAATGGTGTGGGAGCGGATGACGATGATACAATCATAAATCGTCTTCTTACGAGCTCTTTTTGTTTTTAGAATAATTCTGATCATCACAACCCTTTACCCCTCCCACTCCACCCCCTTCTATCCCCCAAGATGAGAAGGTGGATGGATGTCGGATTGGCTCGTTAGGAATGGCGCCTGATAAATTTTGTGTAAATAGACTTTACTATCAAGCACCATCAAGCCCCAAAATTGGCGCCGTGAGCCTCTTGAGTTACACCCTATTCTTGGCCAGCATCTTGAACCGTTCCTCAGCCGGGAACAAAAAACAAACCAATGTATCACCAGCATGAAAGCCTAGCTGGTGGTGGTTGTTGGTGATTATCTGTTCTGTCATGATTGCGTGTGTGTGGTTTGTTTTTACTCTCGTTGTTAAATTCCGAAGCGATCATTATTCAGTAAGGCTACTCGAACAAAAATACTTACCTCCTCTTTCGTCTTTCTCCTCCTCTTTCTCCTTCCTCTTCCTCTTTCTCCTCCTCTCCTCTTCTTCGCCATTACATTTCGGATGCGAGAGCAGTGCTGAAAGCTTCAGTGATCATCTTGCTTGTTAGTGCAAATTAATGGTCTGCTTCTTGCGCTTTATTTGTCTTTTTTGGTGTGGATATTGGCGTCTCAGCCTTAAGCGAAGGGCCTTTTGTTACGCTGCGAACAAAGATGTTGCTTTGCATTGGAAATCCATAATTGTAATAAGAAGTCGTGTGCGAGCTTTAATCTGTAAACCCCTAATGAAATTAAACAGGAAACGTGAAGCAGAAGAAGAAGAAGAAGAAGAAGAAGAAGAAGAAGAAGAAGAAGAAGAAGAAGAAGAAGAAGAAGAAGAAGAAGAAGAAGAAGAAGGAGTAGAAGAAGAATAAGACTTTGGGAAGGGGAATGGAGGTGGTAAGAAAAAGACAGGAGGGAGAAAAAGACAGGAGGGAGAAAAAGACATCGAATCTACTTTTGAAGTATGAAGGTACATACATTTTGGAAAGTAATCCCCCGGCTGAGATATTAATCTGGACTTCTCCCCTAGGCCTTGTCCTTAACAAATAGCTGTGGATATTATTGAATTCGACGTCACAGAGCTGACCCCCGCAAGTCAGACATCGACTCCATCTAGCATTGATCTCGCCAGTTCCTTATCTACATACTATCTACCCCAGCAGTACCGTCATGGAGCTTAGGAAAACCCGGCAAAAAACAGCACTGGTCGGGGTCTTCCATTGTTGATCACCATTCGTAAACGTTATCGGCCACAAAACAAGGGTACGAAAAATTCGGGAAAAGCGGCACAGCTCCTGGCATCGACTAGCTGGTTGTTGTTGTTGTTGTTTATTGTTTGTTGTTGTTGTTTATTGTTTGTTGTTTGTTGTTGTTTTTATATTCGCGAACAGTTGTGAGATAGAAAATCCGGTTTAATTAGTTCTGTCCCTCTCCTCGCTTTTGAGAGAGGAAAGTCTGCTTAATGACAACAGAGTGCCCTTGCGAATACGGAAATCGTGTAAATACGAACCTAGAATCTCCGTTCCTTTAGAGGAATTCGTTGTTCTTCCCGGGAACAAATATCGAGAGGGTTAAAGAAACTCTCTGTAAAAGACGTTTTCTGCTTCTCTCGTCACCTACCCGATATTAAATTCATTATACTATTTACGGTAAGCGTCATTGCGACTACAGAAATGAGGTAAATAGGGCACAGAGTCAGTCAGTCTGTCAGTCAGTCAGAAACGCATACAAGAATTAAAGACAGAGTTGGCCTTATAATTCGTTGACCGCTTTCAGCAAATGCACATTACATAAGAACAGTTTGCAACATGGTGCGTCTTCTTTCCACTAGTCATTTTAGAATTAGGCAATTTACACACCTGCGCGCGCACATACGCACACCCGCACACCCACTCACACACACACACATACGTTCAAAACTATAATAGTGGGTTTATGTTCAAAACAAGGCAAACTGGGTTCCATCCTTTCCCTTCATTACAGACCATTCCTATTCACTCAACGAATACAATAGCCTCTGTTAAGGTTATCTTTCACAACCGTTTTCATTTTTGACAAAAACAAAAGGAGAAATTGCGCTATGAAATAGTGGGTTCATTTGATACCAGTGGGTTTTTACACATGCATATTGGACATCTGGGTTTCTGTGGAAAAACTGGGTTTATCACACACACGGACACAACCAAAACGTATAAATGGCCAAGGTTGCATTTGCAAGATTTTCAGTACGTGAGTGCAGTACACTGACACTTTTAGTTTAATTCAACTAATGAAACAACTTTTACTATTGCTCAGAATTTCCTCTGATTTTGTTTTTATAATTTCAATTACAATATTTTCAGTTGATATATAGGCTACTGTATAGAATTAGAGCTGTTATTGAAGGATAGACTTTTGCCATTTACTTTAAGAACTGGGTGGTAGCTCAGTGGTTAAAGCATTGAACTGAGAACCGAAAGGTCTGAGGTTGTTACAGTGTACCTCTGGATAGGTCAGTGCATGACCCTCTTTTTCTCCCCATAGCCCAAAAAATAAATTATTAGCTGGTGTCAGTAAAAATCGAAAAGAAAAATTCGGCATTAAGCAAACATTTTTGTCATATTTACTTTGCTTACATTTACTTTGTATTGTATGGTTTTAAAGTTTTTTTAATTTGAATCCAGACTGGAAGATCTGCAAAAAAATATATCTTGTCGTTCTCAAATGTTAACTGTGGATAATTTTTTCATGTTCAATTTATTACTTTACTTCCAGATTTAAATCAAATCATTGAAGAAAAGGCAAGAAGGAGAAAGAAGAAAAAGTATGAGGAGTATGAAGAAGAATTAATAGAAAGAATGAGGAGAAGCGTGGAGAAAAAGCATAAAATCTCCAGAGGAAAAGAAAGAATGAGAAGGGTGGAAAAGTATACAAATCTTCATTGGAAAAGAAGAGGAATGGAAAAATAAAAAAGCAGAGAATTGGTAATGTAAAACAAACATATGAACAACATAACACAGACATAATTTGTTAACATTTTTATTTTGAAAGTGTCTAGTAGAGCATAATTTGTATATATTATTATTACTTTTTTATCAACTTCATTTAGTTAAGTTTTACATAAATTGTTTATGGTTTCCCGTTACGTTAATATATTCTGAATAAGGATCAATTGAGTGCAACCACTTATAATTCGTTTTTTTTCCAGCACCTCAAAGGCATAATAAAACCATGTGAAGAGCAGAATATTATTATATAGTCATTAGTCTTGACATTGCTTTTTGATGAACAAGAACCCCGAGAATAACATACAAATATAATTTGGTACTTTGCCAGATTAATCCACGCTTTCTCTTAAGTTTAAGACAGAAATCTACTACATAACAAAACGGGCCTAAAAACTAGTCTACACAATACAGAGCAGTAAATTTCCATTACTTAATGACAAGTAGCACCTCAAAAAGCTTTGAACATGATGAACACCATCAATCACTGGAAAGGCAAGTCCATATGACTCACATGCTCCTTATGGAACTCCCAATAAATAACACAAAAATGAGATGCCAGAAAAAAAAGTTAAATGATTGAAACGGTGGGTTTAAAATGCAAAGTAATACAAGCTTTGATATTTCGATGCTCTTGACCTTGACCTCCAGCTATAAATGCACTCATGTACGATACAATAAACTACAGCAAAAGATTTTATTATTTTGGACATCTCCAATGACCTTCACCTTGGAGCAAGGTTGATAAAATATGCATGTGCGTCTCATTGATACCTATCATGCATCAAACAATCTGAAGTTTAGTTAATATTAATAACTTAGGATTAACAAGAAATTTTGTGGAAATTGACATAGCTTGACTAACATTTGTTGAACCTGTGACCTTGACCTTGAAGTGTAGTCATTCAATCACTGATAATTTTCGAGGTCTCGTGTAATTAGCCACTTTAAAGTTTTGCACAGATGGAAGGCAGACAGACAGACAACATTAACTGAATGTCCCGGGTTCAAGCCCTGGCCGGGCCATTGTGTTGTGTCCCTGGGAAAGACACTTTACTCCTGTTTTCCTTCTCCTTCGGATGAGAGTATAAACCGAGGTCTAGTCTGTGTCGCATGCATTCCATCATAACGGACTTTAAAGATCCTGACGCTCATGTCCTAGACGGGTGAGTGCCGGTAACAAGAACACACCCAGCATGCACTTGGTCCTTCTCCTCCATCCCTGGCTGCCCAGGATTGTGCTCAGTTGTCCGGCGTCAGACCATGCGCCCAAAGGCTGCGGGTGGCGTCTCGGGCGGTTTGAGTTAGATCCTGTATCGGCCAGCGCCTTGATCCTTAGGCTAAGGCGCCTTACAAATGACGAACATTATTATTATTATTTAAACATGCAATTTTTTACTATTTAGGACTCATCTTGAATAGATTTGCAAACAAATTTGAATATATATTCTATATCTAAACGATTCATGGCACTTGGTTCACACCCTGGAGAACGGGGTAGCACTGATGGCAGCAACAAAGCTGATGATGGGGATGTTGTATGCATTTCGGTCTGCTGGCTTTGACGCCTTTTTCTAGCTTGTTTCTTGACTGAACCTTCCGATGAATTAGAGTCTTTAGAATCATCATGCTGCTCTTCAGCCCTCCTGCGAACAAGTAGCAGCATCAGAACACAGGGTTTAAACAACAGAACAAATTCAGCGGCATAAGAACATTTTCAAACCAAGGTATGAGGATGGTCAAAGGGTGGGGTGGTGGGCCTGGGGTGGGAGAAGGGAATGGAAGTTGAAAAGAGTAGAGGCTTGAACTGGCTCAACTACAAAAAGGGATTGACTGACAATACTGTCTACTGATTCATCAATGAAATATTATATTCTGGACTTTAATTTTCTTGTACATGAATGTACTACTCACCCTCTTTAAAGTGTAAAAGAAACAAGCAAAACACATTTAAAGTTTAGGGGGTAGAGGTTGGGGAAAAAATGGCACAAAAGCCCGGAGGAAGTGGGACAGCTTTTTTTCCCACTAACCACTTCGACACACTAGCTACTAGCAATCAAGTTATAAAATAGTTATAGAAACTCTTATGCTTACTAGCTACTCAGTAAATAATAATAAATAATAATACAGGATGCTATGTACGCGCCTTTCCCCAAGGCTCAAAGCGCGGCGATCTATACCAACATACACGCTCACCTGTCTCATTTACCCTCTCACACACCAAATACACATACATCACTCAAACAGGTGGTGTAAAGGCAGGGAGATCGCTATTAGAAGACGGAAGAAAATCGAATTTTTTATTTTTGAAATTTTTATATTGACTGCATCCTGTACCATTATTGAAGGGAGGGAGGAAACCGGAGTGCCCGGAGAAAATCCTCGGTGACCTCAATAGTCTCGTACCTAAGTCACATACGTTCGCCCCTTGCGGGAATCGAACCCGCGACCTTCGGCATAGGAAACCGGCGACTTATCAACTGCGCCACGAGGCCACCCCATGAAAGCACAAGTACAAAGGTTCCTCAACATGCCTGCTTTTTAAAATCCAAAGCATACCTATATAACCTGAAAAGCCCAGAGCGAATTGTGTACATTATAATAATGTAATCTGCATTTCATGTGCCCCATTAACAACTGTAAAATTGAGCTAAAACTTTGATCTTATTCAACAAGGATGTCTAGCTCTGCCATGTACACTAATGTTCCCCCCCCCATTCTCCTCCCTCATCCAAGCTCTCCTCACCTCCCCCTTTGCAATGTAGAAACAATATACCACCAACACCTTGTGTTAGCAGGTCACAGTTTGATCTGAGGCGTGGAGCTGCCAGTTGTTAACTGCTTTGCTGTGGCACCGATTTTATACAGCAATCAATGAGTGTTTTTTTCAAAGCGAACAACAATATTATAAAATTCAATAAGTACTGACACACACCAGCTGTCACCTGATGAGTACAATGAAGGCGATGAAGATGTTGATGGTGATGGAGTGGGACGTCTTCCTTCCAAACGCCTCCTGGGTCGTCGTCGGACTACAGCGACTTCTCCGCAACCGGATAAACTCGAGGCATAACAGGATGTTCTGGGAAAAAAAGGAATAACAGAATTTATTAAAATAATTATGCTTACTCAGAATTACAGCTAACAATTTGGGAAATGGAGTAGATGCAGATCTGAAAATGGTGCTCTAGCTATTAATGTGGACCCCACTGCAACAACGAGACAAATGACAGGGGTCTGAGACTGTTGGAGTTTGCCAGATACAACAATTTGATACTGGCAAACACGCTTGGTCTCCACAAAAAATCCAAATGTTAAGCAGTTTAATGCATCAATCAGTTTTCACATATTCTATTTCCCTTCATCCAAGGAAAACAGACAGGTGAACCATAAACCAAAAGCTATAACTTATGTAGGTAACGGCCAGCCAGAATTTTGTATTTTACTGTTTGTTGCAACATGTGTTTTTTTAATTACATCAGAACACAAGGAAAATACAGAAAAATAAAAGTTGCAGTATAATAAACGGTACACGTTAAAAGCTTATTGTTTTTTATTCTGATAACATTGCATTTTGCCTACTAAAATTGTTATTCTGCAAAAATATTTTTAAACATTTATTTAATCAATCTACATATGAATAAAATAACACATCAATACCTCCCTTATTTACTTCTTGTACTATCTTCACTGGCCGTATTTTTTGTAAATGAGAAAAAAATGCAAGTTTTGAAAACCCCAGTGTGAACAAAGGAGACATACATTTCTCATGGTAACTGTTTCAATGTTCAAGAGACTTCACAAGACTCTTCATTAATATCAGATACAAGGACGCTTAAAATGCAGCAAATTTATTTTTGTGTTCTTCAAAAAGTAACAAACAAAAATGCAGACCCTGTGTTGACAATCGACCACAACATCCACGAAAATTGATATGATTTTAAAAGTACAAAAGTACACCGAAAAAGCTTGAAATTTTAACAAGGGAACATTTTAAAGCCACATCCTAGAAGCACAAAATATAGATTAAAGAACAATTTACAGAGACAGAAGGACAAAATACAACTGAATAAAACGAAAAAACACGTACCTCCATCTTGGCAGCCGGCACGTAGCGTGTGGCGTTCCGAGTTACTTCCCCTGACAGTGCGTGTATTCGACTGGTTGACCAGCGGGAACACACATCGCGGAGTGTTAACTGGCTCAAACTCAAAGTTGACTCAACCACAATTGTGGGTTTCTCGCTCAGACTTTGCGTATACACTTTTTTTGTTATTCCTATTGCAAAGCCGGTTTTAAAAAAACTGAGTTTCAGATTTTGGAACCCAGTATTTTTTTAAACCCAGTTGCACGTAAGTGTAACCTATGCATAAACCCACTGTTATGGTTAGGTACGTACACACACACACACACACACACACACAATACACACACACAAAAATCGGGCTTTCTCGTGCAGCCTCTCAGAAGTTGCGATACAGCGCAGGGCAGTAAGCGTACTGGAGCTGTGATTAACATGTCTGACAAGAGACAGGATACGTGCACAACGAATGACCCAGCGAAATTAGCCTTATTCGATCCCGCCCCTCCTCCCCCTTGCCCCCTTTTTTTGCCTCCAGCCCCATCCTTCACCCCTGTCCTCACTCCTTCCCAACCTTCTACCTTATGCGCCACCCCACCCTAATCCACCTGGAACAGTACCAGCTTCTCTCTGTCTTTCTCTGTTTGTCTGTCTCTTTCGTCTTGAACAGAACCAGTCTCTATCTTTGTCTGCCTCTCTGTCTGTCTTTGTCTGTCTGCCTGTCTCTCTTCTTGAACAGTACCAGTCTCTGTCTCTCTGTCTGCTTGTCTTTCTATTTCTGTCTGTCTGTCTCTCTCTCTCTCTGTATTTCTCTCTCTCAATCCCTCACAGTGCAGCTATTCCCTCCAGATGCCAGCAATTTATTCCTCATTACATTATTTGTTTTCTTCTCAATTTATTTCCTCGTTACCTTTCCAGATGTAAATGAACGTTTAAATCCAGCTTTCGGAAAAGTTCCCTAATCTCAAAGAAATTGTCATTGTCATTGTCTTCTTCTTCTTCTTCTTCTTAATTTAAAATAATAATAATAATAATAATAATAATAATAATAATAATAATAATAATAATAATAATAATAATAATAATAATAATAATAATAATAATAATAAATAAATAATTTATTATTATTATTATTATTATTATTATTATTATTATTATTATTATTATTATTATTATTATTATTATTATTATTTATAAGGCTCTTTTCCTAGTAAGGAACAGTTCCAAGCGCACCCTCACGCATTCACACACTCATTAAACATTAGTACAATACACATACCTAAATGGTTTGGAGCAGGTGAAATCAAAACGGTCTGGGGGAGAGAGGCAGAAATAAACAAAGTGATTTCCCATACATGCACACACCCACACACACACGCGCACACACACACGCGCACGCACACACGCACGCACCAAAAGGGTGAAGCAAAATGGAAGAAGTAAGACACAACAGATCAGGAGAAGACTTTATAGAAGAAATGAACTTTGAGGTTTGCTTTGAAGGTGTTGATCTTTTTCTTCTTCTTCTTCTTCTTCTTCTTCTTCTTCTTCTTCTTCTTCTTCTTCTTCTTCTTCTTCTCTTCTTCTTCTTCTTCTTCTTCTTCTTCTTCTTCTTCTTCTTCCTTGTTGTCATCTTCGTCGTCTGTTTTTGTTGTTGTTGTATCAAATTTTATTCATCAGATTAACATAAGTTGTACTGATAAGTTGTACTGTCTGTTTTTTTGGTTGTTATCTTGTGATTTTATGAAGAATTTGTTTAACAATTTGTTTTAAAACGTTTTCGTCATTTGCTGAGATGCAATGTTCTGGTGTAAATCTCCATTGAATTCCTGAAGGTAATACAATATTTGTTGACGACTTGACTTGGAGTCGTCTTCTAGGATGGGTCATTAAAGTATACAAAGCGTTGTTGTAACGATTTCTGTCCTACTTTTAAAGAAAAATGTTCTCTTATTTCTCTCTGATCCTCCCCATTCTCCTCTTTCTCCTCCTCCTATTATTCATTACTCGAGCGTTGTTCTTTCGTGGTAGAGTTCTCGCTTTTTGCCTTCTTTTACTTGACGGCCCATTACACCTGCTTTGATGTACAGTGGAACCTCCGGTATAAGACCGTCCAAAATCTGATAAAAACGGTCTTATAATAGAGGTGGTCTTATACCGGAAATAGGGGAGGAGGGGACCGAGGGGGGGGGGAGTCAGGGTCGGAGGGGTATGTAGTCATCATTTTTTATCCTTTATGATAAGCTGAATTTGGGTCGTCCCAACGTCTAAACTTCTAGCAATAGACAAACAACTCTCTCCCTTTTCACTTTTTTTCAATCACTTTCATTCTCTCTGCCGAAATCAAAACTTTCCTCTTGCGCGACGCCATTTTGACAAGCCAGTGTAGGCGAGTAATGTCCCTTACTTG
>CM072515.1:33619668-33639668 GCA_036898135.1 Oncomelania hupensis
AGACCTGTGTTATGGGGGCACACTGTCACGGACAAAGCTGTCAACTGTCACGCAAACTTCATCGTCGCGTGTTGTAAATCGCTTTCATCGATCTCTGTTACGCGTTTCCTACAAATGTCGTTTAGTCTGGTAAGAGTCAAAATGTACTATTTATTTCTCCATGTATTGTTTGGTAATGTCCACTTCACAATTTCACATCTTCTTCGTCCTCATTCATAAGTGATACGTTTTGTGTATGCGTTGAGGTGGACGCTTTCAAAGCTTCCGAACTGCGCGTTTGGGTCGATGTAATACTGTGGCCATGTTTTCCTTTCCAGGACTATTTGAAGCACTTGGCCGGTCCTGACCTCTTTGGGTTTTTTTTTCTCGCATTTTTCTTTTAAATCTATCTTACCTTTGTCGTTACCCCCCGTAGGGTGCCGGGAGTTTCAGTATAAATTGTATCCCCACTTTCTGCAAATTTAGTGCTTTATATTCCAACTGTCGCTGTCTTTCTCCTTTGTTCTTTCGCATTCATACTCTGTTCTATCAATATACTCTACTATACTATCTTCTTCGCTAGACCAGTCACCTACCTTTTTTCTTAAAAACTCTTCTTTGACAAAACTCCTCATTTGTGTGTGAGGTCTGTTGGATCAGCTTGGGAATATTGGACGCTTTCTGCCAAATGGTCACAGGAGCTTCCTATGATGTTATTATTTGGCAATGTAGGCATTTTATTTGTATGTGTTTTGTTGATATTTTATAATGATGTTTGTATTCTATTTTGTTTTTTGTAAACGGGGGTTTGATAAATTAGAGTATAGCCTCAGCGTCCCGTGCGTGGGATATCTTTATTGTAAAGTGACCGGCTGGTAGAGTGGCTTCAGTGTTAACACTAGGGTTGTTTCGGTAGATCTTTTATGCGGATCAGGGGTGGGTCCTCTTTCAGCGAAGTTGTGGTCTTGATTAGGCTCTTTGCAGTCCGCTGGACCCTGTAAGCAATGAATAACTGACTATCTTTATCGTTCATCCGGTACATACTGGACGGGAGATGTCTGCTCAAATCGTTACAGATATTATCTTGATTGTTATCCACAACAGCAGCATTACAGTTTGCCATGTTCAACAATACCGTCGTAATCATCATCTTGATCACTATACAGAACTCATAAGCGAGCCGTCATCATCATCATTGTTGTCATCACCGTCATCGTCAACAACTTTAACGCTGTTACCAACAAACCAGCACAAGCACAATCACCATCACCATCATTATCATCATCTTCATCATCATCATCATCATCATTATCATCACAATCATCATCATCATCATCATCACCACGACAGTCACAACCATAGTCACCATGGTTAAAATCTCATCATAATTCAATCGATCACCACCGTCAACCTCACCGTCACCACTAACAGCAACAGCAGTACATTATTATTAATGTGTATATCCAACACAACAGACCTTACCTTGCACAGGAGCTCAGTGTCAATATCCGCCGGCCGCCCAACTGACCCCCGACGGCTAATATTCATGGCATCAAGTGTTGTTGACCATGCCATTAGTGCTATCGACGACCATTGGATTGCTTGGGGAACTATATTGATGAACATATCATAATATTTCCAAACATGTAACGATGTATATTGCCCCCGGATTTCTTGTAAGAGGCTGTATTGATGAACATGGAAATAATAATATTGTTGAATATATAATACATGTAGCCGAGCGGAGTATTTGACTCCCGTCTCTCGGCCACCATCTTGAGAACTCGGCCCAACCCGAGCTGTTATTTTTCATTTATCCCTCGTAAGAGGGACATAAAAATATTTGCCCTGCAAAACGGTGAAGCGTGTTGATAGTAAACCGGTTTGCCGGCTACTACTGCCGCGACACTCTCTGCAAAGTCACTGCCACTGACTTGCATAAAATGCCTGCCGACAATGTAGTCCTGCTCACCACCAAAAGCAGAAGACGAATGGTCACCCGGGGAGAACAAATGTCGTGTCGCCTTGTCCTGCATAACCCAATGGCCACTCAAAAGGATTCTGCACAACAGGAGCCACCCAAGGCTAGTTAACCGACAAATGGAAGGTAGACAAGCTTGTACCAGTCGCCTCTCATTCCGCCACATATACATGTATATAGGAACCACGACTGAGAAACTGTCCATTCCCCTATATGCATCAGTGTCCGGGGACTCTAATTAAAAAAAACTGTCTATTTTAGCAGTTTGATTGCTCTGGTGGTTAGGGCTGATTCAGGTCCCTACCCCTCTTTCCATGGGATGGTTATCTCCGTCTGCCATATCGCCAATGGTGGGTGTAGACGTTAAACTTCAATATTCATGTTCGTTCATCGCAATATTATACGGGGAACTTTAGTGATGAACTTGGAAACGATACGGTTGTGGAAAATGCACAGAGACCACATCGCCCGTGGTTTGGTTGCTATATTGATTGGCAGACTGGGCAATAAATCTACACGTGTAATCTACGAGGAGCCCATTGCCCTTTTGTTTGGGGTTGTGATTATTGGTACACATGATAAGAAAATAACCTAATACCAGTGGACGATGGGGATTATGCATACCGCGGTTTCTACGCTGTTTTAGCATGCCAAGTGTGGTTTTAACTCCTTTGGTGCGTCTTTACCAACCAGTGGCATGCGCCAAGCTAGGCGCTTGCCAGTCTGCATAATTATTAGGACCACAACACTTTCTATTTTGTTTTATACATTATATCCAATATTAAGCTTACATTGTTGAGCGTTAGTCGATAAATAGGTATGAGGGCGTATTGCTGAAAAGAGCTGAGCATATTAACATTATCAATATTGTATATAGTTAGCAATAATATTTCAAAGCAAGTTTAATTAACGTCTCTCGTTCTTATTTCTGCAATAAATATCCAAGATCAATCGGTAGGGCGTTGCCGATATGTTAGGGGCTGTATTGACGAACGTAGTGCTTGCTATAAATATTGATGAACAATCATGTCATACAAAGGGTTCCACATTCTTCGAGCAAGCAATAGAGGTGTTGATAAGAGGTAGTAGCCAGTAATATTTTATTTGCCTATTTGGCCTATTGGAAATTGAAACATGACGATGTTTGTGCTTGTACTGTCAGGAGGAGGTAATTCTATTGAGTTGTTTTTGCAACCGTAGCATTAGTGGTATTCTGTGCAAGTGTTGTCGTTGTTCTTTGGACCAATGTAAATGTACAGAAAATAAACTCATTTGAGTACATTTTTTAATTAAAAACGGTTAACTATTGCAACAAATTCAGTGACGGATTGGGTTTTTCTTCGTCTAGCTCTGGGACTTAAATATTTATGGAATACAGATGGTATGATCGGTCTATTCTTGAAATCTTAGAGAGAGAGAGAGAGAGAGAGAGAGAGAGAGAGAGAGAGAGAGAGAGAGAGAGAGAGAGAGAAGTCGAAGTCGAAGTCGAAACCTTTAATAGGATAATAGCATTAGGTCCTATGGACCTGTCTTACAGCTAGTCCAAGAGAGAGGAGTGTCTGTGTGTGTGTGTGTCTCTCTCTCTGTCTCTCTCTTTTTTTTTTTTCTCTCTCTCTCTCTCTCTCTCTGTTTTCGCAAACCGGATGTCAGAGGGGGAGAAGGAGAGACAAAGAGAGAAATTGCTGTGTGTCTGCGATAGGCAGAAACAGAGAAATGGTAATGCGCAATAATAACAATCCTTTTTCCCATTCTCCGTAGTAAGCATTCAGGAGAGAGGGTAGTGATGCCGTGGTATTTCACAGACCATTCAAGTTTTCCTTGCCTATTTGATGTCCCTTAGACACGCGAACGGCGCTTTCGCTGCCCGAATGGTAAATTGCTATCCCGCATGTTGGTTGTTGTTGTTTTTTTTCAGACCGTCCTTGAAGATTTTTGCAGACATTTTGATTCTAGTTCAATGTCAGCCTGTATAGTGCACAACTCCATTCCACGAAGCGTGCTCAGGGCTCCGTTAATGAGCTTTTAATGTGCTGCTAATGGTTTAGGGGTGGGAGCTCTGTTTCGTCTCTGCTCAGTTCTTTTGTATAGAATGAGCTTGAATAGTACACTGCGAACTTTCAACGTACGTCGATACTTCCTGAAATATTGTTTCTCTATGCATTTTGACCTTTCAGTTGATTCTTGATGCATTTCGATCTTGCAGAACATTAACAGGCGCTAATGTATCCCGTTTTTATTGCTAGTCTTTAATTCTCTTAACCCTTTGTTCGTTGTTGTTGTTGTTGTTGTTGTTGTTGTTGTTGTTGTTGCAGCAGTGTTGGCTCCAAAATATCTCGCCCGCCTCTTATGCTTTCTGATGAGGGTACGAATCCCGTTAAGTGATAGAATGTAGTTTGTTTTTCTCAGAGTCGATGGAGCAGATATAATTCTTACGGGAGTCAGAGGTGACTCCAAAGAACCGACGGGCACTGGTTCGAACATCGGAAAATTGCAGGATTCTCTCCTCAATATTCTTCCTTCTCTAACGAGTCTTTTGACAGGGTAAATGTTTTTTCCTGTTCCCAATGAGTGGCCTCGGATGAGAGTTTTTTTTAAAGCAGAGCAAGCGATGGTCGCCTTTATATTAGAGGTCGGTATCTGTAGAAACCAATCGCTCCCTATCATTCATCAGATGGACGGCCGAATACATGGTTAGTTTATGCATGGAATGATCATCGAGGTTCGCGCTCTTGGACTTTAGGAACACTGCATTCACCTTTCATCATTAATGCTGCTAATGTCAGTGCATCTGTAGTTGCATTAACACAGCGTAACCGGGCCTGCAGACGCATACGCCCTACATTATTATAAGGATGTATGCCTCAGCAGACTCCGACATTATGCATGCTATAACTATGGGAGGGATGATTCAATGGTCCATGGGCTTATATGTACGTGCGTTTACGTCGACGCCAGTTGTTGCTTGTTGCTTTTTTTTTCTGTTGGCAGCAAAATAGTTTTTCTTCGTCACTTTCGTGCCAGAATTAATAAACCTATTGAGGCTATTCCTATCCTTTCCTATCATATCCCGTAACTCTGAGGTCGTTGGGGCACCACAAATGATCGTTTAACCAGCGTACTCCATCTTCCCCTGTCCTGATGGTTTCGCTGAGTGTCAAGCCAGTCCATTCTCGAATGTTGTCCTCCCACCTCGTCTTCGGTCTCCCTCTTCTTCTACCTCCTTGCACTGTGCCTTGCAGGATGGTCTTTGCAAGGCCTGATGATCTGGTGAAATAAACATATTGCCTTACAGTTAAAAAGAACAGAATGTTAACGTTTGTTATATTGTAAGTGGAGGAGGAGAAGAAGAAGAAGAAGAAGAAGAAGAAGAAGAAGGAGAAGGAGAAGAAGAAGAAGAAGAAGAAGAAGAAGAAGAAGAATTTAATTCACTCGTCGCGTCCTTATATAGCGCTTTTCCAGCTCAAGAACTGCTCAAGGCGCTGCCCGATATAGGATCTAACTCAAGGCATCCGCGGCGCCCACTTCTTCAAATCGTTTAATTTTTTTCCCCCACGCAATCCACTTATATACACGGTTTGCAAAATGCCGTGTTCCTTCGAGACCTTTTTTGTGTGGTAAAAGATACGTGTTTCTTTAAATGTACATGAGCTGGGACTGGATACTGGCCCGTGTTGGCATTAGTGAAATGAGACTTGTCTGCGGATCTAATTTCCACAGTCTCTTACTTGACTATATAAGGTATAGACCTATCGTGCAATTCCAAATGTACTATATAGGACGCAGTGGGACGATGGCCATTTGCAATTTAAACTGTGTAGAGAGCTTTCCAATTTTCCTAAAAGTGATTTCCATTCCATTAATAAGTTTATTTTAATTATTTAATTAATCGTCTGTTCGTGCAATGTAAGGTAGAGAAAAAAACATGTCGTAAGAAGCAGTGAAACCTTGAGGTTTAACCATCAGTCTTTCCATGACTTGTTTCGCCGTATCTCTGTAATTTGAACACGAGGATTGCCAATCGGACTTATTTATACATACAGTAGCATATGGTTCGGAGATGTATTCTGCGTATATTGGTACGGAAATCCTGCTCATAACTAACTTTGCTAAAAAGCAGTCTGGCAGCGATTATGTACTGGTACAGCTAAAAGGTCGGACGGCGTCTGCGTCGAAAAATGACTTTCCCTATTGCCTATTATCTCCCTTGACCTGACAGCTTGTACCTAATTCCCATACCCTTATGGTACTATTTTCTGTGTCTTTTCTTTCAGGATGACTATGCAGATTTGTAGTTACAGACAGTCACTTAGAAAGAAATAAAACCTGACTTGGTTATATAAAGTAGCAAGTCCTCTTTTCTGTTTTAGAAAGCCAAAACGGCGTACGATCTCGTGGTAAACATGCACTTGACGCCGATTAAAATGGCTCCGCGATTGAAGTCAGTTCCAGGAAAGGAAAAATAGTGAATTCGGGACACGCAAGCACAATTTACAAATGTACCCTTCTTCTTCATAACTTATGACATTCTCTGTCACGGATGAACAACCTGATTCGGATTCCCTTCTACGTCAGCAAGATGATGTCATCGAGCAGTAACCTCTGCTCCTCGATGTCAGTCAGTTGCCGGACAGGTCAGATGATTTGTTGATGATGCCATGATGGTCTTTTCTGGCCTCTAGAGAGGGGATGGTTTGACCACATGAAAGACTCAACAGCTTTTGACCCATAAAGGCCCCGTACATAATCCCAGTGCGCAGTGTAAAGTTATTCACAACTTTCCGGCACCTCTCATACAAACTCGTGGGTATCGCCATTATAAATTAAAACGAGGTTAGAATGAAACCAAGTTCCGGTCTGGCTTGTTTTGCTTTTATCAAAGCTTGATGCGTGACTTTTAAATATGGCAAATTGCCGAAAACGACGATTGTTAGAGCCAGAAAACGAGTGGGATAAGTATAAAAACGGTGGAGGAAGTACATGCTCAGTGAAAGGATGCAAAAAAACAATCGTAGAGGCCTGTATTTGTGGCGACTTCGGAGGTGCGTCGATCATCGACAGAAAGTGAAACAGGACCTGAAGACTCTTGTAATTTTCCATAGCTTCGCCGTCGCAACCTTCACAAAACACGAAGTAGTTGACTATGTTAGGCGAGCGTTGTGGCCAAGTGGGCTAAGGCGGGACTAATTTGCCTTGTCCACAAGCCAGAAGCCAATGGCGCCTGACAGGTGTGGGTTCGAGCCAGCATCTGGGCGTTATGTTTTTCCGAATATTTTTCAAAAATTCACAAATAATGTTAGGTAGGTAGGGTTTGGGCGCGCCACTGGCGATAGAAAGGGATAATAAACTGCAGCCAAAAAAAAAAGTGAGGGTACGATACTGGTGGCCAGTGACACATGTTATTATTCTTGAATATTTGGAAATAACTCACTAAAACACACGGAGAAAGAAACCGGAAGTATGTTTCATTGAGGGGATTCCCGTTGGTGCATAGGATAGCAGAAAAGTGTGAATATTAGAAACAGGTTGTTTAATCCTATGGTTTGTCCTGGGGTGCTGTTGTATAATTGCTTCTGGGCTTTCCCAGTCGACGGCGGTGAGAATTAATTCAACTCTTCTGTCGACTTCTATATTTCCAATAGAATGTAATCATTGAATATTTGCATCATCATCCCCACCTCTTTCCAAAGAAATAAGATTTAAAATAAAACAAACAGGAAAAAAAATCCAACTGTGTCGCGCTCGAACTCTGCCAGTCTCTGTGTCTTGTGTTTATCTGAACTTGCAAGCATAAGAACATCAGGTAAACGTCCTCGCGGTATTCCTGAAGTACTTCTGCAAATGAAAGTCGAAATGGAGTGATTGAATTTTTCATGAGTCCGGTCTCTCTTTAGAGCGTTAGGATTTCACACCTGATCCTACTTTGCTTCATTCTCATCCGGACTTTGCCTGCTTTGTTTCTTGTCCATTTATTTCGTCGCCTTGGTTTCCCTTGATGTGTGTTTCTTCATTATTGGCTTGATATGATGTTTTACAATGTTTAATAGATTACACATTTTTCGGGGTTAGGTTTTGATAGTAATAGACACGAAACTTTAATAATAGTCAGAACTAATAATCATTTTGCTTGTGTTTCTTACTTGAATCTATGTTCGTATTCACTTTTTTTTGTTTCTTAATTGCCAAATGTTTGTTAATTGCTAATATTGGATTACTGTACAACGTCTGCCCTACTGCTTTGCCTCAGAGTAATTATTATTATACATCTCCAAATTTGGCTGACCAGTAAAATATTGGTGCAGAAGATGTAAGTTTTGCTGCTCGTTACGGGAATCAGAAACTGCAGTGAAATACACGTGCCTCAAAGAGGACTACCGTGTCCTAACCTCTGAAGACATTCTGGGCGTCTCGGGCGACTTCAGTTAGATCCTGTATGGACCAGCGCCTTGAGCAGCTCTTGGGGTGGAAAAGTGCTATATAAAAGTGATTACATAACAATTAAAATTAAAAAAAACATCTGTTTGCACCAGATATATCATCATTCGCACACGTATAATGCGACATGAGTTACTGTCAAGGCAGTTGTCTACCTTGCAATCAGCAAGTCGCTAATCGACACATTTCGTGACGAGAATGTCAGTTAGCGTTCCTCTAATTTGGCAGTGGGGTTGCAGTAATTTGCTGACGAAGGTTAAGTGAAGGATGGCGCGTGTCTTCGGGCTTGTACCGCCTGACGTTTTAGTTCTGTTACGAGTAACCCTGTGAATGTTACTCATCAATGGACACAATAGCTGTGTTGAAATACTTGGGCAGATATACGATGGGGTACGCTGTTTAAACGATCATCTGTTGTGCCCCAACGACCTTCGATTTACGGGATAGGATAGGGCAGATATAACCTGTATAAGATTAAAATCAGGAATATCAGAAGATGAAAGAAAAGGAAGAAAATGACATTACACTGAGCAGAATAAACATGTCCTCAATACAAGTATTCGCTACAAGGCTTTTTCCGAAGTTAAAATCAATCTATCTAATCCTATCTATCATATCCTATCCCATAACTCGTAGGTCGTAGAAGCACCACAGATGATCGTTTAACCAGCGTACTCCATCTTTCCCTGTCCTCAGCAACCCTGATTGTTTCGCTCAGTGTCAAACCAGTCCAATCTCGAATGTTGTCCTCCCACCTCTTTTTCTGTCTCCCTCTTCTTCTACCTCCTTGCACTGTGCCTTGCATGATGGTCTTTGCAAGACTTGATGATCTGGTGACGTGGGCCATATCATCGGAGTTTCCGTTTTTTCCTCACTGTGAGCAGGTCATCATGTTGTCCAATGGCTTGTGTGATGGCCTGTCGGACTTCGTCGTTGGTGATGTGTTGGGTATAGGAAATGCCCAGAAGTATTCTGTAGCACCTCATCTCCATGCTTTGTATTCTTCGTTGTAGATCTGCTGTGAGGGTCAATGTTTCGCAAGCATATAAGAAGATGGAGATGACAAAGGAGTGCAGCAGTCTTAACTTGGAATATAGACTGATAGTCCTGTCTTTCAAATGGGCTTCAACAACGCCAGGGCAGCAGTTGTTTGTGCGATCCTAGAGAGGACTTCCTGTCCGGGTCCATTGTCTGATACAATGGCTCCTAAATATTTGAAGCTATGCACTGTGTTGAGGGATTGGCCTTGGACTTTGATGTGCGTGTTGATGCCATTGGTGTACCGTGCTGTTGGTCATCATTTTGGTCTTCTCTGCACTTATTTCAATTCCATAGGCTCTGGAGGTGGTGTCAATCCTCTGTACCAGCTGTTAAAGTTCTTGTTCCTGTCCAGCCATTCCATCAATGTCATCCGCAAAACGAAGGTTGGAGATTGCTCTTCCCCCTATGCTGACTGTGCCTTCGTGATCTGCAAGGGCATCTAACATGATGCGCTCTAGGAAGATGTTGAAGAGTGTTGGAGAGAGAAGGCATCACTGACGCACACCGGTTTTTGTTCTGAACCAGTTTCCAATGGCGCTGTTGTGGAGTACTGCACTGATAGCCTTGTCATACAGGCTTTTGATGACTTCAATAATTTTAGGGCTGATGTTGTACACTCTCATGGTTGCCCACAGAGCTGCATGCCAGACTCGGTCAAACGCCTTTTTGAAGTCTACAAACACATGATATAGATGTTGTTGGTGCTGTAGGTATTTCTCACAGAATATTCTGAGGTTGAAAATCTGTTCAGTGGTACTTCGCCCTGCCCTGAATCCTGCTTGATCTTCAGCTATGATTTGTTCCGCTGGGGTTTCAACCTGTTGAGTATTATTTTCAGGAGGACCTTGCGGGGATGGCTGATAAGGCTGATGGTGCGGTAATTTTCACATTCCTGAAAGTTATCTTTTTTTCTTTAAATCTAAATTTCAGAAAATAAATCTTGATTTCTCTACCGCCTTCTGTAATAGCGATCTCTTCAGATCGCCGCGCTTTGAGTTCCATTCCCCTGATTGCATCCTGTATTATTATTATTATTATTATTATTATTATTATTATTATTATTATTATTATTATTATTATTATTGTTGTTGTTGTTGTTGTTGTTGTTGTTGTTCATGTTGTTGTCGTTATTGTTATTGTTGTTGTTGTTGTCGTTGTTGTTGTTAATAGTCAAAACGATGACGACGATGATGATGGCAGTAGTAGAGGTGTAAATAAAGAAAGGAACTGTGGGATACTACAAATTGTGAAATTATTTACAAATGATACAATTTTAATGAAAGAAAAAGACTATACTTAATATTTTGAGCGACACGAGAAGCTATCCATGCAACATGCGACATGAGAAGCTATCCATGCAGCATGCGACATGAGAAGCTATCCATGCAACATGCGACACGAGAAGCTATCCATGCAGCATGCGACATGAGAAGCTATCCATGCAATATGCGACATGAGAAGCTATCCATGCAATATGCGACATGAGAAGCTCTGCCGTGAACTGACAAAACCGAGCAAGTCCACAAAACCTACTTTCGAGAAAATCGACGTTTTGTGTTGCGCTATATTACGCGATCGTTTTTGGAAGTTTAAGGGCATATTATAATGCAATTCCTCGATTTAAGAGTGCATACCTTGAATGTTAAAGATATGTTTGATAGATTTGATGTTTTAAGACTATTTGTGGACTTGCTTTGTTTTGTCAGATTATTCTTGAGATAGATCTTTGTTGAGAACATGACAAAACCAAGCAAGTCACCCGCTTGGTTTTGTCAGTTTATTATTGAATTAAATCCTTGTTTAAAAAATTCACAAAACCAAGTAAGTCAAATCCGCTTGGTTTTGTCAGTTTATTATTAAGTAAATCCTTGTTTTCAAAATTCACTAAACCAAGTAAGTCCCATAGGCCGTTTCGTTTCTTTGTTAAAAAGTCTGACGAGATGAGTCACATAAGTTGGGTTTTGTAAGATGTGGGTGCGGCAGTTACAGTGAGTTTGTATGTGTGCCTGTTTATTGTTTTTAGCCATTCTTCACTTAATATTTCTGGGTTGGTATGCAGGAGTCATGGTTTTTTTTGTTCTCCTTCAAAATAATATTAGATGCAGCCAATTTAATTTTAAAAATACAAAACTATTTTCCTTTCAGTTTCCTATTGTAGCGATCTTTCTGCCTTTACACCACGTGTATGTCTTGTATTTTGTTGCCCTTGTTGTGTGTCTGTAATATATTTGTTGCTGTTTGTTTGTGGGTTCGGGCACTGAATAGAATAGGCCCAACGTTTCCCGGCGTGTCGTAAGAGGCGACTAACAGGGGTAATGTTAGCACGGCATCACTGGGCGAAAGTCTTCTATACAGAAGTCACCGGCCAGGGCGAGGAACCTCACGTTGCCACAGGTTCAACAACCACGTGCTCGGGGCCAAGGCGAGCCACACTGTATTCGTGGATTTCGGCTGTGGCCAACAGCCTGGAGAGGATTGGGCACCGCCAGGTCCTTTTTTGCCCATGACACACTACATGATGACACTATCCACTAATTCCATACCGGATAGGTCGTCGCCCGGCTCAAGGACCGCGCCTACCGTTGGCCACCAGGACGGAGGTGTTAAGTATGCTACTGATGGACAATTTAGCAAGATCCGCACGAGAAACAACATCGTCATAGGAACCTGGAATGTCAGGACCCTAACTGCGGAAGGAAAATTAGAAGAACTGGCCCACGAGTTGGACCGCTATCGATGGAACGTTCTAGGCATTAGCGAACTGCGCTGGAAAGACCTAGGTGAAACAACGACAGACAAAGGCCACAAGCTCTATTTCAGCGGTAGAGATGACAGGCACGAACACGGCGTTGGATTCTTGGTCCACAAGAACATTCTAGCCACTGTCATGGGTTGCCGCCCAGTCTCCAGTAGACTCATTACCATCCGCCTGAGAGCAGCCCCTTTCAACATCACCATCATCCAGACCTATGCCCCAACATCAGACTATGACGACAGCGAAGTGGAGGATTTTTATGAAAATCTACAGGCGGTCCTTGACCAAGTGCCGAAGAAGGACATAGTCATAGTGCAAGGCGACTGGAATGCCAAGGTTGGCCAAGATGCGCACCACAACTGGGGAGACACATGTGGACCCCACTGCAACAACGAGACAAATGACAGGGGTCTGAGATTCTTGAAGTTTGCCAGATACAACAATCTGGTACTGGCAAACACGCTTGGTCTCCACAAAAACTCCAGACGATTGACATGGCACAGTCCCGGGAGGGGGGGGGAGCATCACAACCAAATAGACTACATCATGGTCAAGAAACGCTTCAGATCAAGCATCAACATTGGCAGGACACGCACTTTTCCAGGAGCAGACATCGGAAGTGACCACGATCTCTTGATGATGTCTTTCCGGCTCCACTTGAAGAGAGTAAATACTGCACTAGACTGAAGTTCGACCTGGACAAACTGCAAGACCCGGAGGTGGCAGAAATATTTCAGGCCACAATTGAAGGGAAATTTGCACCACTGCTCATTTTGGGGGCTGGTGAAGTAGATGTCAACACTATGACCACCACCTTCAACTCAGCTGTGACAGATGCCGCCACTGAGATCCTTGGCAAGCACCGACCAAAGAAGAAGCCGTGGATCACACCTGAACATTTGGATCTGTGTGATAAACGAAGAGAGATTAAAAAAAAGAAGAAAAAGAACACCTCACAGGGAGCTGATGTCTACCGAAAAATCAACAATGACATCCGAAAAGGCATGCGGACAGCAAAGGAGAACTGGATAGAAAATGAATGCCAGGAAATAGAGAACAGTCTGAACAAGAACAACAGCAAGAAGGCCTACCAGACTGTAAAGCGGCTGACAAGTGTCAAACAGCCCAAAGTCTCCACGATCCAAAGCAAGTCTGGCATATGCCTTACAGAAGAACAAGAAGTCTTGGACAGATGGACAGAGTACTGCTCTGACCTTTACAACCATACACCAAATAAAGACCCATCAGTTCTAGCATGTCCCGAGAACAGAGAAGAAGAAATCCTCCCAATTCTCCGGGAAGAAGTTGAGGCAGCAGTGCAATCGCTAAAGAAAGGGAAGTCAGCGGGAGTGGACAACATACCCGCGGAACTTCTACAAGCAGGAGGAGAAGCGATGATTGATGCCCTCACCATTATCTGTAACAAGATCTGGCAGAGTGGAGAGTGGCCTATACCATGGGCCCAGTCGCTTGTAATCACTCTTCCCAAAAACGGTAACCTTCAGGAGTGGGAAAATTACCGCACCGTCAGCCTCATCATCCATCCCAGCAATGTCCTCCTGAAAATATTACTCAACAGGTTGAAACCCCAAGCTGAACAAATCATAGCTGAAGAACAAGCAGGATTCAGGGCAGGGCGAAGTACCACTGAACAGATTTTCAACCTCAGAATAATCTGTGAGAAATACCTACAGCACCAACAACATCTATATCATGTGTTCATAGACTTCAAGAAAACGTTTGACTGAGTCTGGCATGCAGCTCTATGGGCAACAATGAAAGCGTACAACATCAGACCTAAAATTATCATCAAAAACCTGTATGACAAAGCTACCAGTGCAGTCCTCCACAACAGCGCCATCGGGAATTGGTTCAGAACAACAATCGGTGTGCGTCAAGGATGCCTACTCTCTCCAACACCCTTCAACATCTTCCTAGAGCGCATCATGTCAGATGCTCTTGCAGATCACGAAGGCACAGTCAGCATAGGGGGTAGAGCAATCTCCAATCTTCGTTTTGCGGATGACATTGATGGATTGGCTGGAGAAGAACAAGAACTTGAACAGCTGGTACAGAGGCTTGACACCATCTCCAAAGCTTGTGGAATTGAAATAAGTGCAGAGAAGACCGAAATGATGACCAACAACACCAATGGCATCAACACGGACATCAAAGTCCAAGGCCAATCCCTCAACACAGTGCATAGCTTCAAATATTTAGGAGCCATTGTATCAGACAATGGGTCCCGACAGGAAGTCCTCTCCAGGATCGCACAAACAACTGCTGCCCTGACAAGGTTGAAGCCATTTGGAAAGACAGGACCATCATTCTACATTCCAAAGTAAGACTGCTGCGCTCCCTTGTCATCTCCATCCTCCTATATGCTTGCACAGCAGATCTACAACGAAGAATACAAAGCATGGAGATGAGGTGCTACAGAAGACTTCTGGGCATTTCCTATACCCAACACATCACCAACGACGAAATCCGACAGACCATCACACAAGCCATTGGACAACACGATGACCTGCTCACAGTGGTGAAGAAACGGAAACTCCGATGGTATGGCCACGTCACCAGATCATCAGGCCTTGCAAAGACCATTCTGCAAGGCACAGTGCAAGGAGGTAGAAGAAGAGGGAGACCGAAAAAGAGGTGGGAGGACAACATTCGAGAATGGACTGGTTTGACACTGAGCGAAGCCATCAGGGCTGCTGAGGACAGAGAGAGATGGAGTATGCTGGTTAAACGATCATCTGTGGTGCCCATACGACCTCAGGGTTACGGGACAGGATAGGATAGGATAGCATAGGATAGGATAGTTTGTTTGTTTGTTTCCACACCTCGTGGAAGTTGCCGCGTAGGCGGAAGATTTACAGGATCCTTCATGGTGGGCAGGAAAGTACATGAAGAAAACTCTTTTTCAAAAAGCCGAACACGTCCTTTGCTGACCGAAATTTCGTCATCATTTTCACAGGAAAATAATATTGCACAGCAGCAATAACATGGATTCTCACTGGTCCACTTCATCTTAAGGCGCTTTCTCATTGGTCGGGAGGACTTACTTTTCTTTGTCAGGTTATTGTAGAAAATGACGTCATCATGCCAACTCGAGCATGAGCCAGAGGATCGCCGAAACAAAATCGCAGGGGACTTGCTTGGTTTTATCAGTTTATTCCCCCACTTAAATTTTTTTTAACAAGGACTTACTCTATGATATCTCCAAATCTAAACATAGTTCGGATTTCATTTTTACAGGTAAGATGCGTCATTCTCTTGCAAGTTTGATGGCGCAAAAAACTCATTTTCGACCTTAGGTGGACTTACTCGGTTTTGTCAAATCACGGCAGAGCTATCCATGCAGCATGCGACATGAGAAGTTATCCATGCAATAATATGCGGAGTGAAAATAAACAAAAGCTTGGTCAGAAAATAATTAATATCTCTCAAACTCTTCCTGTTGTTGGCAGGCAGCTGCTGCCTGTGCAGACAACTCGCAAGGGAACCGTCCCAGTCGCGCAAATCATTGTTTTTGTTACAGACCCGCTCAAATCAATGAAATCCTCTGCGGCGTTTCGACCCGATCAAACGGCATCAATGAGCACCTGTCAAACGAACGCTTCCCTGTTTCCACATGCACATGCCCTCCCCTCACCCCTCTCCTCTCTCTCTCTTTCTCTAAAACTCTTCTCTCTCTATCCGCCTCCTTTCTATTTCTCTATGTGCCATGAAACACATATTCATTTTCTCTGTTTGTCCTACATGTTCTTCCATATCCTCTCTCTCTCTCTCTCTCTCTCTCCCCCTCTCTCTCTCTTGCTCGCTCCCTCAACTTATCCCCTCGCTGCACCGCTTGTTCCTCTATCAAAATCCAATTTGTCAAAGAATAATGAACCATGTTTGCTTTTGTAGAGTTGGTCTATTATCTCCCTTTGGGTGCAGCATTTCTCTAACTAGGTTTGATTGGACCCGCAGATCCAATCACGGCTCTTCAAACAAATGCTGTTCTAAAAGGTGCCACAGTTCTCTAACGGTTTTCCATTAGCCAATCGGACCTGCAACTGTTTAAGGACCAATCAAATTTATGTTGCAGCAGCTCGTGCGTCGTACGGTAAAGGAATGTTTCTTTGGCCACAGCAGAGAGTCGTTCGTGTGACCTCAGACTAACTTAATTGTAGATAACACTGGTGCCCACATTTGAATAGTGTAAGAAGGTTTCACAATCTACTGCGTCATATCAAACAGATCGATTGTGGCCGTGGATGCACTTCATGGTTTATTCTGTGGTGTGTGTTGTCATTGTTCTATGGTGGGCATGTGCTTGGCTTAGTTAGTGTGGAACGTATTTTGTTTTGCGCTGGGAGTAACGTTAACGCAGGTTCCATCGCCTATTTTTAACCCTAACGTGACTATATTGGTTCAGCCATATCAATATTCTTCTTTGTATAAGTCTGCCAGCAGTTTGTCGTCAACAGTTTCAACAGTGTCTAGATTAGTCTAGAGAGAGACAGAGAGAGAGAAACTTTTAAACTTTTTTTGTATTAGGGATAAAGATTTTAGACTAATTAATAAGTCTAATCTTCCAATCGGTCCCTTAAAAATTAACATAGTAAAGAACCTTTAACATTAACTTGGAAATCATATAAGAGAGAGAGAGAGAGAGAGAGAGAGAGGAGGGGGGGGTGAGGAAGACAGACAGACCCAGAGCAGGTTGGAAAGATGTGCATAATATTTTTAAGAAGCTCTTTCTTTAAAGATTAAGAAGAAGAAAGGAACCCAGACACAATCGCCTACACTGAATGCTTTTGTAAAATTAAGAAAATTACGGTCTTTATAAAGCCCGATATCCCATAAAGCCTACACAGTCAGTATTTGAAGATATTTTGATGGGATATTTCATTATAGCAATGAGGCATCAATTCCTTCTTTTTAAAAAAATACTGTGCCGTGTAAGTATGTGTCATCTATTCGGCACAACCTGTCATATATAATTATAAGACTTCCAAAATGTCCGATAATTGTAGTAAATTATTAATTGCTAGTGGACTTAACGACAGCCCATCTCTTCACATCAGCCATTGGTCATTTTCGTTGCGTTATTTACTTCGTTGCTTCAGCTTTAAAAACAACAGCAACAACAACTGATATTCTCTGTTTTGAGTGAGAACGAGTTCTAAGCTCTCTCCCACACTAAAGCCCATGCCACACGAGCGTCAAATCTACTGGACTTGACGCGAATCGGAGCAATTTTCGACTTTGAAGTCGGAATTTCATTTTGACTTGAATCGCGCAGTGCCACACGAAAGTCGCACATCGAGTCAAACTTGAGGGTTATTGGTCTTGAAGTTTTGCTGTACGTGTGTTGTGATCACGTGATTCGTATTCTGCTTCTCATTGGCCAAAAGGTCCGAATCACACAATCGAGACTCGCGGAATTAGAACATGTTGAAAGTCGGCAATCGGAGCCAATTCAAAGAATCTGGATTCGCGATGCACAGGGTGCCACACGACAATCAAGGGATTTTGTCGTGATTTCATGAATTGGATTCAAGATTTGACGCTCGTGTGGCATGACCATAACATTGCTTGACGTGCTTCTACAAAAGCATCTATTCTAATACATAGCACTCCGTTTTTATTATTATTATTATTATTATTATTATTATTATTATTATTATTATTATTATTATTATTATTATTATTATTATTCCTATCCTATCCTATCCTGTCCCGTAACCCGGAGGTCGTAGGGGCACCACAGATGATCGTTTAACCAGCATACTCCATCTTTCTCTGTCCTCAGCAGCCCTAATGGCTTCGCTCAGTGTCAAACCAGTCCATTCTCGAATGTTGTCCTCCCACCTCTTTTTCGGTCTCCCTCTTCTTCAACCTCCTTGCACTGTGCCTTGCAGGGTGGTCTTTGCAAGGCCTGATGATCTGGTGACGTGGCCATACCATCGGAGTTTCCGTTTCTTCACCACTGTGAGCAGGTCATCGTGTTGTCCAATGGCTTGTGTGATGGTCTGTCGGACTTCGTCGTTGGTGATGTGTTGGGTATAGGAAATGCCCAGAAGTCTTCTGTAGCACCTCATCTCCATGCTTTGTATTCTTCGTTGTAGATCTGCTGTGAGGGTCCATGCTTCGCAAGCATATAGGAAGATGGAGATGACAAGGGCGCACAGCAGTCTTACTTTGGAATGTAGACTGGTGGTCCTGTCTTTCTAAATGGGCTTCAACCTTGTCAGGGCAGCAGTTGTTTGTGCGATCCTGGAGAGGACTGCCTGTCGGGACCCATTGTCTGACACAATGTTTATTATTATTATTATTATTATTATTATTATTATTATTATTATTATTATTATTATTATTATTATTATTATTATTATTATTATTATTATTATTATAAAAGCTGTTAAGTGGGTCTGCGCGATAGTAGTTTAGCGGTATAGATTATCTAGTAGAAAGAATGCCTTTAGTGCGCCTGTGCTCTCGTCTATAGCCAGAAAACCTCCAGGAAACTGTTTTAAAATAAGAGTGGTTGTCATAGTGACAAACACAGTATCTGAGCTGAATGGATGGTGGTGCTTTTGCTAGTGACAGCCCAACAATAACACAGATCCCAGAGGGAAATGGCCTTCCTAACCCCCACCATCCACCTCCCACTCCCCATCCTACCCCTCCCACCCCACCCTCGACCACTTCTCCCTCCCTCTCTCTCTCTCTCTCTCTCTCGCTCGCATCCAGCGCTTATTCTTTTACCCTTGCAAAATAAAATTATCTTATCTGATCTCTCTCTTCAATCTGCTTCCCCCAGCCCCACCACAAACATACACATTACTACTACTACTACTACTACTACTACTACTACTACTACTACTACTACTACTACTTCAATAATAATAATAATAATAATAATAATAATAATAATAATAATAATAATAATAAGTGGGGTGAGAGGAAGTGTCGTGTTGTTATATTACTGGGATGTTATTTGGATATTCCAAAATGCATCCCGTTTTAATTTTTGTTGGCCGATCAAGCGTCTAGACGGGTATTGGTAGGAAAATTCATAAGGTCAGATTGACCCAGTACTGTGAAAACACTATTGTGAAGTCCTCAGAGTACATCAAAGCCAAAGCAGCTGCATAAGCAACTTCTTTAAACGCGTAGGATAATGTATTTAAAAGTACTCCCGTGTTAAACGGCAACTTTAAAATCTTCTTCTTTAGCATAGTGGTCGAATACGAGATGGGCAAACATGGTGTCATACAAGGACGTGACTCATGAATCCCTTTTCCAGCAGATGCACCGTAGTCGTAGTGCAACACCACCAAAGCAATAAACCGGCAACTCTTCCCAACAAGAACTTAACCCCGAAAACCCACAGAAATTAATCACCCAGCTGCTTATTGAAGCAGGAAGATAAAGTAAGGATATAGTACAACCTGAGTAATACATAAGATTATAAGACAATGTTATGTTCTTTTTTTTAAGGAATTATCTCTGGACGCTCTGCAATTTGAGTTCTTGAGCCATACATATTTTTCATGCTTTGTTAGCAATGTCGAACATTGGATTCATTGCCAAAATCGGTTTACTCCCATATTGGATTATGAGAGGTAGACATGTCTGGGACGTTACCGCGAATTTTCAGGATAACTTTTTTTGTCTGTGTTTTCATTGAAATTCATTGTCTCACTTTTTATAGACAACTACCGTCTCGCTGACAGAACGATAGTGGGAAATGAGAGGGGCTGTCGTTAGTATAGGGGAAAATAACAATGCTTTGGACAGAGGCAGACAGGCAAACAC
>CM072515.1:33642168-34069668 GCA_036898135.1 Oncomelania hupensis
ATTCATCACTATTCAGTATTCTCCTCTCAACATGTATCGCTACATCTCGTACGACTATTTCCCCAGCATGAACTGTGATGAACGTTACCATAGGAGCAAGTCTCCCAAGAGGTTTTTGTTGGAAACCAAAACAATGGCGTAGTTACAAATGTTCTTTGTTTGACTTTCCCTTTGTTAATTTCATCTATGTAGTTTATGGTCTAAAAGCATTTGCACACACTTATTGTCATCGTGCATTTTGTGTGTGTGTGTGCGTGAGCAACTTTTTATACCCGTCATAAATTGTGATTAATTAACTTTTTTGTGATGACGGGTTCAAGAGGATAGTTTGACAATATTCTTTCTTGCGGCTTGTCTACTGTGCTTTGTCTTTGTGACTTTGTGCAGGAAGAGAGTTCTTCTATCACCGATCCCTTCCCTCGCGCACACACACACACACACACACACACACACACACACATAAATATATATATACCAACACACACACACTGCTACCATCACCTAAACTCTTCTTTTACTTTTCCCTAAACCCACCAATCCTGCGTACGTCGTCATACAGTAGATTCAGTTGAGAGATATATAGATTATGAAAAAAGAACCACAGTTAATTCCTTAGTCAATGAGCGACCATACTGTGTTTATTGGTCTGCCTTCTAGACGTCCTGTTGTCAAAGCTGATTGGTCAGTGCTATAAATTGTTACGATCTGCAATCCTCTAAACAGAAAAAAAAACACCCAGAAATGGCGTGTTTATAAATATGGATTGCCTGCATGCCAAGAATCATTCGAGATTCGGAAAGTTAAAAGTACATGTACTTCCAGCCATCCTCTCTCATTTCATATTACGATATAAACTGTTGCAATTAGTTCTGTGCATAACGGTATTTTTGTATGATATCATAGATGTGAATAGACGTTAAAGTGCAGTAAAGTGAATAAATAAATAAAATCACCAGGATTTTTTCTTGCCTTTTCAATTTTACATATGGGGAATGTTCAGGATTCTACATAGATAGCTCCAGAGAAACGGCCAAAACAAAGACCAAAGAATATAAAGAAAGTAAAAAGGAAAACAAATCACTGGAAAGATATGAAGTTTAAAAGTCAGATCAGAGACCCCATCACAATAAACCCCTATCTAGGCTGTACTCTAATTTATCTCAAATAAGCAATTCTACGTACAACTAGGCTTTCTTCAATGACAACTCCGCTGTTTCGCCGTCACGCTGCCATCGTGGGAATATAATCATATGACTGCATTACAAGAAAAGAAATCCAGATAACAACCATGATTGATCCAACCATCTTTCTGCTAAGGATCCGTCGTGTTTGCATAATAAGACAATATATGATTTCATTGAGAGAAAGAAACTACATATCTACAAAGAATGAGAACGGAAGAATTCCATACGCAGCCCCTGCCCATTATCTCAATAATTTACCCCGCACAAATAACCAATTCCACCCACCACCAGGTTTTTTGATCCAATCACATCTTTGCTGATGGCCCCGTCATGTTGCCATCATGGGACACATATGATTGCATTAGGGCGTTTTGACCATAGACAGACGCGTGTTGTGGCTGCTAGTTGGCTGCAAGATCAACATCACGTTTTCCCCTTGACTGCTGTTTATCGCTGGCGTTAGTTGGACGTGAGGCCTTGCTCAAAATATCCAACAAATAGCTTAATGGTACGTGTCTGGTAGTGGTTTTGGTGATGGTAATAGTATTGTTTTATTGTTAGTGGTGGTATGAGATGGTGGGATGGAGGAGTTGATTGTAGGTCCGATCGAGATGTCCAACAAATATGTCGACTGGGCATGTTGTTGTTGTTGATGATGATGATATGGAGGAGAAGGAGGACGGTGATGAAGATCAGTATCGTCTTCTCCTCTTAGATCCTCCTTTTCCACCTCCCTCTTTTGGCGGTCTTACATATTTTCTAGTCTAATTCGTTAAGTTTAAATACGCTAGTTTGACAAGAAATTTCTCGTTCTTTACTAGTTTGAGTTCGAGATCAAAATTGTGAGAAAACGTATGGATTGTCTAATTCACTCTAAAATGTTACTTTTTTTTTGCTTCTATTGATATTCATTCATTGTGTATAATATTTGCGAAAATTCAAACCAAACTTTGTGTCTGAGCATTCACAAAGGTCATCTGCTGTAGCAGTACATGGCTTATCGTCCTTTATAATATAGGCACAAATGGCCAACAGATTAACGCGTCGGTATATATGACAAACATGCTCCAAGACACTGTTGTGATTTAACCAAGCGTGTGGGCCTGCAGAGCGACGCATAATGACTGTATCAATTAGGAGCTCTTTGCTAGACTCGCGAGATGAAGTTATCGAGGAATCTAATGTCTTTTTAAAGCTGCTTACACGCTTGTTTGAGAGTTTTCACCTCAATAGTGTGGACTAATAAACTCTTCTATGATCATACTATCCAGTTTATAAGTTTGAACAGATGAACTCAGATTCACTTTAATGTTTGTATAAATCAAAACTCCATGAAGTTAGCTTAATTAGAAGGAAAAACAAAAGAATTCTCAATAGAAACTTTGTTGTCGTTTATCCTTCGCTTAGGCCTTAACTCAGGGCGATTCCCTAAGCCAAAGTTTAATTCAAATAATGGCTTCTTTGTGCATTGCTATTGCTTTGCTATGTTGTTGTTGTCGTTGTTGTTGTTGTTGTTGTTGTTTCTTCTTCTTCTTCTTCTTCTTCTTCTTCTTCTTCTTCTTCTTCTTCTTCTTCTCCTTCTTCTTCTTCTTCTTCTCTCATTCTCCACTTCAATCTTCTCCTTCTCGTCGTCACCGTTGTTTATGGTTTCGAAACTGGAGAATGGCGGAGAATAAAATATAAATATTGGGAATTAGCAACTTTTATAATGTAGTAGGCTTAATTATGTTAAAAACTTAACTTTATTTTGTTAAGGGGAAGGAGATTCATTTTTTTCCTTTTTTCTTTTTACCTAGAGTTACAAATGAAAAATATTACATCTATTGTTGTACGATATGTAATGCGCAAGATGGCTAAATGTTTGGATTTTTTGGTTTGATTGCATTGTTTAATTGGTTTTGTTCGGTGTACGTTTCAAGATGACCTCTGGGTCGATAATGCATAAAAGAAAATGGGACTCGAGGAATAAGCTGGTCAATATACACGCATTTTGCTTGTTGTTATATTGTATTACTGCTTATTCTTGTTTTCTTTGTTTTGGGCTAAGTGACATTTGTCAAGCCCTTGATTTGAATTCAGTGCTTTTATAGTGATAGAGGATGAGAGACGGAAGGAGAAAGGAGATTTTCCAAATAGATGAACACTCGCGACCCCGGCGACAGCTTTGAATGCGAAATGCTTTCAGCGGAGGTCGTTGACCGGTATATTGTACTAGGACAAGACTAGAAGTATAGAGCTTTTACGAATATACCTATATGATTATATATATGACATATATATATATAGAGACACAATCCCGCTGGAGTGCCGGAGTTTTCTGTGTCAATAGCATCCCCGGTTTATAGAAATTTAGTGCTTTAAATTACCACTGCTTTTGTCATTCTCATTTCTTCTTTCTCGTTCCTATCCTATCCTATCCTAACCTATCCTATCCCGTAACTCGGAGGTCGTATGGGCACCACAGATGATCGTTTAATCAGCGTATTCCAATCTTTCTCTGTCCTCAGCAACTCTGATGGTTTCGCTCAGTGTCAAACCAGTCCATTCTCGAATGTTGTCCTCCCATCTCTTTTTCGGTCTCCCTCTTCTTCTACCTCCTTGCACTGTGCTTTGCAGAATGGTCTTTGCAAGGCCTGATGATCTGGTGACGTGGCCATACCATCGGAGTTTCCGTTTTTCCACCACTGTAAGCAGGTCATCGTGTTGTCCAATAGTCCAATTGTGTGATGGTCTTTCGGACTTCGTCGTTGGTGATGTGTTGGGTATAGGAAATGCCCAGAAGTCTTCTGTAGCACTTTATCTCCATGCTTTGTATTTTTCGTTGTAGATCTGCTGTGAGGGTCAATGTTTCGCAAGCGTAGAGGAAGATGATGATGACAAGGGAGCGCAGCAGTCTTACATTGGAATGTAGACTGATGGTCGTGTCTTTCCAAATTGGCTTCAACCTCGCCAGGGCAGCAGTTCTCGTTCCAAATCTGTTCTATAAATCTACTATCTTCATCGCTAGACTACTGACTTATTTTTTTGGTCTTGAAATCTCTCCCAAAAATCGTCGTTTGTGTATTGGGTTGTTGTTTTAGCTTGGGATATTGGACGCTTTCTTCCAAATGGTCACTAGGGCTTTCTGTATGGTATTGTTATTTAGCAATTTAGGCCTTTTATATGTATGTGTTTTGTTAATATTTTATCATGTTTTTTATGTTTGTATTTGTAAACGGGAGTTCGATAAATTAGAGTACAGCCTCATCGTCCTGCATGGGAAACCTTTATTATAAAGTGACCGGCTGGTGGAGTGCCGTCAGTGCTACCATTAGGGTTGTTTTCGCAGATGTTTTATACGAGTCAGGGGTGAGTCCTTTTTCAACCAAATTGTGATCCTGAATCGGCTCTTCACAGTCCGATGGACCCTTTAAACAATGACTAACTAAATACACACACAGTAGTTTGTAGTCATACACGAAACAAAATATCCCAGAATCCAACCAACCAACCAGCCGGTAAAAAAAAAAAGGGGGGGGGGGCATTGATAAAGGGGTGTTGGGTTGAGGAGAGATAGAGAGGAGAAGAAGAGGAAGAGGAAAGAGGAAGAAAATGAATGAGTGAATGAAGGCCCATTCGGGAAAGAAATAAAAAGGATGGGAGAAATAGAGAGATATAGAGAGAGACAGAGAAGCAGACACAGAGAGAGAGAGAGAGAGAGAGAGAGAGAGAGAGAGAGAGAGGGGGGGGGGGCGGAGAAGAAAGAATGGTGCCAACAAAAATAGAGAGGAAGAACAACAATTGACAGTAATATAGTACGATAAAGAGGGCAGGAGCAACTGCAAACATTAATACTCTGCGTGGGTCCGCCTATCTGCCTGCCTCTCTCTGTCTGCCCCTGTCTCTCTGTCTCTATATGTCTGTCTTTTCGGTCGGTCTGTCTGTGTACTTTGAAAACCTTATATAATGTAAGTGTGTTAAAACTGTAAGAAGACTGGCGAAAATAGTTATATGTAATTGTAAAGGAAAATGGTTTCTGCTTAACAGAAAATAAGATTATAGATGATGGATTGATAAAGAGTAACGACGGAATGAAATTGTCGATTTCTTCTTCTTCTTCTTCTTCTTCTTCTTCTTCTTCTTCTTCTTCTTCTTCTTCTTCTTCTTCTTCTTCTTCTTCTTCTTCTTCTTCTTCTTCTCTTCTTCTTTCTTCTTCTTCTTCTTCTTCTTCTTCTTCTTCTTCTTCTTCTTCTTCTTCTCAACTTTAGGTTCAAACATTTTTACGGCTCTAGACTCTGAAGGGCTTTCAGCTAAGTCGGACAAATATAAGGTCATAGATAATGCAAGGTCAGAAAGCCGCGATCACTTTATACCACCATGCATTCAATACATTATGTACACAATATGATTACTATAACAATTCTGACGGGCAGAAACACACACCTTTAAGTTATAAATGTGATACAAGAAATTAAAGATACAAATAGAAATTATTGAATCCGATCATGTTATTTGAACACTGGAAAAAATAATATCCATAAATCCACATAACTTTTATTCTTCTTTGAAGAACTTGCGTTCATGAGATCATTAGGCTTGTGTAAGGTAATGCTGCTCCGCTCCCTTGTCATCTCCATCTTCCTGTATGGTTGCGAAACATGGATCCTCACAGCAGATCTACAACGCAAAATACAAAGCATGGAGATGAGGTGCTACAGGAGACTTCTGGGCATTTTTATACCCAGATCATCACCAACAACGAAATCCGACAGACCATCACACACGCCATTGGACAACATGATGAAATGCTCACAGTGGTGAAGAAACGGAAACCCCGATGGTATGGCCACGTCACCAGAACATCAGGCCTTACAAAAACCATCCTGCAAGGCACGGTGCAAGGAGGCAGAAGAAGAGGGAGACAGAAAAAGAGGTGGGAGGACAACATTCAAGAATGGACTGGTTTGACACTGAACGAAGCCATGAGGGTTGCTGAGAACAGAGAAAGATGGAGTACGCTGGTTAAACGATCATCTGTGGTGCTTCAACGACCTTTGAGTTACGGGATAGAAACGATCATCTGTGGTGCTTCAACGACCTTTGAGTTACGGGATAGGATAGGATAGGATAGGAAGCTTATGTATAATTGGGTGGTGGTTATAATAATTTGGTAGCATTACTTTATGGTTGTCTTTTAAAAATGGAATATTACAAGAGAAAATATAGTGGAACTCATCGCCAAATTCATTTAAGACATTCGAGTATCTCAACTGCTGCACTGGCTCATTATTAGAACTTAATCTGAATTTTATAAAGCTTCTCCGCATATTGTTCAATGACATGTAAGGTATTTTTCAAAACAACAAAATCATGTTTGAACATCCTATATGTTAAACATAGCTTATTTTTAAAAACATCATGCTGCCAAGACTGAACACATTGATCCTCCAATTTTGTGTAGTTAAACATTTAAATTGTTCTCCTGAAAAAAACACAATGAACGTCTAATATCAAGACAATCTTCTTCTTTTTGCTCTTGTTCTTGTCCTCCTCCTCCTCTTCATACTCCTTCTCCTTCTTCTTTTTCTTCTTCTTCTTCTTCTTCTTCTTCTTCTTCTTCTTCTTCTTCTTCTTCTTCTTGTGGTAGGAGGGGTGGGTGAGAATGACTTACTTTTCCTATAGGAGACGGAGATGGCGTTTGAGTAATATTGGAGAAAGAATTATCAAAGAATAATGACAGAATAAGATTGTACGGTAGGAGTTGGAGATTATGAGAGGTGTTGGTAAAGAGGGATGTGATGAAAAGGAAGGTGTGGAATATTTTTAAAGTGAGGGTAAAGATAGGATTGGATAGGATAGGAGTCAGAAGTCATTATTTCAAACTTTTTTGTCCTTGCTTTTACTAGTTAGCATGATCATAGAAGAATTTTTCAAACAACGTTATTAAGTTGAAAACTCTCAAATACGCGTGCATGGAACTTGCTTCAAATGACATTCTGTCTCTTTATAACGCCACCTCGCGAGTCTCCTCCTATGCAGTCATTACGCCTCGAACGATGGAACAGGCAGAGTACCAAGTTACATAGAAACAGCCTTAAGAAAGCCCCTGATAGTGTATAATTGCGTTGAGTCACGCACATATAACACCTTGTATAAATTCTGTGTTCTAAGGGCGCTAAGTCAGCCATTGCCAATATCAGATGACCTTTTTGACCGGTCGGATACGAAATTTAGATTTTATTTTAGCAAATATTACACACAACAAATTATGTATGAATATTGTAAACTCTTCGCGTGCATCAGTCATTATTTTTAAAAAAAAAAGTTTCCATATTTTTTTAATGTAGATCTCAGACGCACTTTAACAAATATTCCGGAAAGGCCTTTCGCAATCTTGCCCCCTTTCCCTGTCGCAGAATAATGCTATACACGGGTTTGGGTGAAACCAAGGACACAGCCATTTGCTTCATCACTTGAACTGTGATTGCTTGTGAAGTCCGACGGACAATGTTTTATTTGTATTTTTTTTTTTAGTGTTAAAGTTAACAATGTTGATCTTTACTGAGTCATACGACGAGCTTTTACATGTGTCAAACGCAATGGCCGGTATCCACATATTGACCTTTTTACAACCGGGGTTGAAAAGTGTGGTTGATCGATTTTTGGGTGTGTGCTGCTTTGGCCCCAGCACTCAGTTTCAGAAATCGTTCAGTTCAGTTCAGTTCAGTGGATAGATTTACGTCCCCGGACACAGTGCGTATAAGGGACAAATAGAAATCGTTTCTGTAGAGTCATGCTATATTTGCTTTTTTTTCTTGCTTTTTTGGGTGTGTGGTGGTTGGCTTTGGATGGTGCAGAATTATTTTGTGCTTTCTTTAGATTCGCGCAGTGCTGATACTATGACATTGCGGTCAAAGAGATAGTACAGCACTATAATCGACGGTAGATTTGCAGCACAAATACCAAAATGGTACCTCATTCTCTTTGAGGAATCGTTAGATTACAGCCGGTGTGACGTGCTAAAATGACTCCCTTACCACTTGTACTCAGAAGTAGTTTCAGTCCCTGCCCAGATTAACTCCCCGGGAGTTAGTCTGGTTAATGGCCCAGAATGGCACCCCTTTCTATTCCAATCAGCTCCAACCAGCATAACCGGTTCGCTTCTACTCAAAATAACAAGTCATTCGGGAGTTAAAACAAAACAGTTCCAGAACAACCCTCTCCCAACACAACATGAGAGTTAAACTGGGACTAGTCCAAAACATGTCACATGGGAGTTTACCTGGGACAGGGACAGAGCAGCTTCCACCCCAACACACCTATAAAGCACTGCAGGGGAGTAAAACTAGAACAAGTCCAGAACATATATCAAACACCTATAAAACATAGAGTTAAGCTGGAACAGCCCCCATAAAACAAGAAAGTAGAGTTAAAGTGGGACAGGTCCAGGTCAGACCCAAGCTCACTAAGCACACAAAAGCTAAACAGGGGAGTTAAACTGGTACACATCCAGAACACCCCCTGACTCTTCTTATAAAACGTGAAACGGGAGTTTAACTGAGACAGGGCCAGAATACCCCCCTCCCCTTTCACCCTCCCTCACAGACTAGTCACCTACTTTTTTCTTGAAAACTCTCCCAAACTTTATCATTTGTATGGGATCTGTTATGTTAGCTTGGGGATATTGGACGCTTTCTTCCAAATGGTCACTAGGGCTTTCTATATGGTATTATTATTTAGCAATTTAGGCATTTTATATGCATGTGTTTTGTTAATATTGTATTATGATGTTTGTATTCTATTTTGTTTTTGTAAACGGGGATTCGATAAATTAGAGTATAGCCTCAGCGTCCCCTGTGTGGGATGCCTTTATTGTAATAATAATAATAATAATAATAATAATAATAATAATAATAATAATAATAATAATAATAATAATATAATAATACAGGATGCTATGTACGCGCCTTTCCTTAAGGCTCAAAGCGCGGCGATCTATACCAACATACACGCTCACCTGTCTCATTTACCCTCACACACACCAAATACACATACATCACTCAAACAGGTGGTGTAAAGGCAGGGAGATCGCTATTAGAAGACGGAAGAAAATCTAATTTTTAATTTTTGAAATTTTTATATTGACTGCATCCTGTACCGTTATTGAAGGGAGGGAGGAAACCGGAGTGCCCGGAGAAAACCCTCGGTGACCTCAATAGTCTCGTACCTAAGTCACATACGTTCGCCCCTTGCGGGAATCGAACCCGCGACTTTCGGCATAGGAAACCGGCGACTTATCCACTGCGCCACGAGGCCACAGTGACAGGGCCTTCAGTGTTACCTCTGGGGTTGTTTCAGCAGATCTTTTATGCGGATCATGGGTGAGGTTTTTTTCAGCGAAGTTGTGGTCTTGATTTTGTGGTCCTGATTCGCCTGCAGTCCGCTGGACCCTGTAAGCAATGAATATCTAACGAACTAACTTGCTTTCTGTCATTTTATAACTGGATCCTGTTACCTGTATTCAAAGTGCCATTTAATATCATTTCACGGATTATATAAACACGGCTCTGTGCAGACCTTTGTAGAGCTAGAATGTCAACAGGAACTGACAGGGGCTTTTCAGCTTTCGATACAAGTGGTGTTGTAATCGTCTGGTCGCTCGATTGAGGTTGTTAGTGGTTCAAACGCTGCACAGCGCGAGAGCTTCCAGTGTGTCTTGGCTGACTGTTGTTCGAACCTTACTTCAGTAAGTTATACTATAATGCGTGCTGGTCCCTTGTGGCCAATGCCTTCATCAGTCGTCTGAGCTGGATAGTGGACTAGGTCTACAAGCCATATATCGCATTATGCATTCCGTCTACTATTTATGCATAATATGCGCTGATATTGCAACGCCTCTGCAGATACTGTAACTGGCCCTAGAGTATGTGAGGTGTGTGACTACGTCTATTTGTTTTGTTTCTTTTACGTCTGCACGCAAACGAGACGGGTTAATAGATGGTTTGTACTTTTTCTCTTGCAAAGGTGGACATAAAAATTTCTGTAGTTCACGCGCATACATACAAAATGCGTCTAAGTTTGGGACTTTACTAAACTCTAAAACTGCCTAGTGGACTTTCTGACAGGGAATTTAAAAGTTCATATGTAAGGCGTGGATTGTTTAATAAATACTTCTCTGACTCCGTGTCTCGTGCCAATGTGTCGACTTTTTTTTTAAAGCCATAGACAAAGAAGCTTAACTTTTGCAGAGAGCTTTCCTAGGGCTGTGAATAAATATGCTGAGAATCAGAAATCTGCCTCTTGTTGTGTCATATCGCAAGCTCCGAGCAAAAACAGAATGAACGATGATAGCAGTAATTGCATTCTGAATATCTCAACGACCACAATATTGAACAGACGTGCCTTTGTTTGCTTAGCATCGCCAAGTTAGCAATACAAATTTAGCTACCGACATCTCAGCTCGAGAACGGACCGGTTCGCAGATCCACGATTTGCAATTTTCAAACAACTCGAACCTACAGACAGAAGCACAGTTTCTGCCCTCGGTCTGGAATTATATTCGGTGTGATTGTAATATAGAGTGCAGTTCAATTATCAGGACATATTCGCAGATAGCACCAAACCGTGCTTTGCTAACTCCAGTCTGCTCGCTATATTTTAATTCGTATTGTTTAAAAAAAATGACACCGAGCGACCGAAGCTCAGTTTCCGTGCAATTAGTCTGGGATATTCGATGTGATTGTGAAATAGAGAGCAGTCCAATAACCGGAACAGATGTTTTTGCCTAATAAATCGCTCTCAGATAGCAGGATACCTCGATTTGCTGACTCCGGTCGGTTCGCGATACAACGATATGCTGATTCCAGCGAATAGCCTTGAGGGCACACTGACTATCTGACACTGCTTTCAGCTGATCGCTACAGAACAAGCTTAGACATGTGCGGATTCTGAAGGCCTCCCAACGCTCTGTAGTGGTGTAATAGTCTCGATGCCGGCTGCGGCCCATTTACCAGTTCAGAAACATCCGGAACGATTGCTTCTCAACTTCATCTCTGACGCTTCATTTTCCTGGACACTACAGATTCTGATTTTTGATGGTTTGGTGGTGGAGTTACACTTAATGTGCGGCGTTAAACCTTTTTTGTGTGTGTTTGGAGGGAAATCTGTCGTGTGCATTGTGCTACGGAAGGCAATAAGAATCTGACTCAAGATACTAAACTATACCTAAGCCAGGCTTACAAATCCGCCGAACTATGCATACCAAGCAAGCTTATTGCTCTTCCGTCCACTGCCGTGCTCAGAATTTCCAGAAGGTCCAGATTTGAAACGAAGTGCAGTGTTTGATGCTGTCTAGGATTTGCTGTCAAGGACTTGCTGTCAAAGTGTAATGGTGTTTAGAACTATTTTAGATACGTCATCCAATAATATATCAAATGAAGTGTTGCTTTTGAAGCAGATTGTATGGAAAAGGGTGTCCGTGTGATTCTTTTGTGGTGTTCAAACGGGTGTACTAATAGAGAGGACAACCATTATTGGCAGAAAAAGTATAGTCCTTGATGTAGTTCGTAAGGTTATATTTTTTTTTAGGGATCAAGGTACGATTGTCTTGAAGCGTCGTAACAGATTTTAGGTGGGACAGCCATGATGACTACATGATATGCAATTTGTGGGACAGTCGGGGGAGGGGGGGGGGGATTTCCTTTCAGTGATGTTGGTGATGCTGTGGTGATGAAGAAGACTTGTAAATCGGTTGATTCTTTCTTTTAATCTCTGTCACCCTCACTTTCTCTCTCTCTCTCCTTCCCTCTCTCCCTCTTCATTCCCGTCTTTTTTTCATTTTCTCTTCAAGGAATAATGGTCAAAATAAAATTAGTCTGCTGTAACGGTTTCCAATTAAGCTGTTTTAATACGTTACCTCGATGCTCGGTTGTTGTTCTTTTTTCGCAAAGTATACATAATAAATGATTAGACCGTTCAGCGTGCGTACAGAGTGTGTCATTGCATGGATTTCACCATGATAATGGAATTGATAGGCTTTCGTGGAATCGATAGGCTTTGAAATTATCTGCCAACTTTACAAACACTGCGTGTGCCCGCTAGATTTGAGAGAGCGAAATTGTTTTTATATTGATTGCTAATATCAGAGCTCGTATCTTTTATTCGACATTGGCAATAGGCCTGCCGCTCGGGTTGCTACTAAGCTTATTGTGGCAATCGGCCCGAAAGTGACGCTGACTTCATCGTGAATGTCAGAGGCTGTTGAGGGCCTAAGCCTACAGACAGCCTATGTTTGAAATATTTCTGACACTCAGCTAGCTTCGTAGAAACGGGCCTATCGCAGTATGTATGCTGGTAGCAGAGATGGTTCAGTGGTCCTTGGTGTTTGGGAATATTTGTGTAAGAAGATAAAGACAATTCACACAGCCTATGTTTGATATAAATATTTCTGACACTCAGCTAGCTTCGTGGAAACTGGCCTATCGCAGTATGTATGCTGGTAGCAGAGATGGTTCAGTGGTCTTTGGTGTTTGGGAATATTTCTGTAAGAAGATAATGACACTTCACACAGCCTATGTTTGAAATATTTCTGACACTCAGCTAGCTTCGTGGAAACTGGCCTATCGCAGTATGTATGCTGGTAGCAGAGATGGTTCAGTGGTCCTTGGTGTTTGGGAATATTTATGTAAGAAGATAAAGACACTTCACACAGCCTTTGTTTGATATAATTATTTCTGACACTCAGCTAGCTTCGTGGAAACGGGCCTATCGCAGTATGTATGCTGGTAGCAGAGATGGTTCAGTGGTCTTTGGTGTTTGGGAATATTTTTTTGTAAGAAGATAAAGATGTGATAAGAGCGTCATGTTAGTATGTGAAGAGTTGCGTCATCATAAACCGCAGACGGGGCCGAACGCTAGCCGTTTCTTGGTCATTCAATAAAAATGTACTCTGCATAATAATACCTGGAATCCAGTGTCTTAAATATTTGTGGTGAAACATACAGGATGTTAGAAGTGGGCGTGTATTCGGGTGACGTGGGTTTGATCCTGTGTGCTTGCGGGTCTCGATGGTTATCGTGGTGAAAAATCTGTTTGAAATAAATAAGACGAACAGTCATTTAAAAACATATTTAATATAGCAACTGCGCGTAATAGTAAAGTCGATGTGTTTTAGTAGCACGCTTCCCAGTGCAAAGAACGGCTCGAGGCGCTGACCCGAGTCAGGCTGGCCGTTTGACACCAAGGAAGACAAATCAGTCAGCCATTTCGCGGTCTAGATCAGCCATTTCGCGGTCTAGATCAGCAATCAGCATTTTAACTTCCCCATCAAGTCGTAACACGGTTTAAGACAAACGTGTCTTGTAATGAACTCTTTTTCGCGACCAAAGAGCACATTACAGAGTGCTTCCCTGCCCCAGATAATTTATGTAGACTTTCAAAGGTTTTTGTTTAATACAATATCTCCAAAACTATTGCAGATGAACCCCTGAAATTAGTTTTGCTCAAAGGACAAGTGTTATTTATATTTTTGCATCCATATTGAATATAATACCTGATTCGGATTTTTTTCCCCTTTTGCTGGTCCATATTTGCAGTACATAGTAACTAAACCATTGTTTAGATATAATAAACTATTTTTCTATCATCTAAATTAAAATATATAAAATTAATTTCTCTTTCTGTCTTCTAATAGCGATCTATCTGCCTTGAAACCACTGGTTTTGCTCTTGAGCTGAGAAAGTGTTTGTAAAGGACGATTAATTAAACAGAAAATGAATTTCTACAGAGGCTGTCCACCATACCATCAAGTCCGCTAAAGTCGACTACGGCGGTAAAGGTGCTCTTGAAAAAAAAGCATGGAAATCCTTAATTATCCTCATACAGAACCAAACTGGAAATCGATCTTGCAAGAATCAGACCTTCTTTCTTTGTCACAAATGCATGCTAAATTCTAAGCAGATGCAAATTGTTTCTTAAGAATTGTCTGGAGAAAATGCCCGCCAGATGAACTTCAAAGGAGCTTCGTGTATGCCATACACACACACACATACAGAGAAAAAGAAAGGGAAAAAGAGAGAGAAAGAGAGAGAGAGAAAGAGAGAGAGAGAAGTAGTGCAGATCATATATTATAAAGAATGCCTGTACAGTAGCTGTTCTGTATGTATAGGCCTACGTCTATGTCATAGCCATTCACAGTGCAAAACAACACTATATATACATTCACATAGTATTGGCCGATCCTTTAGTTATTATTCTAATTATTATTATATAGTCACATAGTGGGTTCGGGCAAATAGAATAGACCCAACGTTTCCCGGCGTGTCGTAAGAGGCGACTAACAGGGGTGATGTTAGCACGGCATCACTGGGCGAAAGTCTTCTACACAGAAGTCACCGGCCAGGGCGGAGGAACCTCACGTTACTACAGGTTCAACGACCACGTGCTCAGGGCCAAGGCGAGCCACACTGTATTCGTGGATTTCGGCTGTGGCCAACAGCCTGGAGAGGATTGGGCCCTGCCAGGTCTTTTTTTGCCCAAGACACACTACATGATGACACAATCCACTAATTCCATACCGGATCGGTCGTCGCCCGGGCCGTCACCCGGCACAAGGACCGCGCCTTCCGTTGGCCACCAGGACGGAGGTGTTAAGTATGCTACTGATGGACAATATAGCAAGATCCGCACGAGAAACAACATCGTCATAGGAACCTGGAACGTCAGGACCCTAACTGCGGAAGGAAAATTAGAAGAACTGGCCCACGAGCTGGACCACTATCGATGGAACGTTCTAGGTATCAGCGAACTGCGCTGGAAAGGCCTAGGTGAAACAACGACTGACAAAGGCCACAAGCTCTATTTCAGCGGTAGAGATGACAGGCACGAACACGGCGTTGGATTCTTGGTCCACAAGAACATTCTAGCCACTGTCATGGGTTGCCGCCCAGTCTCCAGTAGACTCATTACCATCCGTCTGAGAGCAACCCCTTTCAACATTACCATCATCCAGGCCTATGCCCCAACATCAGACTATGAAGACAGCGAAGTGGAGGATTTTTATGAAAATATACAGGCGGTCCTTGACCAAGTGCCGAAGAAGGACATAGTCATAGTGCAAGGCGACTGGAATGCCAAGGTTGGCCAAGATGCGCACCGCAACTGGGGAGACACATGCGGACCCCACTGCAACAACGAGACAAATGACAGGGGTCTGAGGCTATTGGAGTTTGCCAGATACAACAATCTGGTACTGGCAAACACGCTTGGTCTCCACAAAAAATCCAGACGATGGACATGGCACAGTCCCGGCGGGGAACATCACAACCAGATCGACTACATCATGGTCAAGAAACGCTTCAGATCAAGCATCAACATTGGCAGGACACGCACTTTTCCAGGAGCAGACATTGGAAGTGACCACGATCTCGTGATGATGTCTTTCCGGCTCCATTTGAAGAGAGTAAATACAGCAAAGTGCACTAGGCTGAAGTTCGACCTGGACAAACTGCAAGACCCGGAGGTGGCAAAAATATTTCAGGCCACAATTGGAGGGAAATTTGCACCACTGCTTATTTTGGGGGCAGGCGAAGTAGATGTCAACACCATGACCAATACCTTCAACTCAGCTGTAACAGATGCCGCCACTGAGATCCTTGGCAAGCACCGACCAAAGAAGAAGCCGTGGATCACACCTGAACTTTTGGATCTGTGTGATAAACGAAGAGAGTTAAAAAAGAAAAAGAACACCTCACAGGGAGCTGATGTCTACCGAAAAATCAACAATGACATCCGAAAAGGCATGCGCACAGCAAAGGAGAACTGGATAGAAGATCAATGCCAGGAAATAGAGAACAATCTGAACAAGAACAACAGCAAGAAGGCCTACCAGACTGTGAAGCGGCTGACAAGTGTTAAACAGCCCAAAGTCTCCACTATCCAAAGCAAGTCTGGCATTTGCCTTACAGAAGAACAAGAAGTCTTGGACAGATGGACAGAGTACTGCTCTGACCTTTACAACCATACACCAAATGGAGACCCATCAGTTCTAGCATGTCCCGAGAGCAGAGAAGAAGAAGAAATCCTCCCAATTCTCCGGGAAGAAGTTGAGGCAGCAGTGCAATCGCTGAAGAAAGGGAAGTCAGCGGGAGTGGACAACATACCAGCGGAACTGCTACAAGCAGGAGGAGAAGCGATGACTGATGCTCTCACCACTATCTGTAACAAGATCTGGCAGAGTGGGGAATGGCCTACACCATGGACCCAGTCGCTTGTCATCACTCTTCCTAAAAAAGGTAACCTTCAGGAGTGTGAAAACTACCGCACCATCAGCCTCATCAGCCATCCCAGCAAGGTCCTCCTGAAAATAATACTCAACAGGTTGAAACCACAAGCTGAACAAATCATAGCTGAAGAACAAGCAGGATTCATGGCAGGGCGAAGTACCACTGAACAGATTTTCAACCTCAGAATAATCTGTGAGAAATACCTACAGCACCAACAACATCTATATCATGTGTTCATAGACTTCAAGAAGGCATTTGACCGAGTCTGGCATGCAGCTCTATGGGCAACCATGAAAGTGTACAACATCAGCCCTAAAATCATAGAAGTCATCAAAAGCCTGTATGACAAGGCTACCAGTGCAGTCCTCCATAACAGCGTCATCGGAACTGGTTCAGAACAACAATCGGTGTGCGTCAAGGATGCCTACTCTCTCCAACACTCTTCAACATCTTCCTAGAGCGCATCATGTCAGATGCTCTTGCAGATCACGAAGGCACAGTCAGCATAGGGGGCAGAGCAATCTCCAATCTTCGTTTTGCGGATGATATTGATGGATTGGCTGGAGAGGAACAAGAACTTGAACAGCTTGTACAGAGGCTTGACACCACCTCCAGAGCTTATGGAATGGAAATAAGTGCAGAGAAGACCAAAATGATGACCAACAACACCAATGGCATCAACACGGACATCAAAGTACAAGGCCAATCCCTCAACACAGTGCACAGCTTCAAATATTTAGGAGCCATTGTGTCAGACAATGGGTCTCGACAGGAAGTCCTCTCCAGGATCGCACAAACAACTGCTGCCCTGACAAGGTTGAAGCCCATTTGGAAAGACAGAACCATCAGTCTACATTCCAAAGTAAGACTGCTGCGATCTCTGGTCATCTCCATCTTCCTATATGCTTGCGAAGCATGGACCCTCACAGCAGATCTCCAACGAAGAATACAAAGCATGGAGATGAGGTGTTACAGAAGACTTCTGTGCATTTCCTATACCCAACACATCACCAACGTTGAAGTCCGACAGACCATCACACAAGCCATTGGACAACACGATGACCTGCTCACAGTGGTGAAGAAACGGAAACTCCGATGGTATGGCCACGTCACCAGATCATCAGGCCTTGCAAAGACCATTCTGCAAGGCACAGTGCAAGGAGGTAGAAGAAGGGGGAGACCGAAAAAGAGGTGGGAGGACAACATTCGAGAATGGACTGGTTTGACACTGAGCGAAGCCATGAGGGCTGCTGAGGACAGAGAAAGATGGAGTATGCTGGTTAAGCGATCATCTGTGGTGCCCCTACGACCTTCGGGTTATGGGACAGGATAGGATAGGAGGAATAGTCACAGTTAATACAGGACAACGGCCGATTGTAGAAAGAAAACAAAAAAGACAATAAAGCGCTCTCTCTATATCAAGCGCACCAAATAAAATGAAAGTGAAACATAGTTGGCACCACAACTGGAGAAACGAGAAGAAAGAAAGCTGTTCTAAAAGAATCGTTCATAGATCTATATGAAGAACAGCCTCCCAAAGTCAGGAGAAAGAAGAAAGTTTGTATGAAGCCATCAAAGAAAAGATGAAGTTGTGGTATATAACTATAAGAAGAGGCCTTGGAAGTAATGTAGTTGTATTGCTGAGATGTTTTCACTTCAGCACTAAGATTAACCTTTTTTTACTTTTTTGAACTGTGTGTGATTTATTGTATGCCATAACGTTTAACCCTGAGGAAGCCTGGTAGTAATAAAGGCGAAAATTTGGAAACTTGTATACGACTTGTTTGGCTTAATTCTTCTTTCTTCTGCTATAAGATTGGTCTCATAAAACGTGCTTAGCGGTAAAAAGAGCTGCTCAAGGCAATATTCATCGAGATCCAACACGTACAATTGTATTTGTACAAAGACTTGCTAGTTCCCCATATAACAAGTCAGTTTTACTACATGTACAATATAGTTCGCTGATGTCAGAGTCTTTGTTGCTGCATCAATTTGCATTTATCGGATTAATTTCAGCCAGGATCGAACAAACCCCAAGAAACCGGTATAAGATTTGAACCCCGTGTATCCCTATAACTCTGTTGCAGTCGGGGACTAAAGTTGTTTTTTTAAAGAAGAAGAAGAAAACTAGAACTTGCTTTAACAACCAAAGAATAGAAAGGAGGTAGGCATACAAAGTTATTGTTGCAGCTACAGGAAAAGAAAATGGAGATCGAGAGCCCGAGGGGAAAGGAGAGAGGGGAAAGTGAGGATGTGACAGAACAAAAGGTCGAATAACGCCTGAAGAAAATGGACTAAGAATACGATTTAACAAAGCAGACATCCATGACTTTAACAATCATTAAGCAAAATACCAAAAACTAATAAAGAATAAAACATTTTTTTAAAAACATAAATGTCGTAGCCAAAGCAATGAACAAGGAAACAGATAATGATGAACCATAGGCATTGCTTACAGTAACAACCGAAAGAAAATATACAGAGAGGCCTAAACACAAAGAGACGGAATATAATACTTGTCACACCGAAATACGAGAAAAGGCGCGAATGAGTGGGGACGACGGAATAGTTTTACTACAGAATAAGAAATAACATTTGAAAATTACTGTACTAGCGACCAAAAGAGAAAGGAGGAAGTAACAAACGCAAACACAAAGGGAAAGGAAACTTAAAATCGATCTCACGGCAGAAAGCACAACAGGGCACAATGCATCAGTTTGCCTGTGACTGTTACTGTGGCTGTCTTCCATTGCCCTTTAGCCAAATGCCAGAACGCTAGAACGGCGACATCCGTCATTTGTCCCTTGGGCCGTCTACGGCCTTTTACGAAGCCTTCATTCACATCTATACTCACAGCACTCCCTCGTGCACTGCTGCTTCCATGCATGACATTTCCTAAACATACATGGGAAGACTGCAAAACGCTAGCGAGGACAGAAAGACAAAAAGATTCAAGATATGGCATGACATTTGGAGAATGGAAAACTGAGGGACGAGACTTCAGTATAACAGAACATATACATACAAGACTGCAAGAATGAAGACGAAAAGATTGGAACATAAAGCACGGAGAAGACTGGGCATTAACAGAACGTACATAGAACTGGAGGACTGAAAACGATATTGCCGAAGGACTGAAATGTATGCACTAAGACGTGTCTTAAACTTAAACAAGAGTGTAGTTTTAAGCTGGAAACGGTACAACGTAGATCTTCATGATTTTCATAAATCAAGATATTATATTGTCAAGCATGGCATTACCAGGACATAGACGGCCAAACTAAAGACGAAAGGACTGATATTTAAGTGTAAGAGGCTAGTGTTGGACGAAATGTGCTGTACAATAAAACCTGTGTAATCTGTACTGCTGGTCTACGTGGCCATTCAACAGAACATGACGTATAGGAGACTGATGTGAGCATGACAACTTAGTCATTGTTTATAGGGTCAAGCGGACAGCAAAGAGCCGGGGACACAACTTCGTATAAAAGATCCGCCGAAACAACCCTCATAGTAACACTGAAGGCACTCCAGCAGTCGGTCACTTTACAATAAAGGGACCCCGTGCAGGGGACGTTGAAGCTGTACTCTAATTTATCGAACCCCCGTTAACAAAAACAAAATAGACTAAAAACATTATAAAATATTAACAGAACACATGACATACATATAAAAATGCTTAAATGTTATAATAATAATACATAGAAAATCCTAGTGACCAATTGGCAGAAAGCGTCCAATATCCCCAAGCTAACCCAACAGACCCCATACACAAAGGAGGGGGTTTGGGAGAGTTTTAAAAAAAAACGATAGGTGACTGGTATAGCGAAGAAGATGGTAGATTAATAGAACAGATTAGAAACGAGAAAGAACAAATGAGAATGACAGAAACAGTGGTAATTTAAAGCACTAAATTTCCACAAAGTTGGGATACAATTTATACAGAAAAGCCCGGCACCCCAACGGAACTTACCACAGGAGACACAACACAATGTAACAACAGAATAGTACGGTTAACGAGAGGTTATCTATTTCGCCAAGTGACATACAAATGCACGTACAAACAGTTATTACAGAAGGTCGACACCGGGGACAAATATTTTCCCGTGGCCATCGAGAATCAAATGGAACACAGGTTGACTCCTTTCACGCTAGGAAACATTGATGCGACTGAGGCATTATGCCGTCCCATGACAATGATGAAGAAGACAAGCTGTTGTAGAAGCTCCAGGAATAAGCAAATTCGCCTCAAGAAACAAGGACTATAGTAGTAAAGGTACAGTTTTTGTTTCTATAAACCTTGCAGTCGTTAGTTAGAGAGGCGCTAGGGACTTTCCTCATTACAGAGCCAACTTTCTAAGGGCGGTGCCCATCTCCTCTTCCTTGCTTCGTTTAAGTTTTCCCCCGCTACAGAGCAATTACGTAGCTAGCCAAACACAGCTGACTGTGACAATGCAGCAGCCGTCTTCTCTCTGTCGCTCCTTTACTTTCTATAATGGACTTGAGCAGTAGACAAATAAAACACAGGAAACTCGCGATCCTGGCAAACTACAAGAATTTTAGTGATCAACTGTATATATACATATTCTGATGATTATCTGATGGCTTATTTTTTTTGTATCAATCTCTCTTCCTGCTTGTGCATTGAGCTGTCACTTGAAATAGTATCGGCGCTATACAAGACTGCCATCATCATCATCATCATCATCATCATCATCATCATCATCATCATCATCATCATCATCATCACCACCACCATCAAGTGTCGGCTATTTTTTAATTACACGGTGACACGAAGTCAGTGTGCGATATTTAACGGCTTAAGTTTTCTTTCTAAACAACAGAAATCTCGATAAATGCTGTTTCACAACCGCAGAATCTTTGTGGAAACAAGAGTGAGCGTGCATCAGCTTTGTCTCATTTAATTGATGGAAATTTAAATCGGGAAGTGTCTAAAAACGCGTTTATTCCAACTAGTGGATAAAAAACAACTCAGGACGCAGTCGACGTCTTGTCACACAATAAATGATTAAAATGAATCATTGAGAATCTTTAACTTTACAGTACAGTAGCTCTGCCCAAAGCCTTATTAAAGGTTGATGGGATCTATCTGGTGACATTTAAGCAAGTGCATAAACGTGTAGTCCACTTCTTCTAATTCAGTGTTAATGCGTTTTCAGAGTTGTATTTAAAAAAACAAGAGTCGTACACGTAAGCTCTGCTGTTAATCTGTTAAATAAGAGTGGATCTGTGCAGGTCAGTGTTGCTCTTTAAGCTTATTGTCTGCGGTCCTAGCCTTACATGGATAACGTTGTCCATCACGTTTTAGCGGTTCATTACGTCATGGTGAGTCGTTGAGCCGGACATTGTGATGGTTCCTATGATGGCCCTTAACACATATCTTCCAAAGCCACTAGTAGTTTCTTTCGCAGTAGGTCGAAATTTTTCTTTGCAAATGTATCACTCACAAATACTTGTTTCAAAACTGTTGAGGTAGGACAGAGAAGAAAATCTAGGAAGCTATTACAATGGGTTGAAAACTTGATTTTGCAATGTGTAGATTTCTTGAGCTATGCCAATTTGTATTTGTATCTCGCCTTTTAGTGTCCATATTAATGCGATTGAATTCATTTTTAAATATTGAAAAGTACCTTCTAGGAGTGCCTCTTCCTACGCATTGCGAACAGCGACTATCGTGATCAATATTAATAGTGCCAGTAAATTATACTTGTTTGAATTGTCAGGTTGTGGGCAGATAAGGGTTAATGATGTCTAAGGGAATATAATAAGAATGCTGTCAATAGGATTAGCACCTCACTGTCTCCATCAGATGAACCACTTTCAATGTTTTACGCCCTGTCTCTGAAGTATTGTGTTTTTGATTACAGATTTAGCGGATAGTTCGAAAATCGTGGGCATGACGTGAAAAGTGCAGATTGAATATGATTGGAATGCTTTCTTGTTATGCAAAATCACTGCAGGTGAGGGCTGTTACAAAATACTCTCTCCGCTGCACTCGTTCTGATAATCAGTCCAACGTTGTTTGTGCGTGCAGCTCTACTGCACGTTTCCATTGTCAAGAAGGTGATTTCAGCAGATATTAACGGAAGTTGAACTGAAGGATATATTTTAACATTAAAGCAACCCAGGGACCCCTTCTATAGTACGCAGTATTTCTACATGCTCGGAGCGCTGGACAACCGGTGAACAACTGTGGTGAAAAGAGATGACTCTTTGAGCATGCACATGCATTGGGTGTTTAGCTCCTTCTGAGATCAAGTTCTAATGACTCGCCGCAGCACTTCTGAATGCCTGAGTACAGTATGTGTCCCAATGAACTGGGGGATAATTGTTACAACATCGAAATAGATGTGCTGTGAACAGCATTACTGCAAAATGTGACTGCAGAGACATTATTGTAACAGCTATGCACGGTATAAATTGACGGTTTGCAACATTTGTATGGAACCTAAAAGATGAAATGGAGATCCCTTTCTTCGACACCACCTGCGGCGATATGTACGTGCATGAGTGCAGCATTTTCCTTGTTGTTAATTAGGCCTTGTAAAACCTCGTGGCAACATTATTAAACGCCACAGTTTTAAAACTTTGAGGGGTAAAATGCGAGGGCTGCATTTTCCTTGCAGTTAAGAGTCCGTTGTGAGAACAACTGGTTGCAGCATAGAAAACCTGAGCTGCAAAATGTGCATGACTGTTGGACTTGTGCACTGAAGGTTAGCCCTTCTTTTGAGTGGATTTTGTGATCAACGTCAAGCGGCACAAGATGGCAGTGGTGCTGGGAGACTTGGGAGATTTTACTTTGACCTACGTGGCGTCGTTTTTTCTGGAGCACTTCCCATGCTGGTGCGTACCGTAGAATTACGTTATTCAAATTTAAAAAGAAAACCAACTGCTTTATATTTGGCAGTTTTGTTCAGGCGTAATTACAGACGTACGTAAAGATCCATTGTGTTCTTGATTTAATCTTTCGTTTTTAATGGATAATTTATAGTTTAGTTTTTCGTTAATTGTTACTGACTACTAATTATAATGGAGAGGTTTAAATTTATGTTCTAGGTATGGGTTTCTTATGGTTTAAATTGTAATGTTGATTGCAGGGTAGGTTTACATTATTTCTGCAGTCGTTGTTTTCATATTTTCGTTCTGTGTGTTTTTTTTAAATTTAAATTATTATTATTTAGAATTCGGTTCTGTTCCGGCTTGCATTCAACTTCGAAAACTGACAGCGGTCGGTATGCCCGAACGTATAGAGCGGAGGTCACCTGAAAGACCTTTCGTCTAACGGAGCTTACATGCCCGCTGTAACACCCCGGTCTAACCCTCACCTAGAAATGTCCCCCGGGAAATGCATGCGAACATTACATTACATGGTTATAGTTTTAGGTCCAGCGGACTCTTTTGAGCCAAATCAGGACCAAATGTAGCAAAGGATTACTACTACTACTACTACTACTACTACTACTACTACTACTACTACTACTACTACTACTACTACTGCTGCTGCTGCTGCTGCTCACGCAAAATGTTTGCGCAAAGCGGTTCTCTCACGCACGTACGTCCGTTTGCCTCATTTATAGCGAGCGCACATATCCATATGTTCCTCATATATTTTCTGGAAAAATGTATCGAGTTAAAACAACGAATTTTGCCCGCTTTTGCATTAACGTGGCCAATAGTTGTTCGACTTTTATGTTTTCCCCTGTTAGCAATCGGCAGCAAACGCAAAAGGCAACCGTTAGCACAAAGCTGAACGCTGATCCTCAGGGTTTGTTGTCCAGCGACACCGCGCATAATCCTCTACGAGATTTCATGCGAGCACGTCAATAACATGGACAGCAGTAATAGTAAACAAGCTGAGGACGTCGATGCCGCCATCAACCAGGTCACCACGGTCAAGATGTCAATCCATGTGCTCAAGCCACACCCACTACCCTCTCCCATCTCTTCCGCCTTCCACCCCCTGCACCCCCATTCCGCCCCTCTCCCCTCCTCTTCCCTCCCATCCACCAGTCATTTTCTATCCAGTTCATAAAAGACCACTTTGGGTGTGGTGTCCGGGCAGAGTATCGTCCTGCCTGTCTGGCTGGCATGGATAGTGTGGGGTTGTTGAAATCGTGTGAACGGTATCGGCTTCTTGCCCTTTTCTGGTAGTGTTGTTTTAAATCTTGTACGCCGTTTCCCATCAGCAAGATATTGTGCCAATTGTGTTGATGGGTACGTTGTTTGGACACCCTTCAAGCCAGCGTACCTTTAAACCCAAATCGATTGTCGTCATATAACGCTTTTACCTGCTTACAGACCTGCGCAATTTGCTATGCCTAGACCCACCGCCGTAGCTCGCCGGTAGAGCGTTCGTTGGTCTGGCACGCCGATGACCCTGGTTCAAATCTCGTGGTGGGTAAGACAAAAGCGGCTACTTTCCCACTACCTTAAAATCATGAATGTTCTGGTGGTTCAGTGTTGTTTGAGGTCTCTACCGTACCCCCCTCTTTGCTGGGGTAGTTATTCCCCGCTTGCCGTATCGCCCCAGTGGTGAGTGTAGACGTTAATCTTAAATGTTCATTCGATATTCATGCTATCTAGCCATTCAGGTTCAGTATGCACGGGGTGGAACCGACGGTCGCCCAGGAAGCATACCTCACTAGCGTCATATGAGACTAGATGACTAAAAAACCGGCACCATACACTGCGTAGGCTTACGTTGTTCTCTCCACTGTGAGATGTGCTCGGCGCGCGGCCATTCTCAGCTACGCTGTGTCAAGTCACGTACTAGAGCAATAAGCTCGTGACACTGCCTCCTTTGCTGGACACACACCTTTTTGTTCTGTAGGAGAAAGAAGGGGTTGGGGAGAGGGGTGGCAGTTTGTGTGTGGATCTTAACTTCCGGGAGGTTTGTGTATGGGTCTTACTTAACTTCGGATCTTCTCCATCCCATCCCTTCTCCCACACCTTAACAAACACTGCAATAATTGCCTGTCCGTCTTTTCGCGGCCGCTCTAGCTCTAACAGTCCACATTGAAGATGCTGCTGTAGATTATTAAATCGATCTTCGGACCACTGCCTAAATAGCCTGTAAAGCTCTGGCAGTATGAATTATGAAAATAAATCATCGTCATCATCATCATCATCATCATCATCATCATCATCATCATCTTCTTCTTCTTCTTCTTCTTCTTCTTCTTCTTCTTCTCCTCCTTCTCCTGCACCGATACACATTGGTCGAAGGCTACTAGAAGCATTCTGTAGTAGTCGCCTCAACAGGCCATAAAGCAAGCTCTCGTGCTTCAGAACACTGCTTCCTATACGCTTCAAGCCCTATGAGCATTGACCAATGAACTCATGAAAATATAAAATGTAAGTTTCGTCTCCTCTAGGGGAAGAATTAGGTCAAACTGTATTTGTTTCTAGGTGAACTGTCTTTTACGAACCGTTTTAGAATGTTTTTGAACCGTTTGTTGACGCCGGATAGTGTCCTCACTTGGTATCATACAATTTAAGAATCCAAGAAGGCAAATGGGTTTTTGAGACGGACAGAGGGAAAATTGGAGAGCCACATTTGGTATATATATTTATAGTGAAATTGCGCTTTTTCCGTCACTATAGAGCTTGAAGCGTATAGGAAGCAGTGCTCTGCAGCATGAGAGCATGCTTTATTTGAGGCGACTACTAAAGCGTGCTTCTGGCAGCCTTCGACTACTGTGTACCGGGTGTCTCCTTCTTCTTCTTCTCCGTTGGCGTGCCGGGGGTTTCAGTATAAATAGTATCCCCACTTTCTGGAAATTTAATGCTTTAAATTCCCACTGTTGCTGGCTTTCTCCTTTGTTCTTTCTCATTCCTACTCTGTTCTTTCAATCTACTATACTATCTTCTTCTTCGCCAGACCAGTCACCTCCTTTTTTCTTGAAAACTCTTCCGGGACAAAACTCCTCATTTGTGTGTGAGGTCTGTTGGATCAGCTTGGAAATATTGGAAGTTTTCTGCCGGGTGGTCACTGGAGGCTTCCTATGATGTTATTATTTGGCAATGTAGGCATTTTATATGTATGTGTTTTGTTGATATTTTATAATGTTTATATTCTATTTTGTTTTTGTAAACGAGGGTTCGATAAATTAGAGTATAGCCTCAGCGTCCCCTGCGTGGGATGTCTTTATTGTAAAGGAACCTGCTGGTGGAGTGCCTTCAGTTTTGCCACGGGGTTGTTTCGGCAGATCTTTTATGCGGATCAGGGGCGAGTCCTCTTTCAGCGAAGTTGTGGTCTTGATTTTGTGGTCCTGATTCGGCTATACTGGTCCTGATTTGGCTCGGAAGAGTCCGCTTGACCTAAAGCAATAATCATGTAATGTAATGTCTTCTTATTATTCTTCTTTTCTTCTTCTTCGGTGTCGTGTCTAGAAGACCTAGAAGAATGGCTACCGAGTTATTGTCTTGAAAGAGTCACGAGAAAGTCACTATAGCTATGTGCTATTGCCTCGGTGGAGAAAGAGCAAGAGTCCGAAGAAAGGCGGTCAGCTTCAACGCAGGGAGGAACCCTAATGACAATGCTACTCTCGCGTCACACTGCGTAGCTGAGACAGGCCGAGGCTAACGTTCGCCTCTCCACTTGTGAGAGGGCACTCGGCCAATCTCAGCTGCGCTATGTGCTCTCTCGTTAGTGATTTTCTATATAGACACAGGACGACTACGACGGTGCAGGATTCCGCGGCATTATCACCAAGGGGTCTAGCATGCGATCTCTCTCTCTCTCTCTCTCTCTCTCTCTCTCTCTCTCTCTCTCTCTCTCTCTCTCTCTCTCTCTCTTTCTCTCTCTCTTTCTCTCTCTCTCTCTTTCTCTCTCTGTCTGTCTGTCTGTCTGTCTGTCTGTCTGTCTGTCTCTCTCTCTCTCTCTCTCTCTCTCTCTCTCTCTCTCTCTCTCTCTCTCTTTGAAAGGAACAAGTTGTCTTAATGCAAACAAGCCCTTCGTTGGTTTTACCCTCTTCCCTACCCTCTTTAAAAACAATGTAGATTTGTGCGGTGTTAATTGTGCAGGTGTATATATGTACAGACGAAGATATTTACCTATATGCATTCCACTATCACTAAATATTCACTAGCAGCATTTGGCTCAGCAGACACCATCAACGAATGTACCTCTATGGTAGATCTTGAGCGTGCTTGAAATTTAAACATGAGAATGGGCTTTATGCACAACGTATTCTCATCATTTGGCCATAGGCTGTTTGTTGCTCAGTACTTCATAGCTCTATGACCTTACGAACACACATTCTTCTAAAAGAAAACATTTTTAAAAAGTCGATTTATTGATATTGGTTTTTTTTCACTGTTCAAATAGTATGATTGGATTCAATAACTTCTTTTTCTCTCAAATGTGTAATTATGAGGTGTGTGTTTAGTGCCCGTCAGAAGTGCTATAGTATTATTATTATTGTTTACACATTGTTTTGAATACATCCTATTCTATCCTATTCTATTCTATCCTATCCCGTAACTCGAAAGTCTTCCAGTTTATAACAACCAATGATCTCCATTGCGACGACACGACAACTTGGCATCCGCTCGTATTTACCTCTATTCTTCGATTAACAATGTTTTCTGACGTCCTTAAAAAAATCATCCACTGAGCAGATTTTCTTACTCAGAATAATCTACGAGAAATACTTACAGCACCAACAACTTCTGCATCGTGTGTTTGTAGGCTTCAAGAAAGCGTTGGACCGAGTCTGGCATGCCGCTCTGTGGGCAACTATGAGAGTGTACAAAACAAGCCCTAACATTATTGAAGTCATCAAAAGTCTGTATGACAAGGCTACCAGTGCAGTCCTCCACAACAGCGCCATCGGGAAATGGTTCAGAACAACAACCGTGTGCGTACCCTCCCTAACACTCTTCAAAATCTTCCTAGAGCGCATCATGTCAGATGCCCTTGCCGATCACGAAGGCACAGTCAGCATGGGGGGTAGAGCAATCTCCAACATTCGTTTTGTGGATGACATTGATGGATTGGATGGAGAGGAACAAGAACTTGAACAGCTAGTATAGAGGCTTGACACCACCTCCAGAGCCTTTGGAATGGAAATAAGTGCAGAGAATACCATAATAATGACAAACAACACCAATGGCATCTACAAGGACATCAAAATCCAAGACCAAACCCTCAACACGGTGCACAGCTTCAAATATTTAGGAGCAATTGTATCAGACCATGGGTCCCGACAGGACGTCCTCTCCAGGATCGCACAAACAATTGCTGCCCTGACAAGGATGAAGCCCATTTGGACAGACAGGACCATCAGTCTACATTCCAAGGTAAGGTTGCTGCGCTCCCTTGTCACCTCCATCTTCCTATACTCTTGGGAAACAAGGACTCTCAAAGCACACCTACAACGAAGAATACAAAGCATGGAGATGAGGTGCTACAGAAGACCTGTGCATTTCCTTTACCCAGCACATTACCAATGACGAGGTCCGACAGAGCATCACACAAGCCATTGGACAACACGATGACATGCTCATAGTGGTGAAGAAACGGAAACTCCGATGGTATGGCCACGTCAGCCAAACATCAGGCCTTGTAAAGACCACCCTACAAGGCACGGTGCGAGGAAGCAGAAGAAGAGGGAGACATAAAAAGAGTTGGGAGGACAACATTCGAGAATGAACTTGCTTGGCACTGAGCGAAGGGTGCTGGGGACAGAGAAAAATTGAGTACGCTGGTTAAACGATCATCTGTGGTGCCCCAACGACTTTCGAGTTACGGTCTAGGATAGGATATGATAGTAGTTAGGCTAAGTGAATGCGTAACCGTTTGGTTTGATTAAGGCCAAGAAGATAGTTTACTATCGAACCCACAGTACTAAGTGCTGCCTGCTAACTCAGCAGCACTACACGCAATTGCAATATACCGCGCAAAATGACTTTTACCTCAGGAAGGAAGTAGTAAAACGGACAATTTCGAGTGTAGTACGGGATAATCGTTTCTGACTGAACTGGGTCAGCGGGCGATTTCTGACTGTGGAGCTCACATGATGACATCTTAAGGGAGGCGGCGTAGCTTTGCTGGTATAATGTGGTACTCAGTCGCAAGAAGAGGGAACCTTTCCAAACACTGAGTGGTCATCTGTAAAAACGGAAAATCGTCATTGTGAACGCTGTTATTAGTTCTTGTATACATTCTTCCGATAAACTTTGTAAATGTGTCCATACTTTAAAAGGGAACCATGAACGCCAATCTTATATTAGGCACACGTTGTTTTATTGTTGTTGTTGTCGTTGTTGTTTCTTTTCGGCAAAGAAGTAAGGTACCAAGAAGGAATCTAAAAGCATGGGAACTGAAAGTAAGGGAAGCAATGTTGTTTAGATATTTGTTTAGTATTTGCCCGCAGAATTTTGAGCCTACCAGATGCTGCAGATGGAAAGCTTAAAAACCATCAACACCGTAAACACGGACTAACATGCAGCAAGCAACAGCAGTGCCACAAGTCTCGAAAAGGTAGAGAGAGGATCTGAGTATGTCTTTCTTACAGTCACAGTTCATACAATGAAGAAAGGGATACTATGTAGGCCTGTGGTGTTTAGTCTTCTAAAGTACTCAACTCATCGGCCTATATAATATAAGCTCTAGAGTCAATCGATACGACTGGAATTGACAGTTGACTAAGTGAGGTGATGCCTCTCTCTCTCTCTCTCTCTCTCTCTCTCTCTCTCTCTCTCTCTCTCTCTCTCTCTCAATTCAATTCAATTCAATTCAATAATTTTATTTAACGTCTATTCACAGTTTGTGATATTAGACCATACACGCAAGCATACACACAATCACACGCAAAATGCAAAAAGCACATCCAAGGATCAGACAAAATAATCACAAAAATTTGCTCACTGGAGACTGGCTAATAATTTGTACTATGGTAATAATTGTTGGATACTGCAGCAGTTCAACAGTGGAATGTTCACTTGTTTTAATATTTTTGTTTATATATTATGAAGTTAATATGGGGCAAGTTTTTAACAGATGTTCAACGGAAATTGGTTGAGAACATGGACACATAGCATCAGCTAAAAATTTAGTATTCCATGAGTTGACTCTTAGCTTATTGATTATTCTACACAAGTTTCTAGAACATGAGTAATGATCTATTCCAGTACTTTGTGATAAGGTGGAGTACATTGATCTTTCTACCAACGAAATGAGTTCTGATGCAGATGGTCTAACAATGTTGTTGTCACATACAGAGAATGACCCTTCCTTTGCTAAAGTATCCACAACTTCATTAAAATAAATGCCACAATGTGAAGGAACCCAACAAAAAGAAATTCCTACACCATTTGACATAATAGCATGAATTAATAATCTAATATCGAAAATAATGTCTGATCTAGTTTTACAATACCAATTTTGAAGGGCTTTGAGAACAGCTTTAGAATCAACACATAAAACTTATGTTATAAAAGGCAATAGAGGCGTTGCTAATAGTGTCCAAAGCCATTAAAATGGCACACAATTCTGCTGTGAAAATTGATACATTCTTACCAACATAATACGATTTTTTTATTTTTAGATCAGGAATGGTAAAACCGGCACCAGCAAGTAAAGTTTCAGACACAGATCCGTCTGTATAAATTTTTAAATGATTACCATACGTTCTTTCCAAATGTTCTCGAACCCCAGCTGTTAAGACATTTACATTTTCACCTTTCTTAACCGAGGTATAATCAATATCAAAATTAGCACTTAAATGTTCCCATTGTGGGATTTTCGGTACACTTGGTAAAACAGGAATATCAGAAATGTCAATGTTGCACTTGTCTAAAATGGCACTAACATAGTTTTTAATGGGTTGTAGATACGGTATAGATTTTGCTCGTTTTGGATAATCTACATTGCTGTCGACAAAAATCTCATCATGAACAGAATTAGGAACGGCCAAACTCCGTATAACATATCTAGCAACACTTAATTTTTGATTTTCTGTAAAAGAGAGTTGACGAGCTTCCCTATATGATTTTAGTGTATTAGAGTGTACAGGTACACCTAAGGCTAATTTAAATGCTCTGCTATCTAAGCTTTGTATTTTTCTTAACAATGTTGCTGGAGCTGAAAAATACACTTCCTGACCGTATGTGAGTACCGATCTAACCAACGACGTTGCTAAGTGAATTAATGTATATGTATCTTGACTCCATGGCTGAAAACATAACAATTTTAGAAAATTCAATCTTTTGGATGCTTTCTTGATTAAATATTGTATATGGCATAAATATTGTATATTGTATATCTCTCTCTCTCTCGCCGATGACACCTCATTACACTCCAGAATTACATAACTGCGTAATTCAAATGAAATACAGGAATGGACTGAATTTAATCACATGACACTGAATTCTGACAAAAACAAAATCCACGTTAATTACAACAGACAAAAAAGGCAAAGTTCCTCTATGAAACGCCCTCCCTTAAAACTTTGCAACAAAATAGCTGAAGTACAATTTTTTAAACTTCTTGGCGTGACATTAGACAAAAATTTGTCTTGGTTGAAACATATTTTAAATGTTAGTAAAACTATTTCTAGAAGGACTTATCAATTATCAATGATTAAACATTTTTAAAATTTGCATTCTTGGGACATATTCAGCCATTTATTGATTATTCTTCATCCATTTGGAATACTGCCAGTGACAACGGCATGAAGCCTTTAGTTAGGATTCATACATATGCAATTAAAATGGTTATTCTGAAGAACCAAATCTCTCTGAATGATTACGAAAAGATCAATGCATTACCTCTTGCCAAAAATTAGGAATTAGAAAAAGGAATTTTCATGCACAAGATCCTTTCTGGTAATGTACCCCCATATCTTTCTTCTCGGTTTTTTCTAGGAAAACTGCCAGATTTTCAACCAAACTAAGTATTTCTTTTCCAAGAATTGATCTGTTTAAAACCAGTCTGTCATATTCAGGTTCCACTTTATGGAATAAATTTCCAGACGTTCTTCGCAGTTCAGTCACCTACTACACACAACCTTTAGAAAACAACTTTTACAACACATTAAAACTTAGTTACGTAATTGGAGTTCTACATTAATAACATTCATTAGGTTGTTTTAAATACGTTTTGCGTGCTTATGTGTACATGTGTATGTTTATGTGTGCACAGATCTTGATTGTATTGTTACATTGTGATGTTATTGTTTTAAAATTAATTTGCTATTGGTACAAGCCCCAAGGGCAAGACGTAAAAAAGCACATCCAGTGCTTACTTTTACACCCTTGTTAAATAAAATTGTTCTATATTATCTTATCTTCTCACTCCTATATAAAGGGTCAGAAAGCGGAGTGGGGATGGAGAAACATTAATTATTTATCTCTGTGTGTGTGTGCGTGTGTGTTTATGTGTGTGTGGCTGTGTGTGTACTGTTAATTAATGTACATATTTCTGGTTTAGCATTTTCTGCTAGGCATGATTTTGTTTTACATATTTTATTTTGTTTTAATTTTAATACTATTGCTTTTTATAGTGCATTGTAAAGCGTGGCGAGCCCATGCTTGTTGGGGTACCACGCTATATAAGTCTACTGTATTATTATTATTATTATTATTATTATTATTATTATTAGTATTATTATTATTATTATTATTATTTAATGAAAAGGCGTTGCTTAAAATTTAACGGTGTTTTTGAAACAGATTTTAAAAATTACCTAAAGAAATACTTCAGTAAGCAAATAAACTAAAAGCTAGATAGCGCTCTTGTTATGAGCAGCATACAATTTTAATCATAAATTCTGAGACGGCTTCCTTATCTATTACTCCTTTTTGCATACCCTTCAGTTCCTACTGTACTCTGCTGGTCCTGATTTGGCTCGGAAGAGTCCGTTGGACCTAAAGCAATAATCATGTAATGTAATGTACTGTACTCTGTACAGAATTCAGTCAATACCGTTCACTTTCAGTTTCTGCATATTTCTGCTTACTCCGCACAAATGTGTGCATTTAACAGTGCAGGAGGACGGCGGCGTGGCTTCATGGTAATTTTTCTTACAGAGGGGGGTCGGCGAACTGAAAGAAGACCCAGGGAACTGCCCTGTCCATTTAGGAGCTTCCATCCTAGCAAAAGCCTCTATTCATCATGAATGTTGGTCCGAAACTTCTAGCTTTCTTATACGATGAGTGAAGTCTCTGGCTGCCTCTTAGCTTTTAGACCTCAGACGTCAATGAGCATGGACCCGCTTCTCAATTTCTGCAGTTTTAGCGCCATCGATGTTTTTGTTCAACGGCCGTCTGAAATTCATCCTAAGCGATGTTTCATTCCGCGGTCGTCTGAAGTTCGTCTGATGCGCGATCGATAGATATATATTTTTTTATGCTTAGAGGTCTTCTTCTTTTTACAAGTATGAATAATGAACATAGCTTAGGTAATAATAATAATAATAATAATAATAATAATAATAATAATAATAATATAATAATAATAATAATAATAATAATAATAATAGGCACTTGCCCTTTTTAACGAATAATTTAAAAGATGCAAACATTCTTAGGCACACACATGCGCGCCCACATATGCTAATTTAAATTAAATTAAATTTAAACATAAATAAAAGTAGGAAGAGTGAATGGGGCGGGTTGGGGGAGAGAGAGAGTGTGTGTAGATAAGGGAGAACGAACATGGGAGGTTTGGTGTACAGAGTTGTTTTGGCAGATTAGACATCATGCAGCATTGTGGAAAGAGGTGAGTTTTAAGGGCAGATACTACTCTTGTGCGTTATGCTCTGCATTGTGGCCTTTGTGCTACAGCTTCTATGAATACTTATGTGCGGCAATCCCTATCGAAAGCGTAAAGAGGGACAAACACTCCTAACAGAAGTTTTGGGCACGAGGAAGCCAGACAGGAATCCATTCCTCTAGGTCCGTGTGCAGATTTCTCTCTTCATTGAAACTTTTTTCTTCTCCATACTTTCAACGTTGTAAAATATAAGTTACTCCACAATAGATAGGAAGCTGAGGTTGCTGCTTGTAGCATACCTATCTCGGACACACGACTTCGAAGCACTTTTTGAAGATTGTTGGTCGGGACGTCCCACGTGAGTCATCTCTGATTCTCTTTTTAAGAGCGTGTGGGGGCGGCATGAAAGATTCATCTTTCAAGAAAAAGGAAGTTAGTTTAACTTTCTGAAGCTGATTTGTTTTCCCTGGATTCAGAATGCAGTAGGCTGCCTCTAATAACAGCTTATATGGATAGGTTTTATAAATGCTGTTATTAAGTTCGAGTCATTTTTTTTAAAAATTCCCCTCCCCTCTTTCTTTTAGACTTTATTTATCGAAATATACACGGGTTCCTGCCATCCTCCTCCAAAATGCTGTATAATACCATGCAATCGTTGAACTGACGTAAAAAATCAGGGGCTAAGTTCATCGACGATTGTTGATTCTTCGATCCTCCCCCCTCCCTCTCTCCCCTCACCCATCTCCCACCCGCCCTCCTATTCCTTCCCCCCTCTCCAATATTTATTTTCTCTCTCTCTCTTTCTTTCTTTCTCTCTCTCAAGTATGTCGACAACAGCGATTGTGTGATCCACTTTGCTCCTTCTTGCACAACGCAGTTCCAAGATTCAAAGACTTTATAGTGCCCAATCGTGTCGTTTCTATTTCACTCAATTCTGTTCAGACCGCGAATTAACTTCCGTTCAAAATCGATCGGAAATTGCAAATGGATTCAAGCCAGCCTTACTCCGAAAGGTGGTTTCTCTTGACCCATTCCCCCCTCCCACCCCCTCCCCCCGCTGGCCCGCTGGATCGCACACGCTTGCCCATGCGTGTGACGTCACTTCCGGCATCCTCTAAACGCGCCCCACACAGCGTTATTTCTTTTCCTCGAGTCTCAGGTCTTTGGTGCGCTCCCCCGTTCTTCTGTTTTGCTTTTCTTGCTCCGTTCGATTTCATTGCGCTGTAGATTCGGACCCCCCCGCACCAGCCTCAAAAGTTGTGAGTCGCTCGCTCACTGTGCTGTTTCCATTCTGACTGTGATTGCTTGCTTGAGGAGTGGTAGGGCCGGAGGGGAGGATCGCAGAGCGAAGGACGGAGTGTGCGTGAGTTAAAGGGCGAAGGTTTAATGTCCGTGCGCTTGCTGGCTTCATCGGGAGCGGCCGTACCGGACTTGGCCGGTCAGGGAAAGATCTTCTCACTCTCACTTGCTTGTCAAGCGTGGTTTAGGTTTGTTCCTGCGCCTACTTTACTCTCTACTCTGCGGACCGCCAGGGCTATTCAAAGTCTCCCTGCTGTTGAATTAGTGCCAAAACAGCCTGATCGGGGGGCATCGATGTGATCAATTGTAGGCTTGCCTCGGGTTTCCGTGGAATCAATGGTGTGTGTGTTTTTTTTTGTTGCTTTACATCAACCAATAACGTGTGTGCCTGTGTTTGGTTGCAGCTACTTTCACTGTTGGCGTACTTTCAGATTTACGTTCTTGTATATTAGCTTTGTGTTGAGTATTGGAACGTTACTTTCAGCGAGAACGTTTGGGGCCTTGGTTTAACTCTAATAACTGTTGTTTGCAAACAGTGATTACAACTTTCATTTCTTCTCCGTAGTCTGTTGTTTAAGGTGGGGTGTTTTTCGCCTCCGAAATAACTTCTTTTTGTTGCATAGATGGATGGAGCTTCTAGTTTCTTAACTTCAATTGCGCAGTTGTGCAGTTTAACGTTGTATTTATGTCTTGAGCATTCTGATTGCTGATGGCCTGAAGCTTAAAGTGGTTTTTCTTGGATGTTCTTTTGTCTGAACAACTTGAATGACTATGTTGAAAACCTAAAGGCTTGACTCGACTGTTTCATCAAGTATAGGATTTACAACAACCGTAATTGTATCAAAGTAGAAATTAAGGCGGTGATGTAGTGTATAATGTGAAACAGATTGTGGGACAGATTAACTACAGTTCTTTCCCCCTTGGTGTGTCGGGGTTTTCTGTATAAATAGTATCCCCGCCTTGTGGAAATTTCGTGCTTTAAATTACCACTGTTTCTGTCATTCTCATTTATTCTCTCTCGTTCTTAATATATCTGTTCTGTGAGTTTATACTATCTTTTATCTTCTTCACTAGAGCAATCCCCTACCTTTTTTCTTGAAAACTCTTACAAAACTCCTCTTCTGTGTATGAGGTCTGTTGGGTCAGCTTGGGAATATTGGACGCTTTCTGCCAAATGGTTACTAGGGCTTCTTATGATATTATTATTTAGCAATGTAGGCATTTTATATGTATGTGTTTTGTTGATATTTTATAATGATGTTTTTATTCTATTTTGTTTTTGTAAACGGGTGTTTGATAAATTAGAGTATAGCCTCAGCGTCCCTTGCGTGGGATGCCTTTATTGTAAAGTGATCGGCTGGTGGAGTGCCTTCAGTTTTACCATGAGGGTTGTTTCGCCAGATCTCTAATACGCATTGGGGTGAGTCCTCTTTCAACCATGTTGTGGTTCTGATTCAGCTCTTTGCAGTCCGCTGGACCTTATAAACCATGACTAAATAACTAATTACTATTTTGGGGGGTGGGGAGGGTGGGAGTTGGGAGTGGGGGAAATTAGACAGGTTTAGCTGGGAGTGTTAACATGAACAACAGAAAGATTGGAAAAATAAAAAACATTTTGGTAGAATAAAGAGTTCAGAAAGTGCTCCAAATAAGCAATTATAATAATGCAGTGTTGAAGGTAGAAGATAGTAAAAATTAAATATTTTACTAGCTGAGTATTCATGTATTAAAGGTTCGGTACACAAATAATAGCTCATACTAGTTATAATAGTATGTTTGAAATAAGAAACGAGCCAGTGTTCAAAAAAGAAGACTTGTCGAAATTAAAACCTACTTTACTATTGATACTTAATGAAGAGTGTGGAGCACGTCGAGTGCACTTTACGAGTCTATCCGTTTTGGAGAAAGTAGAAATTCATGCTAACTTTTGCTAATAGAGGGGTGAGCAAGTTGAGTTTTTAATACAGAGCGCAAGAAACATACTATCCGAGTCTGTCTGTTTCGTTGGTAGATTTGTATTTAAAGTGCCCAACAAGGGCAAAGGGAAGTTACTCTAGAGGGGGTATAAATTAAGATCAATTTGAGCTAAAAATTAAGACCAATTTGAGCTAAAAATTTAGACCAATTTGAGCTGGAAATTAAGACCAATTTTGCGAAGAGTGCTAAAACAAAAAGTGCTGTAGTAATTGAAAGCCGTACCAGACTGCCAGTATTACCGGTAAAAAGTACAGGGGGGAAAACGTTAACAGTGGTAAAAGAACAAAGGGGTTGACATTAGTAGACGTACCTTGCTAATGGTTAGTTCTTCTTCAGAGTAAAGATGTTAAACAAAAGAGCTGTAGACCAGAAGGCCATACGAAGTTGTCCAACCGGGTCATTCCAATCTTGAGAGGGGCCATAAAGCACCAGGAACGGCGGCCATGATGGCGCCTGAAGGACGCAATAGTCTCCCCTTACCACATCCGAGTGTCGTGGGTAAGATCAAGCATGCTGGCGTCGTCAGTTCTATATATGGGGAGAGTCTCATATTTGACACTTAGCCTCTTTGCCCGTCAGAAAACCCTGCTCTTCTGTTTGTACTTGCAAGCGCTAGACGAGCTGCTCAAGGCGTTTGCAATAACTAATTGGGGTATACGTTTTGTAAAATGTTTGAGACAGCGTTGGTACTTCACGGTAGGCAGGTGTTGGCTGTTTCGCTTGCTTTCTCAAGGGGAAATGTTATTTCAGCTGCTTCTCCGATACCGAAGCGAGGTTTTTTCATACGGACATCAGTTCAATCATCCCAGCAAGCGCATTGATCCAAACTACCAGATGGGGGTTGCATGTCTCGGTCTAATTACCATGGCATAATAACCAATCACTCGATGCTTCGATGATTGCATGCAACCTCGTGCATTGAGTTTCATGAACACGATTGATTTCATAAGCATCAAAATATCGCGATATATTGAAGTGCATTAGAGCGACTATTATGCGTCAAAATAGTATGAAATATGGAGGTGCATAAGGGTGATTTACAATAGCATATGTTACGTCCATTTATTTGAAATATGATAAAATTAGGATGTTTTGCAATGCCAATTAAACGATTACGGCCGCACGGATCATTGCCTTAAAAACAGATCCTACTGTCTACCTATGACAATATCTTTCGTATCAGTATCTGTCTAATTAATCTGGTTTGACATATAAACTGTTTATTTAGTAATCCTTATGAAAGCACAGTATTTGATTTGATTAGCATGAGAGGAATTCAGGAAGAAATAACAAATACTTAGCTATGAATCTTGGACTTGTTAGACAAGTCTGTTTCACGTAATATTATATACTTCATAGCAGTATCTATGGTGTTAATTATCTGTTAAATTTTCACTTGACATACGCACACTTTTGTTTACGTAGAAATTCTTCTTCTCAGAGCAAGGCATACATACACGTGCTGTTAATGTGATAAAGCGGACTCGTCACGCATTGCGCAGTGCCCCACAGACTAATCTTTTGATACAGCCATTGGTTTCGATATCTTACACGATCGCCTCCCTGGCGTTTCGCGATGTTTGTGGAGAAAACTAATCTGTGTGAGCAGCTGGGTCAGAACTGTCAGCACCTCGGCTCATTTAGCTGATCGATGCTTTAGGCTGCTGCTGCTGCTGGGATGGGATGATGAATGAGCACAAGAAAGGTATGGAGGGAGGCGAGGGAGAGGAGAGGTGGGGAAGGAGCAGGAGTTGGGGGAGGGGAGGGGTGGGGTTCGACTTAGAACAATCCTTCAAAAGGTGTAACCTAACACATTGCAAGGATTTAGCTAGGGGTGAGGGTGGAGGTGGTTAGCTGGAAAATAATCTGTAAGAGTTTATACGAAAAGACCTATGCCAGAGCTGGGTTGGTGTTTGTGAGGGAAGGAAGTGGGGGGGGGGTAGCTTTAAGAACAATTTGAAACCTGTAAACAAGCCTTGCATAATGTTTAATGTGGGCGAGGGTAGCAAGGAATGGCTATAGAAGAAATAAACCTTGAGAGTTGTAAGGGAAGCCCAGTGGGGGTGGGGCTCCTCCTTCAGACTGTACACGCTGGGCTCAAGCTGAAGCGGGATGCGGGATGCGGGAGGCTCAGCTGAAGTTCTTACAAACCTTGACAGCTGTAAGGAACGCTGTTGTAGAACTTCTTTTTTATTGTCACCGACTAACTATTTAAGGGACCGTACAGCTGCACGCTGCACACTGCACACTGCAAGTTCGAATATTTAAGCACTGGCCTGTCGCAAACTTGTCCACAGAGTGACGTTCAGAAGCGTGTTTCAATGATCAACGTATACTTTGTTAATTGGGCAACATGCATAGGTTTGTTAAAACGGCACGCACTGATTGTCCGCACTGTCTATGAACATTTTGCCTGCCACGAAACTATCGACCAAACAACATGAAGTGTGTTAGTAGATGGCTGGAGTTTGCTTTACATATTACGCTAATATAAAGGCCAGAAGTGTTTTTGCCATTTTTGCAACTATGTTTCTTTACTTTGTTTTGCTGTTATCGAAATTTGTTGTCTGGAAACACTGTTCACAGCTATAGTGGCTCGTGTACAAACTTGCTTTTGTTTATGTAATTACCCTAGCGTAAAATGACGTTTCCATCAAGCATTTCATAGTAAGAGTTGCAACTGGTATTTCAAAATAAAGTTTCATGGTTCAGGTTTAGACTGCACAATTGCTGAGTATTGTGTATTAGGGATACGAAGGACATTATAGCTGAAGATCATCTTGTTGGAAGGAAATTACAGTGAGAACTTTCAGTGGTAGGTATGGCAGACTGTATCTCTAGTTTTCTCTATTCATCGATTCTACTCTGTCTTCAGTTACGCAGTAGACGGTTTGATTAATCAGGGAGGTCGGACATGGAGGGGGGTGGGAGGAAGAGGTTTAATAGACCGAATGGACGCAACGATGGAAAAGACGCGACTGAGGCAAGGCGGTTGTAGATTTTAAAACCTGTTGCCCCATCTCTCTCTCTCTCTCTCTCTCTCTCTCTCTCTCTCTCTCTCTCTCTCTCTCTCTCTCTCTCTCTCTCTCTCTCTCTCTCTCTCTCGTGGAGTAGATTAAAAGATTTGCAGCTCATTTCTATCGTTTGCTTCTTTTCTTTCTTTATTCTTTTTTTAAAGGGGAATTGTTAAAATGTGGAGTGTTTTTAAGGTCATCTGTAAAGTTTTGAAGCGTGTTGAACTAAACAGCATGATGTGCTTCGATTAAATTTGGAAAGTTTTAAACCAAGCGTCGAGGACGTCCCCGAAAGAGAAAGAGTAGAAAATAGGCATTAGGTAAAAAATCTGGTGAAAGTTTTGGAATTGTTTAAAATTTGGATAGTTTTAAACCAAGTGTCGAGGACGTTCCCGAATGAGAAAAACAATAAAAAGGGCATTAGACACAAAAAAAACCTGGTGATGGTTTTGGAATTGTTGTTATATCTTAGTTATTTTCGTTGTTTTGGGATCTGTTGATGAAAGTGGTGGCTGGTCTATACGTTAAATTTTGGAGATTTTTTTATGTCTGAGTTTAACAATCTTCTTCCTCTTTGTTCTTCTTGTTCTTGTTCTTGTTCTTGTTCTTCTTCTTGTTCTTCTTGTTCTTGTTGTTGTTGTTGTTGTTGTTGTTGTTGTTGTTCTTCTTCTTCTTCTTCTTCTTCTTCTTCTTCTTCTTCTTCTTCTTCTCCATCTTCTCCATCATCATCATCATCATCATCATCATCATCATCATCATCATCATCATCATCATCATCATCATCATCATCATCATTCTCCAAAACCACCTCTTCCCTCTCTTCTCTCTTTCCTCGTCTCCTTTCTGCTTCATTTCCTCTTAGGGCCTTCTCTTCCACCTCCTTAGCAACTTAACGCTTGCTCAGTCGCCTTTAATCCAAAGCTAAAATTCGTCCTTTTTTGGGGACGGGGCGGGCAAGGAAAGATGTATGATGAGGTCGGGTGAGGTGGGGGAGGAAAGGGGCATTAACATCAAACTGGTCACAACTGGAGAATCTTCTCTCTTTCTCTCTCTTCTCTCTCTCTCTTCTCTCTCTCTCTCGCTCTCTTCTCTCTCTTCTCTCTCTCTCTTCTCTCTCTCCCCCCTCTCTCCCCCCTCTCTCTTCTCTTACTCATCGATTTTTCCTCTGGGCCGGTCGATACATTTTTAATAACCGGGGAGATTGATCATGTCGCTAGCAAAGAACACGGGTGGACTCTCTCAGGAATCAAACATTGTGCTAGCTGGTTCTTCTTCTCCTTCTTCTTCTTCTTCTTCTTCTTCTTCTTCTTCTTCTTCTTCTTCTTCTTCTTCTTCTTCTTCTTCTTCTTCTTCTTCTTAAAGCAGAAATATTCGTGGAATGGAAATGAGTGAGTCCACGCACACAAAAGCAAGCTTCTGGAATAGAGGCGATAGAGTAAACTTCTCGATTAAAGGATTCTGAGAGATTCTGAAAGATTGATGTCTTTGTTCCAGAACTGTTGCTGAATGATTGCTTCTGCTGAAATGGAAACGATAGAATATGAGTCTTTTGTGTCTTTGGAATAATGGTTTGTGACAGTCTAAAACGGTCGAGTTTTTGCTATAGTTTGTTTCGAACAGAGTTTTTCTTAAAACTTGCAAGAGTTATTGTGAGTATGGAGTGATGAGTGATGATGATGAGTTATTGGGAGTGACGATGAAAAAAGGTTTTCTGGAATGGTTTAGGTGCAATTATGTTTCTGAGTTGTGGATATTGTTGGTAGACACCGCCATGGTTCTTGGTTAGGTTTAGGTGTGTGTGGGGGGAGGGGGCGTGTGTGTATGTGTATTTGTGTTGAGTGTGTGTGTTGAGTAAGTGCGTGATTGAAGGAGATATTCTATGAGAGAGGTATTCAGTGATATCAATCAATCTTTAATTTAATATCTGTTCACACATTTAGGTGATATTAGACATCATATTCAGTGATATCATACTGTTACCTTAGGCTTGTTTCAGAAGAGAGGTTTTCTTTCTTAATGGAAAAGGACTGTGTTGTTAAGGTACTACTACTACTGCACCTATTGGGTTGCGTGTTTTGGTCGGTTGTGCTATTCGTTGTGTTTTATTTAGCAGGAAAACATCAGGTGGAACTAATCTATAGGTCATCGGTGACGTTGCTACTACTTTGGGGTGCACGAATCATTCTATGCCTTTGTCTTTTAGGGAGATTAGCTTTTTTCTATATCTGTGCCCTAACTTTAACATGCTGCACCTCCTCTAGAGCCTGTGTAAAGCCAGTATCCCGGGGGCTCATATTGGCACGTGTAAAGGTGTGACAACATTTGGTGCAACTGTTCATGGACTTTGAACTTCAATATGTAAAATATGTGAATTGACGTTTAAATGCTTGGACACTGGTGATATCATCTTTTGAGGATATATATATATAACGACTCCTCTGCGGAACTATAGTATAAATACTGTGGTGTTGTGCACATTGCAGAGTGTCCTTAATTGGAAAAAGACGTTCAAATATGTGCTATTTCTGATGCTGGCATAGGGAAAATGCATTTCTAATGCGACTGGTGCTGAACATTTGTTCACAAACTTTAACCTTGTGTCTGTAGATAGAAAACTCTTGACACAATATTGAGTGAGAATGACGTAATACAGTTTGGATGACCTCCCCCAGTGCCTTGTGGGACAGCTTTGTGCAACGGACCTTGCTGTATGGCTCGAGGCTACAGTAAGTTGGTCACTTATACAGTGATTCAGTTTCTCAGTTTAAATGTCAATGTGTTCCTTCCCCCTCCTTTTGTTAGCGTCATTTTGTAGTCATAACCCATATTTTTGTGTCATTGATGGGGCAACCAGTGTTCCAAGATGTTAGAATGGTCTTTTTGGTGTTTTAAAGTGCATTTTGATGGTGGCGAATGCGGCTGTTTGATGGTGTTGTTTGCAATGTACCTGAACAGCGAATGCAGATGCGCTATTTCCCCACTTGCTCAGTGGATAATGATTTTTTTCAAATATGTGTTTGTTACTGGATTTGTTTGTTGTGCGCAAACCACAATAGTGCACGCATGAAGCACCGCATTATTTTCCCATTGTAATTGTTATTTTAAAAGTTTTATACATTTGCTTTTCTGTCATTATCCGTTTAGGTTTCTTTTGGTCACAAATTGTATCCTTATGTTTGTACGTTCTTGAAGAAGAATTCAAAGCTAGATACCATTGATTGATGGCCCGGGACCGAGCAAACTCGTGCAGACCAAAATGACGGAAAATTTAAAAGATTCAACAGCGATGTAGGTTCGGGTCGGGTGGAGCGATTTAAGTAAGAACAATCGATTATGGTTTTTAACATGAAAATGTAGTTTCCAACGTTTTCATTGGAAACGTGTTGTAGAACGTTTTGTTCATTTTTAAAGCTGTCTGGCAAAGTTTCTTTTCATGGAGATACATGTTTGAAATACGACGTTCTTATCATTGAAATATTCAAACTCAGGGAATGAGAAAAGTCCTATCCTATCCTATCCTATCCCGTTAATCAAAAGTCGTTGGGGCAACACAGATGATCGTTGTTTAACCAACGTACTCCATCCTTTTCTGTCTTTCTCTGTCCTCAGCAACCCTCATGGCTTCGCTCAGTGTCAAGCCAGTCCCATTCTCGAATGTTGTGTTTTCCCACCTCTTTTTCTGTCTCCCTCTTCTTCTGCCTTCTTACACCATCCCTTGCAGGATGGTCTTTGCAAGGGCTGATGCTCTGGTGACGTGGCCATACCATCGGAGTTTGTCTGATACAATGGCTCCTAAATATTTTAAGCTATGCGACGTGTTGAGGGATTGGCCTTGGACTTTCATGTACGTGTTGATGCCATTGGTGTTGTTGGTCATCGTTTTGGTCTTCTCTGCACTTATTTCCATTCCAAAGGCTTTGGAGGTTGTGTCAAGCCTCTGTGCCAGCTGTTCAAGTTCATGTTCCTCTCCAGCCAATCCATCAATGTCGTTCGCAAAACGGATGTTGGAGATTGCTCTACTCCCTATGCTGAATGTGCGAGAGAAAAGTCCACAGAGGAGAAAACCATGAAATGGCAACACGAATGCCTATCAACACTGTTTCTTGAAGTGGATTGCTCCCTCCGTCCCTCTCTCTCTCTTTCTCTCTCTCTCTCTCTCTCTCTCTCTCTCTGCGCCTCACTCTCTTCCTCTTTCTCTGTCTCCTCCCTCACTCCCTCCTCCATTTTCTTTCCCTTCTTTGTCGTGGTTCTGCATAACAATGCATCAGAGAGGGCCGCAATACCGCTCAAGACACATAACACAAACGAACATGAATTGCATTAATAGAAAATTGATTCTATAAAGTATTGTTTTCCTATTTTAAACAAACAACAACCATGTGTTCTTGATGAGAGAGCATGCCGAAATAATGCTGACGGATGAAAAACGGTGAAAGCTTGACGTTGCAGAACGAAGAAGTTGTTTTTTCTTTTCTTAAAGCTCATCTGCTGATTTAATTTGAACTTGAAGTGTGGTCATTAATTCTGCGTTCGTTGCCTGCTTAACCCCCTTGATCTTCTTCTCTCTAAACTTCGCTCCTATAGTGCATTCCACCGCCCTAGCCCAGTGGTAGAGCGCTCGCCTGGCGCACCGATGACCCAGGTTCGAATTCCGTACGTGGTGGGCCACAAAAAGGTGGCAATCACCGTCCTTCTTAGCAGTATAATTGCTCTGGTGGTTCAGTTGTTTGTATAGGACTCTACCCCTCATTCTTGGAATGGTTATCACTGTCTGCCAGATCGCCAGTGTGGGGTGTAGACGTTATAGCTCAATGTTCATGCCTTCATTCCTTTAGTGTCATGGCTCCACCGAGATATTTAAATGGTGACGTAATTAACAGTAGCAGAATAATTCATTTTAAAATAATGTTCTTGGCTTATGTACTCTGTTTGATTTCATTTGTTTTTTCTTTTTTTTTCTCAACTATCTTTTTTCTCAACTATCTTTATTGAACGTCTTATCACACAAAAGTGAAATTTAACGGATTACAACGATCTCTCTCTCTCTTTCTCTCTCTCTCTCTTTCTCTCTCTCTCTCTCTCTCTCTCTCTCTCTCTCTCTCTCATTCCGCTTTCGACCTTCGTTGGGTGAGGACGTATGTAGTGAGCTCTGGCTATATCAAGCAGTGATCAATTTTCTACTCTACTGTGATGTGCTTATGTATTGGACTGTGTGGTGACTTTCCTGTACTGGATACTTTTAAAAAGAAACATGTAGCCTCGTGTATGTCGCATTCAGTTTTGTCTTGACCACTACTACTTTCAGCAGTGAAAATGTCTCATTGATGGTCAGTCATTTTGTTTGATACGCATCATCACCATTTTTTCAGTTGACCGCTGAAGCAGTTTTGAAGGAGAGACTGAGGACTGTGTTATGTATTACAGTTATAACGGCAAACGTCTTTATTTCTAATGTTCGTCTTAAAAAAATGAAAGTGGACATTGCGTTATCTTCGATCGAAATATAGTTATAAAAGGACAATCCCTCCTTACCCCCCCTCCCCTTCCTCCCTCTTCATCAGATGCGGCAAGGAACACTGAAAGGGACTTGAGAAGTACTCACGATTACATCCAGGCTAATTACCAAGTTGATTAACTTGACTACAAAATGCCCGTGAATAACCAGTATTTTCGTGCGACGTGCGGAACCTTTGTAAGTGTATTTAACTGCTTTATGAAAGCAAGGGGAGATGCGGCAAGGAAAATGCACTGCAGAGTTATTACCCCTCGCAACAGATTGGAAACTGCTTTCTTCGTTTCTGTTGCGTTCTACCTGACCTCCTTTGGCTGTTGCAAGTTGAAACCGGTTCAAAGTGTTTGCCTATGTTTGGCGACTGGCAGCATTAGCCATCAGACTTTGCAAACAAATGTACACACTTTAGCAACATTTGACATTTGCCAGACTGCAGCAACCACCCCTGCATCACTGAATCTGAACACCCTGTTGCTGCGTGATGGTGATGTAGAGAGTAACCCTGGCCCTACGCAATCAGACATGGCCAACAATAGCACGGAGACCAACACTGCCAACGATTTTCAGCGTCTGTCACAACAGATTAAGGCCGCCATGAGCGACGTGCAGCGACAGAATGAAGCCTTCTCCCGGCAGCTGAACTTTGTACAACAAGCCATGATTCAGGACATGAACTACATCAAACAAAGACTCAACAGCGTGTGTGAGGGTGTTCATACTAACAGGGACAGTATTCAGCAACTGACCAAAAAATTGCAAGCTACTGAGGAATATATGGACAAATTGCAAACAAGTGTTCAGCGCAATGAGGCGACGGCGAGACGTAAGAACGTGAAGATCAACGGAATCAGGGAAGAGCCCGGCGAGACAACGCAGTCACTGAGGAATACAGTGGTACAAACACTAAACAAGTACACCTCTGATACGGACAAGTACACCAGCGACATGATCCTGGATACTTATCGGGTGGGCAGGAGAGGAAACCAACCGAGACCAATTATTACACAGTTTCTTAGGTTTGACGTCACAATGAAAGTGATGAATGACCAAGTCGCACGTAAAGCCATGCTAGTGGACAACATCAGAGTCAGCGCGGACCTCACACCACACCAACAGGAGAAGATGCAGGACTTGCGGAACCGCGGTATCTCGGGTGTCTTGAAGAATGGCAGAATTGTTCCAGCCAGAGGTAGAAACCAGCCCAATCAAGATACTCACGATAGTAATGGTAGTGGTTCCAAAGTTGCCAACACAATTAATGCTACGTTGTCTCGCCCTGAAGCCTCACATACATCGGAACAGAATAGTGATCATCAGACGACAAGAGACATGCAGGGACAATGGAAGAAGGCGGCCACTTCAGGCGGTCGAGTTCATGGCAGCACTACAATCACGGAAAGCGCAGTAGCCAGGACGTCAGAAACCAGTGGCAGCAATGGCAGTTACAGCGGCCTCTCGGTGGACCAGAATCATCAAGCCAATACACAAGACACAGACAAAGGATTGCGTGTTGAAGCGATGGGCGGGTGGGAGAGAACACTGCTCGGTTCAGCTCGACTTGACGGCCAGGAAAAAATCCCGGAACCTGAATTAGCAGCAGATTGGGCCCTTGACCTGGAGTCTTCTCCTGTATTAGGGTTATCTCAGACGTCATTCTCAGGGCAGTGGGATCTCCCTTCAGCTGACAACGAGCGTAGCGGACGAGCCAATGCTGAGCAGCAGGCGCCCAATGATAGAGTAGTGACTCGGCGCATGCGACAGCAACAGCTACATTTCAACAGTCTGCATGGTACACCTCGAGCACCTGCGTCACTAGAATTTGATAAATGAGGATGTGGCCGGTCCATCAACAACAGCAGTGTGAAGTTTTTAAATTTTAACGTTAATGGTCTTGCTGCGAAAGTAAACAACACAGATTTTATGAATATCTTAGAGCTGCATGACGTCATCTGTATAACAGAAACGTTTGTTCAAGACAATTTCCAGTTGAACTCGTTACCTCAGTTTGACGTATATCAGGCACCAGCAAAGAAGCTTAGTACGCAAGGTAGACGTAGTGGCGGGACGATGGTCTTGGTCAGGAAATCCATTTCACAGTACTTTTATCGCATTCAGGTGAATATTGACAACTTAGTAGTTCTGGAGATGCAAGCCCAGTGGGCATCGTTGTCAAAACCCCTAATATGTATATTTTGTTATATACCGCCCGTAGACTCACCTGCATATGATGAAACAGTTCCAGGGAACCCTCGTGGCATAGAGCTCCTTGAGCAATGTATTTTAGACCTGCAGACTAGAGGTGATTGTTACTTACTTGTGAGTGGCGATCTCAACGCCCCGCACAGCTGATAGAAATAGTAGAACGATGGACACAGACCTCAGAGCTAGTGGCGAAAGTGAATATTGCGTAGCTAGATCATCACAAGACCCTACGATCAATACATTTGGTAACCAACTCTTGTGCTTGTGCGATGCAATTAACTGCTCAATCCTGAATGGCGCTGTAGATTTTGACTTTGACGACAGTGTCACTTTTATCTCCAAACAAGGCGCTAGTGTTATCGATCTGTTTATCCTGTCGAGCGAGCTCTGCACAAGCTCGTTACTGACCAAGCTGAGTGTTGACAGCAGTTTTGTTGACACTGATCACCGACCAGTAACCTTGCAAATGAATATAGGACACGTAGCCCAAACCACTGTAGTCAAAACAACATGGGCTCAGAAGCTGATATGGGACAAATCCAAAACAGATGAGTACCGTAGGAGACTGAAGAGCGGACAGATCCAACAGAAATTACATGAAGCACTTGATGGCATGCCGGAGAACATGTGTAACTCACTAGAGACTCTCGTAGACTGTTTGAAAACAGCAAGCCAATGTATGGTGAAAAAAGTTAAAGTAGGTGAGACGACTAGACTAACACAGAAATGGTTCGATACAGAATGTTTTCAAAATAGACGGAACGCGAGATCAATGTTGCGAAAATACAAACGCTCAAAGCAGAACGAAGATCGGGAACTTTACGTGAAAGCCAGGCATGAGTACAAAGTGCTGTTGAGAAAAAAGAAGCAATCTTTTAAAACTTCGAAGGCCAAGATTTTAGAAGCTTCGATAAATAATCCAAGTGAATTTTGGAAAGAACTAAGGTCATCGTGTAGCATGATTAAGAAACGGGCAGTCAGAAATAGCATAACAAAAGAACAGTGGCGAGATCATTTCATGAAAGTATTTGAGTCTGGCGAAGAGGTAAACTCAGAAACAGATAACGCAAAGTACGAATTGCCAAGTATTGAGATCTTAGATAGTAACATTTCTGAAGAGGAAGTACGAGAGAGTATTCGAAGACTAAAAACAGGCAAGTCGGGTGGTCTTGACGGAGTTGTCCCAGAAATGCTCAAAGAAGCGGAAAGTGACGTCGTACCGTTTTTAATACTTTTGTTCAACCAGGTGTTTAGAGGTGGCCAGTATCCAGATTCATGGTCACAGGCAATTATAGTACCAATACACAAGAAAGGTGACGTACAAAACACAGACAATTATAGAGGTATATCACTTCTGAGCATTCTTGGTAAATGTTACACTTCTATACTGAACAACAGACTTTATGGATGGCTTGAGAGTAACAAAAAAATACACGAGTCTCAGGCAGGATTCAGAAAAGGATATACTACATGCGACCACGTGTTTACTCTTTATGCAGTTACGCAGAAATACCTGTCTAAAAAAGGAGGGAAGTTATATGTAGCCTTCATAGACCTGAGGAAAGCATTTGACTCGGTCAAAAGAAGTACCCTTTTTGATACTTTATCGAGAGCAGGTATATCCTCCGAGTTTTTGAAGGCAATCCAAGCGATTTACAGCAGCGTAGTCTCATGCGTTCGAGCAAACAGCAACAGTGAACTCTCTGAGATGTTTGATTGCCCCAAAGGACTAAGACAAGGCTGTGTCCTCAGCCCCACCTTGTTCTCAGTCATCATAAATGAGGTAGCAGCAAGGATTTCGATCCATGGTAGACACGGTGTACAGTTAGTGCCAGGGCTGCTAGAACTGCTAATATTATTGTTCGCGGACGATATAGCTCTGTTGGCGTGTTCACCTACTGGCTTACAGAATCAGCTTAATCTCCTCTTCGGCATGTGTCGGGATCTTGATCTCATCATAAACAGTGACAAAAGTAAAATAATGGTTTTCAGACATGGGGGATACTTAAGTAGGTACGAGAAATGGTCTGTTGGTGGTCAAATGCTAGAGGTTGTCAACAACTACGTATATCTAGGTTACAAGTTCACCACTACCATGAGTAGCATTGAGGCAGCCAGGTATCTCGCGTCCAAAGGTAGAAAAGCTGTGTTTGATATTTTGAAAGCGCATAATCGCATGCAGCAAATGGCAACCCGGACATTCTTCAAAATCTTTGACTCAATGGTCCAGCCTGTCATTTCTTATGCATCTGAAGTATGGGGACCCCTAGTTGACTTCGAAAAGGATCCAACGGAAAAAATTCACTTGCTTGCCTGCAAAAGAGTGTTGAACGTCGCAACTAGAACACCAAATAAACTCGTGTACGGCGAGCTAGGTCGATACCCTCTGGCAATTATGCACAATGTTAGGGCAGTGAAGTTCTGGTTTAGACTGATTGGGATGGACATCGGTAGGCTCCCTAGACAGGCCTATGAAATGCTCATGACATTAGACCAGAGCGGTAAAGTCAACTGGGTGACCAAAATGAAGACGCTTCTGTTTCAGTCCGGCTTCGGACATGTATGGACAAATCAGGGTGTAGGCAATGTTAAAAACTTTATGTTGTTATTCAAACAGAGACTCATTGACATGTATAGGCAGGAGTGGAACAGCGCTTTAAGCTCAAGCCAGAGATATGATGTGTATACAGCTTTTAAGCACAGTGCTTCCCTCGAGACTTACCTTGACTGTATCTGGATAAAAAGCTTTAAGGATGCTTTAATCAGGTTTAGATTAGGCATAAGTAACCTTAGAGTCCACAAAAACAGATACCTGAAACCTGGTCAGCTTGTAGACAACAGCTGTCCGTTCTGTCCAGATGCTGTAGATGATGAGGTTCACATGTTGTATAGTTGTCCAGGCTATGAACAGCTACGACCGAACTTTCTTCGAAATGTACAACAGCATAACCATAGTTGGCAGTTTGCATGTACAATGTCAACTACAAATGCCAACAAATTAAGACAATTATCATGGTTTTTATTCAAATGTTTCCAACGGCATGATCAAGAGGCTGTTTGATTTGATTTCCTGAACCCATATCCCATAGTCCCGCACCCTTTCCCCACCACCTAATTGTATCTGAGAAGAAAATTAAGAAGTCGCGTATGTGAGCATGCGTATATGTGTATAGCATATGTGTTAATGTGTGCGATAATCTTCAAGGACCGAAGAACCTTACAGAGAGAGAGAGAGTGAGAGAGAGAGTGAGAGAGAGAGAGAGAGTGAGTGAGTTGAGAGTTTATGCGATAATAACGATGATGATGACGCCAAAGGACAGTGATGAATTCTAATATAGAAGTAAATGATGTACGTTTAATGTTATCTACATTTTCATATGTGTCTATGCACATGCTGTTACTATTTTGTCGTGTTGTTAACTGTTAGGAAGGCCTCTCTCGCCTCTGTGCATAAATGGTGTTCATTGGTGTGTTTATATATATATGTGTGTATATATGTGTGTATTATGTGTGTGTATGTATCTATGTGTATGTATGTGTGTATGTTTGTATGTGTACATATGTCCTCCGTGTGCGAATGTGCGTATGAGATGAGTTTTGTTGTGATGTGGTTGGCTATTTTCAATTTTCAAGTGTTTGTATAGTGCCTTCATATATGGTGCGATAGAGAAAGTAATCTGTGCATTATATGTGGGAGTTGGAGAGAGGGGTACATTCTGTAGTAATAGTATTATTATTCGTTGTCATTGTGTGCGGTAATGTAAATGGTACAGTTTTATGCATGTCCGTGTGAGTCGCCCATTTGTATGTCATCACGCGTTACGTCTGTTTTTACTTTGGTTCTTGAATATAATCGATCATCTGTCCATGTCGGTATTTCGTTCATGTAGTTGATAATTTCAAACGACTTTTTTGTTGCTATTTTGATGCTATTTTATATGTTGAAATGGACCAATGGCCTTTTTTCAATAAAACATCCGAATCCGAATCTCTCTCTCTCTCTCTCTCTCTCTTTCTCTCTCGCTTTCTGTCTTTCTTTCTTTCTATCTTTTTTTCTTTCTTTCTTTCACCCTCATCATTTCACTTGTGGTGATTGAAAGTTTTCTGAAAAACGAAAATGCTACATGTATGAAAGGAGTTTACAAAACGCAATAGATGAATTTAGCGTCTCTATTTTTTTTTTTAGCTTCTTTGATGTCACTTACATTACAGAAACTGGCAACAGATAACAACTATTGCAAGAGAAACGTGCAACAGGCCTTTTCTTATTTAGGCTATATAGCCCTGTAAATAGCTCACACTACATTTCACTCTTCCACCTTCCTCCGCCCTCTCTCCCCTCTTCTCTCTCTCTCTCTCTCTCTCTCTCTCTTTCTCTCAGATAGGAACTGATCAGTGAAATGGTCCAGCCTGTTATCAAAGAAACGCACACTATGCTCATGCTTAGATTTGAGCGCGCATGCGCACACACACACACACACACACACATATGCGTATACACATACACACCAACGCACATGCATACTTACCTCAACCATCTTCTCAAAGAAAAATCGATTTGGTGTTTTTTTCATAGTGTTATTTTTTTAGATTTTTTTTTTTGGGGGGGGGGAGGGGAATGGAGGGGGGCAGGGGAGGGCGAAGAGAGAAAGACGACCTTTTCAGAACCCGGAAATTGCTTTGAAGAATTGAGGCTGACGCGACTGTGTCCTTTAAACTTTGTAGTTTTCTGTCTTTTTTTTTGTGGGTCTTGTCGTCGTAAAGTGAGTGCGTGTGTGTTTGTGCCTGCGTGCGCGCGTATACCTATGCGTGCCGTGCATGTGCGAGAGCCAGTGTAGGTGTGTAAATGCGTCCGCATGCCTCAAATCAAGCCGAAATGTCCGCGCCCTGTTCGTCTTCTTAAACGCGTTCGGGGGTCCACTTCCGAAGATTGAAGGCGATATATTGGAAGGATGAACACCAAGGCAAAAAGGATGAGAAGAAGCGTGAAGAGAAGCAAAGGGCAGTGGTGACGCATGAAGGGAAGCGTGTGTGTGTGGAGTGTGTGTGGGTGTGTGTGTGTGTGTGTGTGTGTGTGTGTGTGTGTGTGTGGGTGTGTGTGTGTGTGTGGGCATTGTGTTCGTAAATGCAGAGCCGATGAGTGTGCTTGGATCTGAGCATTCCGTTTGTGAAAGAATGGCTGAGCAACGAACGAAACACGGTGGTTTTGCGTTGAGCACCACGGATTATAGTCGAGTATTTTGGTCAGTTAGGTTGGTGGGCCTGAATAGGGTCGGGGAGCGGAGTGGAAGATGGCGTAATATTGGAAGTGAAACGTGGAAGGAAACGGAATGCGGACAGAACTGGAGGAAGGTGGATGCTGTCAGGAGAAGCTAAGGGAAACCACTTGACGTCTGTTTCGGTGTTGGTCATTGTGGTTAAAATATAATAGACAATATGGTATGATGTCTATGCGATTTCATAAGACCAGTCGTTATACATCGGAGTTTACGATCGGTCATTGCAGTGTAATGAAAGTTAGTGTGTTCAAAACGCGATTTTACCTTGTGTAATTTTTACAATAAATGGGCAAAGCATTGTTGATTACTTAACATGTATTAGTATTTTGTTATCATGTTTTGTGTATTTCAATTTCTTCTTCTTCTTCTTTTTCTTCTTCTTCTTCTTCTTCTTCTTCTTCTTCTTCTTCTTCTTCTTCTTCTTCTTCTTCGTCTTCCTGGTTATACTATAAAAAAAAACAGTGGGATGTGTATTGAGCTGTCTTTATGCTATCCATTAGAATTCTTCTTCTTCTAAGCACAAAAAATATTTTCTTTTGGTATTTTAAATTTTGTTCGTTATTTTCATGACTTTTTTTAAACTTTCGTTTAAACGTTTATGTTTCGGTTTTATTATATAACATGTTTTATTTATGCATGGATACTTTCCAACTTAACGCACTGCCTTTCTATTTCAGACACGGAATTCTGTTCGTTTTGTGTATGTTTTTACTAACGTTTTGTTCCATTTCTTTCTTTTCTTCTTGTCAGCCAAAAAGGAGGCTTTTTCAATGGGTTATTTAAAAGGTACAGAATTAATTGTTGTGCGTACGTTAGCTGTTTGTCATGGTGTTGGTGTTGACGAATCAGTATGGCGTAGTCACCGAAATTAATGTTGTTTAGGTGTATAATTTTGAACTAGAAATGTTGCCTCCATTTTTTTATTACATCCTTTTTTATGTTGTAAATAGTCTCCCTTCCATCGCTTTTCAAAAATTTTGTCAACTTTTGTTTTGTGAATTTGTTTTCAAAACCACAAATGGGATGTTCAATGTTTAGCTTTAGTTATAAAGAAGAGTGTATTCGACCTAGTTTAGGGTGACTTACCGTTGGATATGATAGTGAAAAGTAGTTTTGACCCTAACTCATTTTGATTTCGATGTTGGTGTTGATTTCAATGTGTTTGCGAAACCCAAGCGCTTCTTCTGGTCTGTGCGACGTACTTTGTTTTATAGGTGCAATGGAATGTTCTACATCATCGTTTTGATGTTGGGTTATTTGACCAGTTTATTACGTTTGGTTTTTGGGATAGTTTGAAAGAGTTCTTCACCTCTCCCTTTAGCTTCACCCATCCCTCTACCGTTAGTATTTAAAAAAAAACCTGTTAGACGTCAGAGTTAACAGTTGCTTGTTTTGTTTTCACTTGCGCAAATAGAGTGTAAGTTATTGTTAGTAGTTGGTACCCAAAGTAACAATTTGATATCGTAGTTATAATGCTGGTATATGTAATAGTTTATGTCAGTTTTCTCCTTAGTTCCTCACCCTCGTTTGTCACATGTACAAACCCTTCCCTTTTTCTTCGTCAACAATGTTAGTTTCATTTGGGATCAATGTTGGTTTACAAGGGATATTTTTGTTTGCTAAAATGTACTGGATTTGTACGAAATAATTATTGTATTGTAAATATCTCTGCCATAGTGCAGTAATTTAACTTACATTGTTATATACTTATCGCATTCTGCACTGTGTTATCAAATTGTTAGCGTATTACAAGCTTACATTACATTTTATATTCGTGTAAAATATAATGTGGAAAGTTTTGTTATGAACCTTTTTCCAATGTATATTGACCAGTATATATATATATAATGGCCTGTTGGTAATAGCATGTGTGTTTGTCCATATGTGTTCATCTATTATTGTCATAAACCCTTTTAAACTAGTATTGTTTAATGCATTATATAATGTTAGATATTGTTTAGTGTTAGTATTAGATGCTTTTGCCTGTATATCCTTACATGTTGTGATATGACAGTGACAAACCGTAATACGTAGATATTCCTTGTCAGTGTTTTCTATTTTTGTATATAGGCTTCATTGTATATATAGGCACGTGTTGCAGACGAATGTACATAATATTCTGTATTGATATTTGTAATGTAATGTTAATGAACTGAATGGATCGAATGGATTTTTCTCTGTGCCATGGAGAAATGTAATGGTAAATACACATACCTATGAGTTTTTACATAATTGAAATCGGTATTCCTATCTGCGTCTCTGTTGAATAGACGCTGTAACTGTTATTCCAGCAGAATTTTAGTATTCACTAACAGGTCTATCACATGCACAGTTTGCCATGTCCAACAAGCGTGTAAATATTTATATAAGTTAGGTCGTTCAGTGTAAATTCAAACAAAAGCTGTAACGAATGACCTATTGTTGTTGTTGTTGCTGTTATTGTTTTCCTTCTGAGAAATCCAAGTTAAATTACAATAGCATCAATTAAATTAAATTCAATCAATTTATTTAACATCTGTTTACAACTGCGTGTGATTTAAGACACACAAAATTATACTACAAGGCAACCTAACGATGAAACAATATTACCATAATATACAAAGTCCCTCGCGTGTAACAGTTATAATTATAACAAGTATAATGGCATTAATTAAACAGTTCGACGTCGGTAAATGCTAATCCTGTTATTTAATTTTTCTAAAGAACAGCGAACCCTTGTTCTTTGTTTTGTAAGCTCGGGTTTCAAGATCTATGAGACATTTCAACCAATCCGAATCATGCAATAAAGCAACAATATTACCTCTGTAAAGCTGCAGCATAGACAATGACATGCTATATGTATGTGTGCTATCGTGCTTGTGTAAACAAGTGCAATATGGGACATAGAGTAGCGCCATAGTACTGCCTGCACACAGTAGTAGTACAACTGATTGTTCTGGCAGAAGTTACCAACGGTGCAAAAAGTGAGGACTGGTCCATTTATTGATTGGGCAGCTTTTTGAGGAGCACGGAACCATTCCATTGTCATTAGTGTCACTAGTTAGATAACTGTGTGATATACCGTGAGAAGAAAAAAAAATCCACTACATTCACATCTTACTTCGTCTTCTTTATTTCTGCATTGCAGAGAATATTCATGCACATCAAAGTGCTCACCACTAACGCACGCACCACACTGCATAATTATGGCTATAACATTTCTTATTGCCTCATTACGGCTTTACTGACAATGGAAATTGGCCTATCCTATCCTATCCTGTCCCGTAACCCGGAGGTCGTAGGGGCACCACAGATGATCGTTTAACCAGTATACTCCATCTTTCTCTGTCCTCAGCAGCCCTGATGGCTTCGCTCAGTGTCAAACCAGTCCATTCTCGAATGTTGTCCTCCCACCTCTTTTTCGGTCTCCCTTTTCTTCTACCTCCTTGCACTGTGCCTTGCAGAATAGTCTTTGCAAGGCCTGATGATCTGGTGACGTGGCCATACCATCGGAGTTTCCGTTTCTTCACCACTGTGAGCAGGTCACCGTGTTGTCCAATGGCTTGTGTGATGGTTTGTCGGACTTCGTCGTTGTTGATGTGTTGGGTATAGGAAATACCCAGAAGTCTTCTGTAGCACCTCATCTCCATGCTTTGTATTCTTCGTTGTAGATCTGCTGTGAGGGTCCATGCTTCGCAAGCATATAGGAAGATGGAGATGACAAGGGCTCGCAGCAGTCTTACTTTGGAATGTAGACTGATGGTCCTGTCTGTCCAAATGGGCTTCAACCTTGTCAGGGCAGCAGTTGTTTGTGCGATCCTGGAGAGGACTTCCTGTCGGGACCCATTGTCTGATACCATGAAATTGGCCTATATCCTACATAAAAGCTACTTTTGCTGTAATAACCAGACTTACAAATCGTAATCCTACCTCCTTTCTCTACCGGTTCTTCCTTCCAAACACTCCCTTCCCCAGATTCATAGCCCCACTTCTTCACCTTTCCTATTTTTTCTCCTTTTCGTGTGTCCAGTATCCAGATTTATTGCCCTGGTCTGGGGCAGTTTTCTTGTGTCACCCATCTCTTTAGCGGGAAGCATCACAGCTCCATGTTTCCACAAATCTAGTATCGCAGCACTAATTTTCCACACATCTAGTATAACAGTTGTGTTACCAAGAGGCAGGTTGAATGCTGTGTGTTCCCATCGCTCGGTGTAACCACAGCTCTATATTCCACGTGTTCCAATAGCTATGTATTCTCAGAAACAAAGACATTCTCTTTCTCCCTTTAGTCCCCATCCCTCGGTACCTGTACTCAGCCTGCATCCTTACCGAATCAATTAACGTTGTTGATGCAGACTTTAAAAAATGCAGCCATAAGTCTATGTAAGTTCATTTCGTGCACCAATTAACTTCAGTTCAAAGACGAAGAAACGAGCTACTAGCCTACTTTTTGTTGAAATCGATGTCCACATTGCCTGAGGTAGTGCGATAAAAATCTGCAGTCCGGCACAAATCGCACTGCAAATTTGCTCTTGTCGTTAACATCAGCCCAGCCAGCTAGCTCAGAGATTGAGCTGAGCGAACGTGAAAGGGGAGGGAGAGAGAGAGAGAGACACACACACACACACACACACCTTGTATACAAAGGAAAAGTGAATACACACTTTTTCATGCTGATAAAGTATCCCAAATCATAACAGTGATTATAGTTAATTACAGATCTGTGTTCCTAGGTAATCATATCTGATTATGAAAATGTGTAGTCCTTGTGTTTATTTACCTTGATTGATACTTTGCACCTAGTCAAACTATACAATTCAAGGTAAATAATATTTAAAATCTGACTCTGATTCAAGGTAAATAATATTTAGAATCTGATTCTAAAGCTGTTCTACTCAATCTTTACTATAATGCCTATGTAGAGTAAATTCCTTGCGAAATGTCATGTGATGAAATAAATTCTGTTGGCCTGTTCTGTATTCTTATGTTTGTTCTTAACGAAACCACTAACTCGCAATTTTAGAGCAGTTAAGAGTCCATAAATAATTCAAAGTCAAATTGTTTGTACTTTTTGCTGAACAGATGTGAGCACCTTAATGTTAGAAACACTGATGATGATGTGTAAAAATTGTGGTGTACAGATTCGAGCGTCCGGAACGCGGCAAGATGGTTGCGGAGCAAGTGCAGCCTACGCCAGGCTCCCAGACAGCCCTCAACCAACAGCTCGGCATCCGCGACTCGCCAAACTCCACCCCGGGTAGGGACTACCAGGCAATGGGCATCACCAGAGTGAGTACTCCTAAATATTTGTTGTCTTTGCTTTCATTGATTGGCATTTTACACACTGGTGCTTTAAACCAACGTGAAAATGTCTTTTGTATTTTCATTCGTGTGTATTGTGTGTATGTGTATTGACGTCAATTTCAGGCAGGCTGGTGTACGATCGCAGTTTCTTTAGGCAGTGATTGCTAAATACCCGTTCAGATGAACGTTCATGTATCTTTAACTGAAGAAGCTACTACTATTTTCTCCATTCTCCATTAAACTCTCCAAGTTTTGTGTTATGCTGATAGCCAAAGTTGATTCCTGTCACAAACTTCATGATCCCCTCCCTCATATAGCTAGAGCCACCATTAGTCCCACCACAAAGCAGAAAACGCATCATGGCTAAACGTGAGAGTGAACGGTGGAAGAACCCTAAGGTCAGACATTTCAGCGTCATGGATCCTTTTCAAATTCGCAGTGAGTGTTGCCACCTTCCCCTTCCCACATTAAAAAAAATAAAAGAAACAAGATTAAGCCCGCCCTCCCTTTCTTAAATCTCTATCTTTTTTCAAAAGTACGGTTTTCATATAAATCAATACATTCCCTGGTTTATCAATAGCATCGAGATTGATGCTAAAAATAGCACCCCTTGCGAAAGTGTGTGTTCCGTGAACGCATTTATATTGGTTTATTACACAAGGGATGCCTATAATTCAAAGCTTAGCGATTGGTAAGAGCGATGATTGCCCCCTATATCACCTCTTCGTGTGACAAGAACGCACTTTCCAAAAGTAATCTCGCCGAGCCACACACAAAAATACACAAGCGAGTGAGTGAGTCATCTATACAAGAACTGGTCAACCAATCGAGCAACTAATCACACAAAACATAACAATATTGTGTGATAATGTTTCAGCCTTGGCCACGAATAAGGGTGAGAAAAGTGTGGGTTAAAGGGTTTTTCAAAATGTATCTAATTCTATTGTCTGTAGTGGTGGGAAACTTGCTTGGAAAATCCCAGTACCCTGTTAGAATAGCATTGAGCAGTGTAATAGAGCAATGGTGAATGTGTCTTTGGTTTGTTTTCTGCACACGTGTAAAACAAAGAAATTATTGATTTTTATTCTATTCCATTTTATTTTGTTATATTTCATGTCATATGTTAGTGTTGAATTTACTTTATTTGTTATGTTATTGGTTTTTAAATAGATTTGTATCATGTTATGTTGATCCTGTCTGTATATTATTTAATTATTCATTACGTTTTATTTATTTTATTTTATTTTATTTTATTTGGGTGTGTCTGTTTCTCTTAATGTGTTTATTTTATATGATTTTGTTGGTATTGTTTTAACAGAATGTTTCGCTTACTTCTTTAATCTCCACCCAATCCTTATAATAATCTTGTTATTGGACATTCTATTTGCCGAATTTAGCAGCGGATACGCCCTGGCGTGGTTTTCTCAATGGAACGATAATAAGTTGTTTACCTTTATAAGTCCCACTCAGAACTTACCTTTTTCAATAGTACTGCAAGTAGTCAGCACAAGTAGATGGTGTTATGTGTGTCTAAGATTTAATTTTGTTTGTGCTTCATCCTCATTTCCGGTCCTGATTTGGCTCGGAAGAGTCCGCTGGACCTAAAGCAAGAATCAATCAATCAATCATCCTCATTCCTACCCATCTGGTGCGCCCAGATCCGACCAGATCTGGTCCTGATTTGGCTCGGAAGAGTCCGCTGGACCTAAAGCAATAACCATGTAATGTAATGTCATGCCCAGATCCCAAGGGCAGGTGTGCCTTATAAATATTAATTATAATATTAATTATTATTATTAATTGTTATGGTTTAGTTGAAAATACGTTTTTACTGTCCCAGTATTATATCACTCTTGAGTTTACCCCCTTTAATAGTTTTTTGGTCATCTAAACAAATATTTGCATATTCAAACTGTGATTACTTTCCTCTTTCCCCACCAAATCATGCGGTTATACAGCCTCATGCAGTGGTACATTGGACTGTGCATTCCTTCTGAATCAAAGGTAATGTTGCGAAAGCATCAAGAAAATCAAGGGAAATAATTATTTCCTGGATGTAGGTCTACGTCAACGAACCTCTCTCTCTCTCTCTCTCTCTCTCTCTCTCTCTCTCTCTCTCTCTCTCTTCCTCCCTCCCTCCCTCTACCCCTTCGCTCCCCCTCTCTCCTTCATTTCCTTTCCTATTAAAGGTGTTGCCAGATGAAAGAATTTTTTTAATTAGCTGTAGATGACAGCTCCTTAGTCTAACCTTGCCTGCATGTGTAAGCCTAAACACAGTATCCAGCATTCAGTTCGACGTGCTTTGTGAACCATAATAAAACATGTTATTAGTGTTCGAAGTATTTTTTAAACACACGATCCCTGCCCCTTATTAATATTAATTTGTATCTATAAGCCTTTGATTAGGAAGTCATTACAACTGTATTTATTTATTTATTTATTTATTTATTTATTTATTTATTTATTTGTATGTTTGTTTGTTCACTAATTTGTCGTATTTATTTTATCTAAATATTTATTTCATTTATTTATTTATTTATTTAGTATTTACTTTTGGGGGGTAATAAGTCCTTCTACTGTAGTTCGTTATGACATTCTTACTCGTTGACCTCGACGTGTTTATGGGAAAGATCGTGTGCGTAAAAACATCAAATATGAAAGGATCGTCTCGTTTGAGAAGATGATGATTCTTGAAGCTCGTTTTGATCTTTTAATTAATTTAGGGCGGAAGTTCCAGAAATTTAATTTCTCAGAAAAGTTTGTTTTTCCTTCTAATATTTGCCCCAATAATGAGCCATTTGCAATAGTGAGGTCAGGTATGAATAAGGTGACTGAGATACATTTATATATTATGTTAAAACTTCTGTTGTGTGAAGATTTAAGCGCTTTACAAGTCTCCTTTATCATCATCAGCAGCAGCAGGAACAGCAATGTCATCGTCACCGTCATCGTCACCGTCATCATCCTCATCATAGCGATGCTCATCGTCATATGTGTCTCATCATCATGATCATCATGTTTACCGTCGTTTTCGTTTCTTTCATCACCATCATCGTGTTCACCGTCATTTTTGTCTTTATGATCATCATCATCATCATCATCATCATCATCATCATCATCATCATCATCATCATCATCATCATCATCATCATCATCATCATCACCATCATTTTTGTTATCATCATCATCATCAGCTGCATCATCACTTTCATTTTTGTCTCTTTCACAATGACCATCAGCATTATCGTGTTCACCGCCATTTTTGTCTTCTGTCATCATCACTACCATCATCACCATCATTTTCACCATCATCACCATCATCTTCAATATCCCTATCATTATCATCATCGTCGTGGCCGTTGCCAATAATGTTACATTTTAAGCCTTATTCGTATGGTTTGTGTTCCATGGAATTGCTTCATTCACTCAGGCATGCGGTAATCAAAGCAAGCGAATACAATAAATCAAGGATTAGCCAACAGTTGCTACCGCGTTGTATCAATACAATGGTAAAGTATGAAGTGTGTATTCCTGCGCGTGCATATTAATGATGTTTGTCTTCCTGTCAACCAGTCGATAGTGTTTCTCGGGGTTATGACCCCATTTCGTGTTGGGTGCCAACTGTTCTTGAACCACTATGTGAAAATGGACGCGATGTTGCGTGATGAGTGTGTATGCGCGCTTGCGTGCGTACGTCTTTGTGTGTCTATGTGCGCGTGTGTTTAAATGAGTTTAAATTTATTGGATTGCAAAGAGCGTAGTGAAGTTAATGGAACCCTTCGCCCAATTCTCCATTTGCGTGTAGTTTGTCAGTATCTTTGAAAGATATGATATCACAATTTCAGTTTGGACACATCTGAATGTAGCTGTAGTGCACAGAGAAAAGATTATGAATGTAAGCCGGTTATTAATTAAATGACTTAGTGGTATTTTCTTTAAAATGTTAGCTACACACACAAATACACACACACACACACACACACACCCACACACACACACCGGCTAGTTAGATCGCCCTATGACTAATCTTAATACATTTATATGTTTGGCCCGGACTGTATGAGGATGGGGTTACAGAGATAGGGAGAAAAGTGTAAAGATTCACTAAAACACTAGCTCTCGCACGGCAATGAAACATAGGTAGTCCAGCTACTTGTTAACAGTAAATATCACACATTTATTTCCTCTACTCAATATCTAATTATCTAATCACTACATTAACTTAAATGTCCAAAACGCAAGATAACTAGGATTAACTTAACAGCCCAATAGTCACTTCGAGTTGTTCGGAGAATGAGTAGATCTTTGATTGATCTATTCTACTACTGTTCTCTATACTTGCTACTGAATCATCCTTGGGCTTTGTTCTAGTTTTGCCTCATGTTCGTTTTCCAGGAAGAATGGACTACCTTACAGTCCCTATAGATCAGTGTTCGTGCACGCGTTCTATGGACTTACCTTCGAGGTGCGGTGCTGTTGTCTCCTCGTCTTGTTTGTTGACTACTGAGCTATTAGAGCGCAGTGCTCTCTGCTCAATTTTGCAGGCGACGTGTCTGGGATGACTCTCTGTGGGGTCTATTTCCTGCCGCGGACCAAGCCTGCTCGTCTGCAAAACATAAGACGAGTTTTTGCAATGCTTTGCTTACAAAGGGTGTGCAGAGCGTCTCACTGATGGCAAAAACAGCCCTCAGTAATCGCGTCCACTTATACAGATAAGAGACGAACAATCTTTTCTAAGTCCATGATCCACTACATTCTCCAACATACTTCATATATATATTGTACATTATATATATATATATATATATATATATATATATATATATATATATATATATATATATATATATATATATATATATATATATATATATATATATATATATATATATATATATATATATATATATATATATATATATATATAAACATCATGGCTACAATAAACACAGGGAGAAGTAATTAATAATATACACTTTCTCCGGTACAGCCACTGGTCTGCAATAATACAAATAGGAGGAACAACAGTTGGCCAGTGGTTGTGGTCTCGAAAACCGGTCGCGTGGGTCAGCCACTTGGTCAAGCAAAGTTTTACTGACATTCACAATTATAAAACATGGCAAGACTTCACAAGCATAATCCAACAATAATATCAATAAATCGTGGTGAAACAAAAGATTTATCATTTACCTTTTTGACAATGTCAGGCTATGGCTATACTGCGATGAATCAATTTCACCCGTCACCTGCGTAGTCTTATGAGAGAGATCTTTCAGCGTGCCTCTCGGGTGAGGTTTTAACAAAGACTGACTCTACCTTAACGCTGTGGTCAGCTAAAGCGCGGGATATCCCATAATACCTTAGCGCCAGCGCGCGGGTTTTGACGGATATAGCTCAGCTGGATTATGCCATGGCCTACCTAGTGAAGATTTGGCATACACATACTTAGAACAGTCCTAACTTTTGTCGTCTTCTAGGCAGCGACTTTAAGTTACACAGGCCAAAGCAGGATGAATGTTTAAGGCGAGAAGACTTAGTACTGGGTTCAAACTTGCCTCTTGTGACACAACCCGAAATCGTTAGCTTTACACGTGTTCGGCTTCTCCACATGGTAAGGCAAAGTCGGACTAACAATTCAAATCTATGCATAGCAAATTCCCCAAACATAATTTCAACAATAATATAAATACATCACGATGAAACAGAAGTATGCTCATTTACCTGTTCGACAATGTCAGGCCCGTGGCTACTTGATTGAATTCAAATCTATGCATAGCAAATTCCCCAAACATAAGTGAGGCCTCAGCCGTCCCCTGCGTGGGATGTCTTTATTGTAAAGTGACTGGCTGGTGAAGGGCATTCAGTTTTCCCACTAGGGTTGTTTCGGCAGATCTTTTATGCGGATTGGGGGTTGTCCAGTCCTGATTTGGTTCGGAAGAGTCCACTGGACCTAAAGCAACAATTATGTAATGTAATTGTTATTCCTTTTAATAACACTAGCTTTATAAGCATCAGTATAAATAAATGATTATGTGATAAATTAGGTAAACGACTTTTGTTAATGTTATTGCAAATAAGAAATGAATTTATTTTGTATAATTTTTATGTCTAGAAGAGTTTTAGAGAGAAGGATTTTATTTAGTAATGAGTATTAGTGTAAATCTGTATAGGTTTACGTGTGTGATGAATGAGGTAAAACGCGTACTCGCCTTTTCAAATTCCTTTTGATATGTTAGTAATGTAGTATTATGTATTTCGTAGAACTTATGAGGGCAGAAAGAATTGTTTGGCCGTGACTTGGCTTATTTTTTTATTTATTTTTTTTAAATACAAGAGCAGTATAAATCTGTGTTAGGTGATTTAGGTAAATGAGAGAATATAAACTGAGGTTTTGTCTGTAGCACGAACGCATTCCATCGCACGGACTTTAAAGATCTCTCATGTGCTGGACGGACGAGTGACGGCTACAAAATATGTACACTCGGCAAACCCAAGATCCCTTCCCGGTCAGGTTTGGGCTCACTTGCCTGGAGCATCTGACGATGCGCCTAATTTAGTAAGGCACCAAGTGGGCGCCTTGGGCGCCTTGAGTTTGATCTTGTGTCAGCTACTGCCTTGAGCATCTGTTGAGTTGGAAAAGTGCTGTTTTGAACAAATCATAGCTGAAGAACAAGCAGGATTCAGGGCAGGGCGAAGTACCACTGAACAGATTTTCAACCTAAGAATAATCTGTGAGAAATACCTACAGCACCAACAACATCTATATCATGTGTTCATAGACTTCAAGAAGGCGTTTGACCGAGTCTGGCATGCAGCTCTATGGGCAACAATGAAAGTGTACAACTTCAGTCCTAAAATTATTGACGTCATCAAAAGCCTGTATGACAAGGCTACCAGTGCAGTCCTCCACAACAGCGCCATCGGGAATTGGTTCAGAACAACAATCGGTGTGAGACAAGGATGCCTACTCTCTCCAACACTCTTCAACATCTTCCTAGAGCGCATCATGTCAGATGCTCTTGCAGATCATGAAGGCACAGTCAGCATAGGGGGTAGAGCAATCTCCAGTCTTCGTTTTGCGGATGACATTGATGGATTGGCTGGAGAGGAACAAGAACTTGAACAGCTGGTACAGAGGCTTGACACCACCTCCAAAGCTTATGGAATGGAAATAAGTGCAGAAAAGACCAAAATGATGACCAACAACACCAATGGCATCAACACGTACATCAAAGTCCAAAGCCAATCCCTCAACACAGTGTATAGCTTCAAATATTTAGGAGCCATTGTATCAGACAATGGGTCCCCACAGGAAGTCCTCTCCAGGATCGCACAAACAACTGCTGCCCTAACAAGGTTAAAGCCCATTTGGAAAGACAGGACCATCAGTCTACATTCCAAAGTAAGACTGCTGCGCTTCCTTATCATCTCCATCTTCCTATATGCTTGCGAAGCATGGACCCTCACAGCAGATCTTCAACGAAGAATACAAAGCATGGAGATGAGGTGCTACAGAAGACTTCTGGGCATTTCCTATACCCAACACATCACCAACGACGAAGTCCGACAGACCATCACACAAGCCATTGGACAACACGATGACCTGCTCACAGTGGTGAAGAAACGGAAACTCCGATGGTATGGCCACGTCACTAGATCATCAGGCCTTGCAAAGACTATTCTGCAAGGCACAGTGCAAGGAGGTAGAAGAAGAGGGAGACCGAAAAAGAGGTGGGAGGACAACATTCGAGAATGGACTGGTTTGACACTGTGCGAAGCCATCAGGGCTGCTGAGGACAGAGAAAGATGGAGTATATGCTGGTTAAACGATCATCTGTGGTGCCCCTACGACCTCCGGGTTACGGGACAGGATAAGATAAGATAGGATAGGATAGGATAGGATATTATTATTATTATTATTATTATTATTATTATTATTATTATTATTATTATTATTATTATTATTATTATTATTATTATACTAAGAACGTCATGAATGCTGCATAAAAATAAGGTAAAGCTATATAAATATGTGTGCACGCTTATAATCGCCTTTTGATATTACTTTGGTCATTTAGAAATTGAGTATTTTGGTATTGATAGACTTCGTGATAGCATTAAGGATTTTAGGCTGCAGTTTATCTATCTGACAACTCTACATCTTTCAAAAGCGTTTAATTATGATCCTGTTTTTAGTTCCATCTCTTGTACAAACCACACGAACAATATATACACAAATGTCTATATTGTATTTGTTTATCGTTATTTATAATTATTTACAACTGTTTCATTTTCTCAATCCTCTTTGCTTTTGTTTACTGATATTGTAATCTGTTTTCTTTTTTTCCCGTTGTATTTATTTATTTATTTATTTATTTATTTATTTATTAGCCTGCTTACAACTTCTAAAAACAGCTTGATATCCTTAAACAATTAGCTGATAAACAGTATACTATGGAAGCTTCGATGTTTTACGACTATTTTGATTAATAATTACATTCATATAATTTTCCCTCTTTAATGAAGTACTGTTTTTGTTGCCTCGTGTGTTTTTCTTTCTCCTTTAAATAAGTGCAAATGCTGTTTTCATTGCCTTCCATCTATCACTTTGTCCTGTTAATTGATAAGTAGGAATCCTTTGATGTTTTGTATCTATATCGACTGATCAATTAATGTTTCTATTTTTGTGCGTTAGGGTTGTTAACCCATTCATCCTCTGGGTTGATTCTTCTGGCAAACATCTGTTGCTTCTTTATTATGTTGCATCTTCATTCACATCCCGCGTGTGTTGGGGAAGGGGTTATTGAGGGGGTTGTGGTGTGTGTATGTGTGTGTGAGAGAGAGAGAAAGAGAGAGAGAGAGATGGATGGATGGATGTTTATGTGTTGTGATGTAGGTAGACAGAAACAAAGCCAGTCAGACAACCATACTCATTCCGTGTAATCCTTTTGTGTGAGAGATCGAGGAAGTCGAAGGATTGTTATCTATAATTTTGATTTAAAAACCATTTAAACGTAGCATGTTGCCTCTCACCTTTTGACAGCTAAGTGCTGCTTCTGTATTTTTTCATTGTTATCGCTTTACTATGATAAGAAGAGGAATAACATTTGATTAGCGCCGATTTTCCCAAAGGTGTGTGCGCAAATCTGACGTAAGCAAACGCAAGCAGGAACTTAAAACACTGGAATTAATGCGACTTAGGATTTAAAAACCAATACGCAACTAAAGCGATAACAATCTTTGAGTAACTACCTCTTTCGTATTTCAGTTATTTATTGTGATAGTTTCCAACTTTAAAGTTTTGTTTACAATGTATGCGTGTTGCTTGCTGCATGTAATCTCTTTTTTTTGTAATTTAATTATTGACTGTCATCGTTTTGAAAGACACCGATTTTTTTAGGCTGTAAATGTATACTAGCAATGATTTTTTTTCTAAGAAACTGGGTTTGCTTGTAGCACTTCGAGGCGTGGCAAACTCTCTTTCAGTCATTACATAGAAGTAAATCTGCGTTTATCTTACCAACTGTTACGTTGTTATAATTGTCATAGTCACTGATTCGTTATGTATATAATAAGCCTTGTTGTTACAGTGTAGTCTACGGATGACATCTGTTACATCTTTGTTGTCCTGTGTGATCTTGAAGTGATTCTGACTCATTATTCGTTCAGCAGCTGTCCCCAGTGCACGGGGAGTAAGTTTAACAATCCCGTCTGCAGTATAAATCTTGTAAAAACAATACGGCTAAAGTAACCCCAAGAAGTGTGAGTTTCTGAATTGCATTTCGCCATTCGGCGTGTGTTGTCATTCGTTCTTTCCAGGTAATTATGCTTTGTTTTCACCTTTACACGCTGAAGGTAGTCTTGTATGCATTATACCTGTGTGTACAACTTTTCAGCTTCGGAATTACATTTCGGCGTTTGTGTTCACTCGTTCTTTCCTGGTAATTTCGGATTGTTTCACACAGTTAAGGTAAACGTGTCTATCAATTTGTACTATGCCAGTGTACCTTAGAATTTTGTAAGCCTGATTAGATAGATTAGACTAGATTAGATAGATAGATAGATTAGATTAGATTAGATTAGATTAGATTAGATTAGATTAGATTAGATTAGATAGATAGATAGATAGATAGATAGATAGATAGATAGATAGATAGATAGATAGATAGATAGATAGATAGATAGATAGATAGATAGATAGATAGATTTATAGATAGATAGATAGATAGATAGATAGATAGATAGATAGATAGATAGATAGATAGATAGATAGATAGATAGATAGATAGATAGATAGATTTAGATTAGATTAGATTAGATTAGATTAGATTAGATTAGATTAGATTAGATTAGATTAGATTAGATTAGATTAGATTAGATTAGATTAGATTAGATTAGATTAGATTAGATGATTAGATAGATAGATAGATAGATAGATAGATAGATAGAAAGATAGATAGATAGATAGATAGATAGATAGATAGATAGATAGATAGATAGATAGATAGATAGATAGATAGATAGATAGATAGATAGATAGATAGATAGATAGATAGATAAAAAAAAAATCGGGAGGTGTTGGATTTTCTGAATTACCTTCTGTCGTGTCTGGTCACTTGTTCTGACCAGGTAAATACGATTGATTTAAAGTTACACTGTTAAAGTAATTATGAGTATTTCTCTATTTATGCTGCTACAGTGCTGTCCTGAGATCCGGGTACCGCTCGTATGATGATGATAATGATTTATGCGCCGAATTTTTACTTAGCTCTAGACGCTTACATGAATACAGAACTGTAACTATAGAACAAAACGAGGAAAACTCATGGACTATATTAACAGTTAACTTATGTATACAAAAAACTAATAACTCTCAAACGTTAAACACACACACACACAAACACACACACACATACACACAAACACACACATATTCACTCGTGCGCAGATATTGTTTTATTATTTTCAATAGCATTACTTTAGATGGAAACTGTTCGCTTGTGTACACTCAAATCAATGGCCCGATTAAAAAGAAAAAAGGTCATGTCGGCGGACAATATCGGACTGTTTTATGCCCAATACTATGGTTCACGGCGCGAGGACGATGTTCGAATCACGGCAAAAAATACACCTTGCAATACTGCGGAATAGATTTAGTTTCTAATCGCATTCATTCCTTGTGTTGTCCTTACTGTTAAGGTCCAGGACATTGTGCATACTACGCGGCCAATTCAGTTTTTAGAATTGCAATATCAATGAAAGCACAGCCTACAAAATGCAGCTCCGGGCAGTAGGGAGAGTATAATACCCTCAAACCCTTCTACATTGTTCGTTTGCCGAGAGTAGGTTCTTCCGGAGGAATTTTTTTTTTAATCAAATTTGATCCAAAAGTAACATTAATCGGATGCTTTTCATTTCATTTCATTTCTTTTCATTTTATTTCATTTTTTTTCTTTCTTTCAACCTGTTATTACATATTGGATGTGTTGGTGTGCGTGCCAAAATCAATTGTGTTTTCGGAGAAGGAAACTGTAATCGCCGCCATTTAGATAAGGTTATTTCCATTCGCTCGTCAAACGCCTCGTATTAATTTAGGGCCTGGTCAAGTAATGACGCACACGAAACACAGAAGTAGCATAGAGTTCATTTATTCGTAGTCAAAGAACATTCACGAAAGATGTCAACGACTCATAATAATACGTATGTGTGTGTACATATCAGTATGGGGACAACTAATTTCTGTATACGTGACTATGAACTACTTCTTGTGCCAGACGATGTGTGGTAAAATACTGCGAAAAGAAAGAAACATAAACACAAGAAACATTAGCAAGTGTACCAAACAATGTATCAAAACCCTTATTCACGCAAGGTACAATCAAAGCAATGAGACAGAAAGAATACACATACTAGAGGACAATTTAGAGACAAATACTTTAGTTGATTTCATAAACAACAATTTAGCTAAAGTTACGTGGAACCAAGCCAGAACACAACGAAGGAACGAACGCTTTATGTTCCTTTAACTTGCACGACGATTAGGCTACGTTTATTCTTTCAAGCCTCAAAATACAATTGGCGCAAGACAATTTGACTTTGCTCATCTAACATTAGTCAATTCATTATTACAAACAATTCGGCTACGTTCACCCAACGAGCCTCGGTACGGTGCCTAAACTAGGAAATACTCGTCGATGACCTAGCTCAGTAAAACATTTATAAATGAAGTAACATACGTAAACATTTAACAACATATTATAGGAAATACACCTGAAGTCCCAAAACGTCGCTAACTACCTTTGCAGAGACACAAACTTATATATGCGTTACTACCAAAACCAGTCTTGCGTCATAATCTCGATCTCATGAGAAAAAATGCGCAAACAATATTTACAAACGAAACACAGTTCACCAATAATATTCAAACCCATATCAAAACTCGGCACGCTTTTGCCACTGACTTGAGAGAGCAATAGATCCGGAGAGAGGGTGAGAGAGAGAGGGGGAGGGAACACGACAATCACAGAGAGAAGAATCACAAGAAACACAGAGGGGTAAGAAAGACAGGCACCAAAAAACAAATGAAAGGATATAAATAAACAGTCCAGTCATAAAACCAAAAAGATGCGTCGGGTTGGCCAATGAGGTGATGATACGTCTTGTCAGTCAAAATCAATAAAACCAAACAAAAGAAAACGATAGAAAGAAGAAGCAACATGCAGTGGGGAGGAAAAAGAAGACAAACGGAGGACACTTTACACACACCAAGACAGTACATGATATCACAAATAACAAAGACTCTCTATCTCTCTCTAGATCAATAGCCCATAATTAATTTCAAAAGGTATCTAATTACATATTGGTCACACATGACTCATAGGCATGCACACACCCGGCCTTAATTATGTCCAGATAATTAAAACATTTGAAATCAATAACATTAACATTTCTACAATCACACCAGGAGGCGTTATTGGTACCACAACCAAAAAATACATGCAGCATTCAGATTTCAATCAATCAATTCAATCGTTCGTAGCGATAGTTGTGGCCACGTTCTGGTTATCTCCTCCTCTGTTGTCATTCCCTCGCTTGTCGTCTCTTCGGTCATTTCCCCACCATCTCGTTTCACATATACAAAGTCCTTCTCGTGTAGGCAAGTGGGATGTTTTTTGTTACAAATCCCGCACACCTCTCTGTTGTCACACTGACGTGATTTGTGCTCCTTACTTATCAGGCAGCCAAAGCAGAGGTTTGATTTAAAAATGAAAGTCCTTTTCTCGGCAACCGGTTTCTTGGCGAAAACTTCGCACTGACCCAGGTTATGGCTTGTTTGGTTACAGAATTCGCAGAAGGGGGAAGTCTCCGACCGGGTCGACAGAGCATTCTTCTTGGCCGGCGCGCTGGATGTGTTGGGCGATGTGACCCTTGTAGACGTAGGAGAGAAAGCTCCGGAGCCGAAAACGGGGTCGTTACTAATGTCGGCTTCTTGTGTCACAAAGCTTACAAGTTCAGCGAAATTGGGGTACCTTTCGTGTTCGATCTTCGTCCGGGACACGTTCCGGCACCAGCGGTGTACCATCCAGTCGGGGAGTTTGCCGATAATACGTTTGAGGTATTGGGCGTCGTCTAAGATCCCTAATCCTCCTACCTCCTTGGCTGCAACAGCACACTGCTGTAGAAAATCTGCAAGCCGTCTAAGTCCCAAGTAATCTCGGCTTTTAACGATGGCCCACTCGTCCAACTTTGTCCTGAAAGCTTGTGAGACCACGTAACTGTTGCCGTACCTCCTTTCCAGAACTGACATTGCCTTGTCGTAGGCCTCGGGTTCACTCAGCAGGAAGAATCCAGCCACGGCGTCCTTCGCTGATCCTCCCAGGTAGCGCTGGAGATACAGAAGTTTCTCGCTCGATGCTATCCTCTGTCGTTGAATCAGAAAGGAGAAAGCAATCTTCCAGGTAGGATAGAGGAGCGGGTCGCCGTGGAAGATAGACGGTTCTTGCATGGGAAGTCTATTCAGCAGGAGAGCGTCCGAAAGCGTTTGGGCAAGTGAGTCTGTGGAGGTGTACTGCATCTGGAGCGGAGCTGGAACAGATCTGGGTTCGTCATAAGACGACGGGTAAAAACCTCTGGGTGCCGCAATGCGATCAAAGTCAATGTTCGTGGGACCGTTCTCTGGAACACCTACTCTGGGGAGGTGACACGAGGTGGGAGAGAACGTAGAACCATCAGGGCTCGGCACGAAGATCTTTGCCTCAGGGCGCAAATGTCTCTCTGCAAAGTGTACAGAGCGGAGAGGGAGGGGTTGGTAGGTGGAAGGCATGGGGTCCGCTGGTGCGGACAGATAAGCATGCCTCTCCTGCTGCTCTGGAATCTCCGGAGGCCTGTAGTGACGGTCAGCGTGCAGGGTGTCGAAGTTGCGAGCAGCAGCTGTGTCGAGATGCGCAGAGAGACGGTGACCCTCGTACGATGCACTCGGGAAGACACCAGGGTGCTGCCAGGGTATCGATGTCTGGTAATAACGAGACGACACCCTAGGAGAGGACGCGAAAGAGTACACGGTCGTTGTGGTGGTCGTTGTAGAGGTGCGGGCCATGTACCTGACGCAATCCAAGGAAGCGTCAACGGTCGCAGTAGTGCCCACTCCCCTCCCGTGGCTCTCCAGGCGAGCGGTAGCGGGGGGAATGAAGAGGGCGTGACTTCCGACGGGGTCATCATTCACGACCCTGACGGTAGCAGAAGTCGTGAAAGCGGGAACGGCGTCTCCGCCCTCCCTGAGAGCGGAAGCTGTGGTGATGACGGCGGCAGCTCCGTCTACGGGAGCCTCCAAGGTCACCGCGGCGATGGCAGCAGTGGGGCCCATGGAGGGCTGGTCCTGTCCGGGCTGATGTTCCACGGCAGCATCTCCTCTTCCTCCTAACATGCTAGTGTTTGTGACTATCAGGGAGGGACTTGCCTGTGGGGCAGCTAGTGTAGTCGATGTGGGAGACTGAGGGTGGAAGTGAGTGTTAAGCAGATTTACCGGGGGAAGAAAAGGAGAATTCTGAGAGTGAGCATCAGCTTGTTCTAGTACGCTTAGCATGGCTGAATTAGTTTTTATCTCAATGTCTGTTCTCAGTAACTCTAGCTGTCTAACACTTTCTCTCTTCCTTTTCTCGAACTGCATTTTAGCTCTAGTTTCTGCTATCTTTCTGGTAGCCTCTTGATCGGCTTCTTCTCTTTTTCTAGCAGCTTCTAGTCTTTTTCTAGCAGCCTCTTGATCGGCCTCTTCTCTCTTTCTAGCAGCTTCTTGTTCGACCCTAATAGCCTCTTCCTCAACCCTAGTAGCCTCTTGATCTGCAATTCTTTTCCACTCTATAGCCTGTTCCTCAGCCACTCTGGCACTCTCCTGTTCGTCTAGCTCATCTATCAGTCTCACGTGTTCGCTTTCTAAAGCTAGGCCTGCGCGTCTAGCACTGAGAGAAGCGGCCTTCATCCTAACCTCGAGTTTGAGGGAAGCTGTGGAGATTATGCTAGAATTAGCTGACGACCTAACGGAAGATCCCCTAGACGAAACACTGGCGTCTCTTTTCTTGGTCGATCGGTGGCTAAACGCTTTGCTACCATGATGCGAACTAGTTCTTGTAAGAACTTCAACAGTCCCTTCGTTCACGGCACGCACTATGTTAGATATAACCTCTTGGGCTTGCATCTGAGCATTCTCCCAGTCTTCTAACGTCACTTCACCACCGCCTAGTTTAACTAGCTTCTCTTGAATTTCTCCGAGTTCACTTCGCATGTGCGTAATCTGTACTCTTGCCCTTGCTAGCTTTTCTAGATTGGGTTCGTCTTTGCCTAGTTCTTTCACTGCTGTAGTAATAGCCTTCACCAGCAGAGATCTTTGTGACTGAAAGAGTTCTGTCTTTATTTCAATGTTATTGGGTTCGCGTTTGGATCTAGTGACATCTTCCGGCTGTTCTACTGGTATCTCAGTCTCTATTTCACCATCTTCTACCTCATCTTTCGACTCGAGTTTCACAGGGGAGACTATTTCCTCTTCTATCTCTTCCTTATCCATGATAAGATCAATGTTCAGTTCTTAGTACTGCAAGAGGTGGCCAAAACGAAGAAAGTTATATTCTTCCCGGAAGCTGGTTATTCATCTAATGACACCTGAGCAAGGCTTTAGCGAAACCGGTTAAAGAGTAGTTGCTGGGTCTAGGTTGGTCGCAATTAAAACAGAATAAAAGTCTTGTTGTCTAAATGCTTGTTTGAGCGACAACTAGCAGACAATGATTGTTCTTGTTTATGTTATTCGTCTACCAAGTAATGTTCAAAACGTACTGTAGGAAACGAGCGAGAGAAAACTCTATCCCACAAACTGTAATAAGTCCTAAATTCAAAGGGGGGTGACGAGAGGCTCTAAGTATTTTACTGTAATCGCCGCCATTTAGATAAGGTTATTTCCATTCGCTCGTCAAACGCCTCGTATTAATTTAGGGCCTGGTCAAGTAATGACGCACACGAAACACAGAAGTAGCATAGAGTTCATTTATTCGTAGTCAAAGAACATTCACGAAAGATGTCAACGACTCATAATAATACGTATGTGTGTGTACATATCAGTATGGGGACAACTAATTTCTGTATACGTGACTATGAACTACTTCTTGTGCCAGACGATGTGTGGTAAAATACTGCGAAAAGAAAGAAACATAAACACAAGAAACATTAGCAAGTGTACCAAACAATGTATCAAAACCCTTATTCACGCAAGGTACAATCAAAGCAATGAGACAGAAAGAATACACATACTAGAGGACAATTTAGAGACAAATACTTTAGTTGATTTCATAAACAACAATTTAGCTAAAGTTACGTGGAACCAAGCCAGAACACAACGAAGGAACGAACGCTTTATGTTCCTTTAACTTGCACGACGATTAGGCTACGTTTATTCTTTCAAGCCTCAAAATACAATTGGCGCAAGACAATTTGACTTTGCTCATCTAACATTAGTCAATTCATTATTACAAACAATTCGGCTACGTTCACCCAACGAGCCTCGGTACGGTGCCTAAACTAGGAAATACTCGTCGATGACCTAGCTCAGTAAAACATTTATAAATGAAGTAACATACGTAAACATTTAACAACATATTATAGGAAATACACCTGAAGTCCCAAAACGTCGCTAACTACCTTTGCAGAGACAAAACAGCAAAGCTTTAAGGAAAAATGGTATAAATACCCAAGTGGGTTAACATTTCGAATAAGGCCGATAATTCGACAAAAAACGTTATCTTCATTAAAGACCAAAACAGTTATCTTATTCGTCAAACTTAGTCCGACAAATTGTGACGACAATTAGCTTTAATCAAGCCAAGACGTTCAGTATAATCAGCGCATTATGACTGACCGCAAGCTAAAAACAAATAAACTTGACTTGTCCTTATTTACAAATCCTGAACAAAGTGTTCACCTCAATAATTCTTCTGACAAAAGACCAAGTTCTAAATCAAAACGAATTCTAGAAAACCGAAGGCTTAAAGAATATCAGAATCAAATCAATTTGCAGAAAAGGCATCAAATGAGTCACTAAAACGAGAAAATCATAAAGGTCATAATCATTTGCACAAAGCAACAAAAACATATGCAAAACGCAAAATAACTATCAGTACCTTATGACCGCTGTAAGACGTTTGGAAACCACACAGATCCAAAAGGCGACAACAACGTCTGGTACCAAAGGCAGGTAAAATAAATGCTTTTCACAAAACTACAAATCGTGAACATCACATTTAAACTCTATCTTTCTAAACAGGTGAGCACAACTTTTATATCATATAAACTAAAAACGACGCAACCTTCTCTCAGACCCAGCAATCTAACTAACCAGAAAAGAGTTGACACAAACTTATATATGCGTTACTACCAAAACCAGTCTTGCGTCATAATCTCGATCTCATGAGAAAAAATGCGCAAACAATATTTACAAACGAAACACAGTTCACCAATAATATTCAAACCCATATCAAAACTCGGCACGCTTTTGCCACTGACTTGAGAGAGCAATAGATCCGGAGAGAGGGTGAGAGAGAGAGGGGGAGGGAACACGACAATCACAGAGAGAAGAATCACAAGAAACACAGAGGGGTAAGAAAGACAGGCACCAAAAAACAAATGAAAGGATATAAATAAACAGTCCAGTCATAAAACCAAAAAGATGCGTCGGGTTGGCCAATGAGGTGATGATACGTCTTGTCAGTCAAAATCAATAAAACCAAACAAAAGAAAACGATAGAAAGAAGAAGCAACATGCAGTGGGGAGGAAAAAGAAGACAAACGGAGGACACTTTACACACACCAAGACAGTACATGATATCACAAATAACAAAGACTCTCTATCTCTCTCTAGATCAATAGCCCATAATTAATTTCAAAAGGTATCTAATTACATATTGGTCACACATGACTCATAGGCATGCACAGAAACTGTTGTTTTCAGCTTTGACCTACTTGTATATAGTAGCGTATAATGGATGCGTGTCTGGACTAAACTATCGTCAAATTTGATCCATTGTTTTTCCCCCGTGAGGTGCCGGGGGGTTTCAGTATAAATAGTATCCCCACTTTCTGGAAAATTAGTGCTTTAAATTCCCACTGTCGCTGTCTTTCTTCTTTGTTCTTTCTCATTCCATTGTTTTCCTCCATCTTTGTTTCATATCGTTTCTTTTGTTGTTGTTGTTGTTGTTTCTCTTACTGATAACCCCTCACGGGAGAAAGGTGACACAACAACGGCAACCGTATGCCGTATGCGGAATTTCGGACACAACACGAAAGCGTTTAGACGCGGAGAGGAGAATTTAATTAAATTGAAAACGCGGAGTGGCGCAACGTCTTCGCGCAGCTTCACCTCCGGTGGAATTAAACTGCTCAGTTAGACTATTGGGTCAATGTCGCATGAAGAATGTGTCTAGTGATACGAAACATTAACATTGTGACTGCACTGTCATAGACTGCTTCAGGTATTTATTTACCTTTTCAATCGACAGCAACTATATTTTATAAAGTTTACACTTGACGCATGTATCCGTTTCTCGTTATTCGCTTAACTCATTCATTTATTACTTTATTACATTTTGTTCTCCTGGATTTTATTGTATTTTTTTTTATCTCTTATGCTATAGTTGTATGTAGTATTCTTAGAAGATTAAATTAATACACGTTTTCTTATTTTGTACTAGTTCTTGTACCCCCGAGGGGGTGCCGGGGGTTTCAGTATAAATATTATCCCCACTTACTGGAAATTTAGTGCTTTAAATTCCCATTGTCGCTGTCTTTCTCCTTTGTTCTTTCTCATTCCTACTCTGTTCTATCAATCTACTATACTATCTTCTTTCTTCGCTAGACCAGTCACCTACCTTTTTTCTTAAAAACTCTTCCGGACAAAACTCCTCATTTGTGTGTGAGGTCTGTTGGATCAGCTTGGATATATTGGACGCTTTCTGCCAGGCGGTCACTGGGGCTTCTTATGATGTTATTATTTGGCAATGTAGGCATTTTATATGTAGGCGTTTTGTTGATATTTTATAATGATGTTTATATTCTATTTTGTTTTTGTAAACGGGAGTTCGATAAATTAGAGTACAGCCTCGGCGTCCCCTGCGTGGGATGTCTTTATTGTAAAGTAATCATCATCATCATCATCATCATCATCATCATCATCATCATCATCATCATCATCATCATCATCATCATCATCATCATCATCGTCATCATTATTATTATCATTATTATTATTATTATTATTATTATTATTATTATTATTATTATTATTATTATTATTATTATTATTATTATTAATGTTGCAAAGGTTCCTGATTTAAAGGTTAAATAGCATGTCTACTGGCATCATGAGCTAGTTGAGTACGCTGCTTCCTTTTTTCAAGCGTAGACCTAAGAATGAACTTGATAATAGTATGTAATTGCCATTGTGTACACTAGACCAACCAGTGAAAATGTGAAATGTGAAAATTGCTCTCTGGACAGTGGTCATTTGCAGGCAATTCCATAATATCATGTGGTAAGTGCAGTGCATAGTAATAAGTAATTGGACAGGCCTGGGTTATCGCAGCTGTTCTGTATGAGTGAATCAGCACCTATAGATAGGCCCCCTATACAAACAAAGCAATTTTAATGTTGTTAATTTTGTAAACCTAATGTTAGTTTTGCTTGTTAATGTATTTTTTAAATCTTCTTCATGTTGGTTAAAATCTCATCGTCACGCATACTATTTTCATTTTTTTAAAGGCATTTGGATTGAATTTTATATTTTAAAATTTTTATGGTATTTCAGTTCTTCAGGATTTTTATTTAGTTATTTATGTATTTAGAGTTCAAACTTGTGAGATGTTCTAAATAACAGTATAGATTAACCTGTGTGTTTACTTTCTTGTAATTGCAAACTCATTGAGTTTGCGTGCGTCTGTATCAAAGACGCACACATTTCCACTTGTTTGTGTAGGCGACTGTGAGCAGGTGGGGCGCGGCAGGCCTGGGCTTACTTTTAAAGAAAGGCACGGAAATGTTTCCTTACTCGGTGGGGAACGGAAATGGAACGATGGCAGTGTCTATTGCTTTCAAGATCCGGCCATGCGTGTTGCCATCTCATTTGTACTACTGCTGCCCATATCGTTCCCGCTTCTTCTTAAAAAAGCAATAATATGTTTTGAAGTCTTAAGATAGCTGAATAATGTCAGTATCTGAATCTTCAGTGTCCCAACAAACGGCTAGGAAAGTTATTCCGCAGTGTACCACAGTTATTGACAGTCACACTCGCACAAGACAGTATAGAGTAAAACACCAGTTCATAAAAGCAAGTAGGCTAGCACCCGTTAACCATTCAACTCAGCTCCCAGCTGAAACTAAAAACAAACCCGAACGTTCAACTTCTCCTTCCTTCCACGCACACTCCCCCCCCCTATCCCATTGCCTTTTCCCCTTAAACCTACACACGCACACACACACGCACACACACTCTCTCTCTCTCTCTCTCTCTCTCTCTCTCTCTGATAAATTCCGTGTAATGCGGCAGGCAGTCTTTTATGTTAGGTGCGTGTGCGTGTCAGCCGCTTATCATGCTAGCGATGTTTTGCACGTGCTCCATCAGGTGGACCAAAGTGCTGGCATTTCTGGTGATGTAGTCTGACTGGACAGTACCAGACCCCGCTGGATTTGTGTTAAATTGGAGATATAGACATTATGTTGAAAGTTGTATAGTATAGTATAGTATAGTATAGTATAGTATAGTATAGTATAGTATAGTATAGTATAGTATAGTATAGTATAGTATAGTATAGTGTAATAGAGTATGGTATAGTGTAATATAGTTTGGTATAGTATAGATAGTATTTTAGTATAGTATAGTATAGTATAGGATAGTATAGTATAGTATAGTATAGTATAGTATAGTATAGTATAGTATGGTCTTGTATAGTATGGTATAGTGTAATAGATTATGGTATAGTGTAATATAGTATGGTATAGTATAGATAGTATTTTTCTATAGCATAGCATAGTATAGTATAGTATAGTATAGTATAGTATAGTATAGTATAGTATAGTATAGTATAGTATAGTATAGTATAGTATAGTATAGTATAGTATAGTATAGTATAGTATTCCAGACCGCTCAGAGGTCTAGTCAAGTGCTCGCTCGGGTCCTTGTCAATGTCCGCACTTTTGTTTTAACGTAAAACAATGTATTAGCCTACTTTAGACAGTAAAAGTATGGATACGGTCTGCTCCAGAACACACTCCATTTTTGTCCAAAAAGCAGACATACTGTTGAAGTTAAGCAGTATATTGAAGATTGTGCCGGACGCTCGTCTAGACAGGAACTGGCTCGATTCTTTATCAAAGTGTGGATATGTTTTTTAAGCAATGTATTGGGCTAATTTTTACCCTGCTTAGTATAACCGGACAGTCTTAGAGCACGCTTAGTTTTGTTGTGTGTGTTGTTCAAGATGCAGACTTTCTGTTAAAGTTAGTATTTACATTAATAGTCTAGACCGGGCACAAGTCTAGACAATGCACGTTGGAATATTGAATCTTTGACAGTGTGCGGATGTTGAAGAGTCCACGCAATGCAGCTTGGTACCTTAGAAAACAGACGACTGCGGTCTATTTTAATCTTTTTGGACAAACGTGCGGACGCATTCTTTTTGTACATTGTGTATTGCACGACTGAACAAGCTCTAGGACTCACCAGATTTCCTGGGTAAAGTTTGTGCCTTGAGAAGAGGACATTACGGATGATACGAAAAGGAGATGTGTTCACATCCAATGTACATTGCAGAAGACATCCTTGTAGGCCTACATGACGATAAATGGTTCGCATTGGTATTCTGGTTGTTCTGGTTGTCACCGACTTACAGTGATTTTATAAATATTGAGGATGGATTATTGAAGATAATTAAGATATACAATAATTTACCAAGCATTTAAAAATGTAAATGTACATCAGGAACACGCTTTAAATGGGCGTTGTACCTGTGATTCTTTATTGAAGTAGCAACTGTGGGCATTTATGAAAGTCGGTGCAGTTTTACAGTGTAGTAAAATGGACATTATTCTGTTAGTGGTGGATATGAGACCTGGACCTAAGGACGTAAGACGTGACCTGCATGCTGATGTGTTTGGCCGGGTTTCAACGTGGAATGAATGACGCATTTATTCCTCGTCAATTTGACTGAACAAAATTACGTAGTTTAATCAACGTCAGTAATATAACAGAATGACGGTCCAATCAAAGATCGTACGGAAAGGACTTGAAAAGGCTGATGCAGTGATGGCAAATAATGACACATTGTAAGAACTATCATGCATTAACGTCGTCTTCGTTATGTAAAGCTGATTGAGATGCGCTGAATCTCAAAATCAAATCTGAAATTGAAGACAAAATGGCCCGCATCTGAACTGTTTTAAATCAAGAAACGCCGAAATAACTATGATTCAGTCTTAAGAACATGCACCTAAGTGGAAAAAGATATTCTCATTGTGCTTTATCTTCAAACTGCTGAAAAAGAAGAAAGACGAATTCATGATGATGGTGGCATTCGGCATCCGAACCATGGAAATTTTCAGAGAACCCAAGACATTTTTCAGCGATCTAATGGTAATAACTAACCTACGCCGTTGTTCAGTTTGTAATTTCTTGATCAGTTTGTTTGTTTGTATTGTCGGGTTTTCTGGTTGATTTTATTTGTTATTTGTTTGCTGTTAGGGAGTGGGTGAAGGCGTATGTGGTTACACTGTATATATGTGTGCTTAGAATTATTTGTACATCTAGATGTACCTACCTAGCTATAAGACTTTGTCAAATGTCAAACAGATTTCCCAGCTGACTAAGAGCTGCTCAAGGCGCTGGCCGATACAGGATTTAACTCAATCCGCCCGAGGCGCCCACTTGCAGTCATTGGGCGCACAGCCTGGACAACTGAGTACAATCCTGGGTGACTGGGTATGGGGGAGAAGGAACCTAGTGGGTGTATTTGTGTTGCCAGAGCTCACTCGTCTAGGACATGAGCGTCATGATCTTTAAAGTTCGTGCGATCGAATGCGTTTGTGCACAGACTGTACCTCGGTTTATACTCTCATTACACATACTCCCACTCATGACCGTTACTTGCCTGGGTTGTGGTTATTTTTACGATCTTATTCCTAATGATGGCATTTGACTGCCTTTCTGGACACTCAACGGATACACCTACACACACACACACACACACACACACACAAACACCCACACACCCACACAAACACCCACACACCCACACGCACGCACACACACAAACACACACACACCTTGCGGACAGGATCTATAAAGGCAAAGGCGGCGTAGGACTCTTAAGAGCTTGCGGTCAACCTTCTAGTGTAAACCTTAGTGAACCAACCTGTTGCAATGACGAACTGGGCTTAATGTCACAGTGCTATGCGTAGTAGCATCCACTCCTTTAACCCTCCACCCTGCACCCTGTGCCATCCGCCCTCCCACACACCACACACTCAACCCCGCACCAACTTTCAAAATACGTCCAAACGAACACGAAGTTGAAAGACGTTTGAAACTTTTCTCAAAGCTTGTTTGTCGACGACAAAGTATTTATTTATTTATTTATTTATTTATTTATTTATTTATATTGTTAGTAGTTTTTGTTGTTGTTGTTTGTTTTGTTTGTGTTCTTTCTGTGGCCTTTCTTCCTGCACTTAAGTAGTACATTCACGCATAGTGTGCACAGCATTGAACATTGTCCTTATCGCGAGAATTCCTATTCGTTGTTGGTGTCTGCTACAGTTACGTGGAGTTGTTACTCTCGAAAATACAGCCATTTTCTCTATGACAGTTGTTTATGTTGTAATATTAATTAATTTATTTATAATCCTCTGTGACATGATGTTTCCGAGAATTGATGATTTTAATGTGTTATTTTTTAGAAAAAAATATAATCTTTTTCTGTTTTCTGTCTCGCCCAGCTATAGGTCGTTGAGAGACATTTAAGCACTCGTTGTAATTCTGAATTTCAGGCCAAGTGCGACCATATTAAGTAGACCTGTACTTTATTCATGTATTCAGCTCATTCAGTGATATAGACGTGATCTGAAAGAAGCCCTGTAGAGGAAGAGCATATTGGTTAAATGATTATTGTTTGCGAACAACGGTGGTCGGGAGGTATTCTCGCCCACTATTTTGATTGCATCAAAGAGTCAAACTGGGCATAATCGGTCTCCCGAATATGCAACGACCAAAGTGACCACAACTATAGCTGCGAAGCTGTCGTTCAATAATAGGGCAGCTACATGCTGATTGAAGAAGGTCTTTTCTTAGTGAGGGATTCGCCCACAGATTCCCTACAGACATCTCTTCACACTGGTAGGTGTCAAGCGTAGGCCGGATAGATCGCTGACATTTAGTTGTGCTGACATTCCCTAGTCCTCAATGAGTCCCGCAGCTAGAGATTCTTCTCATGTCGAGTCCGGGCAGTCATTTCTTCTTTCTTCTAACGGCGGATAACTCCGTATATTGTCTCAGCATTCCATAAATTTGTTTTTACAATGTCGTTTTTCAATTTTTATTTTATTGCTGTTCTTAGACTGCAAGTGCTGGGGCTTGATGCAGATATATAACATACATAACTGCAGTTGCGTAACTCGTAAGGGGCTGCTACTCTGGAGCGACCAGACTGTCTTTGTAATGTTTATTTTTTTAACCATAAATTTTGCGCGAAGTATCAATCCCTGGCTAAAGAAGTTCGACCATAAAACACGCAAGAATCCAGTAGTCATATGTTTGTATTTGTGTGATGATAGTAGCTAACTCGGATAAGTCCTGGAGAGGGAAAAACTCGTTAAAAAAGTTTGACCATAGTATATTTCCGTGTCCCTGCAGAGCAGAATGTGTTTGATATTCTTATCAGCACTCCCCATCACAATTACGCCAACCGTCATTAACATATCTTTAACATAAACGAGTGTAAGTCGGATCTACCATTTCATTGGAGATCGTCATGCATGCTTTGAAATTTGTATTTATTGTTCATTTATTCATGCATGTAAAGTTTGGCTTTCACAGCAAAGGCGATTGTCTACTGTTTAGGTAAGCTATATAATGTGAAAATAATGTGGACAATAAAAATGGAAGAATACTATTACGCTTAACTGTCGGAAAATTCAACGATCATACTTGTAGCAATGTACATGTACAAATCAAACACGATTGTAGGGAGGTAAAAAAAACTGCTACTTAATTTAATGTCGAATCCACTTCGCATTTGCTGCATGCAAGCTGTGTTTACGGTGAAACGCTTTGGACCACTAAACCAGCTGGTTGAGGACCTTTTTGTACGTACCGCAGAGCGCATTCAATATTTGTAATATCCCAGATCCTTACTTATTGTATTGCTTCCTATATTAGCTATGGCTGCCGAAAATGTAGTGAAGCGTAGAGACAAACATTTGTTATTTGTTTTTAATATTGAAAAACCCCCAAAACAAATCCTACGCTAAAGGCCTGATTTCTGTTGCTACGCTTAGTGCTTGTGTACTGTTTTGTATACGTTTTGTATGCTTCTCTCATAAACAAGGTAAAATGACGTCCCATCTTATAATCTAGTTGTCTTTTGAAAGTATCAGTTAATTCTCAGTATGTTAACATAAGCTTTTTTGTATTTCTTTTGATAAACGTATCGTTTTTTCCTTACGATCTTATTAAATATTTGCCAGCCATGAATCTTCTTCATTTTGTTATCCTTTTTCTTCTTCTTCTCCTGTGTTAGCGGTCTAGTCTGACTCTGAATAGTTTTGTGTGGTCCTGATTCTGCTCTTTGCAGTCCGCTGTACCATAAAAGTATTGTTTATCTATTTTCTTCTCAGCTTCTCCTTCTGTTGCACTTGTGTGTTTTTTTTAAAAAACACTATTGCACTGTTCGAGAGTCCGAGTATGTCCGACAGTACGATGGAGTATGTTATTCGGAATGTTATAAAACTATGGAAAGGCGTTTCGCCAACGATCTTAGAAAACTGGTTGCACTGTATTTGTCAGGTTTAGAAACTAGACAACAGCTGTTCTGTATATTCGTTCTATATTAGCTTTCTCGTGTTAAAGACTCAAAGTGATCGGGCACTTTTCAATAACGACTGTATCGCCAGAATAACCAATAGAGATAGCTTACTCGTCAGTAAAAGGTTTCCTCACTAGTTTTTAATAATAATAATAATAATAATAATAATAATAATAATAATAATAATAATAATAATAATAATAATAATAATAATAATAATAATAATAATGTATTTCGCAAAGCGCGATTCCAAACTAAAAGGTCTGCTCAAAGCGCTCACTCGCTTGCTCTCACGCAGCCACTCGCGGAATTAAGAGACTGCAGTTGCGCTGTACAATTTTATATGTGCCAGATTTGGTTTAGATGGATTAGGCTTTGTCGCGATCTTAAATGCAAGATAGACTTTGCCGCTTTAAACTGTCTTCGACGTTGTCGTTTCTCCAGTCCAGTCTTATGTAAGCTTATTGTTGTTGCTGTTCGTCTAGTGTATCACTAGCCAGTAATCCGATGAGTGGCCGTGTCTAGTTTTTGACTCCTATGCATAACAGTGTGAGTCTATGTACTCACCCACCCTCCGCCCCCTCACCCCAAAATAAATTTCCAGATTTTTGCAAATCTGGGCGATATGAGTCCTAAACAGGGCTCTCCATTACTTCGAGATCGGGCACTGTTTCTTGAAAAATCGTATCTAAAATTAGCACGGTCATGCGACTGAAAAGTTGGCTCGATGTTCATTAGTTGTTCTGCACTATCAACCAATTACAAAGCTCCTACTTCGTGAAGTTTCTTCGTGGTTTGATGTGAGTGTGTGTGCATGAATGGGTGCATGAGATGTGCGTTGACTTGTGAAAAGTGTGCGCGAACGCTTTTGTCCATCGGTTTTGTCCCCACTCCATCGTAAAATGGAAGTGAGTCCACTCCTTAGATTCATTGCAAATGGCTAAAAGTCCAAAAATGATACCGACAAAAAAGTCCGTCCGTCCGTCTGTCTGTCCGCCGTCCGCTCTCCGCCGTCTATCTGTGCAAAAACGTTATTAAAATGTCTAAGTACTCAGAACCTATTTCAATTACCCAACCGAACTTGGTAAGATGGTGTATACCCATGAGACCTCATGAGTGATCAGTGAATGAATGACTTCACCTCAATGTCAAGGTCACAAGTTGAAATGTTTGTAAAAAAAAATTTTTAACAAAATTTCACTTTTTTTTAAAGGTTAATAATATTGAACTTATTATTCTTTGAGGCATGATAGATATCAATGAAACACCCCTACTATGCAAATTTGGTTGACCTCACTCCAAGGGCAAGGTCACTGGAACTTTCCAAAGTCGGTTAGTATAGGTACTTTGAAGTGACCAAGACCCTAAACTATGAAAAATATAAAGCCCAAACTTGTTTTTAGAAATGATAGATTAATCTTTCATATTTTTCCGTGTTTGCTTTGACATCAAAGGGGCCAAAATCATTTTAGGCCTTGCAAAAAACATTATAAAAAAAAGGTTATCGTACACTGGAATGGCTGTTTATTTAACCCATAGTAAGCAACAACTTTGGGTTATTTGATCAGGCTTGCATGTGAGATCAAGTAAGGATCAAGGTCATCCCAAGGTCAGGTCACTGAAGGCCAAGGTCATCCCAAGGTCATCGTTTTTGGCATAATACAACTTTTGTTGTACTTTATTTGATAATACATGATTGTATTTTAAACCGGAGATCAATGCCATCTCAAGGTTAAGCGCACAGAAAGATCAAAGTCGGTATTTGCATTTTAATGCCATCATTTGATTTGGGTGTTTTTTTTTTTCTGGCCACTCATTTTCATGTTACATTTTGCTAGGTACATAAGGAGCACCTGAGTCATGGGGGCCTTGCCTTTCAAGTTTTTTCCCCTCCATATTCAAAACAAGCTGAAGATTTTCATGATGGTGTTGTTTGGCGTCGTGGTTTTGTTTGTCGCATCTGTCACGGTGTTAGTGGTTGGCTTAGTCGAAGCTATTGACTGAATGAAAATCAAAATATTGTAACATGGAGGCGAGAGGTGTGGTCTTTATGACACACTACAGTAATACGAAGCGTTTCGCGTGTGTGTGTTTTCATTACATATTTTTTTCGGCAAAGTAATGTTTTAGAGTATAGACTTTTTACAAGCAGAACTAAGAAAACAGCGTTGGGATGTGAATACGAAGGTATGAAAATAACCAGCTGCCCAGCTAACTCTGCGTTTTGTGCGTAATATGTGCGTTTTGCGAAGCTTTATATGTGTTTTCTGTAGCCAGAATTGTTTCCTTTCTTGAGGTTTTTATAAATTAGTTTATTTTTTAATTTAACTGTTTCTTCCCTACTTTCTTTCTTTCATTTTCTTCTTTTTTTTCTATCTTTTCTTGTTATCTCTTTTTTTTTCGTCTTCCTCTTTATCGTAATTTCTTTCTTGGTTGTAGTTTCTTTCTTTTTGATAGAGCAAGGTGTCTGGCTTTCCCTTTCTGATAGAGCGAGGTGTCTGGCTTTCCATTGAGAATGAATGAATGAATGAATGAATGAATAATTTATAAATATTTCCATGGCTAAGGGCTTGTTCGCGGCGCTGGTGAGAGGGAGGTGGATTGTGATTACTAACGTCATCTTCATTATCATCTCCTCCATCGTCATCATTGCCACAACATCACTACCATCACCACCACTGATAAGTAATAACAGATTGCGCCTTAGGCGTACTTTAAAAAAATTAACACCACGAACCTACTTAAAGCGACCTAAGCATAACTTAAAGCGACAGATGCTCCAAACATCTGAGGCTCCATACTCGGCAACAATCAGTTAAGCGCATGTACTATGGCTATTATGACATCAGCTTTTGGTTGTAAGCTTATTGGAATAAGGCATTGGTGCATAATATTTTCTTTTCTAATTACGTGTTCAGGCTGTTGGAGTTCGATTATGTACAGACTAATAGCGCCTATACCGTTACATTCTACTGTAGAAAATTTCTATTATCTATTACAGGAATTATTTACTGTCATAATTTCCATTAATTTCTTTTCAGGTCTGTACACATTATGAATTTAAATCATTAAAATCCTATATGAACAATTCAGTCATTAGCACTGTTACAGTTCAAAGAAAGAGAAACAAGCAGCTATAATTCCTACTTAGTTTCACAGAATCCTTATCAGTTTATCGCTTACTTGAACTTACTGTTAGCCGTAAACGTGTGGACTCAGGAATCAAAACAATCGAAGTCTGTCATGTTCATGTACATGTATGATGAATGAACAGTTTATGTTCAAATCGAATTTAATAAAGGATTCTTACAGGTTTATGCTTTTGACATAACACACGTACACTTCTCCAGTCTGTCATAAAATGGGTGGGATACAACGTGGTCAGGTAAAACCGTGATTTCGCATGAAGAATGTGGATTTAAAAAAATGAAATTCCGATCAAGCGCCTAAGCGGACTAAGACGTTGACAGACAAGAGATTTTGACTTCCTCATAGAATTAGTCCGTTTGCAACCAGATTAAACAAAGACCGATCTATTATACTGTCAGTCCTTCGCCATGGTGTTATTATTATAGCTTGTACAGTAATATTGAGCTGATGCTCAGTGAAGGTACAATAAGGACGTGTCGTGGATCCGACTTACAGGTTTGGTGGTCAATCGCCTAAAACGCCGAGGCTAGCGTGCAATAGCTGATGTAAGTGAACGGTACTGACCAGTCGTGATAGATGCATGGTAAACTAACTAGTCATGTACTGTACAACCATGCTTTAGCGTGCAAACTGTTTACATTTCAACATGTACAATAAACATTTTTGCATTGTCATGACCTCTGCTGCCTACAATTTCATATGTGCAATGGACATGTTTAACATTGCATCTAAATACACTTATACTACCTGTCCTGTGCACACAACAGCCATGACATATATTGTAGTATTGTTTATTGGGGTTTTGTTTGTTTGTGTGTGTCGTGTGTGTGTGTGTGTGTGTAGGTGTGTGTGTGTGTGTGTGTATGTGTGTGTGTGTGTGTGTGTGTGTATGTGTGTGTGTAGTTCTGGGCGTGCTAACGTTTCAGAACGTGAGTTTTAGCCGTCAGAGGAATCGGACGAGCACGAGCAAAGCTATTAGCGCTTCAGAAATATGTTCCAAATGAGAAAAAGAAACGGTGATGATGATGATGATGATGATGATGATGATGATGATGATGATGATGATGATGATGATGATTGATGATGATGATGATGATGATGATGATGATGATGATGATGATGATGATGATGATGATGATGATGATGATGATGATGATGATTTTTTTATTGTTGCAGGGAGTGAGTCTGAGTAGCCAGAGTCGATCAGCGTCAGAGGAGGACGGAGGGGACGGGGGGTCTAGCAGCATGTGGCGGAACGTGAAGAACATCGCTAACATGCTGATGGAGGAGCCGGAGGTGGTGGAGGAGAACGCCACGGGACCCATCGTGGAAGGCGTCGACTATAAACTGGGCAGGTAAGAATCGCTTCCCAAACCAGTTGACTTGTAAGAATCGCTTCCCAAACCAGTTGACTTTTCTGAAAACATTCGTTATAGACTGTTATTATGGTAGCAGGCAAGAGATCTTTCACTCTCCAACTTGACCGTGATCTTGCAAAGTTGATTGTACAGAAGAAGAAAAAATAAACTACATCATAACCTGTCCCAAAACACCAGTTCTTCACGGTTACTTCTTAATTTTTACATACATTTTTCATGGTTATATGAATTCCTAGATCCTCGGTTATATGAATTTCTCATGGTTATATGAATTCCTCATGGTTAGAAAAATTGGGATATTTTATTATGATGATGGCTTAATATCCAAAACAGGACTAAAAACTAAACAGACTGTCGAACAGCGGATTTATATTTACTTTTACACATTTATTACTCTCTTTTTTTCCCCATCTCTCTGCACGCGCAGGATCCAGTTCGGGTTGATGTACGACTTCCAGAACCTGACGTTGACGTTACGGATCATCCGAGCAACGGAGCTGCCGGCCAAGGACGTGACGGGCACCAGCGACCCGTACGTCAAGATCTTGCTCCTTCCCGACAAGAAGCATAAGCTCCTCACCAAGGTCAAAAAGAGAAACCTCAACCCTCACTGGAACGAATGCTTTCTCTTTGAAGGTAAGGAGTGAGGTCATCTTGACGCTTATGTCCTAGAAGGGTGAGGGTTAGTAACTCCATCCAGCAAGCACTAGGTCCATATCCCCCACCTTCCCCCAACAACCCACGGTAGCCCAGGATTGTCAGGGTCGTTAGAAGACGCGCCTCGGGCAGCTCGAGTTATATTCTGTATTGGTCAACGGCTTGAGCGGCCCTTGAGATGGAAGAGCGCTATATTAGAACATTACATTAAATAAATAAATTGATGATGATGATGATGATGATGATGATGATGATGATGATGATGATGATGATGATGATGATGATGATGATGATGATGACATTACATTACATTACATGATTATTGCTTTAGGCCCAGCGGACTCTTTCGAGCCAAATCAGGACCGGACAACCCCCGATCCGCATAAAAGATCTGCTGAAACAACCCTAGTGGTAAAACTGAAGGCTCTCCACCAGCCAGTCACTTTACAATAAAGACATCCTCCCACGCAGGGGACGCTGAGGCTGTACTCTAATTTATCGAAGCCCCGTTTACAAAAACAAAATAGAATACAAACATCTTTATAAATTATCAACAAAACGCATACATATAAAATGCTTACATTGCTAAATAATAACATCATAGGAAGCCCTAGTGACCACCTGGCAGAAAGCGTCCAATATTCCCAAGCTGATCCAACAGGATAACGGGAATTTATTTCGCCAATTGACATGTAATAGATACAACAATCGGAATATTATTTGGTGTTGGACAATGGCAGAATGTTTTATATTTAACATCTCTCTCTCTCTCTCTCTCTCTCTCTCTCTCTCTCTCTCTCTCTCTCTCTCTCAATCTCTTACACCCACCCACGCATACACACATACCTATATACACAAATACACACATGCATGCACAACCACACACACTCACACAAATATACCCAAAGGCTCGCACACAGTCATCGCCTGTACTAATACTTAACACACACACTCACATACACTTCCTCTCACAATGAGAGCATCATTATTACATGGTATTTTGAAATGCATAAACAGATAGATTTAGAAAAACACAAATAACCAGTCTAAAACAGACCTCAGACACAAATAAGGAGTTTTGTCCCGAAAGAGTTTTCAACATAAAAGGTAGGTGAGTGGTCTATCGAAGAAGAAGATAATATAGCAGATTGATAGAACAGAGCAGAAATGAGAAAGAACAAATTTATGAGAAAGACAGCGGCAGTGGGAATTTAAAGCACTAAATTTCCAGAAAGTGGGGATACTATTTATACTGAAACCCCCGGCACCTTAACGAGGGAGATGATAATGATGACGATGACGACGACGACGATGATGATGATGATGATTATGAAGATGATGATGATGATGATGATGATGATGATGATGATGATGATGATGATGATGATGATGATGATAATGATGGTGATGGTGATGATGATGATTAAACTTGTAACATGTTGGATATTTTAGGGTGGCCGCATAACAAGTTGTTGGAGAAGACACTGTACCTGCAAGTGATAGATTACGACCGCTTCTCTCGCGACGACCCAATCGGAGAAACTTACATTCCTCTCAATGAGATCGACCTCTCGCAGTCCCCTGTTGTGTGGAAGTTCCTCCAGCCTTGCAAGGACTCCAGGGTAAGTCTGATTTGTGTTTACTGATTGACCATCCTTAATTCCATTGTAAGGATTCTTCAGTAAGCCTACCTCTGATTTGTAAACCACCAACTGACTGACTTGCCAGCTAACGTTGTCTACACCGGCTTCTTGATCCACCCACTGTCTGACCGACCTGTTGACCGACAGGCCGACCGACTTCCCATCACTCAAACATGCGGTTTAAAATTAAAGGCATGAAGATCAGTTATTAGAAGACGAGCAGGAAATTAGTTTGTAATTTTAGAATGATTTTAGAGTAGAATACAAAGCATGGAGATGAGGTGCTACAGAAGACTTCTGGGCATTTCCTATACCCAACACATCACCAACGACTAAGTCCGACAGACCATCACACAAGCCATTAGACAACACGATGACCTGCTCACAGTGGTGAAGAAATGGAAACTCCGATGGTATGGCCACGTCACCAGATCATCAGGCCTTGCAAAGACCATTCTGCAAGGCACAGTGCAAGGAGGTAGAAGAAGAGGCAGACCGAAAAAGAGGTGGGAGGACAACATCCGAGAATGGACTGGTTTGACATTGAGCGAAGCCATCAGGGTTGCGGAGGACAGAGAAAGATGGAGTATGCTGGTTAAACGATCATCTGTGGTGCCCCTACGACCTCCAAGTTATGGGACAGGATAGGATAGGTTAGAGTAATTTTAGATTCAGTACCATAATGAAGATGTAATGACTTACAATTAAATTAATGGGATACCTGTATTGTGTTTCAGGGGAAGCTGGGCGAGTTATTGCTGTCTCTGTGTTACCAACCCAACATCGGTCGACTCACGGTAATTGTCATGAAAGCCAAGGATCTCAAGGCCAAGGATATTACAGGATCTTCAGGTACCCATTCATTCCTCTCCCTACTCTCCCTTCATCATCCTCTGGTGTTTTCTCTCTCTCTCTCTCTCTCTCTCTCTCTCTCTCTCTCTCTCTCTCTCTCTCGTCCACTTTTAATTCCATACAGTTACATAATGACTTTTTCCTTATCCCTCCGGTTGTTTATAATTCTCTTTATTCCACTTTCATCATCATTCATTTCCATTCTTCAACGCTATTTCTGGAATTCCCATCTAGCTGATTTTGTTTTCTTCAAGATGGCATCACCTGCTAAATAATTTAGGCTGGGCTATAGTTTGACTGACCGCTTACCGAAATGTTTGACCGTGAGGGTGGTAGAATCAGACTTTTTGCTCGAACAATGACTAATAGTAGATCTACTGTATTATCGTTGGTGACTAATAGTACTGTATTATAGTTGGTGACTAATAGTACTGTATTATAGTTGGTTAGCTGTTAACTCCTGAAGAAGCTGTTAGAAAAATACATGTATTGCTAACCCCTTTTTTTAAAATCTCCTTTAACCTTTAGCTCTGTCTCGTCTTATACTATGCAGCGCTTAATCCTTACCTTACGTTTTTAGATTGCTATTGGAGACAGGTCTACTGCTTTTATTCCAGCTGGTTCTAGTGGTAGGTGCTAATTTTAGTACGAACCAAAAAGATCACGTATGGGAAATGCCATGTTTTTAGCCTTCGTGGCGCTTGCCCAAAGCCAGGGGTTTTGGGGGCTAATTTGTGGTGGTTTTGTGGAATGCATAGATTGGTTTTCATTTTATACAGTAATTGGTTAACAAACCTTGGACAAAAATGCGCTTCACACCTTAGTTCCACGCTCTAATGTATAAGCACACTTTAAAACTAAACACTAATGTGCATTTAATTGTGGGCATGATTATTTAACTTTTAAAAAAAATCAGTTTTGTCTTCTTTTGTTTTCGTTATCTTTAATTTCAGCGAGCCTTTAATTTTGTTGAGAAATAAATCATCAGTTCGATGAGTTAGGTCCACTTAAAAGCTCTTACCGATGATCACAGATGCTGGAGCACAAAGGCCGGAGCTCGAGGCCTGTAGCGTAATTTGCTCTTCTGGCTTGTTATCACAATTGCACGCTAGTTGAACGAAGTTGAAAGTTCTGCTTGTGGGAGTTTCCTTTGTTTTGCTTAGTTTTCATTTCTGTTATTTCTGGTAGCGCAATTGTTCACGTTCATTTTTAGCTGTTATCATAATGGGTTGCAAAGAAAATCTGTCTTTTAATTTAGAAAATGCACGCGGATTGAATTCAAAGATGAAGACATTAAAGAAGACACTTAAAAAGGATAAGTTGCTGTCATTAAAAAAAAAGAAAACAGAGTATAGTAATGTTACAGGGCAAGGGGGGCCGTCTTTATTAATTAATAACATCTATATGAACTTGTGCTTACTTGTCATTCGGACCTAAATATGATCATAGTATTATTATTTCAATGTGCTAGGTATCTCTGTGCTCGGCAGCTCGTATGCTTTCGTTTAGAAAGTTTTTCGAACCTTCCTCGTTTTAGTTGACTATAACGTACTTCGAAAGGATACATTTTTTGCCTTTAATCCGAACAATATATTAGATAAGCACAGTGTATCACGTGTAATATGTGAATAGTCTCTACGTTGTGGTAGCGCTGCACCCCAGCAGTCATGGTTTCATTTAGAGTGTGGCTTAAATCTGGCGATTTGGGTTAGGAACATGTGTTTGGTTTATGTGACAAGTTGGTTCATTGATAACGTCTTTAATGTATCTAAATAGCTATAATGGTACTATAGCATTCGTAAAAGTCTGTACTAATAGGTCTGCTGTTAGTACGCTGATCAAACAACGAATGTAGACAGTATATTCTTGTATTACATAGCCTACGTGTCATGCGTGTGTGGTTGCTGTGTGCAGATCCCTACGTGAAGATCTGGCTGTACTTCGGCAACACGCGAGTGGAGAAGAAGAAGACCAATATCAAGATGCGCTCTCTGCAGCCGGTGTACAACGAGTCATTCATCTTCGAGATCCCCTGGGAGAAGATCCGCGAGGCGTCACTGGAGGTAACGGTGATGGACTTTGACAAGGTGGGCCGCAACGAGATGATCGGCAAGGTGATCCTGGGCTGTCGCTCTGGCCCCATGGAAACGCGACACTGGAACGACATGGTGGCCAAACCCAGGCAACAGGTTGCGCAGTGGCATCTACTCAAAGACTGATCATCTTCTCACCTTTGAACTTTAGCATGTCATGTCCTTGATTCACGACCTTCCAGGCTTTCGTGACCTTCGAGGGTAGTAGATTCGAACCTCGAAGAAGGGATTGACCTTGACGGAGAGTCACGTAACCTCTAAATGAGGGTTTGACCTCTTCGTAGGACTTTGGCCGTCCTAGGACCTTGACCTCTGACCTCTTAGCCTACCACCATGAACATCAGTAATGTAAAGCTCATCCATGCACAGTTACTACCTACCTGCCGTAGTTTGTGTGTGTCAAAACTGTTCAGCAGTAGCTTGTATTGTCGTACTGTCACTTCGGATGCAGGAATCGTGACTGTGCTGGACCAGTATTTTCAACGCCGCGGGTTGTTTCGCACTGGGAATGAGGATGGATTGCTGTGGAGCAGTTGTTTCTTGCTTCTTTCTCAAAAATGACAAAAGTGCTCCAGGAAAGTGAAAACCGTTTTGCCCGTATTTCTGATCCTATGATGTAGAAACCAAGTCTTCAGCATGGTGTCCAGAATGAAGATGGGGCACGAGTTTTTTTTTTTTAAGGAAACATTATTATATCGCATATTAATGGAAAAAACAGCATACAGATAAATATGCAACACAAAAAGCAATAAAATAGTATTAGATCAGTTTTTAAAAAAACGTTTTGGGCACAATGGTGGGCTACGATTTTTTTTCTTAATTCAATTGAAAACTGCTAAAAGCATGAAGCCAGTCAAGTATCTGAGGACAAAAACAAATCAAAATTCCCTAGGACTTGTGAAAGTTTCGACTCTGAGTACTGCATTTACTCTGAGCCACTGCCAAGAAAGCAGTTATAGTATTCTGCCAGAGTCAACAAATATACATACTATGAACACGCTACACTACAACTACATACTACCACACACTATATATTATACTACATTTCAGAACAAAATGAGTATGCCTTTACCCGCAGAATGGACACGTGTCATCTAAAATTTAAAAAAAATAAAAATAAGAATACAAGACTGGAAAGACAGGCGTGACTGTTTATTGGCTGTTAATTGTGGCACCTTGCTTGCATTCACCGCGGTTGGATCACTTTACAATGCGCCCTTTGTTGAGCATTCACCAAGAAATGTGTCCAGAAATCTACTGGCCACTGTGATACACAATTGTGTGTGGAAAAGATGTATGTAAACTGGTATGGAGAGGGCTCCCTTCGTGTCTTGGTAGTTTTACAGTTCTGTACAGTCATGTCGTGTGCGCATCAGCACGAACAGTTTATTAGCACTCACTCACCGTGTGTGTGTGTGTGTGTATGTGTGTTGATTCATTCCAGTTGTTTCGTCGCTCCAAAGCACGCTGTTGCCTAGTTTAATCCCTTGATTTTGTCCAAATTATTTATATAATTATAGGGGCTAGAATCAAGTCGCCAATACAATGACAAACGAGGCAATAGCTTTTATGTGACATCATCACCAGTATTGGCTTCACTAAACAAATACATGACCGATGACGCATTCGTCTTATGTGACACCATCACCATGTAGATGTCATCTTAAGTAACTTCGTCTAATTTCATTGAGTAGCCGTCATCAAATGTGGAATCTCTGTGTATCACTGACGATGACTTCATTGTAGTGGTGATGAATACATGTATTACCGAAAACCATTGCGAATGTTTCTGTTACAGCATCATATTATATTCCATTGATTGAGCATGATTCTCATTGTTTGATTGGCACCAGCATGAGTTGTCGTCACACCTGCTTGCCAGTAAAATCGTCCGTTAAGATGTTAAATACATTATATTTCAAATTGTTGTTAAAGAGGTACGTGTCAGATGTGGCAATGTTTGTTTTTTTTTTTAAATTAGGATTTTTTCCGGCTTGGTTATGTTTTCAATTTATTCAGAATGTCTTTTTTTTAATTCCTTTTTTTTTCTATTTAAGAATTTTGTCTCCCGTGAATTTTATTGGAAATTGATGGCTTTCTTATGTGACGAAACGTATTTGTCTTTCAGCTAATTGTTGTATGGTGAACATTTCATTTTGGAACAAATAAAAATACAAATTAATTTTAACAAATTTATCTTTGATTCAGGACATTGTAATTTTTTATCTTGGCCGTTGTTTTTACACTAACATGTTTTTACTAAACCCAAATAATTTATTTGCGTTGTGACTTTTATGCTTAGGTGTTTGGAGTTTTGTTCTTTTTTGTTCCTAAAGGAACGTCCTTCTCAAAATGTTTACGCCAGTAGTAGAAGATGTTTAAAGTTATGGTAGAATAGTTGGTACAACTTGAGTCCAGGGATTAAGGAACTAACACATTATAATCGGTATATATATTTATTGGAAGGGCAGTGGAAATAATAAGCGCAAGTAAACAACAAAAATTCGTGTGAACACCAACAAAACCAAAATATCGTTCTTCATTCTTATATAGCGCACTTCCAGCTCCAGAGCTGCTCAAGGCGCTGACCAATACAGGATCTAACTCAAGTCGCCCGGGGCGCCCACTTGCAGCCTTTGGGCGCATCGTCTGACGCTCTGACAACTGAGCACAATTATAGGTGATAGGGGTGAAGGGACCTAGTGCCAGCTGGGTATATTTGTGTCGCCGGCACTCCCCCGTCAAGGATAGCAGCGTCAGAGATGGAATGCGTGCGTACACCGACTAAACCTCGGTTTATACTCTCATCCGAAGGAGTAAATACAATAAAATAAAATAAAAATATTAAATAGTCTAGAAGGAATGATTCCAATGTAACTTTGTAAAAGTATACCTCACTGTTTGAAAAGTTATACACATTTTCTATTTGTTAATAAAGAGCGAATTGCAATTTGTGCTTACTTCAACCAGAACCGCAATATTATTATTTAATCTCGTTCAACAAGCTTTTTTTTCTACCACTTATTCTTTATAGTTCCTAGGACAAATGGATGTAATCTTAGCTGCATATTGTTCTGGTTTTGATATGACGGTGATCGCAATGATTTTTGACTCGTATGCATAGTAGTGTGAATCTATGTACTCACTCGCCCCCAACCCCTATACCCAACCCCTCCCGCCTCCTCCCTCCCCCACCCTTGTTATGTATATACTTAAATTTGTTTCGTAGACGGATTTTTATTATTTTATTTTTTATTTTGTATATATACTTTAAATTCATTGTAATCTGTTGCCGTTTTATGCAACGTGTGTTTTGTCGTTGCATAACTGAGTTTCTTAGAATTGCATTACAAGATGGGTTCATTCTAGTGAAATAATCGCTGCTTATTTCCCCTTATTTCAGTGTGGTTTCATTTTCTTTGAAAATACTACATCAAATGTAAGTAAAATTAAACAAAATTATTTATCTAAAGAATTTAGTGAGTAATAAATATATCATGGTGATACTTTTAGATTCCCATTCCAGTAGGCCTATTTAGAATCGGTGGAAGATTTTATTTGAAAGGACAGTATCATGAGGGAAAAATATCAATTTTTTTACACGACGGTCGTCTGTGATCTATTCCACTAGTTAGAATGTATACATAGGCCTAAATCTATTATTTAGGAACGGACTGCATACATACAATAAAAATTATGTAATTTGTAGCAGAATATAATTTGGGATGGAGAAACTTGTTCAGAATTCTGCAAATAATACGGATCTATATTCTTTTTTCTTTTTAATATTACTAAAACATGTTCCTTAGGAAATAACAAACAATTTCTTCCAATGTGTATTTTTACATTTTAAAATGTTACTACAATAAACCGGAATTGGAAAACACGTTCAGCAAACCATACGTATTTTACATACCCCCCAAACATGGAATAACTGTGAACCTGTGTGTAGATTTTCATGATTTATGTTTGATTCTGTGAGCTAATCATCATAATAAATATAAGCTTTTCATTAATTTATGTATGTTTACGTGACCTAATCATACAATGTTGACTGATACTACGTGTGTAATAGTTGCGTGTCTTTTTTCTTTTCATTGTATAATCACTATAATGTTCGTTCACGGTTATTTATTCCAAGTTCTTGTATTCTCATCAATAATCATTATTATCGATTCATCCTGGTGAAAATTGTAGAATGGAACTAAACATACATTATCAATTAAAAAAAAAATAATTTTGAGACCTTCTTGGTCATTTAGTATATATACTCTGTCAACACTACACTAAAAAATAAAAAAAAAGATTATAGTATAAATTCAGCTTTTCCCCATTCTGATTTGCGGTAGGTAGATTGCCATGTGTAGTATGTGTCCACTTTGCAGTTCCAATTCCTATCTTTATTCGTCTACTTTTACATTAAAAGAGAATGAATGCGATTTTCATTTATTAGGACTATTCATTTCCATTGAATACAATGTTCTGAATTTCCCTTCCCTTAATGATGTTATCATTGTTAAACATTTCATGGCTATTTAATTATGAGTGGGGCCTGAAATGAATTTGTTATTATTTCTCAGAAATACTAGAATCGGAATACTTTGTTGTCCCCATAAACCTTACCAGAGATGGGTTTGCAGTGTCCACCTACATACAAGCATCAGCAGTTCAGTTTTAAACGATTACATTATAACAGAAAAATAAAATCAGAAGTCAAATGTGACCAATGCTACGTTGATAAATTGATTTTACAGTTCATGGTTTTGTTTGTCATCTGCTAGGGATAACTTGTGCTTTAATGAGAACCAAAAATGCCATTTATATACATTCCGAGGGTTGAAAATGACATGACCTAATATTGTACATTCCGTTGTTTAGCTCTTCTATTTAGATTTGACTGGGAAAATAAAATCAATTTATTGCAATGGTTTTAAATGACTATATTTGCTTTTCAATCCCAACTTTTAAAGTTTTGTGAGTGTATGCTACAAATACTTGTGCATTCAAAGTGTTAACAATTCATTGTCCATTAATATTAATACCTAGAAAACATTATCACCCATATTTGTTCATTAGCGAATCATTTTTCTTTTCCCAGATAGACCTAGCAAGCATTATTAGAATTTCATACAACCGTTAAATATAGATATTTTATTTCATTTGACTGTGTAGTCGCTTCACTGAGAGGGTGGGGGGGGGGGGGACTTTAAAAACTACGTCTTGCAACGTTCTAGAATGTTATTGTTTCAAAAATATAAATTGTAATCTTCGTGTTTCAAGTGTGCATAGTAACCTTCACGTTAACCTAGGCATTTTGAATGTCGACTGTCGTGACTGCCAAACAGATCGTCTTTATCATCACGCTGTTTCTGCAAGTATACGTAAATTGTACATAGGTGTACGTGGCATAAGTATTGTACATCCGGTTTGTACAAAGCATAATTATTGTACATCCGGTCATCGATTCCATCTTTCTGTTGTCCAACAAGTATAATCAATCTCCAAATCGTAGAAAACTTTTTACACAAAAACGTAGAAATAAATTTTGTTTGTGGTTGGATTGCCAGGAAATCCAGTCACGCTGATGTTAAGTGTTTGTCCAAGAAGCACTGAGAATAATAAAACATTTGAAAAACCTGCCATATGGCATTGTTGTTGTAATCGGTTTTTTTCCCCTTTATTTTCCTTTTTTTTTTCTCTTCCTTCTTCTTCTTATTTTTTTCTTTCTTTGTTTCCATTCCTTGTCTATTTCTTTCCTTTTTTCTTCGCTCGCTCCCTCTCTCTCTCTCTCTCTCTCTCTCTCTCTCTCTCTCTCTCTCTCTCTCTCTCTCTCTCTCTCTCTCTCTCTCTCTCTCGTGTGTGTGTGTGTTGGGGTTTCGCTTTTGGACGAATGCTTTGCTGTCTTTACTCAAAATAATTTTAAGACACTCAAAGTAAATGTAAGAGATAATAATACTAACGATGACAGTATACATTTGTTAAGCCCCGTAATCAAATATACATATCAATCCAAAGCAGGGAATTTTTTTTTTTTTAATGAAGAAATGTAGTGTGATGTGGACACATATTTTTTTTTTATCCATCTAGTGCCTGTGGTTATAATATCTCTATTGCTTGGAGTGATCATGGCTGGTGCCTTTGAAAACATAAATGTTTGGCTCCGCGTTCCATACGTAAAAAGCATGCGTAGAATTGTGGCCTTGACCCAACAAACATGGCGGCTGTACTAGTCTGTGACATGAGAAAAGGATTGTAAACAAATCAATACTTCACATATTTTGCTTCCAGCAAGTGTCTTCTTGGAATATAAAATCAACGAAGAACTAATGGTGCAAAAGTGTGTGTGTTTTGGATTCAGCGATAAGTGAATTAAAAGCTACAATACAACTGAATGGCTGACACAAAATGTAGTGTAGGCCTACTGCATATAGGCCTACTAGTTGGCCTATTCAGGCTATTGTGTAAACAACAATGGCGTGAAGGCTAGTGTACCTGTGTATCATTGCCTGTGTTCAGCACAAAGTGTCAATACGGCGTTTAAAGGATTTTGTGATTTATGATTTGTAATAATATAGCGGATGGTTTTATCAATAGAACAACCGATTGAAATCAGTGTGAAAAGGACACATACATAGTGTAGAAAAGCCGTCAAAACTACGAAACCTCTATGTCAATGGCCATGTCATTTAGGCCTCCTACATGTGTGTTCAACAGACTACTTCAATGAAAGAATTATTTGTTTTGGTTGTGGATACGGATAGAGGAAATGTCGCCTGAAATCAGCATAGAAAGGGACTACTTTATTTAGCTTAAAAGTGGGTATCTATTATACTATAACATAAAGAGTCATCTGTACCACGGACAACTAACAGCTGTATCACAAGCCTACTACAGAAACGCGTCAAACGGAAAACGGAAAGCTCGATTTTGAGGTAAGTTGAAGTTTGATATTATGAAGTTATACCTCCAGTCGATACAGTTTTAAGTTTTATATGGTAATGGTCATTACTAAACAATTTTTAGACACCCTCAAACCCACCCCGTCCCACCCACAATTACACTCCGATATTTCTAGTTTATTTTTCTGCTAGAGCCGAGGCAGGGACTGAATACTTTTTTTCTTTTTGGGGGTTGCTTTTGTTGTTGTTGTTGTTGTTATTATTATTATTATTATTATTATTATTATTATTATTATTATTATTATTATTATTATTATTATTATTATTATTATTATGACTATTTTCTCCTTCTCCTTATGCTGCTGCACCACCTCATCATCATCAACCATTAGCATCATAATCAGCGTCGTCGTCGTCTAAATCATAAATACCACTAATGTTATTGCTTTGGTTGTTGTTGCCATCGTCAATTTGGTTTAAGTTTATTTATAATAATTATTACAGATCTATCTATGGCCCAAGCAATCCCCACCCACCCACCTCAATCCCAACCCGTTTTTAACAAATGTCGGTGGAGGAGAGGAAATGGAGATTATAATCATTGTTAGATTAGACGCCGCCTATAGGCTAGTTGTCGTAATAACAGTGCTGTGGAAAATAGATATATGTAAGAATTGAACTTTGAAACTTTATCCTTTTATTTCATACAACAACATCAAACAGTATTAGACTCTCAGCTCAAGCGGGGAATGGACGGAGGGAGGGGGGCGCGGGGAGGGGAGGGGTGAGTACAGCCAACAAAAGGAGAGTGGGGGTGATGGGGATACGAAAAAAGAATACAGTAGTAAACAAGAACGGCATCACTGTATTCAATAATAATGCACACACACAAATTAATATATTGGTATTAAGTTATTACATTTAACATCCTATCATATCCCTTAATTCTAAAGTAGTTGGGGCACCACAGATGATCGTTTAAACAGCGTACTCCATCTTTCTTTGTCCTCAGCAACCCTCACGGCTTCGCTCATTGTAAAGCCAGTCCATTCTCGAATGTTGTCCGCCCACCTCTTTTTCTGTCGCCCTCTTCTTCTGCCTCCTTGCAGGATGGTCTTTGCAAGGCCAGATGCTCTGATGACGTGGACATGCCATCGGAGTTGCCGGTTCGTCACCATTGTGAGCATGCCATCGTGTTGTCCAATGGCTTGTGTGGTGGTCTGTCGGACTCCGTTATTGGTGATGTGCTGGGTATATGGAATGCCCAGAAGTCTTCTGTAGCACCTGATCTCCATGCTTTGCATTCTTCGTTGTAGATCTGCTGTGAGGTTTCGCAAGCGTATAGGAAGATGGAGATGACAAGGAAGCGCAGCATCCTTACGTTGAAGTGTAGATTGATGGTCCTGTCTTTCAAATGGCATTCAACCTTGTCAGGGAAGCAGTTGTTGCATTTGGATTTAGAATTCATTAGCTGGTTTAACTTATAGGCATTCCTGAAGTACTGAGGTACTAAAAAAAAGTCTGCTAACAATCAGTACAGGATTTGTACATCTAAACAGATAATTAAATGTATCACCTAGTTCGTCCAAATCACACAGAGTATACGGTCTGTCTTCTCTCTGGATATTCAAGTATCTTAGTGATTGAATTGGTAGTCTGTGTGAGCTGAGTCTAAATTTTCAGTAAGTTTCTTCGCGATAAAGGTGACAAAAAAAGTAAATAATCATCGAAACAGAAGGTATTCTTAAAAGTTCTGTACGTAATACTAATATTGTGATCGAATACATCGTGATGCCAGATTTGCAAGAACTGGTATCTCAATCTGTCAAGCTGTTTGACCGTGGTCTTAAAACAAGAGTATTTTCAGCCTCGTAACCATATGAAATACAGACCAAAATCATCCAGTAGAGAACGAACAGTACTTAACCAGGACAGTTTATACTCAGAATAAAAAAATAAATACGAACAGAGTCGAAACATAAGAACTGACAATTTAACGGGATCATTGTATCAATCAATACAAAGTTTACACCAGAAACAGAGTAACCTGCATTTAGCATCTAAAGAAAGGAAAAAGATACTGATAAATGGTACCTAAATATTTATATTCCCAAATGGTACCTAAATATTTATATTCCCAAAAGAAATTCAAGAATTATATGTTAAAATTTAAAAACAGGCAACCTTCTAACCATACCGCCAAAATTTAAAAAAATCATCACTTTCGTTTTTGCAAGTGTATGTGGCGGAAAGGGAGGCGACAGGTTAAGCTTGGGAGAGAGGTTGTCTAACTTACATGAGGACATGGTTCTTTTTGAGCTGAGCTGTGGGATCTGTGGCGGAAAAGGAGGCGACTGGTTCAAGCTTGAGATAGAGGTTGTCTACCTTACATTTGTTGGTTAGACCATAGACCATAGATACTCTAGAGTATCTATGGTTAGACTAACCTGGATAGCTCCTGCTGTGCAAAATCCTTTGGTGTGGCCATTGGGTTATGCAGGACAAGGCGAGACGAAAATTTTCTCCCCGGCAGACCTTTTGTTTTCTGCTTCTGGTGGTGAGCAGGATTACATTGTCGGCAGGCATTTTATGCAAGTCAGTGACAGTGGCTGGTATGGAGTGTCGTGGCACTAGGCTAGTAGACGGCAACCCGGTTTACTATTAACACGCTTCACCGCCTTGCAGGGCAAATTTGTGTACATTACATTACATTACATAATTGTTGTTTTAGGTCCAGCGGACTCTTCCGAGCCAAATCAGGACCGGACAACCCCCAATCCGCATAAAAGATCTGCTGAAACAACCCTAGTGGGAAAACTGAATGCCTTCCACCAGCCAGTCACTTTACAATAAAGGCATCCCACGCAGGGGACGGCTGAGGCTTCACCCCAACTTATCGAACCCCCGTTTACAAAAACAAAATAGAATACAAACATTATTATAAATTATCAACAAAACACATACATATAAAATGCCTACATTGCTAAATAATAACATCATAGGAAGCCCTAGTGACCACCTGGCAGAAAGCGTCCAATATTCCCAAGCTGATCCAACAGACCTCATACACAAACAAGGAGTCTTGTCCCGGAAGAGTTTTCAAGAAAAAAGGTAGGAGACTGGTCTAGCGAAGAAGACGATAGTATAGCAGATTGATAGAACAGAGCAGGAATGAGAAAGAGCAAATGAGAAAGACAGCGACAGTGGGAATTTAAAGCACTAAATTTCCAGAAAGTGGGGATACTATTTATACTGAAACCCCCGGCACCCCAACGGGGGCAAATTTGTGTATGTCCCTCTTACGAAGGATAAATAGAAAATAACAGCTCTGGTTGGGCCGTGTTCTGAAGGTGATGGTCGAGAGGCGGGAGTCAAAAACTCCGTTCGGCTACATATAGATCTAAAATATTTAAGATTTTCTGCCTGTGAGATTCTGCTTATTCTGATAGGATGGCAGTATCATCAATATAGAGTAATAAAAACAAATGAAAATTACTGTTCAACATCAGAGAATTTGAACTCATTCGCCAAATTCCGTGGCAACAATAACCCGTCAATACGTTCTGCAACAAAAGAGCTTAACTCATTAAAAAAAAACAAAGAAAATAATACAGGTGAAAGATTTTTTCCTTGCGTCACTCGGCGTTACCAGTGGGGGAAAAAAAAGTAGATTACAGGCCATCATGTGTTCTAACACATGACTTGGCTTTCTGATATCCTTGATCACTGTCAAAACACTTTAAGTAATACCTGTAATAAGATAAAACAAATCCCTCCCACCCACTCCTCTTCACCAAAAAATGTTGGTAGTAGAGAGAAGGAAAGAGATGATACATGTAGTTGATTTCGCCGATGCGAGTGTTGTGCAGTAAAGCGGATGTTGGCTTTGTTGTTAGGCCTATTTTTTGTTGTTTTCAAGAGAGGCGTTTTACTGGTTGGCTGAGTGGAGTTGAAGAGGATTTATTTTCTTGTATTGAAGGGTCATGGATAGCAGGTTGGCTAATGTCAAGTGTTCTTATCTTGTGTGCATTGTATAGCACACCCCCGTGCAGCCTACGTAGTCTTTGGCTATGAGGCGCTGGGGGATATGGTCATGGAGGGGGGTGGGGGGGTGGGGAGTGGATGTGCGCTCTGGTTTAGTGTTAGTGGAGATATTGGTCAACAGTTCATTCCTGAAGGTGCCACCTACACAACCTTGTCCACATTTAGAACCTTTGTCCACATTCAGAACCTATTACGTTCATGGCTACCTATTTTTATAATGTAGTGGTTCAGGAGATAGATCGGTTTTAACTATAAGGGGTAACGGTGTAAAGTATTAAGGTCTGGGATGAAAAAGACTTACTTTATTTCTGTACGTGCTAGTATAAAAGACTGTAGCTCAGAAATCTGCAAAAAATACAGTATTAATGGAGTAAGGGAGGCTAATGGACTACTGAGAGTGGGCCTGCTATTAGGCCTACTGCATGGATACAGCATTTTCTGCCATGCGGATGAGATAAGATAACAATTTTATTTAACAAGGGTAAAAGATTAAGCACTGGGTGTGCTTTTTTACATCCCGCCCTTTGTAACAATAACAATTAGTATAACAAAATAACTTCATAACAATAACATCAGAATGTAACAATATAATCAAGATATGCGCACGCGCGCACCCCTTCCCCTCTTTCGTTCCACACGCACACAAACATACACACAACTTATGTAAAACAATCTAATGAAAGTTATGAACCAAGTTAAACTAATTTTAACGTGCTTGTACAGATGGTGTCTAAAGGATGTGTATTTAGTGACTGCACTGCGGAGAACTTTGGAAAGTTATTCCATAAAGTGGAACCTGTATATGACCGACAGGTTTTAAACAGGTCAATTCTTGGAAATGGGATATTTAGTTTGGTAGAAAATCTTGCAGTTTTCCTAGAAAAAAGAGAGGAGGATTTGTTACCAGAAAGGATCTTGTGCATGAACATTCCTTTATTAAATTTTAATCTGTTGGCAAGTAAAGAGGTAGTGCGTTGATCTGTTTGTAATCATTCAGAGAGATTTTGTTTTTAAAGATAAAGATGGTAGCCGCACTGTGTCATTGTTGTTTTTTGTTTCTCTGTTAAGGGCGGTGTTTTTGTGTTTTAATCATCATCATCATCACAGTGCGTTTTATACTTTACAGATTTCCAGTTGCTGTTGCCATCAAGAAGACTTACGCCACATCCGTCTCCACACAGTGAAATGCTGTCCCCGCCACATCATCGACCCGTACTTAATAGGCTTACAACCCGCGCCGTTTGTTGTCGTTGCTTATCAACTAAACCAATGGTAGGTCTGCGTGTATTATGCATTACTTTTCATGATTAAAGTCGTCATCACCGTGACCATCCTCTTTTGCTTCTCCCTACCAACACCAGCACGTCCATTCGGTTATTCATCATCATCATCATCGTACTGGTCGTATTCATCATCGTCGTTATCGTTATCATCATCGTCGGCATCTTTATCATCATTGTCGGTATTATCATCGTTATCATCATCTTCACCATTGTTATCTTCAACATTATCTTCGTTTGTCGTCATCGTTTTCATCGTCATCATCATAATGATCATCATCTTTTCTTTTGTTGTCTACTATTTTGTCGTTGTTGTCGAGGTTAATTATTAGTAGATTGTTTGCGATGCATCTGTAAAACAGATACATGTTCAAATATTTTTATGCTGTGCAGATATCCCGGTTCTTGTTTCATCAGAATGCATGGCTGGCTCGCCACATGAAAGATTACGAGTCCTTTGATTCAAAATCACTATGTAAAACAAAAATTGTCAATCCAGCTGTTCTTGATTAATAGTACCTACCACGCAAAGACAGCAACAACAAAACAGGGATAAAGAAATACGCTTGCATTTTGCTTCAGCATTTCAGTTCAAAATGTATTCTCTTCTCCGCTTAGTGAATTTTAAAAAATAATGTTGCTCCTTGACAAGAGCGACTATTCGTGGATTTTTTCAGTTCTTATCTCAAACAATGTGATTGATTGATTATATAATCTTTTGATGTTGATCAGTATTAGAGCAAAATAGCTGATTTGCAAATATGCATTATGGTAAAGGGTATAAGCCAAACTGACGATTTTGTTTGTACATTGTAAAATAAAATATTGTTTAATTGTATTACTCTGTGTGTGGATGTTAAAAAAAATATTGTTTAATTGTATTACTGTGTGTGTGTGTCTGTGTGTGGACGTCATTTTTAAAAGCGTTTGATTGCTGTAGCCTATTGTTTATAGTTTGTGAGAGTGCCGATACTGTACGCAAGTCTGAGTTATTTATGTATTTTTAAATTGTATTTATATATTTTATTTGCATTTCATTATGTGTGTGTGTGAGAGGAGAGAGAGAGAGAGAGCGCTATATACCACATGGCGTAGGCTACACAGTTTTAAAAAAAATAATAAAGCAGGAAATGTACTCAGGTTGGTGTATGTGTTGATGTTTTCTTTCTAAGAATTGCTTTCCGATGTGCATGAAATTCGTGGTTTTCATACAAGCATCACAATACTAAAAGGCGCACGATTTCGCAATGGTTGTAAGTTTTTTTATTTACTTTTTTTTTAAACTGTTTAGAGGTTTAGAATGATATACATTTGAAATCACGGTTTTCTTAGATGTACTCGATGGTGTTATGGTGAAGACATCTGCTTGCTGAACCCATGGTCCAGAGTTCGATTCCCGGCTGAAGCATTTATTTATTTATTTGTTCGTCTCCTTGTGTGTTTTATGTTATCGTTTAATTAATTTCTAATAACCCGTTATACTAACCCTGACTAAACAAAAACAACCGCCCGTACACTCACGGGATAATGCCGCAGGGCGTTTTGCAAAAAGTTGAGGGCCCGTAGTTACTTTGTAACCCGAAGGGTTACTATCGTAACCCCTTCGGGGTTACAAAGTAACAATTACAGGTTAGAGTAAGGATTCTCTTTTTGGTAAAAATTTTCACGCCACATGAATTTTTTTTTTAATGTTCTGTGCATACATGCGTCTATATAATAATAATTAAAAACGCGAAGATACGACTGTCAGCTTGAGTAGTTATTGCCATGATGTCTCTTGAAAAGAACGTAGAGACATCGCACAGGCGCTTGTATCTGCACACTTGAGCGCCTATGCTGGTGACGCGTTTCCCTTCTAGTTATCTATATATTATAATGTATTATATTTATAACCAGAATGGAGACGCGTCACAGGCATAGGCGCTCGCGTGTCCAGATATAAGCGCCGAAACATCGTGGCAATAACTACTCAAGTTGATAGTCGTGTCTTCACGTTTTTAATGTTATATGTTAAGAGGCAAATTTTTTATGTACTTATTTTTTAATTGTATGTATTCAATGTTTTTTTTTTTAAATTTATCGTTTCAAGTTTGGAAGACTACGAATACTTACACTTTTTATAATGTTGCAATGTTATGCAATTACTTTCTATAAGTTTTTAAAAATTAAATTTCAATTCATTGTCACAAAATGTAAGCATTTTCTAAAATCATAATTTGATTTTGTTAACATCAAAATACAACTCTCATTGTAACAAAAATCTGCCTCTTGTTATAACATTAACAACAATATTAAACTAAGACAATAAGACATTTTGTAAGATATAATAAACTTTGTTCTTCACACATTTTTATTCATAGATGTGAACATCTTTGGTAAATACAAATAAACAGTATGACACAACGCATAATTCTTTGCTGTACTTGTATGACAACGATATACATTTTTTTTTTAATTTAATTAATCCAAAATTGAACTGATTACATTCTCACATCCCTCTGTCCGAATGTTTTAGTCTACATTGATTCTGCCTTTCTATCATTCAGTCTTTATTATTGTCCGTCAGTCTTATCTGCCGATATAATCTATAGGCTATAACCGAAACTTTTCACGCCGAACATTATGTAAGCGCTGCTACTGACAGTTCTTATAAAAATAGAAAATCAAATGTAGGCCTATGTATCAATGAGTCTCCTCTCTGAAAATCCTAAACGGGAAGAGAGGGGACTATAAACTGATTAAGAAAGAAAAGAAAGAAAGAAGTAGGCCTATGCAGTATGCCCTTTTGAAGGTCTACTACCGAAAAATGAACCCCGTTGGGGTGCCGGGTTTTTCTGTATAAACAGAGTCCCCACTTTGTGGAAATTTAGTGCTTTAAAGTACCACTGTTTCTGTCTTTTTCATTTGTTCTTTCTCGTTTCTAATCTGTTCTATCGATATATATTCTTCTTCCCTAGCCCAGTCACCTATGTTTTTTTGGTTTTTTTTTAAACTCTCCTAAAACTCAGTGTTTTGGGTCAGCTTGGGGGGATATTGGACGCTTTCTGCCATCAGTGTTACCATTAGGGTTTCAACAGATCTTTTATTCACTTGTGGTCCTGATTCGGCTCTTTGCAATCCACTGGACCCTATAAACAATGCCAATAAACTAACTAATACCGAAAAATGGGGTTAAAATGAACAGTCCTTCATAAAGTTCTTCTGAAGTTTGGCTAATTGTCAGATCCACTTAATAATTCAGATTACATCAATCAAAAAGACTAATCTGCATCATACGACATCTGCCCTGAACCAGTCAAACTGAACAGTTATAGCTCTATAATATTCACTTATAAATTATATATGAAAAGAATCTCAATGTTTTGACTCTATCTACGTGGTTCTTGTCTCTGTGGAGTCAGTCTTTCATTTGCTTTGTGTATTTGTCTCTATCTGTCTGTCACACAATACAAAGTCAACTGCGCGAACAAATGAGAGAAAGAAGGGTAAACATGTCGACAGCGGTTCGTAGGCCTATCACGCACGGCCTAGCCTACTACTGATACCCACACTGCGTAACAGAGACGGCCGAGGCTTTCGTAGCCTGACCCTGATGCTGGAGCACTCCTTCAAACCGTGGTCTAGTTTGTGCCAGCATGCATTTCATCGTACGGACTTTAAAGATACTGACACTCATGCTCTAGATGGGAAAGTGCCAGCCACATGAACACACCCAGCTATGGATGCGATACGCGCCTTATTCCTAAATTAAACTCAAATCATTCATCATAATCTAAATCATTATAATAACTATAACATTCAAACAAGAAGTAACGCACAACCTAAATAAATGCACTGACAGACTGACTGACTAACGAACCAACCGACTGACCCAACAACTGTCTGATTAGCTGACCGACCGACTAACTGTCCAACCCACTAACAGAATCCTCTGTCCGACTTACCAACTGATTCAACCTGTCCTTGTTCACAAGACCGCCATATTTCCAACAAATTTTTGCTTATAACTAATGTCATGGCATTTTGTTGTACATAGTCATCATTACAATGAACTTTAACATCCAAACAAAAAGTAGCGCAAATCCAAAGCCTCCCTCCCCTCCTCCAAATTTGTGTTGGAAGGGAGGCTACATCAGTATATGACTGACTGCAGATTTGACTCACCTTAACAGTATTAATAAATAAATAAATTGTGTCACTGACACACTGACTAACGAATCAACCAATTGACCCAACAACTGCCTGATAAGCTGACCAACCAACGAATTGTCCAACCCACTAACGAATCCACTATCCGACTTACCAACCGACTGACCAATTGACTCAAACTGTCCTTGAGCAAAAGACCGCAAAATTTCCCACAAAATTAAGCTTATAACAAATGTCATGACAGTTTATTATAGCCTTATTCATCATCATAATCATCATCGTCATCATCGTCATCATCATCATCATCATCGTTATGGTTACCAGCGAAGACATTGCTAGTTGTGGTGACGAGTGGTGGTGACGGCTCACTGGTTGTGGTCACTTGATGATACACCTCACTGATTGTGGTGGCTGGTGATCACAGGGCTGGTTGTGGTGACATCGTTGGTTCATCATTATCTTCTTCATCATCGTCGTCAAAATGATTATTATGTATAACCACTGAATTGAACATCAAACATTTAAGCGACAAATTATACTGATAGAAGGGAAGACATGAAGAAAGAGGGGGTGGGGAGTCAAAGAGAGAGATAAGATAAAATAACAATTTTATTTTGCAAGGGTAAAAGAGTAAGCGCTTAGTGCGCATTTTTACCTTCTGCCCTTGGGGCTTGTAACAATAACTATTATTAACTACAACAAATTAATGTTATAACATTAACATCAAGGAACAATAATAAAACAAGGTTATCATTAGATAATATCATTTTCAAAAAAAAAAATGTCGTTTTGAATTTGAATTAACAAAAATTAATGTTTATTTTATGTTTAATTTGTTTTAAAAGATGTGTTCTAACTGATGTAAATTTATATGCTGGAGTGCGCCGATCTTCAGGAAGATTATTCCACAAAGTGAAACCGCAATAACTAGACTATTTTTAAAGAGATCAATTCATGGAATTTAGCATTTAATTTTGTAGACGACCTGGCAAGTTTTTTTGGAAAACGGAGAACAAAGATAGGAAGGTGCATTGCCATTGTGCATGAGAGAAAGAGAGAGAGAGAGAGAGAGAGAGAGAGAGAGAGAGAGAGAGAGAGAGAGAGAGAGAGAGAGAGAGAGAGAGAGAGAGACGGTGGGGTGTTCGCTAACTAGTTCAATTAGGCCTACTTCAACAGTCCGCACAGAATGGGCCTTGATCCAGAGTCATTACATTGTTTTGCCTACACTTTTCTTTTTAATTCAGTCCTTCAAACTGCAGTATCATTACCATAGTGATCGTAAACCCTTCCCTACTTCCTCTTATCCGCCTTCAAAATCATCCATGATTCGGCTCGTTTAGACATCTTTCAACTTGCAAATAGGTAAGAGTGCGAACGCGCACATTAGTAACATTGGCATTGCATTATCATTGTCTAAGCACATTCAAGCAGTTATGGCCGGATATGAATTAAGATGTCCTTGAACACAGAGTTCATCTCCAACGGAGGTAAGTCATATCCAACTGCACTAGGGAAGCTAGATCCAGGCAAACAAGTAGATTGTTAGAGCAAGAACAAGTGCTCAGGAATTTTGAACAGTGGATGATGGACTATGGGAGAATCAATCAGGTAAGGATGCCAGATAGAATGAGGGAAAGGAGTTTTGATGAAGATGTTCGACGATGATCTTTCCCGACTGAAAAAGGTAGGTTGAACAATTTAAACAAATTAAAATTGGAACCATATAATGAGAAAACATTGTGGAAAGATTTTAAAGGACTGATTGAACGACATCGTTATAGGCGGAGTTGGACTGTGGGAAAGTTTGTACTATAACTGGGTGTACATCTAACATTCAGGAGATGCATTACATTTCTTTGAACAACTTCCCAATGGCTACGAAGGAGAGTAGTGATCTGACCGCTCTGTGAGAGACATGGCTAGTTCTACTAAAAAGGTATGTTATTTTGACAGTATGTATTACAGAAACTAAGGAGTCATACGGAACCGGAAGGATGTTACAGTAGAATTTTAAATAATAATAATAATAATAATAATAATAATAATAATAATGATAATAATGATAATAAATATTAAATAAATAAATAAATAAATAAACCAGCCGGATTACCTCACTCCCACATTCTTAAAGAATGCTTTTGCCTGACTCTAAATTTGTGGGCACCCTTCGAGGCGCCAAAGTTGTGGAGTCATTTCCTCAAAATCGGGGTGTCCACAGTACTACGAAGAAAATGAAGAAGAAGACTCGAGCAAGTCACCTACAGCCCCACCTACATCATGTCGCCCATGTTTACTTCCTTATAGGGGACATAACTCACTGTTACTTCCGGAAAAAAGTGAGGTTGTCCTGTAGGCTCTCTCTCTCTGGTGACGATAATGCACGGGCTGCGAAGTCTCGTCTTTCGTAGGCCTCAATTACATACTATACAATACACCATACGTATGTAGGAGGCCTACAAGTTTACAAAGACGATAAAAAAGACTTCAGAACCTGTGGATAATGATGACGATGACAAAGACGATGATAATGATGCTGGGAAAGATGATAAAGACGATTATGAATACTAAATAACATCCACTTAGAAAATTTTGCTCACAGTTCACTTCAAGTATTACTTGAACTGTGAGCAAAATTTTCTAAGGGGATGTTGCGCTGTATAAATTTCATTAATTCGTATGATTGTATTTTGTGTGTGCAAGCACGAAATAAACAATCGCTAGTATTTTGAGTGGAACGCTTAGTCATGCAAATATTTGTCGGTCAGTCGAACAGATAATCCATGGAACAGTTAGTCAAGGTATAGCACAGTAATTTGTTCTTATTTTATCCTGTCAACATGCTGCGTAAACTTGATGATTGTTGGGAACGGACAAAGTACAGCAAAGTATTTTTTTCCTAATTTATCCTGTCAACTTGCAGCGTAAACTCAATGATTGGGAATCCAGAGCCCACCAAAATATGCAAGGCTAGGCTGATGACTGACAAAAGCAGGAATTTGGTCAATGCATCTGCCCAAAATTTATCATACCTGTGAATTTACACTTGATTGTGTTTTCTCTGTCCTTGGCAATCCTCGTGGCTTCACTCAGTGTCAACCCAGTCCATTCTCAAATGTTGTCATCCTACCTCTTTTTCTGTCTCCCTCTTCTTCTGTCTCATTGCACCGTAGCTTGCAGGATGGTCTTTGCAAGGCCTGATGCTCTAGTGAAGTGGCCATACCATCAAAGTTTCCTTTTCTTCACTACTGTCAGCATGTCGTCCAATCGCTCGTTTGATGACCTGTCAGGTTTTGTTGTTGGTGATGTGCTGGGTATAGGAAATGCCCAGTAGTTGTCTGTAGCACGTCATCTCCATGCTTTGTATTCTTCATTGTAGATCTGCTTTGAGGGTCCGTGTTTTGCAAGCATATTGATATAGGAAGATGGAGATGACAAAGGAGCGCAGCAGCCTTACATTGGAATGTAGACTGATGCTCCTGTCTTTCCAAATGGGCTTCAACCTTGTCAGGGCAGCAGTTGTTTGTGCGATCCTGGAGAGAACTTCCTGTCGGGACGCATTGTCTAATACAATGGCTCCTAAATATTTGAAGCTATGCACTGTGTTGAGGGATTGGCCTTGGACTTTGATGTCCATGTTGATGCCATTGGTGTTGTTGGTCATCATTTTGGTCTTCTCTGCACAATTTCCATTCCATAGGCTCTGGAGGAGGTCCACCATGGAATGGTGTGCCCAGTTATAGAAAGAAAACTTCCTTGATATATTTGTGGTTTTAAGGGCTGTATAAAGATTCTGATTCTGTTTGGTCGTTTTAGGCACGCATGAGTTTACTAGATTTATATGATGATGATGATGAAATAGGCGATTACGATTAGTCAAATAGTTAGTTATTGTTCGTATGGCCCAGCGGACTGCAAAAAGACAAATCAGGACCGCAATTTGGTTGAAAGAGGACTCACTGCATTTATCATAATGATGAAGATACAGGAAATAGATGATTACGATGGGGGAAAACAAGATGACGATGATGCTGATGGTGGTTAGTTAGTTAGTCAGTTATTGTTTATAGGGTCCAGCGAACTGCGAAGAGCCAAATCAGGACCACAGCTTGGTTGAAAAAGGACTCGCCCCCGATTCGTATAAAAAATCTGCTGAAACAACTCGAACGATAACAGTGAAGGCACCCCACCAACCGGTCACTACAATAAAGGCATCCCAGGCAGGGGATGCTGAGGCTTTACTCTAATTTATCCAACCCCCGTTTACAAAAATAAAATAAAATATAAACATCATTATAAAATATTAACAAAACACACACCTAGAAAATGCCTACATTGCTAAATAATAATACCATAGAAAGCCCTAGTGACCATTTGGCAGAAAGCGTTCAATAGTCCCAAGCTGACCCAACAGACCCCATACAGAAATGAGGATTTTTGGGAGAGTTTTAAAGAAAAAAGGGTCTAGCAAAGAAAGTAGTAGACTGATAGAACAGATGAGGATAGTAGATTGATAGAACAGATTAGGAAAGAGAAAGAACAAGTGAGAATGACAGAAATGGTAGTAATTTTAAAGTACTAAATTTCTACAAAGTGGGGATACTATAGTGGGATTGATGTTTAGCGCCATTCTTCAGTCTGCGAAACTTCCATGACGATGATGCTAATATTAATAGCAAAGACGATGCTGATGAAGTCGGCAATGACAATGATGAGAAGGATGAGGACAATGATAAACTGACGTCTTTACAATTGTATTATCAGTACTGATCAATTAGGAAGTGAATTCTAAGATATATCACGCAAACAAACATGAATACTTGTTTCAAAAAAATATAAACAGACGCACTATTTCATTAAATAGCTATGATGAATCTTTCATTTTTTATACTTTATTAGTTACTAGCATCTTTTATTATTTTATAATATACCATACACACGACTAAATGACAAACTCTTCCATTCTTTTTTTAAATTATTTTGTTTTGTTCAATGGTTTGCTTTGTCATTCATTACACAACTCCCGTCTTTCAATTTGAGTTACTAAATCCAGTAGACTACCCAGGGAAACAAAACCCCCCAAAATGAATAAGTGGCATCCATATTAACTTTAAAAGAACAAAAACAAATTATGCAAAATATGCAACATCATAATTCAATAGCATAATGGTACAAATTGTTCTCATTTGGATCTAAAAGACATAAACCGGAAAACATAATATTGTGGCAAGGGGGATAAATACATACAGACCTCAAATTATAGACTTTGCGCAAACAAATAATTTTTTTTTTTTAATTATCAGTACAATTTTGCCTGATATTGCTTTAATTATCAGCCACCGTAGACAAAAAATACATTTGTCAGGTTCCAAAAATGGACATACCTTCTATGAGAAAGAGTCAAATTTAATAACCTCAGAATGGAATGCGACCTGCATTCTTTGTATTTCTACCGAGTTACACTGGTGTATGTTTGCCTGCAAGATTTATTTTGCAGATCTTGTTCACAATTGCATTTGTGCATAAATGTCATCACAGCTTTGCACTTTTTATCTCACAGAGACAAAATAACATGGGTGGTGACTCACTAATAAAAAGAAATTATTCAGAGAAACAAACGTTTAACATATAACAAAGTACAAGGCCAAGGACACACCAAAAAATTTTATAATGAAAAAGTATCATTTAATAACATCACCGGTAAGCAAAACAAAAATGGCCAACAACCAACAACACATAATCAAGAAAGCAAATATTATTGCAATCCGTTACACACTGCATCTTGCACTTGGCGAGTTGTTCGGCATCACCATGTGTTGCTTCCTTTGTCTACAACCAACAAATCTGTCAAGTCATATAAATCAAAAGAGAAGTATGCTTGTATTACTTCAACCACAATATTATTACAGTAATTTTAATTTTCATAATTCAAAACCACAAGTATATCAACTAACAAGTTAGTATCTCGTATTGCCCCCTGTCGACGTGCAGTGGTCCCGTTGCCCTTGGTTTTAGCCACAAGCTGAGAAGGGAGATCCCAAACCTAAAAATAGAATAGAGAATTCTGGGAAATCTGTTCAAGGGAAGTAACTGATAACTAGCTACGTTTGCATTCATGGTCGCCATTTCTCGCGAAGATGTGCTGGTTGAAATTAAACGAAAGTTGGGAGAGTAACTGCATATTTCTGTTAGTGAACAAAGGCTTTGCTCAATTATCGAAGGAGAACACGATGGATTTATAGAAACATGCACACATGTATGTGAGCTCAGTGCAGGCGATCGTGAGTCTCAGTGAACGATTGTTCGCCATTCTGCTCAGATCGTTCGATGTGATGGTTCATTTATCGCTTGAAGCACACTGTATAATGCACATGCAAGGTCTGTTAAAGATATGATAATTTGAGCATATGTTCGATTCCGTACCAATTGGAAGGTGGGGTGAAAAAATTCAATCATGGTGATGATCAATCCTATTTTGCAATGGTGGTTAGGCCTACTTTATTGTGTATGGTCACGGGTACTTACCTTTTGTAGTTTGTGTGCTTTTTGTTCTGTCGGCCTTGAGTGTTTGCCTCGCCTTGGCTCGTTGTACTTTGTTATGGTCTCGCTCTCTTTTGATTTTTGAAAGCAAATCCAAATTGCATTGTTATCCAGCAGCATGGGAGGTCAAATTAGACGAATTCAGGTCTAACCAATCTTCTTATGACGCCATTTTGCGTGTGTCTCGTGTGCCATGCACCAATCTCGAAGAGTCCTGCCGACGTCATTTCAGAAAAGGATTTCCCTACCCATAATTCCCTTGGGTTTTGAAGTTTCTAAAAAATTATTTTAGGCCGTCGACGCTCTATGGAACGCAAAGCATGTAAAGGGAAGCAACCGGTTGTAAGCGCACGTCGACAGAGACATAGAAGGGAGATACTAACTTGTTAGTTGATATACTTGTGTCAAAACTCAATGCATCACCACACCAAAAAAACGGATTTACTCAAATAACTTGTGACAGAATCGTAATTAAAAATTTCACAAGCAACAGTGTAAATCGTGCAAAAATAAAGTAAAAATCATCGGGAAACAAACAGTTTCCAAACTCGCTCTTGTAAATATATTCAAGAGGAGCTTTACGCCAATTTCCTTTGCCATCAAAAATTTTTAGAATCTGCCTTCAGTGTTTTTTTGTCAATTTCCACACTCAATTTGACCAACATAGATGTTACAAAATTATGTCTTAGTCATGCTTGTCAAAAGTACTAACCTGAAAATGTTCAAATGTTAGCACAACAATAAATTTTTCTCTCTGGCCATGATCGTTGCATGCCCGTCACAGTATGCTGTGTGGGAGCATGGAGGCCAGTTTCCAAATTGTCAACAACATGAAGTGATGTAAACATCATTTAGAAATGAGCTCCACGTGCTTGCCCTCTATGTCATCGAGGAACAGAGTGCTGAAGATATCGTTGACGAAGAAAGGATGATATTTGCAAGCTCGCTCACAGTCAGGGCAGAAGTTCACCTCACACAACTGAGGCACAATGCACTTTTCACCTGAAACAGGCAAATCAAAACAACAGTATTAATATTAACAACCAAAAACCTTTATTATGTAAAGGACATCTGGCAAATATTCTGTTCAACATAGGCAACATGCAATTTCTTCATGAAAGAAAGGGGGATTTACACAAATCACGTTTTCGCTTGCCAAGTGATACGAATATGAATACTTTATTATCTCAACAGAGAAATTCCATCGTGGTGCCAATATAGTACATAACAATGATTTAAAAATTGACAAAATACAAAAACGCATAGAATATAGAGTCTTGCTTTGGAACAATATATAGCAAAACACATTCTATATTGCACTAAGTCATATCACATCAAAATCACAGACTGTTGAAAGGCAAAAGGTAAAACAGTGAATACTTCTAAGACATTGTTAAACAGATACAAAAATTATTAAATCCTAAAACACTTAAATAGGTGCATGTATCTAATTTTTCAATAATGGACAAAATTTGTGACAGTGGATGCCATTGTCCTGCAAGCCTGCACATAGGAGGGATACAAAGCTGGTAGTCCAAAGATGACCCCTGCATTCTAATGTGTGCAGTACTATGATGATTTCAGTCCGCTGCTTCAGCAGCTCTTTGAACCAGAGAAAGTTCTACTAAAGAACAATATTTATTTATTACTGATAAAGCACTACAATCATACCTGAAGGGGTAGTGTCCCATTTCAGCAGAAGGTCTACAGCATACATGGAACGAGACTGCGGCGAATGACCAAGGCCTTTAGGTGGGGGTTCTGACACGGCCGCCTCGAACAGCTCACGCAGCATCTCAAATACAGAACTCTTAAAACGAAACATGATTCACTTATTCTAACCAATTTAAACGTTAAACTAGAAGGGCAAAGCCCATATGACTAACAGGCTCCTTACTGAACTTGCAATATTCCACATGAAAATGAGTGCCCAAGAAAACTGAAACAAAACAGTGACATCAATATGCAAATACTGACTTTGATCTTGCAATGATCTTGTCCTTGAGATGACTCTGACCTCCAGATCCAAATGGACACTCATATATAAACTGAAAACTATAATAAACGTTGTATGATGCAAAAATCAGTGACCTTTGGATGACCTTGACCTTTACATGACCTATGATGCTCATGCATGATCAAATAACCCAATATTGATTCATACAGTCAAATATAAATCCATTGAACTGTAGCAAGACAATTGTTTATGTTTCCGTAAGGCCTAAAATTACCTTGACCTTCAAGATCAACGCAAAATCTTAACAAATATGAAAGATCAATCTTTAATCTCTACCTAAAACAAGTTTTGTTTTAAAAAAAAAAAAACTTTCATAGTTTAGGGTCAATGTCACTTTAAAGTACGCATATGAACCCACTTTGGACAGCTCCAGTGACCTTGACCTTAAAGTGAGATTGACTTAATTTGTAGGGTACGTGTGTTTCATTGATATCTATCATGCTTCAAACTATCATTAGTTCAATATCAATAACTAAAAAAAAAAGTTAAAATTGTCATTTTTCATTAACACTTGTTGACCCTGTGACCTTGACCTTGAATTGAAGTAATTCATTCACTGATCATTTTCGATGTCTTACAGAAATACACCATCCTACCAAGTTCGGTTGTGATAGATGAAACAGGTTCAGAGTACTAACATTACATTACATGATTATTGCTTTAGGTCCAGCGGACTCTTCCGAGCCAAATCAGGACCATTCAGAGTACTTAGCCACTTATAAAGTTTTACACAAATTGTAGGAAGGCGGACAGAGAGCAGACGGATGGGGAAAAAACAGTTTAAAATAAATATAATTTTTAGACTATTAAGGACTCATCTTGCACCGATTTGCAAAAATCTGGAAAAATATTTATTAGTGGTGACTACGTAGACTCACATTGCTGCAAGCACGCAAGTCAAAATTGTATTTACTATGTAGACAGACATAAGCATCTATTTACAATGTTATAAACATTAAAAAAAAAGAATACAAGTGTTAAATGATGAGGATTTAATTGGTGTCTTTTATACTAATATTCATGCTATCAAAACACAATCAGTGTGTTATGATTACAAAGATAATAGCTGATGTACTGAGCAAAGCAGTAAATGTGCTAACACCCAAGAGGTATTGCAAAATAATTTCTTAATTGTTTTGTTGTTTGCACTTTATAAATTGTATTTTATTCTTTGTGTGTGTGAGTGCGCGCGTGTGTGTGTCTGTCTGTCTGATCAGTAGCGCACACATGAACATGTTTCCACACAAAAAAAACATGATACAAACGTATGCACCAAATCATTTACATCAAAAATATTGCAACGACTTAAAATATTGCTAAAAATGAACAGATCAAGTTAAGTACCTCTACTGTAGACCAAGAAAAATCTGGATACTGGCTCTCAAACATAGGGATGAATTCGTCATAGTGAATCTGAAAATAAAGAAAAAAATAAACAATTGTGTTATTCCCAAATTGTGACACATGCCTTAACAGTGTCAATAAAAGACAACAACTGCTGTGTCCTTGATTACCCCAATCTTGTTCTTTGGTAGTCAGGGATGCCTACTCTCTCCAACACTCTTTAACATCTTCCTAGAGCACATCATGTCAGATGCCCTTGCAGATCACGAAGGCACAGTCAGCATAGAGGGTAGAGCAATCTCCAACCTCCGTTTTGCGGATGACATTGATGGACTGGCTGGAGAAGAACAAGAACTTGAACAGCTGGTACAGAGTCTTGACACCACCTCCAGAGCCTATGGAATGGAAATAAGTGCAGAGAAGACCAAATTGATGACCAACAACACCAATGGTATCAACATGGACATCAAAGTCCAAGGCCAATCCCTCAACACAGTGCATAGCTTCAAATATTTAGGAGCCATTGTATCAGACAATGGGTCTGAAAGGAAGTCTTCTCTAGGATCGTACAAACAACTGCTGCCCTGACAAGGTTGAAGCCCATTTGGAAAGACAGGAGCATCAGTCTACATTCCAAGGTAAGGCTGCTGCGCTCCCTTGTCATCTCCATCTTCCTATACGCTTGCGAAACATGGACCCTCACAGCAGATCTACAATGAAGACTACAAAGCATGGAGATGAGGTGCTACAGAGGACTTCTGGGCATTTCCTATACCCAGCACATCACCAACAATGAAGTCCGACAGACCATCATACAAGCCATTGGACAACATGATGACATGCTCACAGTGTTGAAGAAACAAAAACTCTGAAGGTATGGCCATATCACCAGAGCATCAGGCCTTGCAATAACCATCCTGCAAGGCACGGTGCAAGGAGGCAGAAGAAGAGGGAGACAGAAAAAGAAGTGGGAGGGCAACATTCGAGAATGGACTGGTTTGACACTGAACGAAGCCATGAGGATTGCTGAGAACAGAGAAAGATGGAGTACGCTGGTTAAACGATCATCTGTAGTGCCCCAACGACATTTGAGTTATGGGATAGGATAGAATAAGATCTTCTTTGGTGTTGGCAATCTACTTCAATTTGTTGAAGAAACTTGCTGTTCTGATTTGGGGCTTTTAAACCCGGGGGTAGAACTTTTGAGAGAATAGATGAAATGGCCCACTGTCAAGAATTCAGGGTAAGGGGAAAAGGAGGAGCTGCACCCTGGCCTGGAATGCAGTCATGGTAGCTGCACAGACTATGTCTTCAGGCAAAGAATTCCATTCTGGGATGGTGTGTGGGAAAAATGTTTTCTGCCGGTAGTCTGTTGTGTGTGAGAGAACGTCAGAAGATTGTTGGTGGTACAGGCAGGAACACCTATTGGGCCGGGCGCTTTGTTTTGGGAAGTATGTGCTGTTGATGTGGGCGAGTCCATGATGGTATTTGGTATTTGTACTCGTCGTAGATAACGACGTGGAAGCACAAGGGTCAAACTCGTTGGTAGAAGTGTTTCCTTGCGTAATAGAAGCCTTCTGAGATGGATCGATTTCAGGCAGATTTCTCTGCTGATGAGAGGGTGTTCCAGTTTTATCACCTTCAACTACTTTCAAAAACTTCAAAATACTTACACTTTGTTGTTGATTCCTTGGCGCAGCTTCTTCTGCTTTCTTTTTCTTTGCCTGTTTTGCTGGAGGCCGCATGATTTTTTTAATTAAAACAAAACCACAGTACAAGAGAAAAAAGTCGAAACTTGGTGCCATGCACACATTGGAATGAAGGGAAGTGACTGAACCTGAAGTAAGAGTTTCTTCCTTTGCAGATACGTCGTGATCGGTCGTTTGCTTCGGAAGCGCATAATCACTTGAGTGTTGCAATTCCTGCTAGTGATCGTCGAATCTCAGAACAGACAACAACTTTAAAAAATACGGAAGCTATGTAAGTACGTTGCGCAAGTTGCGATACCCTCCATGACCGCACCTCCGCTGATAAATTTCTGTACATTTTCAGACTTCCAAGAAAAACCATTACGTGATCAGACACTCTTTTACGTGATTTCTGGACGCCAAGAGATATAATACCTCCAAATGAACGTGATCTAAAACACTGATCTACTGACTTCAAGTAATAATATTAGTAATGTCAATAATTCATTTAGTTTCTTTTTTTTTCTTTCTTTTTTTTTAAGGTCTTCTAGGGATGTTTTACATGTGACTTATTTCAAAGGCAATAAATAAATAATTTAATAAATAATCTGAAAATGTACCTGTTTTAGTTCAGTTGGAATATAATTCATGACAGTGAAGTGTTTTTCGTACTCATGGAAGTTGTCCAAAGAGTAGGCTCTGCAGCACAGAAAACAGACTACATAAAGTTATTACACATTACTTGATCATAACAGTCAAAATGTGTCACTCTGGAATAAGCCAAACAAAAGAAGATAATCACTATTGTGATGTATTCAATACAGATTAATTTTTCTCCAGTGCATTTTTAGGTTGTTTAGTTTAGAATATTTTCTGAATGTGCGCATTTATGTCTAATGAGCATGCTTTTTAAAAATAAAAAAACACGCATTTGCACAAAAATGCAAGCTGATCTACTTTATGCAGGAAAATAAATGCACAAGTAATTACCAAGCCAAATATTTCTGATACTGATCTATAATTCTTTTTTACCTCATGACTTACATAAAGCTCGGAAACTACTGTTTTAGGCTTTGGGCATCTGGTCATTGTTCTGAGGTGACATTTGCGCATTTTTCTCTGAAACTCATGGACAGATTTCTTTTAAACTTGGTATTTAGTTAGGAAGTAGTAAACCCTATCAGATGACAATAGATTGTGCATGGTTATGTCATAATTTGTTGTATTTTTTTATAATCCCATTTTCTCCCAAACAACTCAAGGGATTTGGTTCAAGTTTCGTATGTACTTAGACTTTGCCTGTACATCCAAGGTATAACCAAACTTATTCAAATCTAGTGACTTAAACTTCGTTAGATTTTTACATTTTTTGAAAAATTTTTTTTTTACTTCATATATAATTAGAGTGTTTAGATGCCTTGAGCATTAAAGGAAACTATGGTATATTGAGTGACGTCATCAAGTCATTTGTCATCAAGTCACTTGACTTCACCATGGTAACATCTTTTTTTTTTCTAATTCTATTTTTTCCCAAACTACTGGAGGGATTTGGTTCACATTTGATATATACTGTTACCTATGCCTCCAATGTATAAGAAAAATTATTTCAATAGGCATTATCCCTAAATAAACCGAAAGTAGAGTTGCTTCCCCTGAAATGCGGTACACAATACATGTTGACAGCTATCCTAAATAAACCGAAAGTAGGTCAATGAGAGTTGCTTCCCCTGAAAAGCGGTACAAAATACATGTTGACAGCTATTTAGGAAGTACTCCTATTGAGTGACGTAATCATGATGACTATCCTTTCCTATCTCATCCCATAACTCGAAGGTTGTTGGGGCACCACAGATGATTGTTTAACCAGTATACTTCATCTTTCTCTATCCCCAGCAACCCTCATGGCTTCGCTCAGTGTCAAGCCAGTCCATTCTCGAATGTTGTCATCCCACCTCTTTTTCTGTCTCCCTCTTCTTCTGCCTCCTTGCACAGTGCCTTGCAGGATGGTCTTTGCAAAGCCTAATACTCTGGTGACATATGGTCATACCATCGGAGTTTCAGCTTCTTCACCACTGTCAGCATGTCATCATGTTGTCCCATGGCTTGTGTAATGGTCTGTCGGACTTCGTTGTTGGTGATGTGCTGGGTATAGGAAATGCCCAGAAGTCTTCTGTAGTACCTCATCTCCATGCTTTGTATTCGTCGTTGTAGATCTGCTGTGAGGGTCCATGTTTCGCAAGCGTGTAGGAAAATGGAGATGACAAGGGAGTGCAGAAGCCTTACCTTGGAATGTAGACTGATGGTCCTGTCTTTCCAAATGGGCTTCAACCTTGTCTGGGCAGCAGTTGTTTGTGCGATCCCTGAGAGGACTTCCTGTCGGGACCCATTTTCTGATACAATGGCTCATAAATATCTGAAGCTATGCACTGTGTTGAGGGATTGGCCTTGGACTTTGATGTCCATGTTGATGCCATTGGTGTTGTTGGTCATCATTTTGGTCTTCTCTGTACTTATTTCCATTCCATAGGCTCCGGAGGTGGTGTCAAGCCTCTGTACCAGCTGTTTTGTTCCTCTCAAGCCAATCCACCAATGTTATCCGCAACAACAACATCTATATCATGTATTTGAGTCTGGCATGCAGCTCTGTGGGCAATCATGAGAGTGTACAACATCAACCCTGAAATTATTGAGGTCCTCAAAAGCCTATATCACAAGGCTACCAGTGCAGTCCTCCACAACAGCGCCATCAGAAACTGGTTCAGGAACAACAATCGGTGTGTGTCAAGGATGCCTACTCTCTCCAACACTCTTTAACATCTTCCTAGAGCACTTCAAGTTAGATGCCCTTGCAGATCACGAAGGCACAGTCAGCATAGGAGGTAGAGCAGATCAACACATTCAGACATAAAATGGAGGACGGAAAAGGATTTGTCACATGCAAAGCACCACGGTGGTTCTTCTCCTTTCAAAAGGAAACTATGGGTGGCATAAGTATGCCCAATATGAAGGCGAGCCAAAACAGTTTATTCTTTGCGAGTGGATGCAAAGTTAGGCAAAGAAACAGACAAATCTGGAAGAATTTGAAATAATTTGTTATTGATTTGATTAGACCATTCAGTCTGCCAGAGTTGTTTGCAATAAGAGCCAGTCATACAACGCAGGTCAGGGTATGGAACAAACTGGAAAACAAATCTCTGAAGGAAAATCAAGATGAAGAGCTTCTTTAGCCGCTTTGTCCACTGCAATATTGACGGGGTGCCCATGTAACTAGGTACCCACAAAAACATTATCTTTTTACCCTCAGAAACAAAATACGTTTGGAGATCATGGATCCCTGCCAAAAAAGAATGTGATATCTTTCTCGAAGAAAGAGCCTGAAGTGCTGACAGTGAATCGGATATGATTAAAAATGAGGGTCTTTTGGATTGATAAACCTGTTTCAAAGCTAAATGAATGGCCTTGAGCTCAGCTGTACAAACAGAACAAAAATCAGATATATGCTGTTTCAAAGGCTGGTCGAGGTGTCTCCCAGAGACCCACTCAGCAGCAACTGCGTCTTCTTTCTTCGACCTGTCCGTAAACAGTTTTTCGTATCCTTTATACAATGAACATTGTTCTAGGGAAAGTGGCGTATAAAGAGCTTTGTTAGTGTCATTCTTTTTGATGGATGTGAGATTGAAGGTGATAATGGGGTTAATCAGTTTCCAAGGTGGGAGCACAGTTAGCTATTGGCCATCATTAACAGAGTCAGAGGGATGGACCGTTATAAGAAAAGGCTCGAAGACCGAAAGACACAAATTTTGTGCGGGGAATCTGAAGGAGAAGAGGGGCAGAGACTGAGAGAAGTGTACGGGATGGGGTGTACAGGTTAAGTTAACACATGCAGGCAGCGGTCCAAATTTTTCCGATTGGTGACCCAGAGTGTGAAAAAATGACAAGGCAAGCGTACGGCCCTTACTCCCCCAGATGAGAATATAAACCAAGGTCTACGCATAACTGGGTTGGGAGTCAAATTTGTCAACCATGCAGATCATTGTCTCATTACAGTAGCAACAACAGGGAGAGAGTGAAAAAAAGAGTGAACTCACACATTGGCAAATCTCAGCCAAAACACCTTGTACACATAGAGCTTGAGTGGCTGCACAGATCTTAGCAGGACGATGTATCTGATGTCAAACTTCACTTTTCCAACGTCCTCCCGCTCAAACAGCACTGGGTCATGGACGTATTTGCAAGCCACCTTGGGTCCAGTTTCAGAAAGGCGGGTGATGCAGTTGAGGTCATCGGTGATGGTGATGTCCATGCCTCGGGCCAAGTTCCAAGGCTTACAGATCCACGTGTTATCTAAGCCACTGTAACAAAATGCAATGCAAATATTGGAAGTTTTCCATCGCAGCCCACTCACACAGTATATAACATCATAGTGATCATTCTCTTGCGGCATGGATTTCATTCAACAGGATATTAGACCCACCCTTTCACCCATTCAATAAAGCAACTGTAAATGTTGTCAAAAAAATGTCTTATTCATCTCTACCAAAGCAGCAAAATCAAGCACCGGCTATTTGTATTCTCATATCAAAGTTACAGTTCTTCCATTTATAATCTCCCATTTATAATCAATCAGTACATGTGATTCAGGATTTATTTTTTTCATTAAAACAAAATCTGTGTTAACTGTATGGCAAAGCAAGAGACTGAAAGAAATTAAGACAACCTAAAAGAAAACAATGTAACAATGGTACTACTAGTACAGTAAAATGGTAAAATCGTTGGGGTGGCATAGAAAGGTCCAGCTCAACTATTTTACCGCTCCAGTCAAATCACAAACCATTTCAAGTCTCCTTCAATCTTCTTTCTGGTCTACACTAACCTCTTCTCCCTGGTCTGGAAATAAGAAACAAACTGGGGCAGCTCTGTTTCGAGGTTGAAGGTCACTGGTAGCCATTGTGGGCCCAAGGCAAGAGGGTCAGAGGTCATGGCCGTGGGCGTTCGGCGTGCCACATAGGCTAGTAAATCTTTGACTGTCAGGACCATCTCACAAGGAAATTGGTTAATGTGCCGACCAGGGTGGTTCAGGCTCAGCTCTCTTGCAAAAAAACAAGACAAAGCAGGTATTAGGAATTCACTGCAGGTCACCATATGTCTTATGGTTCAAAGGATGTGCTCGTGGAGCATGGGATGATGGAAGATGAAAATGATGAAACTTTCCAAAGAGACCAATTGATGCACTGTACAGGTTTTACTACTGCTGATGAAACAGTAGGTTTTCAGCCGTCTGCAAAACGCTAGGATGTCTTTGGAGTGCTTAAGTTCTTCTGGAATAAAATTTCCAGAGCATAGCAGAAGCATTCCGAAATAACCTAGCTCCGGAACATTTCTTGTCTAAATACTCTATTTTAAGAGGAATGAGGCAAAATACAATGCCTCATATTTTATAACATTTTAAAGGTATTATGGACCATTAAATGTTCTAACCAACTACAGAACAAAATTCAATCAACCAAATAAACGCCACCACTACAATCAACCTAACACCACAACAATAACATAACAAAAACTACCAGCAACATCAACCATTACCATAACCCCCACACCACACCAATAACAACACCAACAATAACAAAAGCACACACAAAAACTCCAAATCTTACCCAAAATCTTTGAAGGACTGCATGATCCAAACAATGTCTACATCTACCAGTGAATCCACAACCATGAAGCGTTCGTCTGTTAGGAACTCTCCAAAATTCTGGTAATTGACAAACACTTTCAGCTTCCTGTCTTTTGGCAAAGGCTGGTACATGAAGCTAGGATCAGGTAGTGACTCTGATATGCGGAATTTCTGCATAAAAATAAAAAAAAGAGTGTATTTTACATTTGCTACAGTGAAAATACAGTTAATAATATCACTAGTGAAAATACAGTTACTGGTATCACTATACTAGGTAATCAACCTAGGAAGCAAACTATCCTTTTGGATAGAAAAACAAAAATCTGCAGCTAATTTTCCTTAGCAAATAACGTTATTTCCATAAAGTTCTACATAAAAGAATACAAGCAATTAGAATACCCTACTGATCATGTGTACACTCTGGAGAAAGTATCAAAACAAGACAAGAAAGGATATATCATAATTATTACAAATTCCTTCTAATATGTGAGCACTCTGATGTAGGATAAACTGTTGGATATAGTAGAATCTGTAGATACTTTACTGGTATTGCAACTTTTGCTCCAGGCTATAGCACCATGCTTGGTGCACATGTAAGAAAGAGAGAGAGAGGGGGAGAGACAAAGAGAAAGAGGAGGTGGGTGGAGGTGAGAAAGACATAAGATGTAAGATATTTTATCGAATAAACAATGTGACACTAGTCGTTTCCAGGTCACATGCCACATTAAAACAAAACAATGAAATGCCTCACAAATGTACAAACACAAAAGTATACATCCCTAAAATCAATCCATGTGATTTAAATATGATTAAGACAAAGCAATAAGAAGTTTCTGCCATGTTAGTTAACACTAAAGGTTTACGACACATATAAAACTGCTTTTTTTTTTTTAAAAACATATCTATCTTTCATCATTTTCTCACAAACACATGCATTAATTCTCATTATTAGTGAACTGTCTAGCAGCATTTCTCTCTCTCTCTCTCAAATACATTCTCCCCCTTATTCATGAGAGAGAGAGAGAGAGAGAGAGAGAGAGAGAGAGAGAGAGAGAGAGAGAGAGAGAGAGAGAGAGAGAGAGAGAGAGAGAAAAGAGGGGGAAGAAAGAGAGAAGAGAGAAAGAAGAGAGAGAGAAAAGAAAGAGAGAGAAGAGAGAGAAGAGAGAAAGAAAAAAGAGAGAGAAAGAAAGAGAGAGAGAGCAAAATAATAAGTTTAAAACAGTACCTCAAAGTAATCTGCAGGAGGCTGTATCTGTGTAAAAGGAACATGTGTCATGTCAGAGGGAATCCATGGCTGTGAGCGAGCTTCAATGGTCAGCTCATCAGACTTTCCCAATGCATATACTCTGTTGATAGTTAGCTCCTCTGTGAGAACAAATGTAATGTGTACTACTACAACTGAAATCAATTCAATTCAATTCAAACTGAAAGGCAAGGGAGCTGAAAGTGCTGATCTGTTTTCCAAATGTGAGTAACAGATTTGTGCAGAATCTTAAAAATGTTCAACCTGTTCACTCAACAAGCGATCATGTTTTCTTGCTCACCCTCCTCTTTTTTCATAGCTAAAGATATACATGTTAATTATTAAAATAACGTGGACTTTCTCTAATCGGTTGCAGACAACTTTTTTGCACAATAACTAGTTGAGTCAGTTTGTTGTTGTTAATCCACCATGTTAACACTGAACGAAAATTAAGAGTGAGAATTCTGATGGACTACTGACTCGGTTACTAGCATAGTAGGCAAGTTATTGTGTGATCCTTGTTTCGTGGCATTCAATATTAATAGTTAAATTATATTTCACCGCATCGCGATATGCACTAACCATCTTTAGCAATGTCCCTCAGAGGCCAGAGCAGGGAGTAGACACACACAGGTGTAAGAAAGGGGACCATTTTGCAGTTGGGCTCGTCACTGTGGCGAATTTTACATCCTACCTCATCTGTTATGTACCATAAGGGAAAGGTCTCGCTTGCTGGCTGAAAGTTGAAACATCAAATACTTTTTTTTTTCAAAAATAAGCATAGAAATGTTCTAACAGGATAACAGGAATTTATTTCGCCAATTAACATGTAAATTAATAAATACAACAATCGGAATATTATTTGGTGTTGGACAATGGCAGATTGTATTATATTTAACATCTATCTCTTTTTCTCTCTCTTACACCCATGCATGCATACACACATACCTACATACACAAATACACACATGCATGCACAAACACACACACTCACACAGAAAAGAGATGTTAAAATAAAACTAAATGTTCAGCTATAAATGCATGTCTCTGAACTGAATAAGCTAAAGAAGACATTTTTACAAAAGTTCAACAACAGAAACATTATCGGACTAAGAATAGAAAGATATTTTATGAGGGTATTTTCATATCAGATGAGACTACCATCATTTAGCCAGTTTATAAGGTCAAACATAATAATATGTCTGTTTACGGTAACATAGGAAAAATAATACAGGGCGGTAGGTCGGCTTTTTTCTTTCTTAAAACCTTTTCCACCTTGGGTGCAATTTTTTTTGGCTTTTTTCAATTTTTCCAAACCTTCCCAAAAGAAAATTTCGGGTTGGGCAAAAAAATTAGGGTCTGTCAGGATATCGTAAACAGACATTTTTTGGGAGGGGAGGTCCTAAACCAAAACTATGTCGTAAAAAAGAACAATCTTTGACGTCATCAATAATACCAAATCTGTAACTAAGCGTTCACAAGTTTTCTGTACTAAATATTTTGTTTCAAGTCGCCAAAGGATACTGTCAAAGTGTGTCCCTAAACCCAACATTCACGACATTAGATTATCTGGACTTAATCAAAGGAAGCATCATGCTTGGAAAATAGGTGATCTATATTACTGCCTGTATCAAACTCATGCTACAGTTCTTAATTATAAAAAAATATTAACATCACAATATGACAAACACTTGAAGAAAATGAACATACTCTGTCAGGTAATCTCATCTTATAGGTCTGCACGTATCTGAAACAAAAACCACAAAACACTAACAGTATGCTTTTGAAGAGTACAACATTGGAGACATGGGAGAACAATGGAATTGTGAAATTGTGTTTTCCAAACACACTATTGTTCTGAGTTATTGGTTCTTTTTACACATTTTAATATTTTTATTATGTCAAATGCTCCCCTCCCCCTGCATCTCACCTCCACATAAAAAAGCTAAATCCTTCCATGGACAGAAATTTATATTCCATAAAATGTAACAACTGCAACAAGAGTATTGAACTCATATCATTAAAATTAAAATCTATTATCAAGAGTACTAAAAAAGCTAAAACTTTCCATGATAATATTTTATTTTCCATAAAATGTAACAACTGCAACAAGAGTGCTGAACCCATATAATTGTAGTTAAAATCTATTATCAAGGGTACTAGAGCCAGAAATTTCTAGGGTAGTGGCTTAAGCAAAGTTACTGACCTGCAGCATTTTTTACTAGTCTATAAACAACTTTTTTTTTTAAAAGGAGAAGTGTGCGATTTGGTGAAACTTGGAAGAATCGTAGAAAGTAAAATGGGTGGACTGGACAGCAGGAAAAAACAGGTTGCCTGCTGGGTGAATGAGTTACAATGTTTACGTTGCCCAAGTAGATTCTTACTGGCATTTTGCAACTGGGCGAGTGCTTTCAGACCCCTGATTTAGGAACAAGAAATGTTCTTATGAACTAAAAACTAAGTCACACACTTTTGCATGCAGGAAGCAACTTATTTATAATAAAACTTTCAGTTTCACTTAAGGATTTATTTATTTAATTTATCATCAATTCACATAAATGATATTAGACAACAAATTAAATTATAAACAAAATCGAAATTAGAAGAACGAGAACTAGAAGAGCAAAGCCCAATTGACTCATTGGCTCCTTATGGAACTTGCAGTATTATATTTATTTAATATGAAAATAGGTGCCCAGAAAAAACAAAATAAATAAATAATAATAATAATAATAATAATAATAATAATAATAATAATAATAAATTGAATTTATACAGCGCATTTTTCATTAGAATAACAACTCAATGCACTTACACACATCATTCGTACGCATCATCACAACATTAGCACTACATCATGTCCAGCATCATTCAGAAAGTATTAGTACTGTTCTTACTATTTACACAGAAAATGCCTTGCGGAACAAGTGCGTTTTTAAGCAGCTCTTGAAGGAAAAAAGGTCTGTACAATGTTTTAAACCGGCAGGCAGCGCGTTCCAAACCTTGGGTGCTTAAAAACTAAAAGACCGCTCGCCAATTGTTATAAGCTGACGTTTGAGCGTTTTCAAAAGTTTTTCATCTGAAGAATGCAAAGAATGAGTAGTAGAGTAGGTAGTGAGTACCTCAGACAGATATGGTGGAAGTGAATGGTCAAAGTGACAGAAAGCTAGGACAGCAATTTAGTATTCAATGCGGAACTTGACAGGGAGCCAGTGAAGCTCCATTAAAAGAGGCGTGACATGATCATGAAAATGAAACGGTGGTATGAAAATGCAAAGTAATAATGATTCTGATCTTTCTATTCTCTTGACCTTGAGATGACCAGGCTCTCTGGCAATCTATCATTTAAAGTTTGAACTTTATATCTCTGATAGTTTAGGGTCAAGGTCACTTCAAAGTACCTATACTAACCGACTTTGGACAGCTCCAGTGACCTTGACCTTGGAGTGAGCGTGACCAAATCTGCATAGTATGTGGGTCTCATTGATATTTATCATGCATCAAAAAATCATGTTCAATACTAATAACCTTTAAAAAAAAAAAAGTGAAATTTTGTTTTAAAAAATTGTCATTTTTTGGCTAACATTTTGATGACCCTGTGACCTTGACCTTGAAGTAAAGTCATCACTTCACGAAAATTTATGAGGTCTTATGGGTATACACTATCTTACCAAGTTTGGTTGTGATAGTTGACATAGGTTCTGAGCACTTTGTCACTTTAACTCTTTGCCTGCCAATAGACGATGTATCGTCGATCTGAGCCGCCATGTTTGTGCCAATCGACGATATATCGTCGATTTCAGTATTCCGTTTCGTTCCGTTTTTTTGCCCAGTCCAATCCAAGTTTTATTTTAACCAAAGGGAGATAACTCTTTCTACTTTCGTTCTCGATCGACACGCGCGTGGTTTCTTCAAATTGATTCGTTTTTAGAGTGTTTTTTGTGCATTTTACTAAGCATTGTGATGGGCACAATCGACAGTGTGTCAAACTCTGCTAATAATCAATATAATTTCAAACTGTAAAGTGTATTTTGATCCTAAATAAATTTTCTTTCTGGTGTGTGAAGCTGATTCAGTGATTGGAATTATTCCTCCAGATTTTTTTTATCACTGTGGTATGTAGAAATATTTTTATTTTATTTTATCATTTCAAAAAGATCAACATGCTTTCAAAACACATATTTCAATAACATAATCAAATTAACATTTTTGTGGTTTTTTTTCTTATTCTTCACTCTTTTACCTTTAATTTGATATGAAATATGTCTAACAACTATTATTGAAAGAACAGTAATGCCTAAGGTACTGAACTTTCTTTCCGGTGCCAGAGAAATGTCTGGCACAAACGTGGAAACATGCCTGGCAGGCAAAGAGTTAAAGTGTTTGCACAGACAGACTGTGGATGGTGGACTGCGGACTGACAGACAAACGGATGGACATTTTTTTTCAATGTCATTTTTGGACTATTTAGGACTCATCTCGCCCAGATTTGCAAAAATCTGGAAAAAATTTTTGGCTGGTGAGTACGCAAATTCACATTGCTATGAATGCCTGTCAAAAATTAAAATGACATAATGCTTTGTAGCCTTTTGCCGATACAGGCACATGCTTCAGTCATTATGATGATTATTTTTTTATTATTATAATAAATGACCAACTGGATAATACAGTAATGCTTTAGCATATTTACAAATTATTTTAAGTCTAAGTCTTTGGTGTTGCTCAATTTATTATATCTGTTTGGTAAGTATCTCTTTATGTCATTGCATTGTACTAGTAAATGTTGAATTCAGGGTGGGGAACAACTCATTGAGAAAAACTCTGAAAAGGCCGGGGTCCAGGGGCCGCCTAGGCCCCGGCAGGGTCAAGGGGCAGGGCCCTTGTAGGAGGTCCAGGGGGGCAAAGCCAAATTACTATGCTATGACTAATAATAATATTGAGAGTAATTTAGATTTTTTTTCTTCACACTATTTTTTATATAAAAGATAACAAAGAAAAAAAAAGATAATAAGTGTGTTCTACAAATTGCGCTTGAAAACAGTGTTGTTTACAAGTCTAAACTGCTAGATCTAAAAGACCTATCATTATGCTTCTTTTAACCTACTTCAATTAGCCCTTCCCCTCCCAATCTTATCCTTCTTCCGATCTATGTTATCCCATTTTAAAACAGGGAAGTCGTTCTATGCCTGCTAGATCTAGAAGTCCTATAATAGGCCTATTCTACTAACCTACTACCTCCCATTGACCCTTCCCCTGCCAATCGTTTCTTACTCCCATCAACATCCCGTGCATAATAAATTATTCAACAACCGTAAGGAAAAAGGTATGTGTATAAATTAAAAATAAAAGCCTACCTGGAAGTCACCCCTGCTGTTTTGTGGCTTTCATTGCGTGTTGATGCATTTTGGTCAGCATGTGCTCGACCAGTGTCGACAAGCCACGATTTGCGTAGCTCAGCTCCTTGTTGCAAAAGATGCATCGAGCTGTGCCACTCCTATCTATTTTCCGAAAGGAGTCACCGATTCGCTGGTCCTCGTCCTCAATTTTTTGTTGTTTTGTTAATCCACTCCCACTTCCATTTATTGGCAATGGTCCCCTCTTCAAAAATATCCCCGCGCTGAACTATTCTGGACACACACGCCATGATAACGAAAACGCGTTCAACACCATTTCGCCCGCTCTAAGCAAGTCGCGTTTATGTGGTCATAAGAATCAACAAGAGCGGGCGGGGAGATGTTGCACGCATTCAGTTCTAGCGGGCCCGTTCTAGCAATGAGAAAGTAAAAGGTGGACACGGATGGGTACTTGTAATAATAGGTCTACTGGATTCGGAAACGGACAATTTTTTTTTCCTCTGAACTCTTTTTTTTCCCTCTGAAATGGCTGCCGATTTCCTCTGAAATCAGCGGATCCGAGGAGAGTTCCCCACCCTGTGAATTGTTAAACTTTCGTTACAAATGCAAGTAATGTTTATACAAAATTTAGTTTGTCAAGAATTTAAGTATAATCTATATAATATGCTAAACTATAAACCTTTCTAGGGACTCTTGACATGCTAGTTAATAAGCTTACTTCCATATGCGTTTCATGACAATGTCAATAGCCTGGTGTGTTTCAGTGTGTTCATAGTTGATGGTCATGAGGTTGCACATTCGCTGCAAAAGGCTGGGAATGGCTGCAAGGTGCTGCCGTGCATACTGCAGTTCAAAAGTCCATGCATGGTCCACCAAGAATACACTGCAATAAAACCAATATCAAACTACATCAACAATGTTTTAAGGTCAAGTCTAAAGAATCCTAATACAATAAGATGCAGTGAACTGAAAGAAACCAAGAGAAATAAAACAGTTTGGAATCAGACATTTAGAAATTATCTGAAGAAGAAAAACAATTATCTGAAGAAGAAAAACAATTGAAAGACCAACAACTCAAATCAGTTCTGGTAAAGGTAAAAGGTAAAGGTATCCCCGTAAACTTTTGGTTGTTGGGGAACGAAGCATCTGGGACCTCCCTTTTTCCTAGACCAGCTTAATGAGGGTGTTGCCTATCTCCTCTCCCTCACTGCTTAAGTGCTTTACCTTCCCTGGTCCTTAACAGATCCAGGTACCCATTCACAGCTGGGTGGACTGGGGTGCGACATGCACTCGTTTAAATCTTTTTGTGTAGTTTGATGGATGCCTTCCAAGCCTGGTCACCCATCCAAGTACTAACCCTTCTTGATGTTGCTTAACATGAAACACTGCTTGCATGTGCCCAAACCACTACACTATACTCCCACCCCAATTCTGGTAGATGATATTGATAACAATCAAATCAAACTGAATCAGTACATTTAAATCAATCTGTATGTGTGTATTTGTATGTGTGCATGGCAATTGCTGATTACTGTAATAAAGCATAATAATAAGATATTAAGAAATATATACAACTACATGAGGATGCTTAGAGCATGGGGTCACCTGCTGCAGTCACTTGCTTTGATCCCTTTGTCATTGTATACCATCATATCATAATTTGTTGGTTTGTCTGCATGTTGCTCTTGCACCTCCACTACGAACTGTCCAATGTCATACACCTGAAAGAAAAACCATAATACTCTGAACAATGATCTATTAGCACCGCAAGTATTAATATTAATAATTGTAACCCCGCCAACACCCACACCCTCATAACAAAATTTCTTGTTCCAAGTGCAGAAACTGCATTAGTCTATTGTTTTTTGTGAAGTAAAATAGCTGTCATGAAACACACATAAACCTACATCATACATGATACACACACACTCACCTCTTCTGATATTTTGTGATACACAGATTCCCACAGATGTTCTGGCACACCAGAGGCCAAGAATTGGGGTATGTGAAGCTCCAGAAATTCTTCCTTAGACATGTTCAGCCCTCCGTTGTCTTCAGAAATACCGTTCTCCTTATCTCCCATGTTTACTATATATCTTTTTGGATAGTAGGGCTTCTTCTTACTAATTGTGTAATGATTTTGTGAGATGTTCGTGTAGAACTCGTGTTGAGTTCGTTCGCTAGTTGGTAACAGAGTTACTCCCCTTGATAATCCTAATACCTAAAACTACAGCAAAACCTACGTAAGCTGCAAATTCAAAAAGGCGGTCGCTCGTCCGCAATGCAATTCGTTTTCTTCTTATCACACAGGCGCGCGCTCATGTTCTCACATATAAACACATCCATACCAGCAGTTCTTACAGACATGAAGAAGTTGTATTTGAATTAAATCAATACAAAATGTAAACTTCTACTGTCACCTAATAGTTCAAAATTAACGACAATATCTTCCATGAATTTATTGTTTTATATCTTTATACACGCACGCACGCACACACACACACACACCCCACCACACACACACACACAAATGTGACAATTTTAATATAATACTATTTTAATAATTTACTCTATTATATTATCTTATATGTTAAAAATACATGTTAAAAAAGCTAACAACTTAAATACCTTTTTAAAAAAAGCCTTCTCAAAAAGGTAAGTTTCATTGTGGAATCCAAATGTGATTTTGATGAATGATTTTCAGTTTAACTGTAATTCCCGGAACAACTTCAAAACTAACCGAATAATTTAATTTAATGTCGTATAGAAAACAGGGACATAAAAAAGCTGCGAAGCTTAACATAGTCCCCTGAACTGAACTGAACTCTATTCATCCTGAAACATATCACAATAGGCTGGTTTCCTCTATAGCCTACTAAACAAGCGAGCATTGGACGTGGCCAGTTACAGGTTACATAGCATTACACAATTGCTGGCAAGCTGTTGCTGGTGGGGCATTTCTGAGTAGAAACAATGAATTCAATTGTGAAGAGGAAATTATGATTTATTGTTAGGGCGTCTCCACACTTGATTCACTGCATACAGATGAACCTCTCAAGTAAAGAGCTTACTTTATTTGTCTCAACCCTACAGTCGCAAGCGCTTGTGTAAAACGCTAAGGTAAACACAATACATTCAGAACAGATAAGTTAGTTTTATTTTATAAATATATAATATAATATAAATATATAAATTAATATAAATTAATATAAATTATAATTATATAATTTTATATATATATATATATATATATATATATATATATATATATATATATATATATATATATATATATATATATATATATATATATATAGTTTGGTTTTTTTAAATTTTATTGTTTTTTTTTATTTTTACTTTTTTAATATATATAATGTGTGTATGTGTGTGTGTGTGTGTGTGTGCGTGTATCCCTTCCCCTCTCCCCTTCCCCCCACTCCATTTTAGTTTCAAAAGTGCATGCATGTGACAGAGTTGCCAGAGGAGAAAACACACATATGCTGCAAACTTACACAATTGGCTCTTCATATACAGCAATTAACAAACAAGACATGTATAAATCAACAGCATGGCACTAATTGTTTGTCAAAAATGTTTTATTTATATAACATTATGAGTGAATATGACACTAGGCACAAGCTCCTGCAATGACAACCATTCGCACACACATATACAGACTTAACATTGGCAGGGCACCATTTCGGACTGAACTCTTCCTCGCTTGAATATGTCAAGGGAAGTAACTAGCGGCAAAAGGCCTATTCTAATGGCAACAAATACCACTAACATCATGTTCTATAATGAAATACATGTTATAGAACTCTTGGTTCACAGTACTAAATTGGACACAGTCAAAATGCATTGAAATTAGAAGCCAACGTAATATGGGCGGATATTATCTGATAAAAAGCATGTATTGTCCTTTCAAATGAATTAATAGAATAATTAATTAATAAAAATAAAAGATTAATTAATATAAAACACATGCATGCAGTCATCAGAAACAAAACCATTGTGCTCAAGATCAACCACATCCATAACTCCACTCTTTCCCCAACTTTCATCAACACACAGTACTTCAGCAATCAATAACAATTAACTGGAATATGTACTTTTGGTGCACTTCAAACTTTTCTTTAAAATAAACTAAACGCCGATCCAGATAAAATTGTTTTGATATGGAATTGAACAAACTAGCATTGTCACAAAGAAGTACTTTTTTGAGGATCATCATGCCTGGAATTTGAGCAACCCAAGGGAGATAAGACGATCAACTTTCAGTCGAAAATCTGTGTCGCCATCACGCAGCATTCTATTGCCCAATAAACAGAAAAAATATATACATATTTTAAAAAACAGCTTATATTTTTTTTAAAGCAACAATAGCTGAAATGTAAAAATCAGAATCAATCAACAATCTAAATTAAGTATAAGATATCATCTGTACAACGGTTCACTGGAACTCAAAGAACTTAAGATAATAACCTTGTCAACTTTCGGTACGAAGAATTGTGGCTTTAACTGCCATTAAGCTAGTAAAAGCATCTCAACCTTTATTCATGCCCCAACCGCCTCCAGTTTCCATTCTCAAATCTCCATCCACCAACCTCCCATCCACCCACACACACTCACACATACATAAATGAACAAAAGATAGATGTGACCTTCACCTTTGTGCTTTCTCAGGCTCACTCTTCAGGTTTTCAATGAGCTGTTGTATTTGGGGATCTATGAGGATTTGCTGGTTGATAGGATCAGACAGGATCTGCTGCACATGAGGATCCATAGGAACAGAAGGTTGTGTGGCAGTGAAAGATGAATTGTCGTCTGTGATTTCTGTGATTTTGGGCCCTGTATTGTGAGTGGCTGTAGCAGGCTTCTGGTTTGAGCCAGGTTCACCTTCCTTGTCTCCCAGTGCTTGAAAGTGTTCCCCTGTACAATCAAGAAATCACAAAATATAATTTTAAACAATCATTCATTTAACCCCTTGAGTGTGATGAGCTGCTTTAGTTGCTTCCTAGCTTTAGTGCGATGAACCATTTTAGTGGCTTTGTTTGCCAACTGTCGGATAGCCGCTTGCCATGCAGCAATTGCAGTGCCAATGGTCTAGTTTTCAGGCCGCTCATTTACATTGCTCTGTCAAGGCACCCGTTTCGTTATTTGTGGTCGGATTTTGATTCAGTTTTTTTTTAAAAATTATGAGTCATTATGAGAGCGACATGGATGGAGTTGGAAGTGGCACAAGCGAGGAATCCTTACCGAGACAGCGATGAAGAGGAATTTGCTCCAGGTGGGTTTCTTTTTTTTTTTGAAGCGTGAAAGTGTGTCAGCTTGCTCCTTGGGGTGCCTGGTAGGCCTAATTTCTTTTTACTGATCAGAAAATTGTTGTTGTGATCTTTTTATATCTTTTTTTTTTTTTTGGCCATATTCGAAGTGCACACATGACAACTCCATGCCCCTTTTTTGATGATGTGACATAAAACGGTTTCTTTTCAGGGTTTGTTGTTGTGAAAAATTGTTGATCATGGAAATAAGAATACAAAAACTGAGAGATTGCCTTTGTTTGTTTGTTTGTTTGTATCAGACTCCAACTCAGACCCAGAGTCGATCTCTGGCAGTGCCATGGAGGAGGAGGGAGGACCATGAAGTGGAAGAAAGAGGTGGCCTTTGCCCTATTTTGGTGGGCAATACTGAAGATTGAGCTACCTCTTGTACAAAGAGAACACGGCACATGCCCCAGCACTGACCTGGTACCTGTTCATGGTGTCTGTGGTGGAAAATCTGGCATGGGAATATTATCCACCAGGAAAGATTGTGCGGCACAGGCGGATGCTGTAATTCAGGATATGAGAGATGACCCCCAACCCTTTCAGATCTCCCAAAACCCTTCTGAGCCTGAAAGCAGACCCTTCTGTTGATGCTGGCCACAGCTAGGCCTGTCAAGTTGGCCAGAGGAAAAAGAAGGAACTGTGTGGCTGGACATGAAACACCTGTCTACAAGTGTCTTGCTTGTGATGTCATCTTGTGCGCTGGGTGCTACTCAGACTACCACAAGAGGCCCAGGCAGTAGACTGGAGACGATTGCTGGTTGTGAACAAAATAATAATGTATAAAAATATTTGCATTTTGTCCCTTTGTACTAAATAAATGATGAAAGAGATGTTTTTATGTTTTCCGGTTTTCCGGCAGATTTTTGTGTGTGCATTAATTAGGTGGAAATGTCAATTACAATGTGTAAAGTCACACGATTTTGTTTCTTATTCTGCAGACTGTCCTCTTTCCAGCATTGTAAACACGCAAACAAACACACACACACACACTCCCACACACACACACCCAACACACACAAAATATTAAGAGAGAGAGAGAGAGAGAGAGAGAGAGAGAGAGAGAGAGAGAGAGAGAGAGAGAGAGAGAGAGATTAGGTGGTGACGGGACTCTACTTCTCTAATTTTAACTACATTTCAAACAGTACTAAATTTTATGTAGCACCAAGGGAAGTAACAAAACTTAACATCACTCTTGTGTTGCAGAGACATTTCTTTGTAAAGTGCACTTATCTTAGACTTCAAAATGTATTCAGATTAGTGACAATTTTATAACAATAATTATTTTATATTATGAAAATTTTATTACAAAAATCCAAAATTCAAATATAAAAACAGTTCATAATACTAATATTAACAATGACACCAAATAAGCAGTGAGACATACCCAAAATCCCACAAAACTCCTTGAGGAAGAGCTGCATTTCTCGGTTGTCAGCGTACTTGGTCATGGCTGCTTTTGGATTGACCTGAAACTCTGTCACTGCTTGCATGAATTGAGGGTCCCCAAGACGCTTGCCAAGTGTTTCATTTTTCTGCACTTTCTCCAGTAGGTCATCAGTTACCCAATCTAAAAAATTATAATTGTAATAATAAAATTTTAAACAAATAATAAAAAAAATATTTTAAAAAATAAATAAATAAAATACTACTACTACTACTACTACTACTACTACTACTACTATCGGGCCTTCTCCAACACAGCTCCAATGCTATGGAATGGTCTTCCCATGACCTTGAAACAATCCAGCTCTGTGGTGCTTTTTAAGAGAGCCTTGAAAATGCTCTTTTTCACATCTCCCAAATAAACGTTTAAGAAATTAGCTGTACATAGTTTTTGTCTGATGGCCACATTTTAATCTCTTGTTTCCTCTCCACAAGCGCAATGAGCATGAACCTTGTAATCGTGGATACCTGCGCTATACAAGTCTACATCATCATCATCATCACTACTACAACAAATAATAATAATAATAATAATAATAATAATAATAATAATAATAATAATAATAATAATAATAATAATAATAATGCCATAAATACAGCATACCAACCAAAACTGATTCTGCTTTATGTTCTTTTATATGCATTCCCACACAACCTTCCGAATACTGTCATTGTAAAACTAAGGATAATGGGAATGCCAAATCATATTTGCACAGACCATAAAGATAGTAATTTAAAGATTGAAGGTGAAGATCATACACGTATAAAACCAATACACATCTAAAACCAATCAACTTTTTTTCTTCTTCAATATCATTGAATGACGTGGTGGTAGGAATCTAGCAAAAAACTTGTGTCAAATCTTGTGAGGGGGTTAAGCAGTCAAAAGTGAAAAAAAAAAACAGAGGTAACATGCCCTTACAGCTTCTAGTCCATGGATCATGAAGTTACAGTAATAACATAGACTTAAGCAAAAAAGTTTAGTTTCACAAAGAAGGAGCAGTTAACTCCCGGACACACGAAACTGAAACTTGCCAGCGCCACTAAGCGGTCATCGTGGTAAAAAATGTCCTACAACTTAGCGAAAATTCTACGAAAAGACATGTGGGAGTGATCACTACAGTGCTATTAACTGCACAAATGGTCGTTACAAGAGCCCTGCACATTCCTTATTCAGATTCCCGAAGGATGAAACAAGTTGAGTATCACAACTGATTTAAAACTATGCTTATTTGTAGATGAACTGGCCGTTTTGCAACCAAACTGTATAAGCCTACATGACATAAATCTTCCTCAATAATGATTATAATGTTAGAAAGAACAATAATAATAATAAATACTGTGTGTTTTGGGATTTTTTTGTCTGGAAATCAATGTACACAGTAGAGTCGATAACATTAAAGCTAGATCTATACTGTTTTTGAACTCAACCATAAAATGGGCCTACATTTACTGCACTTCTGCTTCGCATCTTGTTAAACTCTGGTCAGGTCAAATTTTGTCTTTTATAACCTTTCTCGAATAACAAACAATAGCATGTTCATCGGCAGTCTTTCTTATTTCAAGTTTGAGCTAGGGTTATTAGGGATAGGAAATGAGTAGCAACATCGTGCAGGACCTATACCTATACAGTATGCTGTCATTGTCGTCATTGATAGAAAACAGCGTTCAATGCATATTTGGATGTGCAGACTTCACGTCAATGAATTTGGCATGATTTTGATTATCACTTAGCATAGCATTATTGCATTTTTACACTGGTAATTTTTGCCCTCTGGATGAACTTTTGGAGTTCTAGACTATGGGTTTTTGGTCCCTAAATTTGGTCTTGTGCTTTGTCATTCTGTAACACTTGGTGTTTGTTATCAATCTGTTTACTAAAAAAAAGATCAAAACCATTGTGTTCTTTCTTGTTCAAGCAGATCTATTTTTATTCGGAATTTTGTTTCCATCTGGATGAACTTTTTTAAGTGCTAGATTATTGATTTTTGGTCAACAAGTTTGATCACATGCTTCTTCATTCTGAAACACATCTACATTCATGTTATCTGTATACAAACCATTTTTTTTGCATTTATATTCTTGTACATTATAATAATAATACAGGAAGCTATGTACGCTCCTTTCCCCAAGGCTCAAAGCGCGGCGATTTATACCAACATACATGCTCCCCTGTCTCATTTACCCTCACACACACCAAATACACATGCATCACTCAAACAGGTGGTGTAAAGGCAGGGAGATCGCTATTAGAAGATGGAAGAAAATCGAATTTTTATTTTTAAAATTTTTATATTGACTGCATCTTGTACCATTATTGAAGGGAGGGAGAAAACTGAAGTGCCCGGAGAAAACCCTCGGAAATCGAATTTTTAGTTTTGAAATTTGTATATTGACTGAGTTTTCTATCACGATGACCGCTTGGGGCGCTTTGCACGGAATGTCATCATTATTTCTATAGCAGTCTTTCTGAATGATCCTTCATTGTGTTAACTGAATATTCTTTGACTTAAGTAATGTGTACGTTAGTCTTTTTGCAGCGAGGGTAGAGGAGGGAGGAAGTTGTCAGACAGTAATATGCAGCCTAAAACATCAACGGATGTCTATGAGGATTAACCTTTCTCTTGCAAGAAGCCTTTACTTGACTCCATGGCAGCCTGCACCTCATCCATCCTCAAAGCAGAGTCCTTGTCTTGAGTCTTAGGTTTGATAAATGGTATGGCATCATCTTTTTTTACGCTGTTGGTTTTAGAGTTTTGAGCTTCTGTTTTGGTTTTCTGTGAACTGGAACCACTGTTGGACTTGGAACCACCAAACAAGAACCCCCTTTTCATTCCACCGAAATCACCACTGCCTGTTTTCTTGGAAGCAGAACTTGCTGTGAAATTTTCTTTCTCTGAAGATTTCGTGCATTTGGTGGGCTGTGGATGTGAACTTGACTGCTGTTGCTCTTTCTGCGTTGATGCTTGCTTGGGATGCTGTGGGACGCTTGCCTGAAAATAAAGAAGCGAACTTCACAACAAAACCTCACAGGTGTTGTTCTGGCTTCAGGACACTGCGCCAGCTCCAGGTGAAGGATTTAGTACAAAATTTACCAACAGTACATAAAATATAGGTGCATGTACACTCAGGTGAATGATCGTGTAATATTGGTTTTCTTGGGACAAAACATTTGAAAACCTTAGGTGAAACAAACTAAAAACTTCCACAGTTTGAAATGATTGAAACAGATCTGCCTGTGTATGTGTGCATGTGAGTTAGTAAGTGAGTGAATGGGTGTGTGTGTGTGTGGGTGTGTGTGTGTGTGTGTATGTTTTGAGTTATTAGTTTATATATATAAATATAAGGTTACTGTTATTAGCTAATGAGTTTCCTCATTTTGTTTTATAGTTAAAGCTATTCTGCATTCATGTAAGCCCCTAGAGCTATATCTAGATTAGGCGCACACATATTCATAATAATAAGAAGAAGAAGAATAAGAATAGCCTCATCATAGTCTGGCCAAGTCTGAAGAATGAAAAGGCATCAAAAGCGCAAAATATATACAAAATGTATACAAAATATAAAGAAAAATAATATTATGTTACAATCTTTGGCTGTGTGTTCTTGATGTTTTGCGTGGCAGCGCCAAGTCTAAGTTCCTTCATTTTTCTGGCTTGCTCAAGTGTTGCACTCATGTCCTCAAGAGGCGGTGGCATATCTGAAAACAGAAAAGTGTACAAGAAAAACATGGATTTTGTGTTGCTACTGTGGTGAAATGGGAAGAGATTGGTGCACTCTTGCGAGAGAGATTGTATACCTTCCATTTGTTGGTTAGTCTGGCCTTGGATGGCTCCTGCTGTGTAGAATCCATTGGTGTGGCCATTGGGTTATGCAGGACAAGGCGATATGACATATGTTCTGGTGAGCAGGACTACATTGTTGGCAGGCATTTTATGCCAGTCAGTGGCAGTGACTTGTAGAGAGTGTGGTGGCACTAGTAGCTGACAAACCGGCTTACTATAAACACGCTTCTCACCTTGCAGGGCAAATATTTTATGTCCCTCTTATGAGGGATAAATGAAAATAACAGTTCGGGTCAGGCTGTGTTCTCAAGGTTGTGGCCGAAAGGCGGGAGTCAAATACTCCGGTCGGCTACACTACGATCTGACCCTGTGAAACTATGATAATTTTTGCTTTAATGAATTCTGCCTATTAATTGTGTAAATTTCCTGAAACAGTACTTTGTAAACAATCTGCAGCACATTTTGAACCTTTTAGATACTTTTCTTCAACAAAAACTTCACCCCACGTGTGACTTGCCGAAGTGTGTCATCTCGATCTTTGATCATTGTGCTAGCTAGTGAAAATTCCATGGAAAGTTTGAACAAAAGTTATGTCTCAGCGATTATATTCTGTCTGCATTCTTCCAGCAAATTAGCTAGTGTGTGAGTTTGAATAGTACTAGTAGTTCTCATCGTGCGTCCCAGTGAAACAGTGTGAATTCACTATCAAACCAACACCCACAGTCTACACAGGCACTACGTATGTGTTAGTAGCTAGAGCCAGTACTAATTATACCACATTCTCTGCTCAATCTCACCTCAAGATCGACCACCATGCCTCCCTCTTTTCCACCCCTTCATGTACCCCGAAGTGTCCTGTTACGCCCCATGCTGTACCTCTTTCTAAACAGGCTCTTGAATAGACTATTTAAAAAAAACTCGATCCACCAAACACTGGACCCCCCCTATCACTGGTTCCAAAAACATTGTCATCGTGAACTGAAGAGAGGAGAATGGCAGCACACCAACAAGATTATAAGAGGGTCTTGAAAATAAAAAAAGCATTTCTGGCGCTACATCAAATCCAAAAGCAAGAGCATTGGTGTAGCCCCCCTTCTCGAACATGGCAAACTAAACAGCGACAACGAATCTAAAAGTGTAGCCCCCCTTCTCGAACATGGCGAACTAAACAGCGACAGCCAACCTAAAGCAAGCATCCTCCTAAAACAGTTCCAATCAGCCTTCACCAAACTAACTACCACTGCCCTACCTTTTCTAAAAACTGCCCCCAGAACCATTGGCTCCCTCTACATAACAAAGCCTGATGTAGCCAAATTTCTCAAAAACCTAAAACCCCAAAAAGCCCCCGGTCTTGATTACATCCCAAGTATTGTCCTGAAGACCCTGGCTGACAACATTGCCCCAGCCCTTACTTGCTTCTTCCAGAGATCTATGAGCTCCTGCAAACTCTCACTGGACTTGCTTGGAGCAAACATCTCCTGTGCATTCAAGAAAGGGGACCGTGAAGATCTGGCAAACTACCGCCCAATATCTCTTACCTCTATCCCATGCAAAATCCTGGAACACAATATCTGTCGCCATATCATGAATCACCTTGAACACCACAACATACTGACCAACCTAAACCATGGCTTCCACTCTTGATTTCTGAACAGAAACTCAGCTCCTAACTACCACCAACAACCTCCTCACTTCTTACGACAAAGGCAACCAGATCGACAAGGCTATCCTTGATTTCTCCAAGGCACTGACACTGTTCCCCACAACCTACTTCTCCACAAACTCTCGTATGTACTATGGCCTCACTGGCAACATTCACTCCTTGCTACATCCTTCCTTACCCAACAAACCATGCAAGTGGTGGTAGAGGGAGAAAAATCTGCTACAGCCACCGTCAACTCCCATAAGACACAGTGCTAGACCCCCTCCTTTTCCTCTGCCACATCAATGACCTCCCTGAGGCAGTAAAATCGCAAGTGTGTCTGATTGCGGATGACTGTCTCATATACCATGAGGTCAATAACTTCGAAACCGGATGCGAAGGCGGACCTGAAGTGTCTCAAAACCTGGGCAGAAAAGTGGGGCATGAGGTTCAATGCTATCAAATGCTATACCATGCATCTTAAGACGTTCTCCACAAACTTACATGTACTCCCTCAACAATACCATTCTCCAACAAGTGTCTAACAGCCCATACTAAGGCATTCTCTTCTCTGATGACCTGAAATGGTCACCCCACATAAACAAAGCCACCAAGAAAGACAACTATGCTCTGGGTGTCATCCATAGAAATCTACGCCACTGCCTAACCTCTTGCAAAGGCAATGCATATCTTTCCCTAGTCTGTCCCATACTGAATATGGTGCAATCATCTGGGATCCCTACATTAAACTAGACATTAAAAAAACTTGAGCAAATTCAGCATGATACCGCACGCTTCATCTCAAGAGACTACAGATCCTCTACCCCAAGCTTCATCACAGGTCTCCTGAAAAGATTTGATCCGCCCTCCCACCAACATAGGTGTGAGCAACTCTGCTTAACATTCCTCTTTAAGGTGGTTGAAGGACTGGTGCCGGCTATGCCAGAAGATTCTTTTCTGTCCCCACAGCAACCTGGCCGCCTGATCAGACCCACACGCTCCACTTTAGCTGACTTCATCTCTAGTAACCCCACAGACAATTATATCCGCAACAATAACAGGTGCTTCAATTTTTAAGTGCCTCAGTGCAACACAGAGCAGTACAAACAATCTCTTCTTTTTTTCCACGCACTGTCGTCGCCCTGGATGGAACCACCTTAATAATTCATTTGTTGGCTCGACATCTATTGAGAGCTGCAAAAATCTTCCCTAGCATCTTCTAGGAGCCGTTAAAACACCGCGCCGTTGCACCTATGCCAGTATATGAATGTGGCAACGTACTTCACCACTACACCAGACATGTTACAAAATAAAGACCCCAAAGTGTGGAATAGATTGTGGTTGTAAGAAGATAAATAAAATTATCTGGTAGAAGCACTCAAAAATTGGATACGGCTCGCAAATAAAATTAAAATATAAACAACAACGTACAGACTAAATTCATTAATACAATCAAAAGGAAACAACACCAACCATCGTCGGCCATTTTGACGCTATCGCTTGGAGATTTTTGTCTCGGTGACTCAACGCTTCACTAGTGTTTTTGTGGACCTGTTTCCGGTCAATGTATTTCCGTCAAAATGGCTTCGCTAGAGAAAGATCGCGAAAAGTTGCAGCAAGTAAAAAGCTTTTTACAAAGTGGTACTTTAACTGATGGAGGTAAGAGTTTGTAATTTTATTCTATAGAATCTTTTCTATCTGTTTGTTGTTTATTCCATAGATGATTTATTTATTATATGCTTGTCCCTTTGAACTTTTATTAGCAAAATATATAAGCCCACGTGGTGAAATCCCGGATTGGCCAATGTGTGACCATATTATTTTCCCCTTACCTTCAACTGGTTCGCTAGTTTCAGAATAATGTGACCAGTAGTCGCCTATACGCTTCGGTGTCGTGTGACTATAATCTACAGTTATCACACTTCACAGTATCAGTGACCACTGTGACTGTGTGAAGCATGGATCAAAACCTTTTAATAAAAAAGTTTTATTTGTTGTTATTGAATTGTTTATTCCATACAATGTATGGAATGTCATGATTTGTGTATAATGCCTTCTCGTGTTGACGATACTGCTTAGGATATAAATTCGCAGAACAAGTTCAAGAGTAATTTTTTTTTCCATTCATCTACGGATTATTTTGGGGCATGACAAGCTAATAAGTGGCGTTTCTTTTAAGGATGATGATGATGTCCATTTACAACGCGCATGTCTCCATCTATTGTCAAATGCTCAGTGTGCTATAAGGAGAAATACAAAACAACAAAAAATGACAGGAAAGATAAAGTCCGGTATGAGAGTGAGGGGATGGAGGTGGAAAGCAGAAGAGAGATGCTTGGTTCACTAACTAATGAATAACTAACTAACTAACGCATTTATACTTAAGGCTAACATCAAAACATATAGGGAAAGAAGTGAAACAAAAATGAGACTAATAGTAATAAATTATGCAATGACAGTACAAACATGAAAAAGAATATTTACAAGTAAACTATTAAAGACAAAGGAGGGAGGGGTAGGAGGAGAGCAGCTAAGGAGTGAGGGGGATGGCGTGTGACAATGGTGGTCTGAATCAGAAAAGACGGAATGATGAAGTTGATGGAAGGCGAGATCAGACATTTTTAAGGAAGATGAGTTTTCAAGTTAGACAAGTGGCTATGTTCGGAATCCTGCAAAGAGAGGGAGGAAGAGAGTCATAAGTTGAAAGACCAAGCATTGAGAAAGATCGTGAGCCTGCAGAAGAGAGTTTGTAGTGGGGTATTTGTAGCATGAGCGATGAATGTCAGAAAGTAGAGATTTTGTAGGTAATCCTCTCAGGTACAGGAAGCCAGTGGGAGAATTTATGAAGGGTGTGATATGATCAGATTTTTTTCAATTTGAGAACCAGACGAGCAGCTGAGTTCTGAACACATTGGTGCAGATGAACAGAAGAGGAAGGAAGTCCAGCCAGAAGAGAGTTACAGTAGTCTAGTCTAAGCTTAACAGGACAAGAGAGGAAATGAGTTTGGCTGTAGTTTCAGTGGTCGATGCTTGCAAATACAACCTCTATCACTTTCAATGTGACAACAATGCAAGTTCCCAAGTAAACTCGTGTCACAAAAAGTAAACAAACTTCCTTGATTCTCTGGCACTTTAAATAATTAGCAAACATTGAGATGGAACAAATATTGGAGAGAAGATTGTTTGTTTTTAAATTTTAGTTCTAAATTTATGCATGATGTCTTCTACTTTCATTGTTTTGCAGACAGGAAAGATCTACTAAAACTAAAAAAGAAGCTGAAAGCTCGTATACAGGCAACCAGAGCAGGTAATTTCTTTTGCTCTCTTGGGTGGGTTGAATAAGTCTGGTTATGTTTACTTTAGTAAAGCTAATGGTATACAGATGAACAGAGAGTGTGCGAGTGTGCACGCTTCTGTGTCTGTGTGATACTGAAAATATCTCTTTTTGCTTGTTTCACTATTCTACCTTATGTGCTGTTAATAATTTTATAAGCGTTTTGGAATCTGATTTGAACACTTCCTTCTATGTATGCAACGATGAGAAATTATTTTATCTCTGTTCTGGGGACATGCTAGAACTGATGGGTCTCCATTTGGTTTGTGGTTGTAAAGGTCAGAACATTACTCTGTCCATCTATCCAAGACTTCTTGTTCTTTTGTAAGGCATATATGCCAGACTTGTCAGCCACTTCACAGTCTGGTAGTCCTTCTTGCTGTTGTTCTTGCTCAGACTATGCTCTATTTCCTGGCATTGCTCTTCTATCCAGTTCTCCTTTGCTGTGCACATGCCTTTTCAGATGTTATTGTTGATTTTTCGGTAGGCGTCAGCTCCCTGCGAGGTGTTCTTTTTCATCTCTCTTCCTTTATCACACAGGTCCAAAAGTTCAGGTGTGATCCATGGTTTCTTCTTTGGGCGGTGCTTGCCAAGGATCTCAGTGGCGGCGTCTGTCACTGCTGAGTTAAAAGTGTTGGTCATGGTGTTGACATCTACTTCACCAGCTTCCATAATGAGCAGATATGCAAATTTCCTTCTAATTGTGGCTTTGAATATTTCTGCCACCTCCGGGTCTTGCAGTTTGTCCAGGTTAAACTTCAGTCTGGTGCACTTTACGTGAAGCCGGAAGGACATCATCACGAGATCGTGGTCACTTCCGATGTCTGCTCCTGGAAAGGTTTGTGTCCTGCCAATGTTGATGATTGATCTGCAGTGTGTCTTGACCATGATTATACATCCTAGTTGATACATCCTTCAGAATGTTAAATTGAGATTCAGGTGATCGATGTCTCTGGCATATAATACAAAATCCTAGTATAATAAGCTACCCTCACAGCTTGTTTTTTTCTTTTATCTGTTGAACATATAGCTCAAGAAGCATCTAGAGTGGACAATGCAGAAGAAGGTGAGTCTATTTCCCATATGTATTTACAAATTGCCATTTCAAATCATTGTTTATAACTTCAAAATTGAATAGTAAAGTTTTATTTAGAATTTCAGGTCCTACCATACTCCTTGGTACATGTATATTAAGTCTTTGCTCAAATATATGAAATCTGTTTTGACTGTGTGTAGTATTACTATTACTGTATTAGTATCAGTATATTTTTTGTTACAGTAATTGAGTAAACTTACAAATTTAAATTTTACATGTTGCTGATTGCAGTTGTGTGTATGCTTGTCAGTGTTGTGGAGAATCTGGTTTGGTGTGTTTTTATAATTTGTACATTGAGTCTGCTTTATTTTTTAGTGGCAAACGACGGTGATGAGGAAGACAGGGATGAGATGAAGATGGAAGAAAATGGGTGTCAGACAGAACGGAAAGTGAATGGAGACCAAACAGCACAAGGTGGGTAGTTCAGCACAGGAAAGGATATTTCAGTATAATAACAATAAAAAAAAGAGGTGGAAAGAAGGGGTGGGGGATAGGATTGATAAGGGCATGAAGTATACTTGGAGAAATAATGAGGACAAGCAAGTGTTATAGTGCCTATACATGCACAGATACCGAAACCACGCAGTTAATAAATATACCATACCACATAAATTGTGTTGTAACTTTTATGCTCCTGCTGTTCTATCTCGCTTAATTATTGAGCTAATCAGCATGATGTATTTTACTTTTTTTTTTGGTATATTATAGGTTCAGACATTGAAACAGATCCATCCGACACCAATTTCTCAACTTTGAAGGATGTGGTATCGCAGCAGACGCTAGATGCTGTGAAGGACATGGGCTACACTCACATGACGGAAATTCAGGCCAAGGCAATACGACCACTTTTGGAAGGAAGGTGAGTTGCCAGTGTAATGTGCATGAGATATTTGTGCACCCGTGTGTGTAATAATAGTTGTAAAACTTTTAAGGTGAAGTATACTAATTATGAACAATCACGGTTTGCCACCAATTGAGTTTGTAACATTCCAATTGACTATACATTTTTGCATCCTTTTAGTATTTTCATTGCTATATGCAAAACACAGAAACTAAAAATTACAGATTGCAGCTGTGCTCTGGCAGGAGAAATGACCACAAAGGGAAGAGGTCATCGGGGGGGATGGGGTGGGTAGCTGGGGAAGAAGTGGGTTAAGGGGGTGAGAAGACTGGAGAAAAACAGATTATGTGGAAATGTTTGAGGAGGGGGGTGGGAGGAGTGACTGGTAATCCCATAGTAAGTGCGACAATCTTTAAAATAGTTTTACTCAACAGAGAACTTGGTCATGCTCACTTAATTCACACTAATCATTATTGTTTTGTTTTCAGAAACTTGTTCGGTGCAGCCAAGACAGGCAGTGGCAAAACACTTGCATTCCTGATCCCTTGTATCGAGTTGATGCACAAGATGCGCTTCATGCCTCGGAGTGGAACAGGCTGCATCATCATCTCTCCCACTCGTGAATTGTCGTTACAGACGTTCGGAGTTCTAAAGGTACAGTTTGCTTTTTAATTCAGTGTACTATTGTTATAGCATCCAGAGCATTATAAGGTAACTAGTGGGTAACTTATGAGGTTAGTTCATAGCCCTGCGCTTCTATGCGTAGACTAAGACTAGAAGTATGGGACAAAACCATCCTTTACATTGTCGTTTTGAACAGGGACAACTGTTATTGTCAAAGACAGTTATTTTAGCTGCATACACCAGACGTCTGAGCATTTTTTGTTTTATTAAGTTTCATTTCAATTTTCAGGAGCTCATGAAATACCACCACCAGACATTTGGTCTGATCATTGGAGGTGTTGACCGCAAAGAAGAAGTGAGAAAGCTCAAGAAGGGTGTCAACATCATAGTGGCTTGTCCTGGTAGACTACTGGACCATCTGCAGGTTGGTGCTGTTATATTTTGTTGGGTTGTGTTGTTTGTTTTTTTTGGTTGGGTTGGTTTGTTTTGGTCTTCTGGCAGCTCCAGCAATATGGTGGTGTTTATTGTTATGAACTTCAGCTTGCACTAGTAATAGGATATGATTTATCAGTACAAGTTTTCCTCCATCAGTTGCTGTAAATAGTAGTATAGCATGTTGGTTTTGTGATGGGGTAGGGTGGGAAGGTTTCACAGTTCCATCTCTTCAGGTTAACTAGCACATTCTTGTTATATTATTATTTGCTGTGCTAGAATTATATTATTATTATAGTGCTAGAATTATTATATGCCTTTTTTTATGCATGCTTACCTTGATTTGTTTAAGTATTGTTAGCATGGTAGAATAAATGTGTCTTTGCAACACATTTTTTTTTAATGTTTAATTATTCATTGGTAATTATTCCTGCATTGGTCCTCATATTTTGAATGTTTTCACAAATATAAAAATTACATCAACATCCACCTCATCCTATTCACACAGAGCTTTACTTTGAATTTGAACACAGTGTAACCGTTGCTGTTTTCTCTTCCTGTCACTTTTAGAACACAGAGGGATTCATGTACAAGAATTTATCTTGCCTGGTAATTGATGAAGCTGACCGTATTCTCACTATGGGCTTTGAGGAGGAGATGAGTCAAATTGTCCGGCTCTTGCCTGGTAAGTTTGCATTTCTCCGTGGATTTATATAATAAATTTATATTTTAAAATAAATTGTTAAAAAATGAATCCTTGTTAGGCCTAAAGGCAATTTTCCGCCTAAATCAAATTGTGTTTCCACCTTTAGAAAAAGTCTTGGGTGTGTGTGAAAAAATCGTAGCACTGTTTTTCTTTTCACTGATTGCTACCAGGCATGTGTGCAAGTCCTCTTCTGCTCTCTCCCAAACCTGCGTGCTAGTTGTTAATAATACTCTTCAACTTATTCTGTGAAAAGTCGCACCACACGGTAATGACAGTACAACTAATACTTTTGATGGCAGCAAAAAGGCTGAATGTGGTCGCTTCCTTTAGAGAGACGCCACAGCTGGAGTTCCAACTTGCCACACATGTGTTGGTGATTTTTAATCAAAGCTTAAAAGCAGTTGTAATGGAGATGTTTGCACAAATTGTTCAATGTGGACAACCATTCGACGATACTTCCTGTGACAATTCATAATGGTGGGAGTGGCTGACTGTCACAGTAGGCAAACTGCAGATGGGCACCTGCTTTCGGAGGGTTGATGTACCATGTTGATGTTACATGATATTATGTATCATGGTGCAGTCAATGCGATACAAACGTTGCCAATGCCAGCCTTGGTCTGGCTGCATTGATGACCAACCTCAAATGTTATGTTTGTTAGAAAAAAATGAAGCATGCTGCGATAGTGCTTCCCTGAGGCTGCACCATGGTTGGAATTTAAAAAGTGTTTAAAAAATAGTCAGCTTTGGGCTGTGTAAACATGAAAAACATTCCCAGAATGTGCTAGATTGCACAGATTTTAATGATTTTACAATTTTCTGCATTTCCAATTCCCATGCCTGCTTGTTCTATTGATTACACAGTTTATAGTTGTCATTTACAGTCTTTAGCTTTGCCGATACTAATATGACCACTAAATAATATTTTGTTTTCTGTTTGCAGTGAAGAGACAGACTTTGCTATTTTCAGCCACTGTCACCAAGAAGACAGAGGACTTTGCAAGGATTGCAATGAAAAAGACTCCCCTTTTTGTGGAAGTGCATGAAAAAGCAGAGTCAGCTACAGTAGAAGGATTGACGCAGGTCAGGAATAGAACACAGTTACTTCCCTTTTGGTTTTAACTTTGGCCACACGTTGTGGGTAGAAAACTTCAGTTTTATTTTGTTGGAATATCTCGCTCAATCAGTGCTCCAGGAATGATACAAGGAACACACTTGTGTAGTTTATTAAACAAAATTTATGTTGATACAAAGTTATTAAGGTGTAGATTTACATTTATTGTGTAGAAAACTACCCATATCTCACAAAGAAGAGAATATACACATTAGTACATCGTGTGAAGAAAACCGCCCATTGCGGAAACGTTAAAAAAAACAACATCCAGCAGTTCCTCTATTTCTTTAATCTGTATGTGTGGGTGCGCATCGTGCCTGTTTGTTAATGAACCTTTCCCTAGTCAGAGACATAATAGGTTTGTTTTAAACTAGTCACATGTGTGTAAGCAATAGGCCTATATTGAAAGAGATCTATGATAAACCTCAGTTTACACGTTGGTCTGCACACCTCGACAGAAAGTTTAGATCCAATTCTTGTGCGTATCATTTACATGTGACAGACAGCATACACACTTGTGTTTTGAATGACTGTTTTAGAGGGGGGTATGAGAATAAGGGTATTGATTTATAATAGAGATCCCTTAAAAAATAATTCAATCTCTGTATTCAGGTAAACCGAGTTGGAAGCTGGTGTACAAAGCTCTTTAGAGTAGTTTGATTGTGAGTAAAGGTTCTCTTTTTTTTCCCCCTCCAGTTTTGCAAAGTCGGAATAAAGCTTCATGAATATTACATACATCTATTCAGCTTGGGTGTGCGTCTGCCGGAGATTGTGTGCATGTGCCTTACGGTAGCTTAAGTATGTTTATCATTTTTTCGTGATGATGCGAGAAGACAAATCTGAGCACACGGCAGTTGTCATAATATAAAGTGAACTTTTGGGGGGCTGTAGTTCATGGTGAAGATGGAACCCTTACATACTCGATCTTATCTTTCCCCATTCTCCAGTAGAACCACCCTATTGGTAATACGAGGTACGAAAACCACGAGGTTGGAAATGTAGGCATATTATTTTTATGTCTTTTTGCTGAACTGTACATGTATGGTCTAATAAATATCCAATCAAGATGGTGGTGTGAACATATGTCTAGGAATTGGAGCCGACATGGCATTATTTCATTTTAGTATGTGGTCGTGATGTTAGGTACCATTTCCTGGCTGGAATATGCAATGGCCCGTTTGCTGTTATTGGGCTGCGTTGGAAAGCTACTAGCATATATAGAAGTAATCAGCACAGCTGGTCCGAAAACGCTGCTAATCCAAATGTGCACTGTCGACGAATACACCTATGCTTGATAGATCTCAGACACTTGGCGTCACGGTCTCTTGTTTATTGGAAACTAGCCTATTGCCCAGCACCAGTCTGTGGTGTAAAATGCGTTGTTAGGCAAATGTCCGGTCTGTGCAGTTGTGGTAACTAAAACAAGCAATAACGTCAATTTCATTATATTTGTATGTGGTGGTAACTACTCACATGAATGTGAGATTTTATTGAAATTTTCTCTCAGTTCTCTTTTTCAGAGTTAGTCTACCGGTAATTTGATTGCAGCAAATGGATGGGATCTCCTAAGTCCTGTAAAAGAATCTATTTCCTTGAAATCCTAGGAGGTTAATGAAAATAACACCGAATTGAATTGTATGACTATGGCCTACATGTGGCCTACCAGGCAACCTCTCTCTCTCCCTCTCACACACACACAGATGATAGAGAGACTGCTGCACAGGTTTTTTTTTTTTACGTTTTCAGTATGTGTAGTTTCTAATAGGAATATTCTCTTGTTTGCGTGATCTGGGTAGCTTTCTACACATGATTGGTAAATGAAATCATAAATGCGAAGCTTAATTATGGAAAATAAGAATAGCAATTTTGTATATTTGTGAGCATGCTTGTACCATAACTGATCCTAAAGTAACCTTTCTTCCTCTGTCTTACTCTTTCAGCATGACATTGTAAAAAAATATTTGTGATATTTCCCCACCAGAGAATAGGTGCTTTTTCATTCAATGGTCTTATGAATCAGAGTTCAAATATTATGGCACTCTAGCTGATTGTTAGTTTTCAGAATTATTTGTAGTATGTGCATTGTTTGTTTATAATGATTACAATTTCAGTAGTTAAATAGCCTTTGCTGATGCCCTGAGGTTATTATTTCATTTCAGGGTTATGTGCAATGTCCCCCAGAAAAGAGGTTTCTACTGCTGTACACATTCCTGAGGAGGAACAAGAAAAAGAAGATCATGGTGTTCTTCAGCAGTTGTATGGCTGTCAAGTACTTCAACGAGCTTCTGAACTATATCGACATGCCTGTACAGTGTATCCATGTAAGTTTTTAATAGAATAGTTACCGCCTAAAATAACAATCGAATGCTTGGTATTGCCTGTGTGCTCCAAAAACTGACCATCAGTGCTTATCAAAAAACAGCAACAAAATAGTGTGGGCCACAAAAGTCCACCTTGCCTTTGAAGTTTTATATTTTTGCTCAATGAGTGTTTCACTTTCCTCTTTTTTGTAATTTATTTTTATTCAGGGCAAGCAGAAGCAAGCCAAGAGAACAAACACATTCTTCCAGTTTTGCAACTCGGAGAGTGGAGTGTTGTTGTGTACAGATGTGGCAGCACGTGGTTTGGATATCCCCAAAGTTGACTGGATCATACAGTTCGACCCACCAGATGAATCAAAAGTAAGTTTATTTCTCAGTCGGTTTCTGTCTTTGTTTGCATACTTGGTTATTTGTGACGGTAAACGGAAGATGTGCTCAATTATTAATACACCCTGAACCAAATCAGGAAACTTATCACTCGGTGTAATCAAATTTTGACTCTTACAACATTAAATTTGAGGTCAGTGTGCTTGATGGGAAAATAACGTGAGCCAAATCACTGTTTATATCATTCATGTATTACAAATAAGCTTATATAACATGAGCCAAATCACTGTATCATTCATGTATTACAAATAAGCTTATAACATGCGCCAAATCACAATTTATAGTATTAGTTTATTACATATCAGCTTAGTCATCATTTGTACCATTACTGAACATTATATTTTTCAGGAATACATTCACCGAGTGGGTCGGACAGCGAGAGGTGAGAACGCATGTGGTAATGCCCTTCTGATTTTACAACCCTCGGAACTTGGTTTCTTGAACCGACTGAGACAGGCCAAGGTCCAAGTCGGTGAATTTGCTTTTGATTGGTCCAAGCTAGCAAACATTCAATCACAGGTAAGGCGTTGGGTGTGTTTTGTTCTTGCTGTTTTTAATTGTCAGATAGATAATTGCAGGAGTGAGAGGTTTGTTATAGATTTTGCACACCAGGATTTAGTAATCGTAATGAAACTGAAGAAGTTTACTTTGTAAGTGTAGAAGCTTTGTAGGCTTGGTTATTTTAATTGGATTCAGGGTTTTGCTGAGCTGCCAACGGACTGTTGTTTGAAAACCTTGGTAATTTTTATTAATGTTAGATGGTCTTCGTAATAACAAGAGGCAACTGGAACAACAGAAAAATTAGAATAAAACAATATATTACATTTATGTCTCACCCCAAAGTCATTTTTTTTTGTGAACTGACAAGTATTTTAGATTGAACTGTTATAATTCAATCCATTTGTCCATTAAAGAGCAACAAGCTACATTTTTATTTTGTAATTTTATATTTTATTTTCGCTCTGTTACGTTGCTCAGCTGGAAAAGCTGATCCAAGGGAACTACATGCTGAACCGCAGTGCCAGCGAGGCGTACAAGAGCTTCATCAGAGCTTATGCCTCACATCAAGAGAAAAGACTGTTCGATGTTGAGAAGTTGGATCTCAAGAGTGTGGCCAAGTCATTTGGGTTTGCAGTACCACCTTTTGTGGACCTCAGTATCCTTTTTGCCAGTTTCAATAGAATTTTGGTCATTTCCTGAAATCTAAATTATTTGACAAAAACAAAGTAAACAAAACATAATATTTTGAAATCATAAACATATCTTTATTTCATAGACTAGTTATTTTATCGAGTCTTCATAGTTTAAAAGATCAAGGTTACATTCACTGTAATTTAAAGGTGTTGGTTTAATATTATTTTGAATCATTGCACAGAATAATAAAAGCACTATTCAGAGATGAGAATCCTAAAATGACAAAAAGGAGGAAAAATTCGAAAGTCTGTCGAGTGGCGAAGCCACGAGTGCGCGTACCTGCTTCGCAGGTACGCGAGGCTAGGGGGGTCCGGGGGCATGCTCCCCCGGAAAATTTTTGAAAAGATGGTTAAAATCTATGCATTCTGAGCCTTATTTTATGGGGTCAGATCAGTTGTTTTTGTGGTACTAAAATGCTGTTGTTAGCTCTCCACAGTTCAACACATGGGCCTAATGAATTTATTTCAAACATCAGTTAAGCCTTGTATTAAACAAACATTCCTTTTGACTGCAGACAAGAATGGTTTAAATACCAATGACAAGACAAGGCTTTACCAATGCACATAATTACTGTCCAAAACAGAGTTGTACATTTATACATAGAATCAGTATGAAGCCTCACTGACACTCTTACGGTCACACCGAACAATAAAATCATAAATACCTCGAGTGACTGTTCAAACAAGGTTTACAATTTCAAGATAATGTCTTGGAAAAACCACAACAAGGAAAGCAGAAATACGGATGGTTTCAGGCAGTAGTTCCTAAAACAGTTCTGATGCTATAATCATATATACATTATGAACAACTTCAGCCTTGAAGTCGTAGTCAGGCACTGAAGTCAGGCTGAAGTTTACAATTACGTCATGCACTAGGATTACAATTCTTTGTGTATACAACATTCTCATGTTTTTTTTGAAGAATTGTTAAAAGTATAAATAAAAACTGGCAGGTACCAACATGCTATACAGTCTGCACACACACAATTATTGAATGAACTATGTACATGTACATGTGCATGTATTTTATAACTGAAGCCAGGCAACTATCCAGTTCTTGCTTTCTTGGCTGGTGGCTTTTGACTTCTAATCTCACTTCTCTTCCTCACCAACACCTGAAGTCGGGCAGTCAGAGCTTTCTTATGAGCCAGTCTGGCTTGTTTCTCTGCCTCTGCATTCAACTCCACATTTCTTTCGATCTTTTTGTCCTTCAAACGAAAAAAGACTGTTGTGTTCAACTTTTCTTCTAACCACTTAAAAAAGTTCCACTTGTTTTTTACACCACTGTAGATGTGGGTAGCAAGACCCTTTTCTCCAGGATTTAGTTTTCGAAGCATTTTACAAGTCGCGCTTTGTTCTAGACAATGGCTGATCAACCACGTGATGTTTTGGCTGTTCCATCGTTCGCACTACAACTCAGCGCATGAGAAAGGGCTTCAAGCGCCTATTTGAGTGACGTCACTATCAGCGGGAGTGTCTGGGAACAGCCGGAATCTTATGCGCAGAAAAACGGGAGGCTTAGATACGCAACGTCACTTCCGTAATGCGATGGCTAGTATCTAAGAGAGCCCCACGTACGTTTACCAGGACACACGGAGGAAAGAAATCGGGTTATCTCGGCTTTTTACGGCAGCTTGGTGGATCGACGAAAACGAAGTGAGAGCGAACCAAATGACAACAATCCGCATGGGAATAACGAGTGGGAATAAGCTGCGAGATCGAAAATCAACAACTCACCCTAATCATATACACTAAAATTTTCTCACCGGATTTAAACCGATCTCAAAAATGACCCTAGGACCTTCCGAAAGAGCGGATTTCCGCTAAAAAGCGGAAGATTCTCATCTCTGACTATTTCATGTATTGGGCTCTTCTTTAGACAGAAAATTGTTCTTAACCCTTGGCAGATGTTCACTCTCGGAAGAAAAAGGAAAGAAGTGCAGGATACCAGTCTGGAAAAAAGAAATTTTTCAAACGCAAGGATTGAGGTACATCAACAACACTGTTTTTAGCAGATTGACTTTTATTTTGTGTGCTGTGTGTGGAATTTAACTTTTTATTTTACCGAGTATTTGCCACTTCTTCCGTGTTCATTTTGTGTGTATGTCACCAAGTGTATGCCATTGCTGATAATGATATGTAGAATAGATAACTCATTCAATGGTAAATGATACCATAAATGGGACGCTCTCAATTTGTTTTTCTTAGGCTGAAGATTTCAATTAATTAATTTGTTATTTTCAGTTCCCAAGCTTTAAGCTCAGCTCGGGAGCTATTGTTTTTTGCTTTGTCCAGTATCTTGTGTCTCATGGTATATTGAGCGACATCATGATCATTGTAATATAATGTCATAATTTTTTTTTTTTTCAATCCTATTTTCTCCCAAACTACTGGAGGTCGAGGCATTTGGTTCAGGTTTGATATTTGCTTAAGGCTTTGCCTCCAACGTAAAACCAAATTTATGCAAATAGTGATGTAATAATAATGATGTCATCTTTAAATTTTATTACTAATTATACTTTGTAATGAGAGTGTACAGATGTGTTGAGCAGACCTGCCTACCTCATGCTTTACAGATCAATAGTCTTCCCTGTGAATTTCAGTAATTGTGCATTTTCCTTCAGTAATTTTACGGACATGAGGAAACGCGGCGTTTCTGAATAACCAAGGTATGAATAAATTCACTGCACTTTTACTACTTAAAAAGCGCACAAAAACTGTTTTAAAAAGGATACCAAAAAGAAAAAAACCAATATCAATCAGATTATAAAATGATTAATTAGTATCATGAGAGACCATGGCATGCAACAAAAGATAAACCTGCACATCACTGACCCGGTTGTGATGAAGGATAACTATTCCACAGGAGTTTTATTTACACTACAGGTTATTGATTCAAATGTCGTTTTCATGATAAAGATGTGTAATTCACAGGAATCGGCACTATACATAAATAAATTCAAAGATTGCCTTTTTTTTGTTTTGTTTCATCAGCTGTTAAAATAAGGACTTGTAACTGTGAACACTTTTACTTTACCAATAACAACAGCACATTGTGAGGTTCATTTAATTACAGTTGAAATCGACCACACTGAAAAAGACTGCACTACAAATTTTGCTGGTTTTTTTTTTAACTGGTCCTTATATTGTGCCAGCTGCCTGGAGTATGCACTCTTGAGATGTCCAGCTCTTCTGGCCTGAGATATCTGGTGTCTTCAGGACCCCCGTTGGGGTGCCGGGGGTTTCAGTATAAATAGTATCCCCACTTTCTGGAAATTTAGTGCTTTAAATTCCCACTGTCGCTGTCTTTCTCATTTGCTCTTTCTCATTCCTGCTCTTTTCTATCAATCTGCTATACTATCATCTTCTTCGCTAGACCAGTCTCCTACCTTTTTTCTTGAAAACTCTTCCGGGACAAGACTCCTTTTTGTGTATGAGGTCTGTTGGATCAGCTTGGGAATACCGGACGCTTTCTGCGAGGTGGTCACTAGGGCTTCCTATGATGTTATTATTTAGCAATGTATGCATTTTATATGTATGTGTTTTGTTGATAATTTATAATGTTTGTATTCTATTTTGTTTTTGTAAACGGGGGTTCGATAAGTTGGGGTGAAGCCTCAGCCGTCCCCTGCGTGGGATGTCTTTATTGTACATGATTGATTTATTGTTGCTTTAGGTCCAGCGGACTCTTCCGAGCCAAATCAGAACCGTTTTATTGTAAAGTGACTGGCTGGTAGAGAGCTTTCGGTTTTACCACTAGGGTTGTTTCAGCACATCTTTTATGCGGATCGGGGGTTGTCCGGTCCTGATTTGGCTCGGAAGAGTCCCCTGGACCTAAAGCAATAATAATGTAATGTAATGTAAGGTGTCTTCAGGGCGAGATTTGCGGACCAGCAAAGCCTCAAGATTATCCAGATTTAGGATAAAACTCTGGTCAGTCAGGTTCTTCTTCACACAAATAGATTTGCCTGCATCTGCATGGCTGGGTCCACTATGAGGGTATATTCGAGCATTTTTATTTGTTCACGACGTCCAATCACAATTCTCAAAACAGTTGCTTTCATGCAAGGGCGATTACTCTGTCAGCTTCTAGGCCTAGCAGACAACAAATTAACAAGTTTACACGGCTCTAAAAATTGCTGAGCGATTTCTCCGTAATTTTACATAAAATTTTGTACTCCCGTAATGGAACATAAAATTCTGTAAAATTACGGAAGGGTAGGCAGGTCTGGTTGAGCCTTAGTCAAAACTTGTATATCAACTGTCGTCATTTATGCTGTTTTACTTATCAATTTACAAGTATCTTTTGGTTTCATTTAATGTTTTACAATGCTGTTTTATTTTATGCGATAGGTTGGCCTGGGAACCAGTTTGAAAATCAGAGATGCCAAGCTTCAGAACTAAACGCCAACTATAAGCATCTTTTGGACATAATAATGCATTAGATTAATGTGCACTTCTGCATTCGACAATGGATGGAGATATGCACATTGCATGGACATCAACTTCATCACAGAACAGTATTGCCAGCAGATTGACCCCTTATCTTCAGCAGCTTTGTGGACTAGTAAAGATAAACCGACACAGCCAGCATGTATTTTTTCAGTTCAGGAGAATATTTTGAATCCAATGTTAAAAATTATAAACATGTGACAAGCACCGAGAAGTTTTGAAAGCATGAATGAATTGACCTTCTGTTGCTATGAATCTGCAAATGATTTAGGTGCGTGTTTGAGTGGTTATGTATGCATGATATAAATTGCATTTGCCGAGTGTGTTAAATGTCGTGTTTGAAAAGGTACAGAATTTGAAGAGTGCAGCAGTCGGATTTTTTTTCTCAGCTTCATTGATGGAGCTTTTTAGTGTCGTTACCATCTATTCTTGAAGTTTTGTCTGTCATATGCATTTAGTTTGCAGGTTTTTGTTTTAATGTACAACCATTATACAGTGGTGAAAGCATTACTGTTGGAATAAATGCGTGGTAAATCAAGCGGAGAATGAAGTTTGTTTTTGTGGTGTTGAAACATGAACTTGTTCAACAGTGTGTAAAAACAGCGTGTTCTTTTTCTTGTATTTGTACAAATACCTCATCTAGTGCGATTGAGAACAACATCAATCTTGGGAAATAAAACGAAGTGCACAACCAGTAATATATTACTTTCAAGCAGTGCAGAAAATGTTTCGTATATTCTACATGAATTTCAAAAATTAAACTGCCACAGATGGTAATTTTCAAAACTAAAAGTTTGCATTTTAGACATATGATCAACTAATCCAAAACCTTGTTTATGATCAAAAAACGAATGTTGGTTCATATTGTGGAACCTATATAAAGATCAATCTATCTCTACATTTTGTGCCCATGTGAACCAACTTTGTACAGCTCCAGTAACCTTGACCCTGGAACGAGGTGGACCAAACTTGCATGTTTGGCTAGCTGTCATGCAATCGATCTGGGAAATACGTTTTGACAGAAAACCGAATTTTCTTCCGCATGGTAAATTTTAACCCGAGGGAAAGCTGTCAGAATCGTCTTAATATGCTCAGGCAGGCAAGCCTACCCTCAATTTGAAGTTTCCGTATTAGCTTTTTTAAATTTCAGTATTACTTTTGCGATTCCTTTTACTTTCTATTGTTTTTGCACTCATCCTTTTTGATATTATGCGAAGAATCCAGTGATTGATTTTCTGCCACAATCTTTTTCTTCTCCAAAACCTTGATATGCTGTGGGACTTCCATGTTCCGCTTGATGTCATTTATATTACCGGCAGAGATGCCAAACTGGTTGGCACCAATCGTACTTTCGAGTCAGTGCTTGCGCGGATAATGAAAGGACACTTTTCCAAAATACAAGGCAACATATGTCTGCCCCTTGAGCGGTTTCTTTGAAGATGTGATCACAATCACTTTCCTGAGCCTTTCGTTTGGACACCATGTTTTGAATTCTGTCTCACGAATGTTATGAATTCTGTACACCTGTGTTAGAACGTCTCACAATTAATTGTAGGCCTTTCTACTCGCCTCGCGAGTTTTCTTCCATCGTGCTCGTCGCCGTCTACATTCCACCTGAGGCCAAACCTTCGGACGCTATCAATGAACTCACGAGACAGGTACAGGCGGCTGAAATCGCTTTTCCAAATAACACTCATTGTTTTAGGCGATTTTAATCAAACAAATCTCCACAAGACTCTGCCTAGGTACTACCAACATGTGGACTGTCCCACACGCAAAAACAACATCCTCGATCATTGCTACACTACCATCAAGCAGGCCTACCGGGCCACGCCCCGCGCCCCTCTAGGCGAGTCGGACCCTGCTATGTTGCTCCTCACCCCCACCTACACACAGAAACTGAAGGCCGTAAAGCCTGTGACTAGGACTGTAAAAAAGTGGTCACACGATGCAGTGGAGACACTACAGGGGTGTCTGGAATGTACAGACTGGGACGTTTTCAAGGGTGCATGCTCTAGCATTGATGAGTACACGGATACTGTGACATCTTACATCAGTTTCTGTGAGGATGTGTGTGTGCCCAATAAAACTGCGTGTGTATGGCAATCAGAATCCCTGGTTCAATAAATCTGTAAGGAGTAAGCTGAATGCTAAGAATGATGCATTTAAGTCAGGGGATGTAAATGCCTACAAAAAAGCCAAGTCGGACGTGCGCCGCGAGATCTGTAGAGCGAAAGCGCAGTACAGGAATAAGTTGGAAGAGCAGTTTAACACACACAATAACACACGCGAAGTCTGGCAGGGCCTTCAGCGCGTCACGCACTATAAATCTAAGCCCTCTATGTCCAGTGATGTTGACCCTAGCCTGCCGGATGAACTTAATGAGTTCTACTGCAGGTTTGATGATAAGAATCCCACCCCCGGCTTCCGCCCCCCTCTGCCTGTCGACCCCTCGCTTCTAACCCCGCCTTTCACCATTCAGGTGAGGCGCCTGTTCCAGAAGCAGAACACGAGGAAGGCGCCAGGTCCAGATGGAGTCTCCACCTCTGCCCTGCGCACTTGCGCTGACCCCCGTCTTTACAGACATTTCCCTTCACAGTGTTTCCCAAAACGCACATGTGTGCGTCTCTGACGCACAAAAACTGAAAAAGGACGCATTTAAAAAAAAAGGTGCGACACAAGGGACGCAACGTTTTTTTTTGTTTTTTTACTGCCGTTATGTATCCTGGCACCTCTGACCTGTCAGCGCCCGAGCCGAGTAAGCGCGGTGATCTCACCTACCCACTCACCGCGCTGACACACATGCGCAGCCTTTTTGTTTGCTTCCGAAAAGCTGAAATATGTCGCTAGACACATGGCTACGGAAAACGATAACCCGCAGAAATGCAGAAGACGATGCAATCGTTGAATGTTGAATCATCGTTTTCAGTTCTCCCTAGACTAGGCAATGATGATCTTGTCTGTAATACGCAGTTGAACAGATTTTTTTGTCTCTTTTTTTTTTTTTTCTGGTCATTGACTTAGTCCCCTCTAACACTAACTGCTTTTACAGAGACAATTTGTCAGTACATGCAGATTGATGTGTGTAAATTGTCGTATGACCATTTCATGTTTGTTCTATGGTCATTTTATGTGATTTTAAGGTTCCTCTAGTCAATGATGGATTCCTTTGTAACATTTATCAGAACAGTATTCCTTTTGTTATGTTGCTTGTTTTATGGCTATTCATAATTTTCAAAAAACTTGCATTGAACACCAAGTTTATTTGATTTTGAGGCATATTTGTGTGTCTGTGATGTTGGTAATCAAAATCAAGGTAAATGTAGGAATTGTAAGGGGACTCTCAAATTTTGTAAGGGGACTCTCAAATTTTGTAAGGGGACTCTTGAAATTTTGCACCAGAGAGTCCCAAGGACTCTGAAAAAAAAAGCTGTGGGAAACACTGCTTCAACAACATACTGTCCCCTGATGTTTCAAGTCCTCAGTTGTTGTACCCATCCCCAAGAAGCCCAAGGTGTCCCAACTGAATGATTACAGGCCTGTGGCCTTGACCTCAGTTGTGATGAAGGTCTTTGAGCGACTCGTCCTCACCTACCTGAAGGCATGCACGGGTCACCTACGTGATCCACTCCAATTCGCCTATAGTGCAAACAGGTCAGTGGAGGACGCAGTCGCTCTGGGCCTTCACCACGTACTGCAGCATCTGGAGCAGGCGCGTACGTACGCTAGACTGCTTTGTGGATTTTAGTTCCGCTTTTAATACCATCATACCCCACAAGCTGTTTGATAAACTTTTAACCTTAAATGTCCATCCTTCTGTGTGCCATTGGCTTTTAGACTTTTTGCTGGATCGCCCCCAGGTCGTCAGGGTGGGCAAGATGTCTGACTCCAGGATTTTGAACACTGGAGCACCTCAGGGTTGTGTCCTTTCCCCTCTTCTCTTTACATTGTTCACAAATGATTGTGTGTCACATGTTCCATCCGTTCATGTCATTAAATTTTCTGATGACACCACCATTGAGGGCCTGATTAGCAAAGACGACGAGACCGCCTATCGGGATGAGGTCGAACGGTTGGTTGACTGGTGCTCAGAGAACAACCTCGAGCTCAACGTTTCAAAAACAAAAGAAATGATTGTTGATTTTCGGTGAATTAAAGATCCACTTTCACCACTTGTGATCAACGATGAAAGTGTTGAGCAAGTCGAATAGTTCAAATGTTTAGGCACAGTCATTTCGAACGACTTGTCATGGGGAAACACCACCACCCACATCATCAAAAAGTGCCAACAGCGCCTGCACTTCTTGAGGCAACTCAAGAAGTTCAGGTTGCCTGCAAAAGTCCTGACGCAGTTCTATCTCGCAGTGATCGAAAGCATCCTCTGCCTTGGCATCACTACCTGGTTTGGTGGTGCCACTGATGAGGAGAAAGTGCAACTTGAGCGCATCGTAAAACACGCGTCCAGAGTTATCGGGTGCGAACTTCCATCTGTCGCCTTGATCTACAACACGCGCTTGGTCCGTAGAGCTAGAAACATCACAGCTGACCCCTCACACCCAGCCGGCCATCTGTTCGAGCTCCTCCCGTCCGGCAGGCGCTTCAGAGCCCTCAAAACCAGAACAAACCGTTTTAGATATTCTTTTTTTCCAGAGGCTGCTCTCGCTTTAAATTTCTTATGTCAACGCGGTAACTGACGTCACGTCATAATCCACTGGCACCTACTTGTTTATTTTTACCATTTGTTGTTTGCGTGTGTATGTGTGCACGCTTGATCAGTATTTTATTAGCTGGTAAACGTGCGTTTGCATGTACGTTTTATGAATGTTACTGTCACATCGCAACATATTCCATGTGCACGTTTAATGTCAATTTGGCCAATAAACTTCGTTGAACGAGCACCGTTCTTCACTGCAACTGCGCGAAAACTGGTTGGGCAAAATTCGGTGTCTCTACTGCGATCGGCTATCTTCGGAAAAAGGTTCAATTTTTGTTCCCAATGTATCTTATTTATTTCAGGAACGTGAAACAAGTACCCGTATTTTTCGTAGCGCTTGCCAAGTTTTTTCAAATTTCTGGAAAAATATGGAAATTCCATACGGGTAGGCATGCCTGTCTGCTCCTCCCCTCTATCATTCTCTAGTACATTCTAATTTGGATTATGGTAGGATCGTATATTGCTCTGCTAAGAAATCCTATTTGAAACCCTTGGATCCAATCAATCTGTCAATTACAAAACACCGGGCAGTAATGAATATGAAAGGGAATCTTACAATCTTGTTTTACCCAATTTTGTCTAATGGTTGTTAGAATGCAAAAGTGCTAGGACAGAGTAGAAAGGCAAATTTGTTTAAAGGCACATTAGAAATATACTTTAGAAAGCTATTCTGTTGTTTTGTGTTTTCTCACACCAGTTGCCCAAAGAAAACAACAAATCGTACGGCACCAGATATTTATTTTCACTTTCACGCAATCTGGGCAAAATTGTCTATTTTACTGGGTCTTGGCAGCCAATCTCCTGTCACGCTCCTCAGCAATGGTCAGACGAACACCCTTGCCCTTGGGCAGAGAGATCCACTGCTTGGAGCCCTTGCCGATGACGAACACGTATGAGAGACTGAAACATCACAGTAACCAGCTTTACTAGTTAACATTATTAGTTCCAATGGTAAAACAAGCCACAGCCACAAGGCGCAGGTAGAACGTATATGATTTTGAGATCACAAATTTAGCTTTACTTAGAATATGAAAAGATCATTAAAACTGCTGGTCGCACAGGATATAACTGTGGCTTTGCTTCTATGATCTTATGATCCAGTCCAAGGGAAAAAAACTCAGCTAAAACTGTTTTCTCAAGAAATTATTTAAAAAATTAATCATTGTCTCCAACATGTTTTCATGATCAAGTAATTTACCTGGGTTCGGGCTCTGAATAGAAGAAACCCAACGTTTACGGTGTGTCGTAAGAGGCAACTAATAGGGGTGACGTAAGCACTGCAGTACTGGGGGAAAGTCAACGGCCAAGTTCAATGACCTTGGGTTTGGGGTCAAGGCGAGCCACACTGTACTCTTGGATTTCAGCTGTGGCCAACAGATGAAAAGAACCACTCACTCCATACTGGATCGGTCGTCACTTGGGTCACCAAGGATCATGCCTTTGATTGGCCACCAGGATGGAGGTGACAAGTCTGCTATTGATAGACAAATTAGCAGGATCCTCACAAGAGACATCATAGGAACCTGGAATGTCTGGACCCTAACTGCCATCACAGCAAAGGGACATCCTAAAAATAATACTCAACAGGTTGAAACCCCCAGCTGAACAAATCATAGCTGAAGAACAAGCAGGATTCCGTGCAGGGCGAAGTACCACAGAACAGATTTTCAACCTCAGAATAATCTGCAAGAAATACCTACAGCACCAACAACATCTGTATCATGTGTTTGTAGACTTCAAGAAAGATTTTGGCATGCAGATCTGTGGGCAACCATGAGAGTACAACATCAGCCCTAAAATTATTGAAGTCATCAAAAGCCTGTATGACAAGGCTACCAGTGCAGTCTTCCACAACAGCGGGATCTGGTTCAGGACAACACTCTGTGTACGTAAAGGATGCCTACATGAAGGCAGTCAGAATAGCGGATGACACCAAAGGCATCAACATGGACATCAAAGTCCAAGGCCAATCCCTTGACAGGGGGACCCCGAGACTCTTGGAGTTGGCCAGATACAAAAAACGTTGGATCTCCTCTATTCAGTGCCCGAACCCAGGTGAAAGCTTTTGCAAATCCAATAGCACCCAATGTAATAACACTCAAAAGGCAGGAACAATGATATAAACAAACAAAAAATGAACACTTTGAAAATACACTGAAAATAAATGAATTACCGTGTGGCAAATGTATGGCCCAGGGAGTCCTTGATGTGGACAATGTCGAAGGAGCCAGGATGTCTCTCACGGTGGGTGATTACTCCCACACGTCCCAAGTTGTGACCACCAGTCACCATCACCATGTTACCTGCACATACATATAACACTAATTGTCAACATTTTAAAACTTGTATATCTAATGCTGTAAAGGTCATCTGGATCAAAAGTGTATATAAGAATGTCAAAAACTCAGTCCAAGGAAGGAAACTTTCAGCGAGCATATTCTCTCAAGATTAATAATAAATAGCATCACTGTCTTTGACTTCCTTAAAAAAAATGAGTGCCCATAAAAAATAAATTTCAGGGTTCATACTCTAAAATCAGCTCATCCCAAAATTCCCAAACTTACAAGACCATATACAAAATTTCCAAGACTAATAAACACAAATTAGATTGCTAAAATTTACCACCAATGATTAAAACTGCACAATCTCTGCATCTTTTTTGAAAGGAAAATGAAGTGAAATTAATTCAATGCACTCCTCTATCATCCGAATTATTCTTGTCATCTTTGCTTGTTTTTGTGTGAATTCGAGAAGAGATTGTGCAATCTGTCAAAATTCACAAACTACAGACACTTTATTGCGTTTTCAAAAACTTTCCGGGGCCTGGAAAATAACTTTCAAAGACCATATGAACCCTTTAAAATGTAACGGTGTCATTAAAATAATACATATTTTCTATGCTTTTGACCGTGGGGTGATCTTGACCTCCAGCCCCAAATACTATCGAATAAATTACAGCAAAAGTTGTATTATACCACAAAAAGTGACTTTGGGGTGACCTTAACCTTGTGACCTTGATCTTGGGATGACTTTGACCTTTAGGTGACCTCTCATGCATATCTGGATCAAATAACCTAAGGTTGTATACTATGGGTTAAACAAACATCCATTCCACTGTACGATGATTGTAGAAAAAATTTAAAACATAAAAAAATGCATGTAAATAAACAGATTATCATGGGCCATTTCAACAATCTCACCGGAATCAAACTTGATGAAGTCCTTCATCTTGCCAGTGGCAATATCAAGCACAATTGAGTCATTGACCTTGACTAAGGGATCAGGGTAACGGACGGTGCGGCCATCGTGGGTGACAATGAAAGGCACACCCTTAGGGCCAACAGCTACTCTCTGCACACGGCACAGCTTGTACTGAAACCATACAAGAAACAATTATACTCTGTCCAAATCACATCTCCCCACAGTTTAAGATTTACATGTACTTGTGAAATTTTTGGCTTGTCAAATTAGAAACGAGCTTAACATTATCGCCGCCATATCTGATTATTTGATTTGTGCTTGCGCTGGAAATGTACAAAAATCTGAAAAGCTGCAAGATTCACACCCACCCAAAAGATGAAACTTTGATAGACTACAACAGTGTTGATACAACAAAACAGCCGGTACTAAATCATGAAGCATTATAAAAACGAATTTACCATACAAATGTTTCAGACATGGCGCCACATGAAACACCAGTGCTCGTTTCACAAATGTTTAGGCCTTTTTTTGTTGCGACTTCAAATTTAGATGTATGGAAGAATGTCAAAAGCTCAGTCCAAGGAAGGAAGCTCTCAGCGAGAAGCTTGTTCTCTCAAGAGTTGTAAAAATAGCATCATTGCCTTCTGACTTCTTCCGCTTCACTCACAGGAAGGCACAATGTTTCTATTTTTGGAAAAGTCAGCCTAACTCACTTTGGCCTCCTCAGCCTTGATGCGGTGCACAACAAAGCGTCCCTTGACATCATACAGGATGCGAAAGAACTCGTTGGTCCTCTCAATGGAAACCACATCTGCAACACAAAGAAGTTCTGTGATACACTAATCATATAGAAATAACGGACCTTTTATTTCCACTGCTTTGCTCTGTCCAAATAAATGCCCTTGTATCTATCATTTGGTATGCTGAGAGCCATAAAGTAGACAACCAGCGACCGTATAACAGAATTGATGTGGGCTCGGATTTGACCACAGCAATTATGGAGTAACTGCAATGGCTTCGATGTGAGCCGTGGTAAAGCAGCTGCAGCAAATTAGTCTCCATCACTTTTCAACCCAGATTCTACATGGTATATGTGAGGGAGAAAAAAAAATTAAAGAAAAAAAAATCAATTAAATTTCTCATAAACAGACTTGTTCACCCCTACCAATGCCAGTCAGGAGTAAGCAGACTGTCTGTCAGGAGTTTCATCTGTCTGTCAGGAGTACAGTACTGGAATACATTTTTTGAGAGATTGAGAAAAAAGAAAACAAAAAGACAGTTAAATTTACTACAAAAACACATTAAAAAGTAAATTTGAAAAAGCATTCACTTATTTATTGCTTTAGCAATAAACGAGCTTATTGTGCGTTGGTTAGCCTGCTCTTGTTGCAACTGCTTGTGTCTACCACAGTTCACGTGCCTTTCAATGTCATTTCTAACGCCGTGCGCAACGCTGAAGTCAAGTTTGAAAATTTTGCAGTAAGCATAGTTTTCAGACCGTTCAGAGCTCCTTAAGCACTTATGCAGTTCCGTCTTCTGAATAAGAAGCATTCCACTTCTGCGTGTGAAGCATCTTCTTTTTGGGTGGTGTTTGTCCACCATCTTCTGCGTTTTTTATTTTCGGCATCGTGAACAGTGTAGTCACTTCGAAAACATGCACAAATGCTCGATCACACACGAAAGACAGTGCGAGAGCCGGAAATCGAAACTTGTACAGGAAATTCCAGTTTTTGTCTTATTACGGAAAACTTACGAAACGGAAGAAAGAGCGTCTTACTACCGAAAAAACTACTTTTTTTTTTTTCATCGCTCGCGTTTCGCGAGACTAGAACATGATATTTTTACAAAGATGGGGGGAAGGAGACGTTGTGACGTTCGACTTGGTATGACGTTCGACTGCACAAACTGGCATTTGAATAGGTGGAAAATAATCAATGCTATTGCATGTAAATTACAACTGATAACAAATGAAAGAAATGCTGCTTAATCTGAAGTCGTGGATGGCACGTGTTTAAAGACAAAGTAATTCTTTTATCTTTGTGACGACTGACTAAGACACGTAATGCAGTGTAATAGTAATTTTTAAAGGCACTCTTTTCACTTTTTAGCAATGCCCTTGTATCTATCATTTGGTATGCTGAGAGCCATAAAGTAGACAACCAGCGACCGTATAACAGAATTGATGTGGGCTCGGATTTGACCACAGCAATTATGGAGTAACTGCAATGGCTTCGATGAGAGCCGTGGTAAAGCAGCTGCAGCAAATTAGTCTCCATCACTTTTCAACCCAGATTCTACCTGGTGTATGTGAGGGAGAAAAAAAAATTAAAGAAAAAAATCAATTAAATTTCTCATAAAATAAAATGTGGGATGTCCCCAAAACCACTTGTCAGTTCAATACGTTCGACTAATTTTTAAAGGCACTCTTTTTACTTTTTAGCACCGGAAATCAATTAGAAGTCTCGCGAGACTAGAACATGATATTTTTACAAAGATGGGGGGAAGGAGACGTTGTGACGTTCGACTTGGTATGACGTTCGACTGCACAAACTGGCATTTGAATAGGGGGAAAATAATCAATGCTATTGCATGTAAATTACAACTGATAACAAATGAAAGAAATGCTGCTTAATCTGAAGTCGTGGATGGCACGTGTTTAAAGACAAAGTAATTCTTTTATCTTTGTGACGACTGACTAAGACACGTAATGCAGTGTATTCAGCATTGTTCTGCGCAGATGTATTCATGAAAATATTTGTTGTTTATCCGAAAAGCATTATGAAAGTCAGAAGTTTTGATTGTGGTTTGGTGTGATGATTGTTAGGTGCTGAGTTGTCAGTGTGACCAGACGAGTCCTAAATAACCCCGAAATGATATATTTAAAAAATATTATAGCCTCTCCATCCATCCTGTATCCGTCTTCGCATGTTATGTTCATGTTATTGTGTCAGATTTTTTTGTCTCCAGCCTCCAGTTTCTTTTTTTTATATCTTTTAGTAAGGAGTGAAAAAAAAAAGTCTGCAGCAACAAAAGAAATTGAACCCAGTTTATCATCCACCCAAAAGACAAACTCGTACCCAAGAACTCTAGAACACAAGAATGGTGCTTGCCTAGTGGAAGCTTCAGCAGAGGTCGAGGTGATTGAAGCAGGATGGACAAAAGAAAAGACGAGAAATCTCTGACTTGCTACCTACAAGAAACTGGGCCGGGTGAGTTTAGTCTGTCTGGTTTTAGTCTAAACTCTGGTTTTAGTTTAATCACTTAAAGTTGTCATCTGCATATGGATTCAAGCATGAGTACTTGTGTACTCAGAAGTCAAAATCATTGATAGTAATTTGTGCATGACCAATATGAATTTAATTCAATGTAATTCTTTTTCATCTAAATGTTACAGCAACATCAACAAAATTATGATGTGGATTTTATTCTAAAAAGACTTGTTTTCAGATTTGACTGAAGTGCCATCTCACACTCTAGTATCACCACAAGCTTCTTGTATTCAACTAAAACTTACAAACACTCCAACACCAATTTCAAGTACTTCACTCCTCTGTGCTTCAGACTGGAAAGTTGCCTACAGAACTATGGAAAGCAGTGAAGATGATTGCTTTAAAATTGATGATTAATCCTAAAATAAATTACCCCATGTCTTTGGGAAAATGTGGCGTTTAAAGTGTCAAATCAATTATTCTTACATTGTCAAATCCGTTTTGTACCAGTTAACAAAATAATATGACCTGTTCTTGAACGAGTATTTACAATTGTGGACTTTTGTTTGATACAATACAATACAAGATTATTGCTTTAGGTAAAATATATATCTTGGACTGTAGTTGGCACACTTAGTCTCCGACCCAAAAGTAGCATACAACATGATTGTGTAACCGGAGCAGAACTGATGGATAAAAGGTGGCCTTGTGTTTTTTATTGAAGTAACTGGAGTTCAATAAAATATTGTATGGGTTGCTAAAATTGGTTTTGTTTGTATGCAGGATCTGAACTTCTTGCTCATTGTGTGTCGTATGTAATGGAGAAAAGGTGAAATATATAATTCTTTAAGTCTGTGTGGCTCAAGAAAATAGTACAAGTATCCATGTTGCTTAGTAATTGTGCTTTATGGTAAATATACCTCAATTGCCAAGCTGTTTAGATCCTTTGTGAGGTTTTCTGCAGTAATATTTAGTCTCCGTGTAACATATAGTTTGACACTTTAACCTTTCTATACCTCAAATGTCATTATCTTTGCTCCCATTTTTCATACTATCTTTCACCAACTTAGTCACACACTGTGGTCCTTGCACAAGATACATACAGATAAAAGGTAACTGTTTAGTTAACTTTTATTTTTGGGTCTAATGGCCAATTTTATTACAGCAGGCAGGGGTTTGCAAAACTTCGCATGTTGAAGATCATCAGTCAAGGCAGTGTCACTTTGACAACACTGCGAAGTCTTCTTACTTCCCCGATGTAAGAAAAGCAGCCTGGGTGGATTTTATTAAAATTTCAAACAAATTGTGAAAATTGTTAACCACAGAATGGGCGAAAATTTGATGTGCTTGCGTAATTGACAAGACTGGCTGTTGGGTCTCCTGAAAGCTTAGCGGTACAGTAGGAGAAATGTTAAAAAAAAAAAAAAGAAGTACCACAAACCATGAGAATCAGGAACTAAAAAATTTTAAAAAGGGGAAATTCCCGATAAAGTAAGGAGGGTTCGCACCAGTTACAACCGGCCCAAACAGACCTGCCAACCTATAGATGGAATGTATTATTGCTTATGTTGATTATAGTTTCATACAGTTATATATTGTTGACCTACTAAGAATGATTCATATTAAACCGAGATTATTTATGTAGCACTGTTGCAACAAAATAATTTGTCCAGAGTGGTAAATTATCATATACACTATGTTTGTATGTATTTTTATTATATTTTAACTGTCTAAAAAGGGCATTGACATACGTGTGATGGAACTCGAGTGCATGGATAGGTGTTTGAAGGAAAAGAAGTGTAAGAGTACGCAAGTGATTAGATTTATAGAATGTATATAAATTTAGTATTGATTTTTTTAGCTCTGTTAAATGTTATAACATGACTGTTTTTAATTATATGTTTTATATGCCTGACATACATTGCTGTGAAGTTCCTTATGGGATAATAAAGATTTGTTGTATTGTATTGTATTGAATGCGATAGATCTGTGTAAAATAGCAACAAAAAATGAAATAAATAAATAAAACATTATATATATATATATTTGTATCTATCATTTGGTATGCTGAAAGCCATAAAGTAGACAACCAGCGACCGTATGACAGAATTGATGTGGGCTCAATTATGACCACAGCAATTATGGGGTAACTGCAATGGCTTCGATGAGAGCCACAGTAAAGCTATCCTATCCTTTAACTCGAAAGTCGCTGGACACCACAAATTATCATTTAACCAGGGTTCTACATCTTTCTCTGTCCTCAGCAACCCTCATGGCTTCGCTCAGTGTCAAGCCAGTCCATTCTCGAATGGTGACCTCCCACCTATTTTTCTGCCTCCTTGCACCATGCCCTGCAGTATGATCTTTGCACGGCCTGACTGTGAGCATGTAATCATGCAGGCCATCGTGTTGTTCAATGGCTTGTGTTATGGTCTGTCAGACTTCGTTCATTCTTTTTACACCCTAAGTCTTTGCTGCAGCAAATGACTTTTTTCACTTTAAGTCTACCCGGTATAGGTCAAGAGGAGTAAAAACAAAATACCAAAAGAAAGAAATAGGTATGGACAAGGCTCCGAAATGGCGTTGGACACGATTTTCGCCGGTGCAAATTTAAAGGTCAACATCATTGAAACATAAAACTGAGCACAAAATATCTACATAATAACAGAAGTCACATGCCAAACAACTTTTTTCCGAAAAATACTGCCTTTTTTTAAATATTTAATAAAATTTACTTCGAATAAACTTTTGCACCTTCGAAAAGCCCGCTCACGTGACCACATGGCTCGTGACGTCAACTGCTGTAGACAATATGGAGTCCGATAGTGCCCCTTCTCTACCAAAACGCAGGAAAACGAAGAGCAGTGGCCTATATTGTGCCGTTGGAGGTTGTACAAACAAACAAGCGGATGGGTTAACATTGCATAGGTTTCCAAAAAACGAAGAAGTGCGAAATAAGTGGGTGAGATTCGTGCAGGAAAAGCGTGTAAACTTCGGTCCGAAGTATGGGACACCATCCCCGTCGTCAGCAATTTGCTCAAAACACTTCGCTGAAGACTGCTACCCCCCGGCCCCAAGTGCCACTTTAATGCGGAGCTTTGGGATGAAAACAATACAGACATTAAAGCCTGGCTCTGTTCCAACGATCCAAAGTCCATGTGCCATTGCAACAAGCGCCTCAGCAACAGTGATTCAAGTTACTAGTAGTAGGCCTACTAGTACTGCTTCAACTTCAACTACAGTCACAGTGGCTACTACACATCCATCATCTGCTATCAGTTTGCCGGGTGTCAGGAAAGTCAAGAGGAGCTTTTCAGAAAAGGGAATTCACTGGTCTAGCTTGTATAATTATTTGTTTATTATTACAATTAGTACTCGGGGGTCGAATTCGTTTCTAGCAGAAGAGAGCACTGCTGTAACACGACAGATCGAGTGAAGAAACACTGCTTGTCTCGCATGTAACTTCTTCGCAGTCGGCCATTGTATACAGCTGCTGCCGTCACTGCGAGGGGAGATCAGCGATAGCTGCGTTTTGGATTATTAATTCCCTTACCCTTAATTACAGGTAGGAAATCCCACTTTCAGTGATCGATATCTATTAAACGGTAGAGCTTTGCTTACCGAATTTTTTGCATCTGGTATTATTTAGTAAAGTTCTTTCAGCAGAAACTTTTTGACCGAGCACTGTGGTTGACCTTTAAGATGCAGCCATAAAAGCAATGAGTGTAAACTTCAGAGAGCTGTAAAAATTATAATTATTGACCAATTTTCACAATTCAAAGTGTTGTGTCAGAGTCTTTTGGAGACTTTTAAAACGAAATGCAACATAACATTCCTACACAGGGTTCATACTCAAATTGTTGTAAAAAATTCAAGGAGAATTCAAGGAGTTTTTCCAAAAATTCAAGGAGTTTTTAAAAATTATAAACTCACATAAGAATTGACAAGTAGTCAAAATAAAGGATAAAATCTCTTACCCAATGACATCCATAAATTGTTTGCAGTCATGAATCTGATGGTGATACTGATGATATTAATTATGAAATCTACACACATAAATATTGCATGTCGATGAAGTTGCAGTTATAATGATTATGCAGATTACATAGTCTATACCCATTTAAACAATAATTGTGAAGCCTGTTGTCCTTAGACACAAGTTAGAGAACTGTACAAAGTCAGAAAGAGGTACCACCACCGGCCAATATATAATACACTTTATACAGATGAATGAGTTTTCAGTTATTTCAGTTTTTCCATCTCTTCATCAATCTGACGGGAAATCTCCAACTGGATCTTTATTTTCTTGGATTTGCTCCTCAGCGCATTTGACTGAGTCAAGAGTCTCAGCGCACCCTTCCTCTTCTGCTTGTTCAGCAAGCTTGTCTGCCTCTTGAGTAAGGTGCTGAGCACCCTTCTCCATTCTTCCTTTTTTCTCTCTTAAATCAGCAACTGTCCTCCTGTGCCTTCCTCTTCTTTGTCGCTTGTGCCTGTTCCTGGTCTTTCTTTTGTTGATCAAGGTAGTAGTGGTACTTTCTCCTTCCAGAAGCTTCTGATAATAGCAGCTCCTTGGTGATGTCCACCGTGTCGATTCCACCAATCTTCCTGATACCGTTCAGCACTTGGCAGCGAGCAACCAAAGACTGCTGGAAGAAATTTTCAGTGCTGGTCTCTTTGTTGATTGAGAATCCTCTCTCCACATTTGCTTGCCCATGGGACAAAAGTAACAGTTGCCTCACAACAGTCCAAAGATCTTGAGGGCCCGATCTTAATAGTCCATTGTTGCTTTCATGTGTGTGCTGAACAGCTGGTCCAACACATCACTGATAATTTTCTGGCAGACGCGGCAGAAACATGCATGCTTGTTCCCTTTCTTTTCAAGCAGCCACCCTGCATATTCAGATTTCGATAACCACAAAAGATTCAACACACAATCGCCTCCAGGCATTTTTACCCCTTCAGTAAGCAAATATGCGCGGTGTCGCTGTCCTTTTCGCTGTGTACACCGAGCAGAAGAACGAAGAATTGCGCATGTGCGACAGCAAGGAAATTAACAATTACCAGTGGAGGTTACTTCCCTTATCATTAGCAGACGACAAAAGTTACGATCGTCAAACACAAATAATATTATAATTTTAGTTTTATTAATTTTTATTTTCAATGGCTTTTTTTGGAAAACTTGACAATAAAATCTCTAGGTCAAGCAATGGATAGATACACTGGTTGAAATTTCAAGGAGTTTTCAAGGAGCTGAGGCAATTTGGCTATTTTCAAGGAGATTCAAGGGCCCTTGAACAAGACATGAAAATTTCAAGGAGGTTCAAGGAGCGTACGAACCCTGCTACAATTTAGAAAAAAACAGTTCTCCACCCTCCCCGGCCCTCCTCTAATTTGCAAATGGCACCTTTCCAACCTTGACTGGCTTCAGCAAATTTCACTTTCGGCAACAATATTTGCTAAGAATAAGATTTATATTGACAATTACTGCTCATTTTCTTATTCTTTGCAAACGTTTATAGCAGTCTGGCAGATCATATGGGCCTTTATTTTGGCTGTGTACATTTATAATAATGCTACTAACATATTAAAATTCATAATTTGGTGGTAAGAAGAGGAAACGACGTAAACTTCATTTTTGCATTCAATGCCACAACATTATCAAATCTGTAATGGGAGTTTCCCACACCACTGCACCGTTTATCGGGTGGATTACCTATTTTGCCTTTAAAATTTGTTTATAAAATTTTGACAATGCATTTATCTTATTAAGAGTTGCACAGCGAATGCTATAATTAAAACGGCAGTTATCTGAACTATGTATTGACAAGTTTGATATTCTATGATTAAAACATGTAGTAAAAATTTTAATCGGGCACAGTATGTTTCATTACCAGGGTGGAGAACAACTGAATCAAGAAATCTCTGAAATCCGGCCGGGGCCCAGGGGCCAAGCCCCGGTATTCGCCCCCTGGAAGAAAATGAATTTAGGCTATTTTGAAAGTAATTTAGGGCCTCTCCTGAATTCAAAAAGCACAAAGTAAACATCAATAGAAACAACAACCAAAAAAAAAAAAGAATGTTTTATGCACATGTCTTTCAAAAAAGTTAAGAATCTTGATTTGTAGGCCTAACAAAGTTTGAGGTCCACCACTGTTACACACAAACTCCACATTTCCAATTTTACTGGGCACACGTTTGTCTATTTTTTAGATGTAAACAGGCAAGAATTTTTATAATTTTAGAGATATTTAGGGGTACGTTAGTAAAAACACCACATCTTAGGTATTAGTGACTAGTGTATAGATTTAAATGAAATGAAATGCAAAATGAACAGAAATAAATTCTCTTTTGATTATCTACCTTTTTATACTTCTCTTGTCATGTCTTGTTTTTTATTACTCCATGTGTATACAAAAAAAAAAAAGCTTTAAAAAGTCCAAACAAGCCCCCTCCTCTTCTTCAGTGCACTTTCATGCCAGTCTGAAAGATCTTATGCATGCACACTACTGAGTCACTGACACTAATTGTCTAACTCTAATGTCAGTACAGATCTCTTCCTCCGACTCCAAGTCCATTTCTCTCACTTTAATGTCTAATAAATGGAAGCCTGTAAACTCCCCTTCATCAGTCGAAGAATCCAAACCATCCATTTTAGACACACACACACAAGAAAATTTGGAAAAAAAATTTGAAAAAACGAACGCATTTCACAACAGGAAAACCGGAAGTCAATTGCCGGAAGTCTCGCAATCTTTCAAACAACGCGAGAATATAACCACATGGTTGATACGGACGCTTTTGGACGTTTTGCCTGTTTAGAACTTCGGCCGCTTTTGGCCGCTATGCCCAATAAAGGGTAGCCCCTCAGCTTCTCACACTCGGAACTCAATATTTTTTTCTCGGAAATGCAAATGCCTTCCGCGGAAATCCGCGGACAGTTCTCCACCCTGCATTACTTATCAAAATCGCTTTTAATCTGACTTGTAATGTCCCCATTCATGCTCACTGCCATTTTTACACCAAGTAAGGTGCTCGATTCAGACAAAAGTGCAGAGTCCCTGCTGATGTCACAAGAATACCACAGACCATCAGAAAGAGCAAAAAAAAAATCAACGTTTTCAAAAAAGCATAGGCTTTGTATGGTTATCCGTGCTTTAAAAATGACCCCTAAAATTGGACTTTTTTTTTTCAATTACAGGCAGACTCGGTATCAGTTTGAAGGGAATAATCTGCGCTCTTTTTCTGTCCTATTTTTAGCTGTGTACATTGAACGGCCAGCTCATGGAATACACAGTGAAATACATCATTGGAAAGGGCAAAACTTTGTAGGAATGCAGCTGAAAATTAGCTGCTGAAGTTTTTGTCTTACAGTTCAAGAAACAGCCTGTCTGTGCCTATTTTTTTAGTCATAACAGACGTTTCTATCTACGTCTAGTGTGAATTGCTCTCCCAAAATACATATCTTTGTATCTACCACTGGGTTATGCTGAAGGCCATGAAATAGGCAGCCAGCAACAATGTAATAGAGTTGATGTTGGCATAAGCTAGACCACAGCATTTATTAAAAAAATGCAATGACCTCCGATTAGCCGTGGTAAAGTAGTTGATGTAAACAAGTCTATTTTACTCACCTTTTGTAATTTTCCTTATTTTTTTCACACTGAGGGGCCCAAGCAGTACAGATCAGGAGAAGACAAAAAAAAAAATCCAACCACGGATGCTACTGTCAAACTCATTTCCTCTCTTGTTCTGTCACACTTTACTGTAACTCTCTGGTGTTTGGACTTCATCCTTCTATTTGTTCAGAACCCTGCTGCTCGTCTGGTTCTCAAAAATAAAAATCTGATCGTATCACACCCCTCCTACAATTCACTCCACTGGCTTCCAGTGTCTCATAGAATTATCAACAAAATATTTTCAGTTAAAAAGTGCATTCATGGCTTAGCCCCTTCCCAACTCACCCAGAACTTTCAATTCTATAAGCCCTCTAGAAATCTTCGTACTTCCTCTGACACCATCATGTTTCACAAACCCCCGCTACAAACTCTCCTCTGCTGACTGTCGATCTTTCTCAGTGCTAGTCCCTAAAGTTTGGAACTCTCTTCCTCTCTCTTCTCAGCTCTCCAAACATAGCTATTTTCAAATCCAACTTGAAAACTTGTCTTTTCCTTAAATGTTTCTGACCTCGTCTCCCATCAGCATAGTCATCATTTCCGCTTTTCTCGATTCAGACCACCGCCACCACCCACCCCATTGTCTCTCTCCCCTCTCCCTTCCTCCCTTGTCTCTTGTATTTCACTTATAAGAGGGGGGTTTTTTGGAGAAAAGGGGGAGGGTGGGCGGGAAGCGTCTGTACATTAAGTCATTGCGTAATTTGTTAGCAAGCGTTTGGCCCGATTTTATTCAGTATGAAGCCTGGTGTTTAGAATGAATGTGTGAGAACTGCGCTTTGAACTAACATTGCTCCATAGGAAAAAGCGCTACAGAAATACCCTGATTATTAAAAGAAAACAGTTGCTACTAAGTTTTGACACCCCAGACTTTTATTTTAGGAGGACAATTTCTTTTCTAGGCGGAAACGCAATTTGATTTAGGTGGACATTTTCCTTTAGGTGGACAATTGCCATACCTGATAATTAATAACCTGAAAATTATGAATTTGGGGTGAATACATACAAATACCTGCCAATCAAAGGTGTCACTATCTCTCTTATTTATTGTTTCAGATAAGTTAATAATGGGAAAATGTGGAAAGTCCAAAGGTTGAATATTGTAAAATGTGTAACATTAGCTTTCAAACATGAATAGTGTCAGATATGCTTACCCATGAATCCACAGGGGTAGGTCTTGTCAGTTCTGACTTTTGCATCAACTTTGATCAAACGCTGCATGACAATCTTCTTGACTTCATCGTAGGTCAGAGCATACTTTAGACGGTTTCTCAGGAGCACTGCCATAGGCAGGCACTCCCTAGATTTGTGTGGGCCAGGACTTGGCTTGGGAGCCTGGACAAGAAACCAAAAAATGGTTCAACGCAACATTTTTGCTTAGTTAGTCATTGTATATATGGTCCAGTGGACTGCAAAGAGCGGAATCAGGACCACAACTTGGTTGAAAGAGGGCTCACTTCCGATCTGTATAAAAAAATCGGCTGAAACAACCCCAATGTAGGTAGGCCACAATCCATTGGTCCGCTACGCTTAGACTCGACTCGCGTGGTTGCGACCGGGTTTCAAATGCGCTTTTGGGGGTGTGCCTCTTCTCAACCAATGATCTTCCTTGTTTCTGGATGAATACCCATAATATTTACACCACTGATTGGCTGGAAATTTACCCATAAGCCAGTATGTTTTTCTTTCTTCTTTTTGAAAAAGAAATACTATTTTCACTGAAGGAAAACTGTGCTTGTTTGGAGATGAAAATCCGCAACTGAAGGGAGTATTGTCCTAAGAAATAAATTATTGATTCGTTTAAAGCACTGTTTTATCTTTTAGACTGCAAATTTTTATTCGATTTCGTTGGTCCTCTAATTTACAACAATTTTTTTTTACAGTTTCGTAGTGATCGGCAGGCACGTGAGCCGCCATACTGGAATTAGCGTTCGGTAAAACCGGTCTCAAACCGATACAAATGCTGTGTTAAATATACCAGCATTCGGCCTTTTTTTTGATATCTTTACTTACAGCAATCATTTTTCTATAAATCTGCTGAGTTTGGGCCAATTTTACTGGTGCACGAATTTACTGTTACTTGTTTAGTACTGTTGGGGTCTTAGCAATTTTCGATGCGCCAATGCACGGCAAGAGCGTCATCACGTGACCGGCTTTTGCATACTAGTAGTAGGCCTAATACTACTAAGTAGGCCTAGTCGTATCTAGTCGTATTTTGCTTGTTTCTTTTATTATATATTGTTTTAATCTCAAATGCTTGCCGTTTGCTTTTTATTTTCCATTGGTACCAGTTTTATCAAAATCGGTGCATATTTGCAGGTTTTATGACTATTTGTAAAAAGAGTCGAAAACGGTCACAATTCTGGCTTAAGATTCCCTATTACAAAACAATTTTTTTAATCAGTAAAAAATTCGTATCTTTTTTATTTATTAACGTATATAGTTGATCTTGGTATCATTTTCTTATTGAATTCAAGCTCTTTCCATTGATGTATTACATGAGAGCTTATTTTCATTTTGAAAAATAATTGTGGCCTACCTACCCAATGGCAACAATGAAGGCACTTCACCCACCGGTCACTTTAGAGTGTGCAAGACCTTGTAGAGAAAGTATGTGGTGGTGATACTGAACGTTACAAAGACTGAAAAGGAACCTCCGAGCGAATCAGTTGGTTGAGCCAGCAGCGCAATCTGTATGTTCGATTCATTTGCTGCTTCTAGTTCTACTCTACAAATATGTTCTCTTATAGTAGCAACTTCTCCAATATACACATACACTCTCAAGATCAAATTGCATGCATTCTACAGCTAATGAACAGAAAAACTGATAATGCCGGGATTGGATGCATCCACTAGGTAGGCCACAATCCATTGGTCCGCTACGCTTAGACTCGACTCGCGTGGTTGCGACCGGGTTTCAAATGCGCTTTTGGGGGTGTGCCTCTTCTCAACCAATAATCTTCCTTGTTTCTGGATGAATACCCATAATATTTACACCACTGATTGGCTGGAAATTTACCCATAAGCCAGTATGTTTTTCTTTCTTCTTTTTGAAAAAGTTATACTATTTTCACTGAAGGAAAACTGTGCTTTATTGGAGATGAAAATCCGCAACTGAAGGGAGTATTGTCCTACGAAATAAATTATTGATTCGTTTAAAGCATTGTTTTATCTTTTAGACTGCAAATTTTTATTCGATTTCGTTGGTCCTCTAATTTACAACAATTTTTTTTACAGTTTCGTAGTGATCGGCAGGCACGTGAGCCGCCATACTGGAATTAGCGTTCGGTAAAACCGGTCTCAAACCGATACAAATGCTGTGTTAAATATACCAGCATTCGGCCTTTTTTTTTATATCTTTACTTACAGCAATCATTTTTCTATAAATCTGCTGAGTTTGGGCCAATTTTACTGGTGCACGAATTTACTGTTACTTGTTTAGTACTGTTGGGGTCTTAGCAATTTTCGATGCGCCAATGCACGGCAAGAGCGTCATCACGTGACCGGCTTTTGCATACCAGTAGTAGGCCTAATACTACTAAGTAGGCCTAGTCGTATCTAGTCGTATTTTGCTTGTTTCTTTTATTATATATTGTTTTAATCTCAAATGCTTGCCGTTTGCTTTTTATTTTCCATTGGTACCAGTTTTATCAAAATCGGTGCATATTTGCAGGTTTTATGACTATTTGTAAAAAGAGTCGAAAACGGTCACAATTCTGGCTTAAGATTCCCTATTACAAAACAATTAATTTTTTTAATCAGTAAAAAATTCGTATCTTTTAAATTATTTATTAACGTATATAGTTGATCTTGGTATCATTTTCTTATTGAATTCAAGCTCTTTCCATTGATGTATTACATGAGAGCTTATTTTCATTTTGAAAAATAATTGTGGCCTACCTACATCCACCATGACTATAGAACCACCATAATATTTTTAATTATTTACAACTACAGCATAAAGAATTTTGGAAATGCAAAAGTAACTTACGAAGTTTCCTCCAAGTTTTGACAACAGCCAGCTCTTTGGTGCTGTCACGCGCTTGAGCGACTTTCTACGTCCACGGTAACCCTGAAATCATACAGAAATATTACAGTAACCATTTTCATGCACAAAACCAAAACATGGTACAGCGCAAATTTACAAAAATAAATAATACAAATCGACGTACACTATCAAAATACTATAATAATAAACCAACAGACCATAGTTTGTTACTCAGTGAGCAAGATGACAATCCTATTTACAGTCACAAACAGATCAAATACGATTTATAATACACGAGTATCCCTCACCATCTTTCACTTGTATCGGATACCGGAAAAAGAACGATTTCCGGACATGCTCCATGGTTCTACTTCCGTAATTTATTAGACGATTTATGATTGGTTAGTTGAGTTTCTATTAACCAATCCCTAGTCATGTTATTAAATTTTGTTGGGTTGGTTTCGGTAGAGAATTTATCGAGAGAATAACAGTAGTGTTTTATGGTTGTTTTTTTAACCGACTTATTGTGTTAATTTCTTTGTACTGATGGAGGAATACTCATTTGAGAATGCCAAAACGGAAGTCAATTTTGCTGACTATCTTGGTTTTGAGGAAGACGAGCAAATCGAGGATTCGAGTGGAATCACAACGGTATGCATGGAAAGGGACGTGGGCGATGACCCTAACTCCGATGCCGATCGTGCACTTCCTGACGATAATGAGGGTTCCAGTCACCAAGGGTACGGTTTTCTTTTTCTTTCCTTTTTCTTTTTCTTTTTTTAATTTGAGGTGTATTTCTAGAACATATCAGTCCTAAAAGCCATTAGAATAGATTGTAACGCCAGTTACGTTTTATTCACGGAACAATAACAATAACAAATGAAAATTCCCAGGTTAGACAAGCATGAAATAATGTACAGGACAGCGCAGCAGATCCTGCTGAGACATAGGCTCCACTTAGTCTCATCAGATAATAATATATTTGAAGCCACAAGATAATATTATGCATTGATAGATCTATAGCCAACACTGATTGATTTCAAGAAGTTAATCTTTTCTAATTCTGACTGTGCTCTCTACAAGTTTCATACCTGGCGCAATAAGTGACAATAACAAAGTTGAACATTTTTATGATGATCTATATAACATATTGTCAGGGTTTCACATTTCTTCTGAAAGGTAAGATTATTCATACCCCCAATGAAAATTGCTAGGAGCCTTTCTACACCTAAATTCATTCAAGGGTACTGATAGTGATACAGTCCCGGTCTCAAAATATTTTTGGTTTGTTCAGTTCTTTTGCTGCAAAATATAGCCATCGAGTTCATCTCTATTTTTGTGTTTTGCTTCATGTTTCAGGATGATCCATCACACAATTTCAAGAGACCGAATCTTTATGCAGATAATGCCTGGTCACCATGTCATGCCAACAAACCTTTCTCATGCCACTCTTACCATTGAGAGTCATAACCCAAAAACAAAAGTAAAAGAAATACAAAGGTAATCATAGTTTTAACAATGTCCAAACTCTCTCTCTCTCTCTCTCTCTCTCTCTCTTTCTCTCTCTCTCTCTCTTCCCTCTCTCTCTCTCTCCCTCTCTCTCTCTCTCCCTCTCTCTCTCTCTCCCTCTCTCTCTCTCTCTCTCTGGAGAGTGTCGCTAGTGCTCGTTGAGGTAGGACGTGTTTTCACTGCGCTCTGCCCATGCAATACTTTCTATACTAGTGCTCAACAATTCTGCCGCATCATACCTACCTGTACCATTGCCTTTCTGTGGTAGCTTCATGTTTACTTTTGTGAAGATTATGACGAAGAGGGCCGCTTTCAACAAGAAGATCAGGATGCGAGTCTTATCGCTGAAATGTCGTTCGACCAGCCTTGTCAAAAGGACGGTTTTGTCCGTTTTTTTTCTGGGGCAGCCTGTTACTTTTGAAGGCCGGCGACGTGTAGCAAAACCCGAGGCCTGGGAACACCCAAAACTACTGGAAATACCACCATTTCCAAAGCCAGCACCTTTGCCACTAACTCCAAATGAGATTGAGCTAAGCAAAACTACTGGAAGTACCGGCATTTCCAACGCCAGCACCCCTGTCACTAACTCTAAACGACAAATGTGACTGAGCTATGCCACCAGTGTAGAGCTGACATTGGTGGACGTGATGGCCAAGGTGAACACCATCCAAGAGGTGAGGAATGATATTCACGCTATCCAAAACAAGGTGGGTCAATTGGCGTGAAATATCCGATTGTTATAAATTATGCTGTAAACTGTATTAGTTACTGGATAAAAATTCAGCAAATGGATGATGTTAGGGTGCCTAAGAAAGCTTACTATATGCTGCTACACCTGTGGGGGTGCCAGTGGTTTCAGTATAAATAATATCCCCACTTTCTAGAAATTTAGTGCTTTAAATTCCCACTGTTACTGTGTTTCTCCTTTGTTCTTTCTCATTCATACTCTGTTCTATCATTGTATCAATCTACTATACTATCTTCTTCTTCGCTAGACCAGTCACCTACCTTTTTTCTTGAAAACTCTTCCGGGACAAAACTCCTCATTTGTGCTTGAGGTCTGTTGGATCAGCTTGGGAATATTGGACGCTTTCTGCCAAATGGTCACTGGGGCTTCCTATGATGTTATTATTTGGCAATGTATGCATTTTATATGTATTTTGTTGTTATTGTATAATGATTTTTGTATTCTATTTTGTTTTTGTAAACGGGGGTTCAAAAATTAGAGTATAGCCTCAGCGTCCCCTGCATGGGATGTCTTTATTGTAAAGTGACCGGCTGGTAGATTGCCTTCAGTGTTACCACTAGGGTTGTTTCGGCATATCTTTTATGCGGATCAGGGGTGAGTCCTCTTTCACTTCTCTGGTCCTGATTTGGCTCGGAAGAGTCCGCTGGACCTAAAGCAATGACCATGTAATGTAATGTACTCTATGCTGTGTAATTTTGGATTCTAGGGGAAAGAAGAATGGGGTTATGAACGTACATATGTGTTTATACAGGAATGGATTTGGTCATCTATCGATGAATCAAGGAGTTGTAGTGTGAAAGTGTTTTTAATAGAATTTAAACAAAGATTGATTGATTGTAGATGGCAAGTATGGAGTGAGCGTGTAAAGACAGTAAAACCTCCGTTTTATGACCTTTAAATTGCCGTTAAAACGAGTTCTTAAATTGGAGGGGTCTTTAAAAGGAGGTAGGACATTTTCAAAAAAGAAATTTAGAAAATTAATTAAGTAAAAAAAATACATGTACAAAATGTACACATACCATTAAGTATAGGGAACATCTACCATCTTTCAGAAATATCGATTAAACTCTGTCTCACAACCAATACAGTCAATATCTTCCTGTTCCTCATTATTTACAAAATAAAAAATCAATGTTGGTATGATAGTTTTTAAAAGTGTATGTCACGTGGGGTTTATGGGCTCTGCACAATGGAATTATGGACCCTCACGTTTATTCGGTGGGAACTGCTAGTAAGTCACCCTATGAATTACTTTAATAAATTTATTTGTTTAGCTCGTTCTGTGTTAAGGTTGGGGTACAGAGATAGATAGATAAAATGGTAAAAGATTACTGTCACACTAGCTTTCACACGGCTATGAATCATATGTAGTCCAGCCACTTGATAACAGTTAAAATCACACATTTATTTCATCTACTCTATACAAGATTCTCTAAGTACTAATCTAACTTAAAATGTCTCAGTCACTGCTAATAGTTCGATCGCTGATAGTCTAGGCAGCTGTTATATCTTCCTCGGGCACTTTCTATTATATCTCATGTAGATTTGGACTACTGTGGTCCGTTTTACAGTTTCTGAAGAGTTGGACTACTGTGGTCCTGCTATGATCAGTTTAAGTGCACCTTCGCCTTATGCACTTAACTCATGAGTGGGGGTTCGAAGTCCTTCTGTGAGGTAGCTTCTGGTCCACCTGTGTCGTTGTGTAGTTGGGTTCCCTTGCCACGCTGTGGGGTCTGACAGGGTGTCTTTCAAGGCAGCTCTTTCCGTCTTGTGCGGTAGAGTCTCCTCCAACTAGTCGTTTCTGTGGAGTGGTGCGCACAGGATAGCTCGGGATAGCTCGGGATAGCTCGCCTGCCCGTCTGTAATATAAGAGACGAAATTCTGCACAACCCTGAATAATCGGTTTGTGCAGAGCGTCTCACTGAAAGCCAAGTAGCCCTCAGTGATAGCTCCACATCTCTATACATAAGCGACGAACATTCTGCTACTTCCGGGTTCCACTGGAATCTCACTCTAAATTCCTATACATACATAAATATCAAACGTGGCTAACTATACACATACAGAATTAATAATATTATAAACATTCAGTGGTACAGCCACTGGTCTGCAAACATACATATAAGTTAAACAACAGTGGTTCCGTATGGTATGCAACATGGCGGCGTAACCGGTCGTGTTTCGCCTCGTGGTAGGCTCTTCCACATGGTCACGCAAATTCGGATTAACAATTCACATTTATGCATAGCAAATTCTTCAAACATAATGTCAACAATACTACACATATATCCCGATGAAACAGAAGGGTGTTCATTTACCTGTTTGACAAGTTCAGGCCCGTGTGACTTGATAGAATTCTACGATTCCTAAGTCCTGCTTCCTGGTCTAAGTGTAGAGAGATTTCTCTGCCAGCTTTCTAGCTGTTAACACTTCGGTGTATTACTCCCAACTGCCCAAAAATGTGTTAGGCTCGGACCCAGTCAAACTGGCTCGAACCGCTTTGCGTAAGCTCTCATTGGGTAAAATGTTCATATTCAAAACTCAAGTGCTGACGTCACTGCGCTGTGTGTGTGGCTCAGGCTCGCAGTGTGCTGTAATTTAATTGCTACTGTGTACTGTACTAACTCTCTACTGTTACAAAGGCTACACAATGCTAAATAGTCGATAGGCAGAGTTTAAACTAGCCAATTCGTGACAGGCTCCCTCAACTGAAAAAAGGCGATGACTACTGGATTCGACCTTTTTCTACTACAGAGCCTAGTTTAACACTGCACTATCCTAGGGTCCTATTTACAAACTAAGTAAGTTGCTCTACCTGAGCTGCAATGCTGTGCCAGGTAGCTATGGACACTAGTGACAGGGTATTACTGGGCGGGGACGAATTCTGGTGCTGTGGCCCTTAGTTGTGTTGGGTGGGCGACAGCTGCTGTGTCCTCCACGAGATGGCGACTGAGGTAGTCGGCTCCGTGGTTTTCTTTGCCGGGGATGTACTCGATTTGGAATGAGTACGCCTGAAGGGTGAGTGCCCATCGCATCAGGCGAGAGTTCAAAGACTTGGAGGCTGCCAGGAACGATAGTGGTTGGTGGTCCACCTGAACTGTGAAATGGGTCCCATACAGGTAGAGTTGAAACTTCTGTATGGCCCAGACTAGTCCAAGGCATTCTTTCTCCGACGTGGCGTAGTGGGTCTCGGCGGGTCTCAATTTTCTGCTGGCGTAGGCGACAGGGAATAGCGTCTCTGCATTCTTGGGGTCGCGCTGTAGCAGTACTGCTCCGAGTCCTAAGTCGCTTGCGTCGGTGCGAAGAACGAATGGCTGAGTCAAATCGGGTAGGTGGAGTACTGGCGCCGATGTCATTCTGTCCTTGAGTGTTTGGAATGCTGTCTCGCATTCCGCTGTCCATACGACTGTGTCCGGGGCGATTTTCCGGGTTCCATTTGTCAGTGGTACGGCGGTGCTGTTGTAGTTGTGGATGAGCTTCTTCCGCGATGGCGATGGCCATCCATGTGTGTGTGCTGGGGGTCGCTGGTCGGTCCGTGTATTTCTTGAGGCGATTGATGTGGTGGTATCGGGCTCTCCCGTTCACCTCTACTTGGTAGACTGTCTTGGATTTCTTGGCAGTCACCCGGTACGGTCCTCTCCAAGCGATGTCCAGCTTGTTGGTTCCACTTGGAAGTAAGAGTAGCACTTGATCGCCGACTTGCAGTTCTCTGTCCTTCGCGTGGCGGTTGTAGTACTTCGCCTGACGGGCTCTTGCCTTCTTCAGTGCTTCACCAGCTTTCTTCCACGTTGCTTTGAGGGTTTCCTGCAGGTCTGCGACGTACTTGGTGGCACCTCTGGGTGTGTCGTCTATCTTGGCTTCCGTCCAACTTCTGCGTAGGGCTTCTAGCGGTCCTGCTAGAGGTCTGCCGAATAGCAATGTTGACGGGGTGTAGCCTGTGGCTGCATGGGGCGTTTCTCGGTATGCGAACAGTGCCGCATTCACGTAGGTGTCCCACGCTTCTGGATTGTCGTCGGCGACTTTCCTGAGTATGGTGAGAAGGGTTCCATTCAGTCTTTCTACTTGTCCGTTGCTGGCGGGGTGGTATGGTGGTGTGCGAATGTGATGAACTTGTATCAACTCGAACACGTCTTGCATCAGGCGGCCGGTGAACTGAGATCCGTTGTCCGTTCTAATGCTGTCCGGAAATCCGACTCTGGTAAAGATGGCGATGAGTGCATCTGCAATCTTCTTGGTGTCTATCGCTGGCAACGGGACTGCTTCGCACCACATCGTACATGCGTCGACGAGTGTGAGTAGAAATCTGTTCCGCTTCTTGGTCATGGGCAGTGGTCCTACTATGTCTACTGAGACTTGCTGGAATGGCACGCCGACTACTACTGATGGTCCTAAGGTAACTGGTACGGTGTGATGTCGCGGGGAATATCGTTGACATTGGTGGCAAGATTTCACGTAGCGCTTGACATCCTCCGTGATTCCTGGCCAATAGTAGTGTGCGCTGATTCTCTGCACTGTGGCTCCAATTCCCATGTGTCCGCTGAGTGGCATGCTGTGGCCTAATTCTAGTACTTGGGCTCGAAGGGTGGCTGGTAGTACTAGTTGGGTGTGATCTCCATCTCCTTGTCGATGTAGAACTCCCTGTTCCATGTAGAAGTCTCCCTTGTGCGGGGGTGTGTGCGCCTTGGGTAGCTTCTGGAAGCACTTCGCTATCGAGGTGTCTTCTTTCTGTGCTGTTTTGATCTCTTCGAGTCCTGGATTCGGAGCGAACTCGGGCTGGGGTGGTTGGGTTTTAGCTTGGGCCCTGGTTTGCACTGCAGCTATCTCTACAGTTTTTGGGGGCGTGCCTAAGAACACATACCTACAACCTAGCACTAGATCATACAGGGGTTTCTGTAAAACAGCTGCTTGGATTCGTCCTGTGACGTACCTACTCTCTACTTCGATCCAAGCTATTGGGCAAGTAGTCGTCGGTTTCGTCAAGTCTGCTCCTTGTAAGTCGACTGTCTTGTCTGTCAAGTCCGCGCGCGATACAAGAGACTCGCTGACTATCGCGTCGTATGATAGACCTGTGTCATACAGACAGTTCGCTTCTTTTCCGTTGACCTTGACCGTGTCTGTCACCGATGGGTGATCTCCGATCGTGTGTGGCTTATTACCGCTACTTTGAGTTAGAACTCTGTGCGCTGGCCGGCTTTCGCGCTCTTCCCTACGTTGTGCGGCCAACTTGAAACATTCTGCGGTGGAGTGATTGTTTCTGTTGCAGAACGAACAATACCGTCTCTGTTCTGCGGGACCTCTTTTCCCGAATTCCGTGTTGGGTCCTTTATTTTGCCCAGGTCTGGGGTTATTCGGCTTATTCGCGGTGCGCTCTTCTCGGTTAGGGCTTCGTTTCTGTGCCTCTTTCCCGTTAGGCTTTAGGTCTCGCCTGAAGCTCTTGGCTTCTCCGTGTGCGGCCACGTACCTATCTGCGACCTTGACCAGATCTTCTAGTCTTTCCGCGCCCTGCTCTACTGAGAAGGTTCTCAGCTCGGGGGTCATGGTTTCCCGTAGCTGTTCCCATACTAACAGTTCTGTCAGTCCATCATACGTCTTAGCCGTGGCTGACTGGCTAATCCACTTATCCAGCGTTGTGGACAACCGATCCGCGAACTGCGCATAGCTCTCTCCTTTCACTCTCCGATTGGTGCGGAACTTTTGCCGGTAGCATTCTCCTGTCAGTTCGAATCCCGTTAGGAGTGCCTCTTTTACTTTGTGATAGTCAGTCACTCTGTCAGTCGGTAGCTTACTGTAGATGTCATAAGCCTTTCCTCTAAGTCCTTGACTAAGCTTGAAAGACCAATGAGTGGGATCTAGTTTATACTCTGTTGCTAGGCGCTCAAACCTAGTCAGATAGAGATCTAGACCTTCTTCTCTCTCATTGAATGTTCCCAGTGGAAATGACATTCCTTGTACAGGGTTGGATGCTACCTCTAGCTGATCTGAGTGGGAAGGGGTTGAGGAAGAACTTGAAGCTCCTGATCCCAATCTTCTTAGCTCTAACTCATGCTGTCTTTCTTTTTCCTTTTCTTCCCTCTCTTTTTCTTTCTCTGCCCTCTCTTTTTCTTTTTCTGCCCTCTCATACTCCCATCTCCTAACTTCTGCTTCTCTCTCTGCTGCTAATGCTGCCTTCTTCTGTTCTCCTTCTAATTCTAGTTTCTTCTGCTCTGCTTCTAATTTCTTTTGCTCTGCTTCTAAGGCTAGTTTCTTCGCCTCCCTTTCTGCTGCTCTCTCTGCCTTAGCCTCCTGTTTCTCTACCTCTGCATTTATATACGCAATTAGGTCCGCCCCTGCTAAGTGTAAAGCTTCTCCCAATTCCTTGAAACGCAATCTCAAGGCCACTGGGTCCGACATTGCCAAACGTGTCTATGAACACCCTCTGAATCACGTGGAATACCAAAACACTAGCAATATTGCAAGTCAATAAAAACAATGCAAAGACAATCAAATTCGTAATCAATAATAGAATAAAACAATAGTCAAATGGCATACAACAGTTACTTAAGCAAAACCTGCAAAAGAACAATGCAACATACAGACACAAAAATAATTGAAGCAAAAAAGTTTTTAACTAAAGACTAGTGCACCCAAACTGAGTCAATGTTACCACTATTCTAAGTTATTCTACTACTCCTACTGTTATCTAATTTTATTGTACTTAGATCCGTTTATACCCAATTCCTATTATACACAGATCCTGGCTAGGCTCGCCAATTAAAGTGTCACGTGGGGTTTATGGGCTCTGCACAATGGAATTATGGACCCTCACGTTTATTCGGTGGGAACTGCTAGTAAGTCACCCTATGAATTACTTTAATAAATTTATTTGTTTAGCTCGTTCTGTGTTAAGGTTGGGGTACAGAGATAGATAGATAAAATGGTAAAAGATTACTGTCACACTAGCTTTCACACGGCTATGAATCATATGTAGTCCAGCCACTTGATAACAGTTAAAATCACACATTTATTTCATCTACTCTATACAAGATTCTCTAAGTACTAATCTAACTTAAAATGTCTCAGTCACTGCTAATAGTTCGATCGCTGATAGTCTAGGCAGCTGTTATATCTTCCTCGGGCACTTTCTATTATATCTCATGTAGATTTGGACTACTGTGGTCCGTTTTACAGTTTCTGAAGAGTTGGACTACTGTGGTCCTGCTATGATCAGTTTAAGTGCACCTTCGCCTTATGCACTTAACTCATGAGTGGGGGTTCGAAGTCCTTCTGTGAGGTAGCTTCTGGTCCACCTGTGTCGTTGTGTAGTTGGGTTCCCTTGCCACGCTGTGGGGTCTGACAGGGTGTCTTTCAAGGCAGCTCTTTCCGTCTTGTGCGGTAGAGTCTCCTCCAACTAGTCGTTTCTGTGGAGTGGTGCGCACAGGATAGCTCGGGATAGCTCGGGATAGCTCGCCTGCCCGTCTGTAATATAAGAGACGAAATTCTGCACAACCCTGAATAATCGGTTTGTGCAGAGCGTCTCACTGAAAGCCAAGTAGCCCTCAGTGATAGCTCCACATCTCTATACATAAGCGACGAACATTCTGCTACTTCCGGGTTCCACTGGAATCTCACTCTAAATTCCTATACATACATAAATATCAAACGTGGCTAACTATACACATACAGAATTAATAATATTATAAACATTCAGTGGTACAGCCACTGGTCTGCAAACATACATATAAGTTAAACAACAGTGGTTCCGTATGGTATGCAACATGGCGGCGTAACCGGTCGTGTTTCGCCTCGTGGTAGGCTCTTCCACATGGTCACGCAAATTCGGATTAACAATTCACATTTATGCATAGCAAATTCTTCAAACATAATGTCAACAATACTACACATATATCCCGATGAAACAGAAGGGTGTTCATTTACCTGTTTGACAAGTTCAGGCCCGTGTGACTTGATAGAATTCTACGATTCCTAAGTCCTGCTTCCTGGTCTAAGTGTAGAGAGATTTCTCTGCCAGCTTTCTAGCTGTTAACACTTCGGTGTATTACTCCCAACTGCCCAAAAATGTGTTAGGCTCGGACCCAGTCAAACTGGCTCGAACCGCTTTGCGTAAGCTCTCATTGGGTAAAATGTTCATATTCAAAACTCAAGTGCTGACGTCACTGCGCTGTGTGTGTGGCTCAGGCTCGCAGTGTGCTGTAATTTAATTGCTACTGTGTACTGTACTAACTCTCTACTGTTACAAAGGCTACACAATGCTAAATAGTCGATAGGCAGAGTTTAAACTAGCCAATTCGTGACAGTGTATATAAGTGCTGAATGCATATTTGGAGTTATAACTATTTATAATATAAGATAACCCCATTGATATTGTTACTATTTTTATTCAATCATTGAATAGTTTTTTTTTGTTTTTTTTTAAAGAAAGCGGTTATTTCTGTTTGTTTGCCTGATCCCCCCACTCGTACATGTTCTCTTTGTATGTCACTTTGAACACCAGACATGGTGTCGGCAAGATCTGACAGGCCCCTGCTCAGGGCAAATCTGGTCAGCTCATTAGAGTATTTCAAGCTGTTTTAATGCATCGTCTGCTGTTAAACGAAACTGTTTTCTTCAAGCGCACAAATATAGTATTGTTTTGGAATCTGAATTTTTCAGATGCTAGGTCATAAAATGTAATTATTTGAAGGTCGCAAGTCACGTTTTATAGGTAGTCGTTTAAGAGAGGTCGCTAACATGTATATAGTACAAACCATCGGTGAATTTTTTTTCCGGTCGTATGTTGGAGGACGTCGTTTAAGAGAGGGTCTCAAAACGGATGTTTTACTGTAATAGTGAACCTTTTCAAATGTAAAATAAGTGTTGTAATTCTGAACACAACAGTCTGCGTATATATTTGCAATTAAATATTGTTAACCATTTAAAGTTTGTGATGACAAAATTTAGGTTTGGTGTTTCAGAATTATTTGTTCACTTTTAAGTTTTATACTTACAGATGCAGAGTGCATGCTGTTAATGAACTATTATGTGTAAAAGAAGAAAATGAATTACAATATTATCTTAAGATTATAGCTCCACAATATATAGAATGCCTTTCTTCATTTACTGTTAGCCTCTGACAACAAAGGGACTGTTAGAAAAACTATGCATTTATTTATATAAAGCCATGAAACTCTGGAACTAGCAATTTGTGTTTTTATATTATATTATGTATTATATATATGTTTTGTTTTTATTATTCTTGCACATACCCCTTCCAAAGAGATGATGCCCTGAACTTCTGGAATAAAGATTCGTATTCTCATTCTATCTTATACTCTCTCTCTCTTTGCTTCCCTTCCTCTCTCCACTCTCTCTCCAGTCTCCATTTCCGAAATTCCATGGATGATATTATAATTTAAAATATCATTGTAAAATTTTACATATTACTGATCATTATATTGCTTGTTGCTCGCTTTGACTCACATGTATGAGTGCATCAGTGTTAAGTCTGTATATTGTACTTTTGACTGTTGTTTGTTTATATCACAGTAGCATCTAACCAATGAGTGATTCTGCAATATTGCAAAATTTTAACTGTTAAGATGCTTATATTTTGGCTTTTTGTGTTTTGGAAATGCATTTGAATGGCTTGCCATCTTGTTTGTTGCTTACTAAATGCAGTGTGTCTGTGTAGGTTCCAGTGCCAATATCAAGGTTGTCAGCGAACTTACAGTACACAGGGCAATCTCAAAACTCATGAAAAAACCCACAAAGGTATGTTTGTGCTTTGTTGGTTTGGTTGCTTCAATGCTGTTTGTTTGCTTTTAAATAATTGTATCAGTGTACATTTTAATTTTGTAAAATTTTTATTTATATTGTTAACTGTACAATACTACAATATGATTTTAAAGTAAAGTCACCCTTTTCCTTTAATTAGATTTAAATTTTATCAGCAAGTGTCCTTGCTTTCACTTTACCAAATACTCGTCTGGCTCCATTATCATTTGTTATGAATCCTGTCCTCAACAGAAAAATATTATGTCATTTCGGTCATTTCTGAATAAAAAAAATCTGTTGTACAATTGGTTTCAACTTTGAATGGACAATTTAAATGAATGTTACTGGTGTGTGTATGTATTTTTTAATTGTGTGCCTGTGGTGAGTTAGCTCTCTGTGTTAAAACTTAAAATTAAAAGTTTGCTTTAGTAAAGAGATTTAGGGTTTTGATTTAGGTTACGTTGAGACTCACGAGGCGGTGCGAATGGCACGCGCGCGATAGATCTGTTCGTTTTATTTTGCAACGCATGCAATAATAGAGTGTATTTACCTTTGATTTGATTTTGCGTTGTTGTTAGAAGAAGCTTTGTTTAACGTTGGTAATTTTAGTTGGTCGATATTATTTGAGAATTTTCCAGAATCTGTTGTTTACTATCGATCGAAGCATATGGTTAATTCTAGTGGTAACCATAGAAGCTTCCATTCCAAATAAGGTTGTATGACGTGAGACAGTGATGATGAAATTACTTTTGATTGGTTATGGTGTTTCATGCAGAGGTATTCTCGCTTTTTCTGGAGTATGTAGAGACTATATAAGTGCCGCACTGTTTCAAAATAAGAGAGAGTTGACAGTAGAGAGAGTTGTTGTATTAGAAGTTGAGAAAGTTGTAAAAAGTGGACGAAGTTGATAGTTGATGATTGTAAAGTGATAAAGCAATCTGAGCGATTGAATGCAGTTGTTGATGTGTGCTGAATAAAAGTGGAAAACTTCATACGACGACTCCAGCCTTGTTGATGATTGAACGGGATCAATGCAGCTTCATGCAAATTACAGTACAATACATGGTGTGTAAATTGGCCTCCCAAAGATATGTATGATCTAGAGTTTGTTCTATTAGTAGAAAACATGTTTGTGATCTAATGTTTCAGGGGACTATACCTTTGTGTGTGATCAGTCAGACTGTGGCAAAGCATTTTTGACATCCTACAGCCTCAAAATACATGTACGTGTGCACACCAAGGAAAAGCCTTTTGGGTGCAAGTCTATGGGTTGTGAAAAATCTTTCAACACTTTGTATAGGTAAGTGTGTTTGCTGCCTTGCTTGCCTGTGTATGTAGATGAACAATTTTTGCTTGGCTTCCATGCATTTTTGAAAGGTCCTAAACTATTTTGTCACAAAATCTGAGCGATGTGGATGGCCTTGATAGCTTTCAGAGGCATCTAAAGACACATTAAAGACCCATACCCCCTCCAGTGAACCAAATCCCTCACCCAGATACCAATTTTACCTCTACCACTTCGCAATGCCTTGTGCGCGATGAGCATGCTGCGAGCACAGATGATGCGGCACCTTACAAATGGACATCTTCTTATCCTCAATTATTCGATGCATGCATGTATATATCTGTGTGGTGTGCATAAATGCATGTTTGTGATACCATGAAAGTGTGCATGCCTGTTTGGTATAATTATATTCAGTATAAAATCAACATGCTCAGGTTTGTAAGTCGTAGATTTGTTGTTGCAGGCTCAAGGCCCATGAGCGATTACACACAGGAGAGACCTTCAACTGTGAAGAAAGCAACTGTACCAAATACTTCACCACTCTTAGCGATCTTCGCAAACACCTTCGCACGCATACTGGTGAACGACCATTTGTGTAAGTAGGCGGAAATAGTGTTGGTTTTTTTCTTTTCCCAAGGCATTTTATTAATTGATCTGTATGTTTGAGGTTAATTTATACTTCTTTCACTTGTGATTACAACAGAAGATTTGCTTCATGGCATAAATAGTGGAATTTAATTGTTCTTAGAGGGTGCTTTACCAGCTCAAAGAGCTAATCAAGCTGCCAAAAACAAAAACTAACTCAAGTTAATGCCCCAGGTCATAAACAACCAATTGGGAATAGGACATAATTTCATCACAGCAAGCATGTGTGATCCATAAAGACATGCCACATTGTTTTATCACACTTATGATTCACTATTGCAACATGTTTGCATACTCATTCATGTTGTGGCCTTCGAAAGAACATCTTACAAAGACATTTAGTTAGTGGAAGAGGAACTTTATGCAAATAAATGCATGGAAGTTTAAAATGAATTCCACTTTCCAGAACTAACAATTGTTCCTGTCTTTGTTTTTTGTTCAGGTGTAAGGAGAATGGATGTGGGAAAAAGTTTGTAGCTAGTCATCATCTGAAAACACACCACCGGAGTCATACAGGTTTGTTGCTTTAGTTGTTTGTATGTGTGTTTGTTGTAACAGTAGTTTGGTGGTGGATCCAGAGTAATAACGATAAAGAAGGAAAAAGCTGAAGATTGTTGGCAAGTTATAATGTTTTGATTGTGTGTTTAATTCAGTTTACATAAAATAATTTTACTGTGTGTTCCAGGAGACAAACCCTTTTCTTGTCAACAAGATGGGTGCAAAAAGGCCTTTACTACAGTGTACAGTCTCAAGTCACACATGAACAGGCATGAACGAGATCAGACTCGCAAAGCAGGTATTACAGTTTTTTACCTAACGACATACATTCAACAGAGGCTATCCTATCCTATCCTATCCCGTAACTCAGAGGTCGTAAGGGCACCACAGATGATCGTTTAACCAGCATACTCCATCTTTCCCTGTCCTCAGCAACCCTGATTGTTTCACTCAGTGTCAAACCAGTCCATTCTCGAATGTTGTCCTTCCACCTCTTTTTCGGTCTCCATCTTCTCCTACCTCCTTGCACTGTGCCTTGCAGGGTGGTCTTTGCAAGACCTGATGATCTGGTGACGTGGCCATACCATCGGGGACTATACTAGTGATATCATACTTGCATTCCTGTGTTTATGTTTGGATATTTATGCATCTGTGTGAGTTTGATATTATGTAGTAATGTGGTAGTAGGCAAGGTCATACAGCTGCAAAGTAGATTAACCTCTTTTTTTTTTTAATAGTAACTTGCTTTTATGTTCTATAGATTGTGTTGCCAAAGAACAAATATCTGTGAGGTTTTATGGACTATAAAATTTATGACTTTGTCCATAAGGTATTAGAGAAAGTTGTGTTCCATATCCTATCCTATCCTATCCCATTACTAGAAGGTCGTAGGGTCACCACAGATAATAGTTTAACCAGCATACTCCATCTTTCTCAGCAACCCTCATGGCTTCGCTCAGTGTCAAGCCAGTCCATTCTTGAATGTTGTCCTCCCACCTCTTTTTCTGTCTCCCTCTTCTTCTGCCTCTTTGTACCGTACATTGCAGAATGGTCTTTGCGAGGCTTGATGCTCTGATGACATGGCCATACCATCGGAGTTTCCATTTCTTCACCACGGATTTCGTTGTTGATGATGTGCTGGGTATAGGAAATGCCCAGAAGTCTTCTGTAGCACCTCATCTCCATGCTTTGTATTCTTCGTTGTAGATCTGCTGTGAGGGTCCATGTTTCGCAAGCGTATAGAAAGGTGGAGATGACAAGGGAGTGCAGCAGCCTTACCTTGGAATGTAGACTGATGGCCCTGTCTTTCCCAATGGGCTTTTGTGCGATCCTGGAGAGGACTTCCTGTCGGGACCCATTGTCTGATACAATAGCTCCTAAATATTTGAAGCTATGTACTGTGTTGAGGGATTTGCTTTGGACTTTGATGTCCATGTTGATGCCATTGGTGTTGTTGGACATCATTTTGGTCTTCTCTGCACTTACTTCCATTCCATAGGCTCTGTAGGTGGTGTCAAGCCTCTGTACCAGCTGTTCAAGTTCTTATTCTTCTCCAACCAATTCATCAATGTCATGCGCGAAATGGAGGTTGTAGATTGCTCTACCTCCTATGCTGACTGTGCATTCATGATCTGCAAGGGCATCTGACATGATGCGCTCTAGGAAGATGTTAAAGAGTGTTGGCAAGAGTAGGCATCATTGACGCACACAGATTGTTGTTCTGAACCAGTTCTTGATGGCATTGTTGTGGAGGACTGCAGTGGTAGCCTTGTCATGCAGGCTTTTGATGACTTCAATAATTTTAGGGCTGATGTTGTACACTCTCATGATTGCCCACAGAGCTGCATTCCAGACTCGGTCAAACGCTTTCTTGAAGTCTACAAACACATGATATAGTAGATGCACTTGGTGCTATAGGTATTTCTCTCAGATTATTCTGAGGTTGAAAATCTGCCCTAAATCCTGCTTGTTCTTCAGATATGATTTGTTCAATTTCAAGATAATTTATTGCACAGTGAATAATACACAAGGAATGCATTGGGGTTTCAGCCTGTTGAGTATTATTTTAAGGAGGACCTTGCTGGGGTGGCTGAGAAGGGTGATGGTGCGGTAATTTTCACACTCCTGAAGGTTACCTTTTTTTGGAAGATTGATGACAAGTGACTGGGTCCATGGTGTCGGCCACTCCCCACTCTGCCAGATCTTGTTACAAATAATGGTGAGGGCGTCAATCATCGATTCTCCGCCTGTTTGGAGCAATTCCATGAGTATGTTGTCCACTCCAGCTGACTTCTCTTTCTTCAGCGATTGCACTGCTGCCTCATCTTCTTCTCTGAGAATTGGGAGGATTTCTTCTTCTCTGTTCTGCTAGAACTGCCAGACATGCTAGAACTGATGGATCTCCGTTTGGTGTGTGGTTGTAAAGGTCAGAGCAGTACTCTGTCCATCTATCCAAGACTTTTTGTTCTTCTGTAAGGCATATGCCAGACATGCTTTGGATCATAGAAACCTTGAACTGTTTAACACTTGTCAGCCGCTTCACAGTCTGGTAGGTCTTCTTGCTGTTGTTCTTGTTCAGACTGTTCTCTATCTCATGGCATTGATCTTCTATTCATTTCTCCTTTGCTGTGAGCATGCCTTTTCAGATGTCATTGTTGGTTTTTCGGTAGGCATCAACTCCCTGTGAGGTGTTCTTTTTTTTTTTTTTATCTCTCTTTCTTTATTACACAGATCCAAAAGTTCAAATGTGATGCACGGTTTCTTCTTTGGGCGGTGCTTGCCAAGGATCTCAGTGGCTGCATCTGTCACAGCGGAGTTGAAGGCAGTGGTCATGGTGTTGAAATCTACTTCACCAGCTCCCAAAGTGAGCAGTGGTGCAAATTTCCCCCAATTGTGGCTTATTGTGGAATATTTCTGCCAGGTAGAACATCAGTCTATTGCACTTTGCTGTGTTTATTCTCTTCAAGTGGAGTCAGAAGGACATCATCACGAGATCGTGGTCACTTCTGATATTTGCTCCTGGGAAATTGCGTGTCCTGCCAATGTTGATGCTTGATCTGAAGCGTGTCTTGACCATGATGTAATCGACCTGGTTATGATGCTCCCGCCAGGGCTGTGCCATGTCCATCGTCTGGATTTTTTGTGGAGACCATGCGTGTTTGCCAGTATCAGATTGTTGTATCTTGCGAACTCTAAGAGTCTCAGACCTCTGTTATTTGTCTCTTTGTTGCAGTGGGGTCCACATGTGTTCCCCAGTTGTGGTGTGCATCTTGGCCAACCTTAGCATTCCAGTCGCCTTGCACTATGACTATGTCCTTCTTCAGCGCTTGGTCAAGGACAGCCTGTAGATGTTCTTAGAAATCCTCCACTTCGCAGTCATCATAATCTTATGTTGGGGTATAGGCCTGGATGATGGTGATATTGAAAGGGGTTGCTCTCAGATGGATGGTAATGAGTCTACTGGAGACTGGGTGGCAACCCATGATATTGGCTAGAATGTCTCTGTGGACCAAGAATCCAATGCTGTGTTCGTGCCTGTCTTCCCTCCCGCTAAAATAAAGCTTGTGGCCATTGTCGGTCGTTGTTTCACCTAGGCCTTTCCAGCGCAGTTCGCGGATGCCTAAAATGTTCCATCGGTGGGGGTCTATCTCGTGGGGCAGGTTTTTCTAATTTTCCCTCCTCAGTTAGGGTCTTGACATTCCAGGTTCCAATGACAATGTTGTCTCTCGTGTGGATCTTGCTAAGTTGTCCATCAGTAGCACACTTTATCACCTCCCTCCTGGTGGCCAACAGAAGGCGCGGTCCTTGGTGACCTGGGCGACGACCGATCTGGTATGGAATTGGTGGTTCTTGTTATCATATGGTGTGTCTTGGGTAAGAAAGAGCTGGCAGGGCCCAATCCTCTCCAGGCTGTTGGCCACAGCCGAAATCCAGTGTGGCTCGCTTTGGCCCCGAGCTGTGGAACCTGTAGTAACATGAGGTTCCTCTGCCCTGGCCGGTGACTTCTGTGTAGAAGACTTTAGCTCAGTGATGCCGTGCTGACATCACCCCTGTTAGTTGCCTTTATGACATGCCGTAAACATTGGGTCTATTCTATTCGGTTCCAGAACCCACAGGGAGTGTTTCCTGGGAGTGTGAAAATAAAGTAATATCTACACCTATGGTCAAAAAGAATGGACATGTACACCGGATTTTGCAATAAGCTGGACCCATTTCGACTGTCTTAAAATGTTGTGGAGACTTGTGGTGTCTGTGGACTTTTTAACACAGTAATGATGTAGCCATAAATAAAGTTGTTGTTTTGTTTTTTTTTTTTTTTGGGGGGGGGGGGGGGTGAGTACCCTTTTATTGTGTCAACACATTCTGGTACGAGCTCTCCATTACAAAGTGCAAAATAATTAATAATAATTGCGTTAACATTTTTTGTTTTATTTTGTTTCAGATGAAAACTGCACAGCTTCTACAGAATTGGTCTATTTTGCAGACATGAACCAGTCGCAGGCAGCTGCTGTAAGTCAGCTTTCTTTATGATCTATTCCTTGCATCTAGTGCAACTCTGAAATTAAAGGATGCGGCCGAAAGCTATAGACATTCTTGAATGCTGAGAGACCATCTTGTACTGAACTCGTTTGAAAAAGAGTTTTGTAAATTTTAAACTAGTATGTAATCAAGAGGGCTGCTGCTGTGAATACTTTTTTTTTTTTTTTTTTTTTTTTTGGGGGGGGGGGGGGGGGGGGAGGGGGAAATGAAGGTCATGAAAGTAAAATTTTCAAGGTCCACATGAATGCCTGGTGGTTTATTTATTAGTACACAAAAACTTCATAAGCTCAAGTAATATTTTTGCTTTACCCACTCCTGAAGCTCTTTCAGTGTACATAAGTCAAGTAACATTTTATTTCTTTACAAATAGTTGAAACTTTTTCCCACTGAACAAGGGGTAAAATAACATCTGGCAGGTCTTCTAAGACAGACGGAGAAAGTGCAGTCAGATTATCTTGTCCTTTTTTTTTTTTTTTAACTTGAACTGTTCTGGTACTTACTGCCATTTAAATTTCACAGACATCACAAGCAGCTGAACAGAGCATGACTGCAGAAGAACTACTAAACTCCCTCTATGCCCAGACACAGCAACACGGTAAGCAAAGTCTCCAGTTGCTTATAATTTATTATATGCAACTTTTCCTCTCCCTCTCCCCACCTCACCACCAAGTGTTTTGAAGGATGTACTTAACACTTTCCTTTCATAAACACTTTTTCCTCTTCATCCACTTGATTTTTTTTGTCATCCATCTTCTTTCTATCCTTCTTACTTGTTTTTGTTTCTTATTATTTCTTTTTGTTTGCTCTCATTGTTTTTTTCTCTGAAAATATTTTTCAACATTTATTTACACATTGTGTTCAGGAACATTAATTCATTTATTTTTAGCTTGATATAATTTATATTTGATGTTCTGTTTGTTCTGTTATGCAGTTGCAGCAGCAGGTGCTCAAGACTTGGTATCTCCGATCATCACAATTGTCCCTGGTGACAACATGGGAGGCACTTGCGCGACCTGCGGTGTGTCAACCCCGCAGATGTCAACACAGCTAGCGTCTGAACAGTTCCAGCTGGTGACTGGGCCTGACGCTAACACCACACTCTGCCTTACCAACCCTGCACACGTCCTGCCTGATTCTGATGTACATAACTTGCTTGCGGCGTGCACTAAGGGCGTGTCTGCAGCATCTATAGCTCCGGAAGTGAACCAGCCTGTCAATGCAGCAGCCACAGCAATGTTTATGGATGCTAATAAACAGGATGGGAATGAAGTCAGCCGGGAGGCCTTGTCCCACAATGTCAGTGATATTTTGTCTGTAGCACCAGGCCTCATGCAATCGTTGGTACTGTCGCGACCAGAGTGTCCAGCCACTGTGGTAGACACTATCCAGTCCGCTATCTCGCAGCAAGTGTCTCCAGCAGTGGTCAACAGCAACTTTGTATTGAGGCCTTCTGTCACGCTGGAAATGCCTTCGGAAGTGGTGTCAACGTCCATGGCCTTGAACCCTACCACCATGTCTAACGACGGAACACTGACCTCCGCCATTCAGAATGGTATCCCTGTCACCATTGACCCTTCTTCCATCACCGGCCCTGTAGCCATCAACCAGGTGTTTGTGCCCATTTACAGCAACACTGATAAAGGGCCAGTCATTGAGCTGGTTCCCATCAAAGCCAACCCTGCCCAACTAAACCACACCGCCACATTCACTCCTACACACGTCGAAGTTCCCACCCCACACGTTTTGCAGCAAGTGACCCAGTAGGAGCGAGTGTGGAAAATCTGTAGCCATGCATGGTAGTAGTGGTGTGATGTGGTGTGAATTAGTAAACATTTGCACCATTAATGACTGTCGCTGTCTTTTGAAATCGTGCACACTTTAAGTTTAACAGACCTTTCACCTGTGACTAGCTGTAACATTTGCCTGCTATTTCAGTCTGTGATCCAAAAATGTTGCAGTCTTTCTTGAGTGTGTCAGATTATATTCAGTACATTACTGATGTATGGCAAGTTTGTTGTGTTTGAGTGAGAACATTGTAGACACCTTTAATAAGGCCCTCTGCCTGATCGACCTAGATTTTAGCAACAAGTATGCGTTAGAAGCCTATTAGATGGTGGGTTCTAGGGACCAGTAAAACAATTATTGAATTGATACGTACAGTTATTTGAATATTAATTACACATACTATACCATGACTCAAGAATGCAATGTAATTGGTGTTGCTAGGTGAGTGCCCCTCAAAGCGGAAGCTGACACAAAACAAAACAATCATAGAGTTGCTTCCCTTGCACTAACACATCCACGTGCGTCTCGTGTCACCGCACGCGTCTAAGATGCTCACGGCAAAACCACCCCTTTCAGTCCTTTTTTGGCACTTGTTGAGTGTGGTAGTGCCTACTCTTAGCTCTCTGTTTTGCTGGCTTACTGTTTTCGCCCTGTAGTTTGTTGTTGCTACCGCCAGCGGAGTTTCAAGGTTGTTGCCTTATCATGTCTAAACGCAGCTGTGCGTCGGATTCTACCCCGTCGCTGCAAGACTCTACTTCTACATCGGCCGTTCGTTCTAAGTAGGGTTGGGTTTCGGTCTGTTCGGTGCCTACTTCTGTTGCTTATAAGCGCTGCACCCTCTAGGGCCAAGGTTTCGTCGTCTCCTTCCGTGGTCTCTGTGTTGTTGCCCCGTGGACATGGCGTCTCTGTGCCTGTGTGCCAGCCTTCTGTTCCTTTCGGGCTCCTCTACGTCATTTCTTTTCTTGCATGGGAACTCCCGCCTTACTGCGGGAGTCTCTGCGCCCAGTGTCTCGGGTTTTTCAGTTCTTAGCCCTTTTCTTCGGGCTGTCCCGCAGTCTTTGAGTTTTCGCAAGCATTGTCTGAGGGCTCGCTTCCGTGGTGCGCGGACGCGGCCGTTCAGCCCTCGGATCTCGGTCTCAGGGCCACCTGTCTTGGTTTTTCAGGCTCCTGTTGAGGGCAGCAGTTTGCCTGGGTTTCCTTCGTTTTCTTCCCTTCTGGCCTCGGGGCCTCTTTCTCGTCCACTTCGGCAGTCCCGAAGTTGTCTCTCTCATCAGCCACTTCGGGGGCCTCCTTTCTCCTGCTCTCTCCCTGAGGGTGGAGATCCTGCATTGGTGGTTAGCGATTGTCACATGTTCGCTCGTAACCAAGCATGTCAATGCCCTGGCAGATCTTCTGGGTCACCACCTTTGTGTGGTCAACTTGGAATGGACTCTGTCTCTCTCGGTTCTTCAACCGGTTTGGGCGAAGGGGTTCAGGCCTCTGGACTGTCCTCTCGTCACTCGTTGCTCTTCCAGGCTATCCCTGTTTGTGTCTCCAGTCCCGGTCTGCCTATTTTGGGTCGTGGGCGCTCTGTTCCTTTCTTGGAAGGGGTTGGGGGTTCCCACTCTTCCTCCGTTCCCACTCCTTCCTCATATCCTCAAGAAGTTCGAGGAGAAGTCCCCTTTTCTCTTTCTTGTGGCTCCATTTTGGCCAGCTCTGGCCTGGTTCCCAGTTCTACTTCGTCTTTCCCAAGGGCGGCGCTTTCCTCTCGCTCTCGAGACGGTATCGCTTCTGCAGCCTCGATCCGGGTTTCCGCACGGCAGCCCCGGCGTTCTCTGTCTTCACGCTTAGCTGTGGTCCGGAGGTCTCTAAGGGGTTCCGGAGCTTCTGTAGAGGTTCTTTCTCTTCTGGAAGAGGCGCACAGACCTTCTACACGGGGAGTTTATTCCTCCCATTGGAAGCGTTGGGTAGATTGGTGCGCCGGGGCTGGAGTGGACCCTTGTTCTCTCTCTGAAATTGGGCCTCCGTGTTGTCGCTATCTGCTTCCTCGCTTCGGGTACGTCTTTCCGCCATTCGGACGACTTTTGCTCAACTCGGTTGGACTCCTCGTGGTTCTTCCCGTGTCGTCGGATGTTATTAGAGGAGTGGCTCTAAGGCAAGTCGTTGGCGAGTGTGGTGGCAGGAAGCGGATACCGCGGCGGGGGTTAGGGGCTTTCTAAGGCAAGAAAGCTCAGATACCGCGCGGTTCCGGCTGTTTTTATATAATTTTTTTTTGGGTTTTGAGTTTTCTTAAGGAATCTCCTTTCGAGCCTTTGCGTTTTGCCTCCTTTTCGGATTTGACGCTTAAGACGTTTTTTTTGGTCTCTCTCGCTTCTGGGAGACGCTGTAGTGAAGTTCCTGCCCTTTCCGGCCTCCCGGCGGATGTAGCTTTTGAGCATGATGGTTCTGTGTCCCTTCGTTTCTTGCCCGATTCTCTGGCCAAGAATCAATGTCCGGGCGATCCATCCCCAGTGGTGTTTGTTCGTCCTCTCTCTCATCTCTTGCGTCAGGCGGATCCGGATCTGGCTAACTGCCCGGTCAGGGTTTTGCGTGAATATTTGAAACGTTCAAAACCTTTCCGTTCTGCTGGGAAGAGGAGGTTGTTTCTCTCTTGCAACCCAGGGTTTTCTAGGGATATCGCAAAACCTACTCTAGCCAGGTGGATAGCAACATTAATTCGTCGGGCATATGTTTGTTTATCTGAGCGAAATGAAAGGGACCGCAGTTCTGCTATTCCCCTCTCTTCGGCTAGAGCCCATGAGTTCAGGGCTTGGGCATCCTCCTTGGCGTTTCAACATTCTATCCGGATGGAATACATGTTGGAGGCTGCTTACTGGCGATCTTCAGATGTTTTCATCAGTTTCTATCTGAGGGACACTCACCGTACTCGAGAGGATGGCTCTTTTGGGGTCAGTTCTGTGGTCGCGGCTCAGCAGTCCTTGTCCACTTCTTCGACCTAATTAAGGTAAGTTGCTTCCCTCCATCCTTTTCGTGCTACTCCGCATTCTTGAGTCATGGTATATAGTATGTGTAATTAATATTAAAATTTTATCTCTAAATTTATTATTAATAAACATACTTACCATGACTCAAGAATGCAATGTAATTGGCGTTGCTAGGTGAGTGCCCCTCAAAGCGGAAGCTGACACAAAACAAAACAATCATAGAGTTGCTTTCCTTGCACTAACACATCCACGTGCGTCCCGTGTTACCGCACGCGTCTAAGACACTCACGGCAAAACCACCCCTTTCAGTCCTTATTTGGAACTGCGGGGAGGAGGGAGGGAAATAAATTTGAGTCATGGTAAGTATGTTTATTAATAATAAATTTAGAGATAAAATTTTAATATTTCCATCAGTGTTCAATATATTTTGTGTGCGTTTCATCTCGAAGCAAACAAGGCTGCTGTATTAGCACTCTCTCCTTCTTTCAGTCCTTTCTCACAGTCTGTAAAATAGTATTAAATAATTTTGTGATGAGGCACAAAGCTTTGCAAGCTACATACAACTTTAACAGTTTAGCCGTTACATAGGGTGTGTGTTTGATCCGCTGCCAATATTGTCTGTTGGTTGCCTTTCATACTTATGAAATTAGCTTTGTTTGGAAGTTTTGAAGAAACTGTTACTAACGTGTTAGTATTTAGACTAATAGGACTGTTAGTGACTAGCTATGAACTACTACTAGTAAATATAAAGTTTCATAATGCTGTAGGAAAATAAATAGGATGCCTTTTCTAGTCATTACTGGCATTTCAGAACACTTTTTCAGCTGCACCATTTAAAGGATATCAACCAGTATGCCGCAACCACATCTAAAGCATGTGTACACAGGCACAGCGCATTTGTGTGGCTATAATGTTGGGCAAACACACTGCTCTGATTAGGTCCATGCTGCTGTACTGTTTAAATTAAAAAGTGTTAAGTCGTCACTGTGTGTAATTGTCGCTTTCCAATTAGAAATAGAATCATAGGACCTGTGCCGGTAATGAGTGAATCCACTGATTTTACAGATTGTTATTGCAGACCCAACAATATGCCTGCTGCAGTGCCTTCTGTGCATTTAGATTTTATTAACAACATACGTGGTTGGCTGTTTTTTTCTTGTGCGAACCATTCTTGATGTGGTAAACCTGTTATAAACAACTAAGCTCTGAAAAAAGTTTCATTATCCCCTCAAATTGAGAGCAGACATGAGATTCTTCCGACTTTTGGCGGAAATCCGATTTTTCAGAGGTCGCCAGGGTCATTTTTAAGATCGATCCAAATCCGGTGAGAAAATTGGGGGGGGGGGGGGGGGGTAAAAGTTAAAAGATTTAGGGCTGACATCGCAAAGTCTCAAACTCAAAGGAAGACAAAACCATTAACACAAGCGGGCATTCACTCCATTGAATCACGGCGTCAACGATGACAAAACTGCATGAAAGTGATTACTGAGACGGGCATAGTTTTAGTTTGAATGTAACCCTGACCGGGAAAGAGAAAACTTTTGTGAGGCTCTATAAGGGTCGATTGAGAAAGATGCTTCAAAGCTTCAAACGATGATTATAATTGTATCCCTTACAGTGCCTCACTAATATGGAAAATTCCACTGTTTGTCGCGTCGAAGATTGCCGATAGTTTCCGAGACTCGCCGATCGACGCCATTTTGATCAGTGGCAAAGCACATGTCAAAATGATCAGAAAGTTGAAAAAAGAAGAATTTGCCCTTGCGGTGGAGATTGATAAAGGACTGAAAAACAAGTGGAGTCCTTTGTGGCTTGAGGCTACAGTTAAAACAACGTTGGTGCTGCCTAAGGGGAAAAAGGAAGTGGAGTTGCGAGTTGACGACTCAATTTCGAAAGTGAACGTTGCCGGAATGAGCGGTTAATGGAACTGGCCATAAAGAGGAAAGCTGATAAGCAAGAAGGGAGTGCCAGCTCCAAAAGACTAAGACTCTCATAAATTATCCCAATATCCGTGGAATGTGGGTGGGTTTTAACAACAGTCAACTGATAAAAGGTAAACAAAAATGTCCCCTTTACTTTAGTTTCTATGTCAAAAGCTCAATAGAAGTTGTGTTTTAAGCCAACTATGATCGACACATAATTGAAAAACCTTCAGCTCGAGGGGGCTTCGACCCCTCACCCCCACCAAGGGCGTTGCCCCTGGACCCCACTGGGGGCCTACGGCGGCCCCCAGACCCCTGCCAACATTTCAGACTTTTTCAACTTTTCGGAATCTCATGTCTGGAGAGTGAGATTATTTCATTATTATTTTCGAGTCAGTAAATAAATGGGGTATAAATTTAGTATCATTACTTTAACTAATATTTGCACTTAATAAAGATACCTTCTGCCCGAAAATGTTTAAATAAAATTATTTTTGAGTTGGTGAATAAACTATGGTATAAATTCATTATTCCGTACTGTATTTGGATTACACAAATTTAAATGTAATGAAGATACCTTCTGCCTACATGTTGGAATTGAATAATGCACCGAAACTACCCTGTATTATTTTGTTGCTGTTGTCATGTTATAAGTTGTTCTTGCATTTAGTGTGTGTGTAAACAGTTTGTGCATGCTGGTTTGTGTGAAAATAAGCTTCAGGATTTGATTGTTGCATTCGACTTTGTTTTGCTGGATTTGATACGATGATGATTCCATTGGTCTTAGATTCTTAGAACAAGCTGTTTTGATGCTAGATTTTAGGTATGACAATGTATCTAGCAGTGATAGATACTTTAAATCAAATAGGTCTGTAAAATGAATGTTCAGTCAGTTTGGTGTGTAATTAGAATGTATACATGTGTCAAATGAAATTGGTTTGAATGGTTTGGAACAATGTAGATTGATGTGTACATGTAAATGGATAGCAAAATCAACCTGATGTGCAAGTAGAATGCGAGTGCTTACCAAATGGGTTATGCTTGATTGTATTGTACTGCATACAATCATCATGTTAAAATGATGGCATGTTTGTGGATAAGACCGTGACGCTGCTATCAACTATAAAACTATTTGATATTAACGGGTAACAATGAATGTTGCCCCTATCCCATTCATGCTTGTGCAGCTTTGCTTCTTTTTTGTCCCTGTATATCTCTGCTGTGATTCACTAGTGATACTTTTTTTACTGCGTTTAAAACGTGATCTTGAAGGTATTTATTTTATGGGTCTGTGTAATTAATACTGGAAGTCCTCACTATGCACTGTACTAGCTTTATGAATGTTAATTGTAGACAGAGCTTTGAGTGTAAATGTAGACTGTTGTGGAGGTGCAATTGTAATTTAGACTGTGAAGCCTGACATACACCTTTCTTAATTTTGGAAGTGCACACTATTCAACAGGAAGATGTTTCAAAGAACTTCAAGGTGCTTAATCATCAGTGCTCTTGGAATGTTGTGCTGGAAAAATAGAACCTTTGCCTTTTGTCAGCACAAGACTATGCCTCTGTATGTGAAAGAAAAACAAAGACTACATGAATTTTGAGCCAAAGACACCAACAAATGTTGTATGATTGATTGCATTGATGAAGAGAGCGAGTATCTGTAGCTTTATGAAGTGAGCGAGTGTATTGCTTGATGATGTGAGTATTGTTTGCACTAGTTTTAATAATACAGAGACACAGTATTACGTGAATGTGACTGTAAGTTTTGTTTAAATCATTGAATGGAATGTTCAGGTCAGCATGAAGAATAAGACAACGCTGAAGAAAATTTTTTGAATGGAATGTACGTTTCTTAGTCTATCTCGAGTGTTTGGATGAATGTATGTGTGTACATGGAAACTGTACCATTTATGTTCATGACTTGTTTTGTAAACAAGAATAATATTTTGTACTACTTGTTAACTGAATGATGTTGACATATTGTGATATTTATTCAGTAATAATAACAATTTGATATAATTTGTTGACTTGTGTCTCTGTCTTTTTGTTGTTGAGAATGTTTAAATACAATTATGTCTGTGTGTTTGTTTGTGTGGTTATAAAACAAAATACATTCATTCCCTTTTAACACTAATGTTTATTTACACTTACAGATCTATGTACAATAAAAATAAAATTAAAAACATTATCTTCAATCTTGGGGACAGGTACATTACATGTTCATCATGTACACAAAATCACATTAATAAGTGACAATGTGGTTATAGCAAGATAATAATAATAATAGTCATCTCTTAGAGTGAATCACACATTTTATAAGTTTGTGCGAAATTTTGATCTCGACCTCGGACACACATTTAGTCGTACGTTCTACAACCAAAAATAATTTAGGGAACTAAATTAGTGACTGGTATTTTGAGCCAGAAATTTGTCACATACGTTGTGTAGCATAAATATCCTATCCTATCTTCTAACACCACAGATGATTGTTTAACCAGCGTACTCCATCCTTCTCTGTTCTCAGCAACCCTCATGGCTTCGTTCAGTGTCAAACCAGTCCATTCTCGAATGTTGTCCTCCCACCTCTTTTTCTGTCTCCCTCTTCTTCTGCCTCCTTCAACTGTGTCTTGCAGGATGGTTTTAGCAAGTCCTGATGCTCTGGTGACGTGGCCATACCATAGAGTTTTTGTTTCTTCACCATTGTGAGCATGTTATCGTGTTGTCCAATGGCTTGTGTGATGGCCTTTAGGACTTCGTTGTTGGTGATGTACTGGGTACAGGAAATGCCCAGAAGTCCTCTGTAGCACCTCATCTCTATGCTTTATATTATTCGTTGTAGATCTTCTGTGAGGGTCCATGTTTCGCAAGCGTATAGGAAGATGGAGATGACAATGAAGCGCGGCAGCCTAACCTTGGAATGTAGACTGATGTTCCTGTCTTTCCAAATGTGCTTTAACCTTGCCAGGGCAGCAGTTGTTTGTGCGATCTTGGAGAGGACTTCCTGTTGGGACCCATTGTCTGATACAATGGCTCCTAAATATTTTAAGCTATGCACTGTGTTGAGGGATTGGCCTTGGACTTTGATGTCCATGTTGATGCCTGTGGTGTTGTTGGTCATCATTTTGGTCTTCTCTGCACTTATTTCCATTCCATAGGCTCTGGAGGTGGTGCCAAGCCTCTGTCCAACTGTTCAAGTTCTTGTTCCTCTCCAGCCAATCCATCAAAGTCATCCGCAAAACGGAGGTTGGAGATTGTACTCAATCCCCTATGCTGACTGTGCCTTCAGATGTTGTTGGTGCTGTAGGTATTTCTCGCAGATTATTCTGAGGTTGAAAATCTGTTCAGTGGTACTTCGCCCTGCCCTGAATCATGCTTGTTCTTCAGCTTGATTTGTTCAGCTTGGGGTTTCAACCTGTTGAGTATTATTTTCAGGAGGACCTTGCTGGGATGGCTGATGAGGCCGATGGTACGGTAATTTTCACACTCCTGAATGTTACCCTTTTTGGGAAGAGTGATGACAAGCGACTGGGTCCATGGTGTAGGCAACTCCCCACTCTGCCAGATCTTATTACAGATAATAATAAGGGCGTCAATCATCGCTTCCCCTCTGGCTTGCAGCAATTCCGAGGATATGTTGTCCACTCCCGCTGACTTCCCCTTCGTTAGTGATTGCACTGCTGCCTCAACTTCTTCTCGAAGAATTGGGAGGGTTTCTTCCTTTTCTCTGTTCTGGGGACATGCTAGAACTGATGGGTCTCTGTTTGGTTTGTGGTTGTAAAGGTCAGATTAGTATACTCTGTCCATCTATCCAAGACTTATTGTTCTTCTTTAAGGCATATGCCAGACTTGCTTTGGATCGTGGAGACCTTGGGCTGGTTAACACTTGTCAGCCGCTTAACAGTCTGATAGTCCTTCTTGCTGTTGTTCTTGTTCAGACTTTTCTCTATTTCCTTGCATTGATCTTCTATCCAGTTCTCCTTTGCTGTGCGCCAGCCTTTTTGGATGTCATTGTTGATTTTTCGGTAGGCATCATCTTCTGTGAGGTGTTCTTGTTCATCTCTCTTCGTTTATCACACAGACCCAAAAGTTCAGATGTGATCCATGGTTTCTTCTTTGGGCGGTGCTTTCCAAGGATCTCAGTGGCGGCATCTGTCACAAATGAGTTGAAGGTTGTGGTCAAGGTGTTGACATCTACTTCACCAGCTCCCAAAATGAGCAGTAGTGCAAATGTCCCTCCAATTGTGGCTTGGAAAATTTCACCTTCGGGTCTTGCAGTGTAGTACTACGTATCACAACTAAATAGCGTTATCTGGAGTTTCAATGTGACTGTCCATTCAACTTATATTTCTTTATATGAAATATTGTTAATTACACACAACAAAATGTAATATACAGAGATGTTCATAAACCGGTTTAAAAACGATTTAAACTTACAGCTTCCCTTCCTTCCCCTCCCCCAACATAGATGTCAACTTGGTGATGATAATGTCAAAGAAATTGATAGTAAAGATTATTAAACATAATTATAATTGATAATGTCCATCAATAAAATTATAATTAACAATGATGATGATGACGTTGTTGATCACAAAGAGAGCTTGACATCTGTGATTAGGAACCTCATAAGGCAGTGAGCCATAAGCAACGAACACACCTGCAACAAGCAACAATTCTTTTGCGAAATAATAATAGTAGCTGAATTTGCAGTAATAGTACGTAGTAGGCTAGTACGCTATATAGCTATTATTTTGCGAAGTAGTTGTAGTAGAAACAGCAGCAACAGCAGTAATTCTTTTGCGAAATAATACTAGTTGCAGCAGTAGTACGTATAGTAGGCTAGCACATTAGCTATAATTTTGCAAATTAGTTGTAGTAGAAACAGCAGCAGCAGCAGTAATAGTACTTGTAGTAATTATCAGATATAACGTTATCATGACAACTTTATTCTGCACACGATGGAAAATAAGAAGTCGTCACTATGACGTAAGTGACATTCAGAGTAGAATTTAAGAGACTTCTCAGACAAAAGCCGACATGTATGGTAATGAAAAGACAGATCAAAATATCTAGCTTAAACATAAAATATTAAGTTTGATCAATAAATTACTTATGAATGTGCATAAGCTATGTCATGTCAGTGTTTGAGGCAGGAAACCAAGCCAAGAAAATCTAACCTGTAAAAATCCCACAGCAAACGCAATAAGGCCTATGATGATGAGATTGTCTTTGAAGATGGACATCAAAGCACCTATACAACCTCTGGTGTATACTGTCAGTTCTGCAAACCCTTCCTGCAATAAAGGTCAATGAAATTTGTTGTTGTTGTTGTTATTGTTGTTAATGAAATAAAAATAAAATCTATTGAATAAATAATAAGCAGAATAAATAATCTTTCAAGTAATCCAACAGCAGCCTTGATTCCCCTTCCCCCTCCTCCCCAACCTATACCTCATCATTTCATACTTCTCCGTCTGCTTTATAATTCGTTTAACACAGTACTAGACAAGCAATAATTTTTAGAGTTAGAGAGAATCATTTGGAATATGGTTCACGGGAGACAACTCATCCTTCTGTATAGTCTTTCCTTGTCTATCTTTTCCCTCTAAGCTTTATTCTCCTTCTGCACGACTAGACCGTTTCTGGAAGGCTGTCTGCATGAAACGTGATAGAAGCAGAGAAGTAGCCTTTGTTTTAAGACAAATAATTTTAGTTTGGGGTAAGGCTGGTTTGCATCAAGAATATTTCAAGAATGTACTTACGGAATAGCGCCTGACTTTGTCTGCACAGTTAAGAGATGGTTTTTGACAGCAAGAGTCTGGCAATGAGCAGCTTGTGTCGCTAGACAACGAACAGTTGTACAAAGGATTCGCCTCCCAGTCCTGGTAGGAGGCACCGCCACAGCACCGATACTGGAACAACCAGCAAAACGAAGTGGCACTATTCAATTCAATTCAGCAAATCTTTGTTAATGATTATTCATGATCAATGATCGGAGTCATAAAAATAACCTTTTAATTATTTGGATAAAGACACCTTTCTTAAAATTTTCAAGGCACTTGTGAGAACCCATTTAGAATATGGTAACGTCATATGGTCCCCTCGGATGAAGAGACAATCTATCGTTATTAAAAGGGTCCAAAGAAGAGCTTAACAAGAATGTAAAAATATGTCGTATCTGGAAAAACTAAAATACTTGAACTTGCACTCTCTCCTCGGACGAAGGGTAGGGGGAGATTTGATTCAAGCAAGCCGAATTTTTAACAACATTGAGGGGACATACTATGGACAAATATTTTTATTGGACCTTACTGTGATAAAACAAGAAATTCAGACGGTAAAATTTTTGTACAGCACTTTAATAATAACATTGGTAAATTTTTATTTTCTAACAGTTACACCTCATTTGAATACATTACCATTACCATTAACAATTAAACAAAACAACAAAAACAAAACACTAACAATTAACCAGTTCAGAAATCAGTTGGTCAAGCTTCCAAAATTCCAAGTGTTATTTTACTGCTATGACGAATAATTTTAAATGTTAAGTAAATTGCATGCATATGGAGACTCATTTCACTTAACTTTTATCAAAGATGGGATGCAGGACAGGCTTTACAGCCTATAAAACTGTCCTCCTCCTCCTCCTCCTCCTCCTCCTCTTCCTCCTCCTCCTCCTCCTCCTACTACTACTACTACTACTACTACTACTACTACTACTACTACTACTACTACTGTTGCTGCTGCTGCTGCTACTACTACGACGACGACTACTAAAACTACTACTACCGTCAAATGAATTATTTCCATGTCTTTTGCCCAAAAACGATTTCAAAGATTTCTTTGCTCAAAAACTCATTTAGATTGGAATTAGCCAAAGGATTTCTTGCATAATAAAAATCTCAGACAGTCAGCGTAAATAAAAGGTCAATTATAATTATGTTGATGTAACTGACCTCAGTCTGTAGTGTATTTAGGGCTGTATCAGCGTCAGACTGACCAGAGCTGTTGTAAGCGACCACCGTCTCCCGCATATAGTTCATCATGGACCCTTCTACATGGTCCAGCATTGTGAAGGCCAGTATGCCAGCGACCATCTGAGCCACGAACACGATCACCACAAACACCACAAACTGCGTCAAACATAATAATAAATTCTATTATGGCATAAGTAAATACATCTTTGATGCAGTAGATTATGTCTTATAACTACCGCCAGTAGTCTATTGTACTTTGTAGAATAAAAACAAAACTTACAACTAAGTGTAGTTCTACATCCTCGACTTCTTTGTTTAATACGTGTGTCTTCCAAACCAATGCGAGTTTGAAGTTTTCTAAGGCGTCAGCCTTTTAAAACATTTGTTAATGGCGCCATATCCCACAACTTTGGAACTTTGTCCTTTTATTAAACAAACGACGAAACAGCAAATATCAAGTTAGGCTCCTAGCCCGAAAAAGGGGGGGAATATAGGGGGGGGGTTAGGGATACACAATATATACATAATGACAGCAATAACGGTTCTATATTAAAAGACACAACAGCCTCTAACTGCAAACAATAACATATACACTGAATGAAACAGCAACAACAATGTTCAAACGTTTGTGACACCTCTTTTTAAAAAAAATAATTTTTAAAAAAATGCACTAGAAAGAACAATCAAATGAAGATGCAAGATAAAACAAAAACAACAGTTATCAGAGAAGTGAAAGAACAAGGTAAAGCATGCAAGAACAGTAGATTACAGCACACATGCATGACACCAAACATTTTCCTTCACATAATATTAGTTTGTTAGCTTTTCATAGCGAAATGAACACACGATCTTCTAGTTAAACTGCAACTCCTGGCGAAGCTTAATTTAGAGAAAAAGGTCTACATAATTATAGTCTTTCTGATTAAATAATAACATAATCCACCAGATAGAGGGACAAGTTTTAAAAAAATTGAACACATCTGATAAAAAGAATAACAACAACAACAACAACAACATACAGCTGGACATATATATGGAGAGTTGTTGTTTTTATTGTTGTTGTTGTTGTTGTTGTTTTTAACTTGTCCGTCTATCTGCATAAATAATGATAAAAATAATGGACAGTGTCCCTGTTAGCATCAACAGCAACAACAAAAACAACAATGTACAGCAGAAGAAGAAACAACTAGAACACAACTCAATGTTTTTTTTTTTTTTTAATGTTACTAATTTTAGTGCTGTTAACAAATACAAACCTATTAATTTCTTTATTTATTGAATTTTATTTATTTATTTTATTGCTTTTATATAGCGCTTTTCCAGCTCAAGAGCTGCTCAAGGAGCTGGCCGATGCAGGATCCACCTCAAGATCCCGAGGCGCCCACATAGCTTAGCTATGATTCAAATGCCCCAGTGGATATAACCTGCTATGGGGTTTATTATTAGTTTACCATAAATTTGATTACCAATTTGAGGAGACAGAGACTTTCCTTCAGAGCTCCCAGACAGCCAAAGAGGCTGACCACGAACATCACTGCACCAATCGCTATCAGTAGATAGGCGACGTCCACCGTCACGTGATCAAACGCAGCCAATGGGTTGCGTTGTAGGCGTGACCAAGTTCCCACGCCAATCAAGGTCCCGCCCGCCGCCTAGGCCAAAAAAAAAATTTGTTTATTTCTTTGTTTAAGATGACTTTTGTTCTTTATTTCTACCTCACATTCATTGATAAGGGTGTGTGTGTGTTGGGGGGGGGGTGTTTGTGTGTGTGCGTGTGTGTGTGTGAGAGAGAGAGAGAGAGAGAGAGAGAGAGAGAGAGGGGGGGGGGAACGAGTGTTTGTGTTGTTCCCAAAATGATGCGTAGAAATAAAATAGTTTGTGGTCAGTTGTATGAAGTATTTATTACTAGACTCGTATTGATTAAGGCACTTACCCACACGATGAAGTTAACCACAAACAGTCCATATTTGGAACAACGGAGTCTTGAGCAACACGTTGGTGACGTAATGAATGATGTCACAGCCCCGGGTACTCGCTCTTCTCCTTTATGACGTAAGGTGAGTTCTCTCGCACGTGGTCTGTAAGATGATGCCATTTTAATGTTTGTGCGTGTGGCCTTTGAAAGTGTTAGCAATTACAGGCCTAAATATGCCTATTGTACTTTTAATCAGCAGAACTGTTGTTTTGAATGCAGATAAAACTGAAAGCCATTGAGATTTACCATCCGTTGTGGTTGTTGTTGAGTAGATTTATATCCACGGACACTTGCGCATATAGGGGACGATGCCATCCGTTGAATATGTCGAGTTTATGTTGCTTTTCCAGGATATTTCCCTGATTATGTTGAAGACAACAAAACATCACCAGCAGGCAACCGCTGTCATGATAGGTGTTGGCTGCTGTTTTATAATATAGGCCTACAACGATGAATTATAAGTCAATATCGAAAAAATGCCAAGTGTGTGCCAATCTGTGAAGTGTTATGATGTCAAATATTCACAACTAAAACAAGAAAAGTGTTAAAAACATAAAAAGACAAAAATCGAGTAAATATTTAATCCGGATGCTTGTTAGACAACCTATTCTGTCCCATTCTTCAAAAATTATGGCATGAAATACAAGAAATCACACACAATTAAATGTACTTCCTTACTGCTTTAGTTAAATTGTATTTTTGAAAGGAAAATGGAAGTCAGCAACAAAACGAACCAGAACTGTATTCACCAAAATCAAAATCACGTAACACCATAGCCTAGTATGCCTTCTATGAAAATATTATCACAACGGAATACAAATCTTGTAGCACTCACCAGATTTCTGCCTATTAGCTATAGTATGTCAAACCTATCACAATCCTAACACAAACACACACTATGATGTAGCCTATATTTCTTGGTATAAATCACCGCCTCGTGCGCCATCTGGGATGTATCGATTACATATAATAAACAACACAAATGGGGTGGGGTGGGTGAGAGTCCGTCATCCAATCAATATAGCTTAGCTTCAACAGATACAGGAATATAACTCCTCCCCCTCCCTAACCCCTCCTTCCCCCGCCCTCCCCGTCTCACCCTCTGTCTCTCTTTGTCTCCATGTCTCCGTCTCTCTCTCTGTCTGTCTCACTCTCTCTCTCTGTCTGTCTGTCTCTCTCTCTCTCTCTCTCTAGATAATGCTGGTACTGGTAGGCTAAAAAAAAAAGTCAATCTTTGCTAATGGTAACGATAAGATAGAAAACCTGTTTGTTAGTTAGTTAGTCATTGTTTATAGCGTCCAGCGGACTGCAAAGAGTCGAATCAGGACCACAACTTGGTTGAAAGAGGGCTCATCCCTGACCCGTATAAAAAGTTCTGCTGAAACAACCCTAACAATGAATAATTGTAGGTCTCCTCTCTGAAAATCCTTAACGGGAAGAGAGGGGACCATAAACTGATTAAAAAAAAAAAAAAAAAAAAAAAAAAAACCCTAATGTTAACAACAAACTGGACATCGCTTGGAGATGACCGTACCCGGTGACTGCCAAGAAATCCAAGACAGTCTACCAAATGGAGATCAACGGGAGAACCCGATTCCACCACATCAAGCTACTCAAGAAATATACGGACCTACCCGCGACCCCCAGCACTCACAACTGATTGGCCATTGCCATCGCTGAGGAATGTGAAAGTATGGAGACAAATGCCGTAGAGTACCCCTTGCAGTCCAAGGAGATCCACAAGAAGTGATATCTTACCCTTCAGGCATACTCCTTTCAAGTCGAGTACATCCCCGGCAAAGAGAACCACGGAGCCGACTACCTAAGTCGTCATCTCGTGGAGGACACATCAACTGTCGCCCACCCAACCCAACTAAGGGCCACAGCACCGGAATTTGTACCCCTTTGTCACTCGTGTCCATAGCTACCTTGCATAGCATTGCAGCTCAGGTAGAGCAAATTTATTAGTTTGTAAATAGGACCCTAGGATAGTGCAGTGTTAAACTCGGCTCTGTAGTAGAAAAAGGTCGAATCCAGTAGTCATCGCCTTTTTTCAGTTGAGGGAGCCTGTCACAAGAGGCGAGTTTGGACACTGCAGTAAGGATTCTCGCTTTAAACATTCATCCTTCTTTGGCCTTGTAACTTGGATTCGCTGCCTAGCAGACGACAAAAGTTAGGATTGTTCTAAGCATATGTAGGGAAAATCTTCACTAGGTAGGCAGTGGCATAATCCATCTGACCTATATCCATCAACACCCGCGAGGGCGCAAAGGTTCACGGGATATCGCGGGCTTTAGTTTTTTTTTCCTTATCTTTTTTTTCCCATCTTCATTCTTATTATTTTTTGTTGTGGTCCATGTTTCGCAAGCGTATAAGAAGATGGAGATGACAAGGGAGCGAAGCAGCCTTATCTTGGACTGTAGACTGATGGTTTTGTCTTTCCAAATGGGTTTCAACCAAGTCAGGGCAGCAGTTGTTTGTGTTTCCTGGAGAGGACTTCATGTTGGGACCCATTGTCTGATACAATGGCTCCTAAATATTTGAAGCTATGCACTGTGTTGAGGGGTTGATGCCTTTGGTGTTGTTGGTCATCATATTGGTCTTCTCTGCACTTATTTCCATTCCATAGGCTCTGGAGGTGGTTTCAAGCCTCTGTACCAGCTGTTCAAGTTCTTGTTTCTCTCCAGCCAATCCATCAATGTCATCCGCAAAACAGAGGTTGGAGATTGCTCTATTCCCTATGCTGACGGTGTCTTCGTGATCTGCAAGGGCATCTGGCATGATGCGCTTGGGAAGATGTTGAAGAGTGTTGGAGAGAGTAGGCATCCTTGACGCACACGTAGATTGTTGTTCTGAACCAGTTCCCGATGCCGCTGTTATGGAGGACTGCACTGGTAGCCTTGCCATACAGGATTTTGATTGCTTCAATAATTTTAATGCTGATGTTGTACACTCTCATGATTGCCCACAGAGCTGCATGCCAGTCTCAGTCAAACGTTTTCTTGAAGTCTACAAACACATGATATAGATGTTGTTGGTGCTGTAGGTATTTCTCGCAAATTATTCTGAGGTTGAAAATATGTTCAGTGGTATTTAGTCCTGCCCTGAATCCTTCTTGTTCTTCAGCTATGATTTGTTCAGCTTGGGGTTTCAACTTGTTGAGTATTATTTTCAGGAGGATCTTGCTGGGGTGGCTGATCAGGCTGCTGCTGCGGTAATTTTCACACTCCTGAAGGTTATCCTTTTTAGGAAGAGTGATGACAAGCCACTGGGTCCATGGTGTAGGCCACTCCACATTCTGTTAGATCTTGTTACCGATAATGGTGATGACGCCAATCATCGCTTCCCCTCCAGCTTGCAGCAATTCTGCGGGTATATTGTCCACTCCCGCTGACTTCCCCTTCTTTAGTGATTGCACTGCTGCCTCAACTTTTTCTCGGAGAATTGGGAGGGTTTCTTCTTTTTCTTTGTTCTGGGGACACGCTAGAACTGATGGGTCTCCGTTTGGTTTGTGGTTGTAAAGGTCAGAACAGTACTCATCATCAGCAGCAGCATCATCATTATCATTATCATCATCGTCATCGTGATCATCATCATCATCATCATCATCATCATCATCATCATCATCATCATCATCATCGTCGTCGTCGTCGCCATCGTCGTCGACATGTATCATCATCATGATCAACAACATCAACAGCAGCAGCAACAGCATCATCATCATCATTATTATCATCATGAACAACCACTTCATCCTCTTCTTCATCCTCTTTATCATCATCGTCATCATCGTCGTCGTCGTCATCGTCGCCTTCACTATTTAATCATCATCATCATGAACAACTTCATTAGCATCCTCATTATCATCATCATAACGGTTTGTCCTAAGCGACTTGAGCAGCTGTTAGAACAGGTAAGTGCGCTACTAATTTAACCCTATCAACACACACATACATACAATACCAAAAGTTAGCAAAACATTTTATTTCAGAAAACATCATTCCAGATAAAAGGTGTTTAAAAGAATGTTAGCGTTTAGTGTTAGATGACATTGTAGGCAGTGGTTGGAAAGATCAAGGCTGAAGGCAAGCGCCTCCTACTCCTTCCGAGCATAAACCGAGGTCTAGCTTGTGAAACGTACGCATTCCATTGCACGGGCTGTAAAGATCCTGACAATGATGTCCTAGACGGCTGAGAGTACCCGGTCAACCAGGATTGTGCTTTGTACACTGATGACAATGAATACGGCAGTTAACAGTACAGATGAAATATAACAAATAATGGCAATACCAAATGCTACCAAATCACGTACAAATCGATTATGTAAAAAAAAAAAAAAAAAAAAAAAAAAAAAGACTAACATGATATTACATGACATTACACGGAATTTCGTTGGAAATTAAAATAAATCCGCCAAAATTTGGCACTGTAGAGAGGGTATAAAGTTGATACAGAAATAAATGTGACAGATTGCAATGCTACAAAATAACGTACAAATCGCGAAAAACATAACTGAAGAACACGATGTTACATAATGGAACTACTTTTAAAACTCACAGAACTTTGTTGCAAATCAAAATAAATCTGGCACTGGGTAGGGGATTAAAAGTTGATAAAGAAAAATAATTGCCAGATTTTCCGACTTGGACCATTATGACACATACCGAGGCACTCGCACCCCTTCCTGACCCTCGTTCCAATGCTACGGGCAACCGCAACACCCACCGACTTCCGGGTGTTGCGACGTCCCGCAACACTGATCCGGGAGTCAGGGAGGTAGTACGAGTGTCCGGGAAACCGGAGTAGTGATGTATCTCAAGTGGGAAATCTGGGGAGGGTTCGCCTGGAGCGGCAAAACCCTCGCCATCCCTGCCCAAGTCCTGGCCAGGGACGGCAAGGGAGACATTAAAGTTCCAGGGAACACTCCATTTTGAATACTACATCTGCCCCCGTTTAAACACCCCTATTCGTAATCAGTATAACATAATAGGCCTAGGTACAGTGCAGGTATGAAACAATAACAAATTATTGCTTCAGACCAAATCATAGACATTCTTAAAAGGTCGAATAGATTCGGTACACTTTGAACGATTTTGTGCTGAAAAATGAAGAAACAAGCAAAAAAATAATACAATTATATTTTTGTTGTTGCTGTTGCACACCTTCCAAAATAACTAGTATCGATAACATTAGCAAAGCATTCCCATCAGCCAATTTTGTTTTAATGTTAAAAGAGTTATTTACTATTTCCACAAAAGAGCTAAGTTCGAAACTACAGCTAAACAGCGTGACAACAAAACGGGGCAAGCGAATACTATTCACTAGACACCAGACATAGACGATCAATCCATAATAAAACGACATTATTATAATGTCCAGTAACTATTATAATATAACCAGTAACTTTCATCAGTATCTCAAGAAAAATGGTAATTGCCACCTTCGCGTTGCCTTATGCACGTCTCTGCGACATAAAGTGTTGAGCTATACAGATTGCATGAAGTGGACATTGGAATAGATTGGATGACGTACTAGGTGATTTTGTCTGGAATACTTTACTTTGAACAGAAGGGCCACTATGACGTAATGCACTTTCTTTTTCTGTGTTTTATTTGTCTTAAGAAACACACACACACTCACACACACACACAACACACATACATGCACACACACCCACACACACCCACCCACACACACACACAGAGCACAACCAAACTTATAGTTTGCACCTATCGCTTTTTCACACGCTTTCGCACACACTAAACATCAACAGCAGTTGGGAAGGGGGTAAGGGGTTGAAATATAACTAACCAAGAACATTGATTGATTGATTGATTTATTATTGCTTTAGGTCCAGCGGACTCTTCCGAGCCAAATCAGGACCGGACAACCCCCGATCCGCATAAAAGATCTGTTGAAACAACCCCAGTGGGAAAATTGAATGCCCTCCACCGGCCAGTCACTTTACAATAAAGACATCCCACGCGAGGGACGGCTGAGGGTTGACCTCAACTACGCGAACTCCCCGATTACAAAAACAAAATAGAATACAAACATCATTATAAATCATCAAAAAAAACATACATATAAAATGCCTATAGTGCTAAATAGTACATTCATAGGAAGCCCTAGTGACCACCCGGCAGAAAGCGTCCAACATTCCCAAGCTGATCCAACAGACCTCATACACAAACAAGGAGTCTTGTCCAGGAAGAGTTTTCAAGAAAAAAGGTAGGTCATTGATCTAGCGAAGAAGAATATAGTATAGCAGAGTGGTAGGACAGATCGGGAATGGGAAAGAGCAAATGAGGAAGACAGCGACAGTGGGAATTTAAAGCACTAAATTTCCAGAAAGTGGGGACACCATCTATACTGAAACCCCCGGCACTCCAACGGGGGGAACTGTTGCCGCAGTTAATTTGTCATGCCTACAAAGGCAAGACAGGTTTTCAACTGGGGCTTTCACTGTACCCTTTATAGGTTAGAACAATCTACAGTGGCAAGATTGCTCATGACCCCAAGGGGTAACCAAGAACATTATAGCCTACGTGTTAAATTGAAAATCTGATAAAATGAGGATGGTTTAAAGATGAGGCATAGTAATAGCACCTCCGAGCGCCATTTCCCACAAGGTGATGGGTAGGGGTGAGGTGGGAGGTGCGTTTGGGTGGGGGTGGGGGTTAAAATACACATAGAGGCAGTGAAGGTCGTGTGAGTAGTGATCTTTTAACTTTCAAGACTCCTCCATCTTATTCGAACTGCGGTGTTCTGTCAGTCTTTGTGGGAACGTGTCTTATCTTATTCATACGTCCTATTCATACGTGCTATCCTAGCTTTGAAATTTGTATTCCTATCCTATCCTATCCCGTAACTCAAAGGTCGTTGGGGCACCGCAGATGATCGTTTAACCAGCGTACTCCATTTTTCTCTATCCTCAGCAACTGTCATGGCTTCTGTCAGTGTCGAGCCAGTCCATTCTCGAATGTTGTCCTCCAACTTCTTTTTCTGTCTCGCTCTTCTTCTGCTTCCTTGCGCCGTGCCCTGCAGGATGGTCTTTGCCAGGCTTAATGCTCTGGTGACGTGGCCATACCATCGGAGTTTCCGTTTCTTTATATGTATGGTATCCATACGTATAAGGTTGTAAATCAAAGCGCCCCTACAGGTTCTCAACTTTAATAATGGCCCTGTGGTCAGAGTGTCTGGGAACTGGAACCCAGCAGTCCGGCTATGATAAGCCACTTAAGAAATTTGGACTATGGGGAGGGAAGGGAGAAGCGTATGGAGTGAGGTTGGGGTGGGCAGCGTGTGTGTGGTTGCTGAGTGTATTGGTGTATCCCCCAGCACTCACACGTGTAGCCTATAACATGAACGTCCGGATCTTTAAAATCTATGTTGTGCGTGTATGCACACTATTTTAATTTGAAAAGTAGTTAAAAGTTGAATTTGTCTCAGCTCATCTCTTAACCCTATCTAATACCGTGTAGGCCTACTGTACTGACATAATGTGAAGGACAATCGACGTGCATGCAGTGTATCGTTTATGCACACGCGCATGCTTACACTGTAATGCGCTAATAACAATGTCGTTTGAGCTGAAGGTGATTCGGTCTAACCAGGCCCAGCTGTTGCTTCCTCAAGTTAAATCGATGGGAACGTACAGACAAGAGCCGCTGTTTCTCTCCCTTACCCTCTCACATAATATTCTCTGTCCATGCATGCGTCCCATATCTTCAATCATAGAGAGAAAGAGAGAGACAAAGAGAGAGAGAGAGAGAGAGAGAGAGAGAGAGAGAGAGAGAAAAGGGGGGGGTGATGGGTGAGGGAGGGAGAGAGAGAGAAAGGGTGGGTGGGAGGGGTGGGGGATGGAGCGACGCGAGAGGAAGGGATTGCAGGCAGAATTAAAACACGCAGTAAATAATACAATGCCTGGAGGGCATACCTGCTATCACGTTAAATGTACCTGGCATTGATTTTCACCTGTTATTTCATTATTTAGACACAGAACTAAACCTGATTACGTATTGTGTGTGTGTGTGTGTGTAGGTGTGTGTGTGTGTGTGTGTGGGTGTGGGTGGCTGTGCGTGTGTGTTTATGTAGAGGCGACGTTGTTTTTACAATACGTGAAAATCTACCACGTTTTTTTGACGGCCCTCGTTATGTTGATGTCAAAAGAGTGTTCTGTTAGAGTTAGGGTTAGAGTTAGTATTAGCGTTAGCGTTAGAAGACTTAAAAGGTTTTTTTAATGGGGCAAAATCTTACAAAATGTCGAACAATATACGTGGCGTTTCACGTGAGTCATAACAACGTCTCTCTCTCTCTCTCTCTCTCTCTCTCTCTCTCTCTCTCTCTCTCTCTCTCGCTAAGGTTATTCCATTACCTAAAAGCAAAGACACGTCTTTACCCGCCAATTACAGACCTATTTCTCTCTTGCCAGTCATCTCCAAGGTCCTTGAAAGGCACATTCATAAGCACCTGACTCATTATCTTGAAGAGCGATCTCTCTTTCATGAACTACAGTCCGGTTTCAGAAGCAAACATTCTTGTAGCACTGCACTTGCCAAAATGACAGACTCCTGGCTATCCGCCATTAATAAATCAAAAATGTCTGGAGTTGTATTCATAGACTTAATAAAAGCCTTTGACGTGGTAGATCATAACATCCTTCTCGCAAAATTGTCCTTGTACTTGAACGCCTCACGCTCACTCCCGTTCTTTATATTCTATCTTTCTTGTAGAAAGCAGTATACACATGTACATGGATTATCTTCAGCTGAGAGGTGTGTTAAGTTTTGCGTCCCTCAAGGGTCTGTATTGGGTCCCCTGTTATTTTGTATATTTATAAATGACCTACCACTCTTACTTACAGATAAATCCATTGAGTGACATATGTTAGCCGATGATACCTCTATATCCTCATCTAATAAGACCGTACCTCACATTCAACATTCACTCCAGAAAGGTCTTGATGATATAGTTAGCTGGTGTCGCTCCAATCACATGCACATCAACATATCAAAGACAAAGAGTATGATAGTTACCACCCGCCACAAGGGCAAATCAGCAGGTTCACGCGGGAGGGTGCACTTTTTTTTTTGGGAGGGGGGGTGGGGGGGAGGGGGCGATAGAGAGAAGTTTTTGTATCTTACCTCAGATTCATAGCAAAGAACAGTTATTCTTTCAAAACAACAGTTTATGGGCAAAACGCCCTGACATACATGTGTTACACTTTCTTTTGTTGTTGAGTTGCTACCTAATTGTACTTAGATCAAGCTGTTGCTATAACTGCTGTAAATATACATTTTAAGAATAAACAGGATTAGAATAATATTAACAAGAATAAATGACAAATAAAATAAATTATAAATATCTTTATCTCTATCCCTATCATCATCATCAAACAAAATATGTACATACCACTTCAGTGTGAGGTAGGTCACAAAATGGTTCAGCACAAAATAAAATGTCTTTTCACAAAATAGAAATACTCCTAAAAACTGGTAACTAACACTAATGCTGTGCAACAACGCTAGGCTGTTGCTTCTTTGACGTCTAAATAAAGAGTGACACAATATAAAATGAACTCTTCTACATAGAGCGGGAATGAGAGGAGTGTAAGGATTAAGGGGAGAGGTGCACTAACGAAATAAGCAGAGGTATTCACAACTTTCCGGCACCTCTCATAAAAACTCGTGGGTATCGCCATTATAAATTAAAACGAGGTTATATGAAACCAAGTTCCGGTTTGGCTTGTTTTGCTTTTATCAAAGCTTGATGCGTGACTTTTAAATATGGCAAATTGCCGAAAACGACGACTGTTAGAGCCAGAAAACGAGTGGGATAAGTATAAAAACGGTGGAGGAAGTACATGCTCAGTGAAAGAATGCAAAAAACAATCGTAGAGGCCTGTATTTGTGGCGACTTCGGAGGTGCGTCGATCATCGACAGAAAGTGAAACAGGACCTGAAAACTCTTGTAGTTTTCCATAGCTTCGCCATCGCAACCTTCACAAAACACGAAGTAACTGACTATGTTAGGCTAGCGTTGTGGCCAAGTGGGCTAAGGCGGGACTAACTTGCCTTGTCCACAAGCCAGAAACCAATGGCGCCTGACAGGTGTGGGTTCGAGCCAGCATCTGGGCGTTATGTTTTTCCGAATATTTTTCAAAAATTCACAAATAATGTTAGGTAGGTAGGGTTTAGGCGCGCCACTTAGTCCAGTCCCAGTAATGAAATAAATAGCCAAATAAGCAACTAATTCCTATAAAAATGCTATGCAGTAAAAAATATTCTTTAAGCAATGAGGAAATACCTATAAAAAGTCCCAGTAAAAAAGGGGGTCTGAAACATGATTTTTAGTGCTTATGTTTTTTCACACTTCAAAACGTCAAAGGGAGATTAGTTGAAATAAACATTTAATTCAAAACCATATCATGTTGCATGTCAAATGAAAGCTCTTAACATATACAGTCCGAAAATCTGTTTCAACGCTTTCTGTGTCAGTTTTAGTTCTGACTGTGGATTAAAATTTAATTAACATAGGGATATAAATGCGAAATTCCGATGATCTTAAAAATCTTGATCTCGATTGTAAAAGTTGACTTCTATTTAATTCACAAGAGAAAAAAGATTAGTTAAAAGGAAGACACACGAAATAAATAAAAACAGAAAAAACGAGGGAAATTGATTAGTTTTCCAGTAGAATATAGAAGTGGTCTACCTTAGTCGCTCTCAGAATCCGACTCGTCATCCAGCTGAACCACAGAATTTGTGCAGCTGACTCCACGGCATTCTCCACAAGCTATGGTGCACGTAAGTCCGTGCTTTCTGCATCTGCTTCTGCCAGTTGAGCAGTCTTTCTAGCAGCAGCAGCGGATAACATTCAAAATATCCTATGGAGAAGCTGGCTTATTAGTTATGATTGGAAGTAGCGCACCCTCCTGTAACTTCCATTCCCAATCCATTGGTGATAGACCATGGTCTCTGTCTAGACTCAGCTACTCCTGGACTTGGTAGAATGTTCTGTAGGCATGGAATTCAGCTGCTGCTGCTGTTGGGGGAGCACTTTAGCTTGGATTTGTGTATGGCTTGCAGACACTTTTTGCTCATATTTGACAAACCACAGTTTGGTCAAGGTATCAGAACGTTTTTCACTGTACAAGTGAACAAATACCCTCTCACCAGCCGCTGCAACAGCATCATGACTTGACATCTTATCATTGAATACTCTAGCCTCATCCAGGAGCTCTCCTGAATCAAGCTTCTTGACTGTGAGTGATTTTGAGATGTTGAAGGGATGAGATGTCGTGTCGTATCCACAGAATGCATGGGCAAAAAGAATGTTATTACAGACTGTTGTTCCGGTGTCACATCCTTCAAGTTCCGGGTCTCCTAGTTTATCCGAGCGCCTTTGCGCATGCGCCAGGTCATGTCGGGCCGGCTTTTTCACGAAGTTCTTAGGCGTCATAACCCTAACCCTAACCCTAACCCAAACCCTAACCCTAAACTCTAACTCTAACCCAAACCCTAACCCTTACGAAGACTATGATAGCACTGTGCGCATGCGTCGAATTTTGTAACGCGTCGACCAATCAGAATGCTCCCATTCGCTCCCAGCCCAGCTAAGATACTAGGAACTGTGAGGATGTCACACCGGTTTGTTTTCGCAGTTGGCCAAGAATATTTCCTTCGTCTCGCAGAGGATCATGTTAGGATCAAAGGCTACATGTCTCCAAACCATGCCTTTGCTTCTTCGAAGACGGGCAACATCTTTGGTACTTGGGCCATCAACATAGCCATCGAAAATGATTGTAGCTAGTGTATGTTTCCTAGCAACAAAGCTGACATACATCTCTGCTAGATCTTTTAGGACGACCCTCTGGGCCATGGAAGGCGATGCAAAAGGGATCCACCATCGAGAATGTATTTCATATTTTCTCTTGGCAAGGATGCAGTTTCATTGACAGCAGACCAGAGAAATCCTGCAAGAGTATGTTTGTTGGCTTTTCTGGGGAATCCTGTCGCATCAAACAAGGAGGCAGGTACATTGGCCAGTCCATAGAAAAACATTTCTTCGAGCCTGTTGGTATCATTCCTAGCGACTTGCACCAACCTTTGAAACAATAACTGCGGATCCACTTGCACCATTTCCTGGCCAATAGTCACTCCAGTTTTTGTCGCCATTGTGACTGCTTGATTGCTTTTCTTGAACGTCACGTCAGCTGGAGATTGACCCGTCATCCCTTGGTTTGTATGTAGATTATAGTCACACGACACTTTCGCATATAGGTGACTACTGGACCGATTTATACTGACACCAGCGGGCCAGTTGTTGGTAAAGGGGAAAATAATATGATCACACGTTGACCAATCCGGGATTCGAACCAGCGACCTTTCGGTTACTAGCAAGACGCTCTTACCAACTGAGCTACCCGGCCCCACAAAAAAAAAAATTAGAGTGCGTCGACCGGGAGAATCCCTTGGAGAATGCGCTGACCAATTTCAACAGCTTGGTCAGCATTGACAGATGAGTCAGCTGCTTGGCCAGTAGCAATAGACCTAAGACTCATGTCAGCGCAAAACGGATTTTTTGATGAAACATAGTTGATGACTGTCAAAGTTTCTTTGTGGTCTTTCTCTTGCCTTATTTCAGAAGAATTTTTGTGCTGTTCACTTGTTGTGAACTCTGTTTGCGTCAAGGATTGCATCCATTGGTTTGATGTTGCACAAGCAGGCATAGAGGGAAGCCAAACAAGCCTTTGTCGTTCGCCCATTCCGCGCCCTTTAGTTAGGCCACCATTTGACGTCAGCGTCCTCATCAAAGTTTGCTCAATCACCAGATCACACGACAGACCAGCCCTATAGCGATCGCTTCTCCTTTTCACGTGATGGCCTGCCATAAAATCGTGATAGACTTCTGGGTAGGTTTTGTTCAACTCCATCATTTGCTGTAAGTACAGCCTGGCCGACTTGGTGTAGAGGTTGTGCCCTGAAGCAGCAAAATAGGGCAACATTTTGGCAACAGCAGATAGATGGAGCTTGAAGTCTCCAGTTCTCTCAGCCTATATTGCTGTGTGAAGGAGGCATACCATTTCTTTAATCCATAGCTTGCTCGTTCTACTTGAACATTGTCGTTTGAAATCTTCCAACGTTGCTTTAATGCGTTCTAATACAGGATGTATTGCAGCATCTCTTGCTGTTGTTTTGCCCTGCATCAGTGATTCAAAAAGAGCCTAATCAAAGTCATCTGTTATGTCAAGATCTGCAGGATTATGTAGAAGTGACTCTTCTTCTTGACAATCACCGTTTTCCTTCCTAGGATTGTAATCATTGTACAAAGTGTCAGGATGGAGCAACAGCCATGACATGTTGAAGGAAGTGCTTACAAATATTGCACTCAATGCTGCTTCGACAAGAAAATGTGCTCTAATTGCCCTAGAATAAGCCTTTCCAGCAATGATGTGAACTGCAGAATTTGATGCACAAACTGCCTCTATTGCCTTGTCTTGTCTTGCCGTATATGCCCACAATCAATCGTGTTGATCATTATGGCACTTTTTTTTTTACCAAGGTTCATGCTGGTGTGTTCTTGTTACCGGCGCTCACCCGTCTAGGACATAAGCGTGAGGATCTTTAAAGTCCGTTATGATGTAATGTATGCGACACAGACTAGACCTCGGTTTATACTCTCATCCGAAGGAGTAGGAAACGAGAGTAAAGTGTCTTTCCCAGGGACACAACACAATGCCCGGCCTGGGCTCAAACCCGGGACCTTCCGATCCGCAAGCCAACACTCTAACCATTCGGCCACCATGCCTCCTGCAAGCCTGCATCAGCCATAAGATGACCAATACTACATGCATTTATCAACCACAGGCTCTGAAGTCTTTTCTTTCCCCTCCTACATACGTACGTGGTATAGTATGTATAGTATGTAATTGAGGCCTACGAGAGACGAGACTTCCAAGCCTGTGTATCAACAATGCCATTGACATTGTCACCTACGCACATTTCATCACTTGGCTGTAGATTCCTGACGTCATGCGGAACAATATCTGGGCGGTAAAAGTGGGGGTTCCCCAATGCATTCGCATAAAAAAATAGTTCGCTTTAAAAAGTTAAAATAAACATATTCATACCCCTTCGATTCCGTGGGACTTTTCTTCAGTTGTAAACACAACTGTAAAGAGTAAATTAGAATATATATCATTTTTATAGGATTTACTTACTTTCAAAAAGCCTGTTGGATTGGACTAACTGGCGATAGAAAGGGATAATAAGCTGCAGCAAAAAAAATAAAAATATGTGAGGGTACGATACAGGTGGCCAGTGACACATGTTATTATTCTTGAATATTTGGAAATAACTCACTAAAACACGCGGAGAAAAAAAAACTGAAGTATTTTTCATAGAGGGGATTCCCGTTGGTGCATAGGATAGCAGAAAAGTGTGAATTCTCGCCCAATTTCCGGTCTTGTCATCATGCGCTAATCATTGACACTGTGCTTGTTTAGTCTACAGGCTGGACAGTCCCCGCTTCTATCAACAATGAGCCCAGCGCACAAGAAAATAAATGTTTTACATTGAAAATAAACCTCTTACATAAATGCACGTGAAAATGCAAGCGACATATGACGTTTTAGCGGATGTTACACATCATAATTGGCCGGCGTTCTTGGAAGTTGAGCTGTTACATGTCTAACATGTGTAGGCCGATTGGTGAGTGTGAGTAAACGAAAGAAGAAAGGAAGGAGGGGGTGGGGGTAACACGAGATTGAGGCGTGAAGAGGGCAGGGATTGATATGGGAAAGAAAATAGGAGAGAATGCATCTTTATTATTATTATTATTTATCATTCTTATATAGCGCTTTTTCAGCATCTTTGGGGTAAATGACGATTATTATTATTATTATTATTATTATTATTATTATTATTATTATTATTATTATTATTATTATTATTATTATTATTATTGTATCACTTTGGTGGAAAGACTTTAAATAAATTATTATTGTATCACTTTGGTGGAAAGACTTTAAATACATTAAACAACTTCTTCTTCTTCTTCTTCTTCTTCTTCTTCTTCTTCTTCTTCTTCTTCTTCTTATTGTCCTTTATTATTATTGTTATTATTATTATTATTATTATTATTATTATTATTATTATTATTATTATTATTATTATTATTATTATTATTGTCCTCTATTCTTCTTCTTCTTCTTTTTAATTTTTATTATTATTATTATTATTATTATTATTATTATTATTATTATTATTATTATTATTATTATTATTATCATCATCATTATGCTGCTGCTGCTGCTGTTGCTGCTGCTGATGATGATGATGATTAGCATGATTATTAGCATGATGATTATTATGAATATTATAGATATTCTGAATATTCTTCTTCCTCTTCTTTTTCTCCTTCCTCTTCTTTCTTCTTCTTCTTTTCCTTCTTCTTCTTCTTTTTTTTTTTTGGTCGTCCGTGGGGGGGGGGGGGGGGCCCCCTGCACGTGCACCCGTTGCACCCCCCCCCCCAGATCCGCCCCTGCGCCAACACCACCAGTTAACACATCCTAAATTACATCTACGCCTAGCTGATGCCACTATAGAGCACGTCACGGCACATAAGATACTTGGTGTCACTATAGATGAATCCCTACGTTGGCACGTCCATGTTGACAATGTGAGCAAAAAAGTAAGCCGTAATATATATTTACTTTCACGCCTTCAGAATATTCTGACCTTGGATGCAAAGAAGTTATTTTACTATGCTCATATTCTGTCACATATTAATTACGCTTCTGTGCACTGGTGTGGGACGGGTGCAGCGATAATATCCTGAAGAGTTTGAACAGCCTACAACGTCGAGCTGCAAAACTTATTCTCCAAGACCCTTCTCTAACCACCGATCAAAAGATTAAAAAAATAGGAATATTACCACTTAGCCAACAGCTCTTGTTCAACAAATATGTGTTTTTGTTTAAAACGTTAACCATTGGCGGACCCATATACTTAAAATCTCTTTTCGTGCCTTCACACTCACCTTATAGCAACTCAAGGAATAGCTTTGTATGTATCACACCCAGGTTAGATCTATTTAAAACTAGCATTTCCTACTCTGGCGCATCGCTTTGGAACTCCCTGTCACAACATTTAAAATATGCAAACTCCCTGTCCTCGTTTAAGGCTGGTCTGTCTGCCCTAATTCAGAACTAGTTATAAAGTAAAAAGCCTAAACAAAATTTCGAAGACACGATTATGTATTCTTTCTTTCTCACATGCATGAGTATATATGCCGCATATCTCATGTATATGTGCATTTGTATTGAGATACGTTGTACATTGTATATATATATATATATATATATATAGTACTTTTATTTCAATTTTGTGAGTATGATTGCTTGTGTGTATGCGTATGTTATCCTAATAGTATTCATACTACTTATTTGTAGTTCATGTATGTTGTTACAATGTACTCACATCTATTATATATTTGCATGTGTTAAGGACTAGCTGGAAGAAAGGATTTCTGGAACGGAAAACGATGCTTAGCGTCCTATTGCATGAGCGTTAAGGACGATCACCACGTCGCCACTCTGACAACAATGACCATCATCATCATATAAAAAATGAGATCCAACGGATCTTTATATAACAATTAGTACCTAAAGCTACTATCCGTATGTAATAAACGTTTTTCAGTTTCAGTTTCAGTTTCAGTTTCTCTCTCTCTCTCTCTCTCTCTCTCTCTCTCTCTCTCTCTCTCTCTCTCTCTCTCTCTCTTCTCTCTTTCTCAGTGTGCAATGTGTTTTTATCACGGAATTGCATCTTTTAGTTATGTACATGGCCCGGGCTGTATAATGTGCTTTGTACACCTGCTGCCTCGAGCTCTTCACTTAAATCAATTTGTCCTCACCTGCTTTTAAGCTTTTAAACAGTAGGCTATACGTATTAATCTTACCGTCCGTAGAAAATGAAGTAAAAAAAAAAAGATAGCCTCCGCCCACCGCCTATGCAACTGCTTGGATATCATCGTTGTGAGGAATTAAACGACAACTCCTTCGCAAGCTCGACTTGTTTTGTTTGTTTGAGTGCTTGTTTATGCGCAAAATAATGTCAATTAGCAGGCCTATAGATGTTTAAGTAGGTTACACTGTATGGAGGTAGCCTGAATCCATACCCTCTCCTCTCTTGTCCACGGCATGCAAGAACTCCGCCAAAAGCCGTTTGTAGACCTACCTTTTAAGAGACTATACTGCAGCTATAGGTCGTCACGCACCTTTACCTGCCAATTGAGTATTTGTTGTATAGTCCCACCGCCGTAGTTCAAGTGGTAGAGCGTTCGCCTAGCACACCGATGACCCAAATTCGAATCCCACGGTGGGCGAAATAAAAAAGCAGCAAATTTTCATTGTCCATTTTAGCAGTATAAGCGCTCTGGTGGTTCAGTGTTGCTTTAGGTCCCTACCCCTCGTTCCTTGGATGGTAATCCCCGTTTGCCATATCGCCAATGGTTGGTGTACGTAGACGTTAAACCTCAATGTTCATTCATTTGTTGCATACTACAGACCGTGTCTATGTAAAATGTTAAAATCTAGAGAGATTCTTTAGTTTCAGCAATCACCATCGTACTACCCTAACCCCTAACCATCCATGACCAATTACTTGGTGAGAATATTCATGCATGATTATAAATTACAATCTCTACAATTTATTGAACACGTACTAATCAACATCTACCTGGCTAGTCCACACAACTCTTCAGAATCTATTAGTTGCATGGCCTTTGAAGAGTCTGGAACTGGAACGAGACGAGCTGCATCTGTTCACTTCATTGGAACTTTTTACCACCTCAAGAATTTTAACAATTATTTACTTCAAGCCTCCATGCAGCAGTCGCTCCCCCTCCCTCCCCTCCCCCTCTTTCTCCATTTAGCCGTGTCGATGTAATTCTGTGACCTTGAGAGGGATATGTGTTCAGAGGGCAGGAATAACGAAGCTTAACGTCCTATAGCGTTAGCGTTAAGGACGAATCACCACGTCGCCACCTTGACAACAATAAGGATCATCATCATATCAAAAACTTTGTATTTAGATATACATATAATGCTATTTATATCATTTTTACTCATACGGCGCCTCATAGAATAGGTGTTCAGAGAGAGAGAGAGAGAGAGAGAGAGAGAGAGAGAGAGAGAGAGAGAGAGAGAGAGAGAGAGAGAGATGTGACGGTGGGTCACAAAAAGCATGTTGAACAAATCAGTTACGTCAGCCGCATAACTCGGTCTGCGTTTGCGGACAGCTGTTGATGGCATCTATAACGCAATAAAGATATTTTGTGGTTATTTGGGTTCACAGTGAGCAATACAGTTATAATTGGTAATTGAGACTAAATTCAAGATACCTTCTTTTTTTTTTTTAAACACCAATTAAAGGCTTATTAGCTCTTTGTTATTATAATTGAAACGATTGATTGCCTAAAGTAGCGCAAGCAGACGACCCGGAAACGTTTGTCACGTGACATCGCCTGCGACCAACAAAATGGCAGCCTCGATAGGAACGGAAAGTTAGTTTTGTCAAGAGCATGACTGTGATGTACGGATAAGTGCCAAAAATCATGTCACGGGCAGGAGACGAAGCAGCACCAGAAAATGACAAGCACGAGAAGTTTGTTAGGGCGTTCTCGGAAGTGGAGTACGATTCAGAGGATGAAGAAGGGGAGTTCGATGTCTTATCACCCATACCAGAAACGCCAGCAGATCAAATCGATGGGGACATACAGTTGTCTATCGGTAAGTCAAGCCGCCTAGCTTGCACTTGTTTCTTATTTCCTTCAGTCAGCAGTTTACGCCATCCAGACTATTCGTTAAGCTACAAACACTTGTTGCTGTCCGATCCGCTATTTTAGATTAAGTATTACGATCGCATGCATTAGGCCTATTTAGACAATATTATCACTTTTAGTTTTATCCCTTGTTCACCAGTTTCGGTTTGAGGGCTGTTTGTACTTTTAAATTTGATTTGATGATATCTAATAGATTAGAGCTGGCAGAATCCCTTGGGCAAGACTATTAACAGAATACAATGAACTCCGGCTCTATCGAAGTGTCTGGGGACCTGGAATTGACTTCAAAGTAGAGCCAAACATCGGCTATATTGAATTTATACCAAAAAAAAATCAATATATACCTGGTGATTGTGTTTTTTTTGTATTGTTTTCTCAATATTTGATAAAACAAAAATAAAGAAAAAAGAAACATGGCTCTCATTTACTTGATGAAGGCTTTGACTTAAACTTTAAAGCCGACATCATGGTTTTTGTTGGTTTTCAGGGTGATGTGTTTGACTTTGTGGACTGTGTAGTTTGCAACTTGGATTTTTAGTATTGGAAATGCTTCTGGACTTCCAAATTCATAAAACTTATGAAACTACATGTACCAAAGTAAACAGCAACCAAAAAATGCTTCTCTGATGCTCAGGTGGATAGAAATATCCTGTAATAAGAAGAAAACTCAAAGGTCTCAATAAATTTATGAAGCCTGAAAGCCATGCATAGGCCTATTAGGGGTAGATAATATACTACGCCTCAATCCACCCAGCTGTAAATGTAACTCACTTTAGAACCTGGGAAGGTAGTATAGCTATGGAGAGGAGATGGGCACTGCTGTCATGAAGCTGGCCCAGAGAAAAGAGAGGCCCCTAAGGTATCTCTCTCCAAAGACTGAAAGTTGCAAGGATGCTTTTACTATTACATTGTTTTACCATACTACTGGTTTATTTCATGAGAAATATCTTCTTTCTTAATGGGATGAGATGCTTATAACCTTTAAAGTTGTTCTGATGTTATTTCAACAAATAAAATATACTTTGTTGACATGTTGCCATCAAATTTTTTTTACGAAAGTCGACTGTACAGTTACAGACTAGACCTAAATTTCTGTACAGTTTACCTGTAAATAAAACAGAGAGGTTTGTAAGAATGGGCCTATTTTAACAATTGTAAACAACCCGAGTTTTCCCCCTTTTGTGCTTCTCTAAGACTGAATGTATCATATGATACCTCAATTTTGGCCTTTGATTTAGATCTAAAAAAAAATAATCAAATAATTTTGAAATATTTTAGTATCAATTTCATTTGAACACAATCCGCAAATATTTAATAATAAAAACAATAGCAATGTTTTTCAGTAACATTGCTGTCCAAAAACTATATATAACTTTCTTTGTGTTTACATGTAATTGTCATTATAACATCATTCATTCTGCTAGTCTCATGAATTCCTAATAGAATATCGTCTATGACTTAATAATCACATCATTGTGTGTGTGTATGAGTATGTATTGTATGCGTGTGTGTGAGCACGCGTGTGTGAGTTTGTATGCTTAACCCCCTAGAACAATTTGTATTGGATAAGATAACATGCGTGTTTTATGTCATTTGCTGAGCACCATTATTGTTTGGGAGAACCAAAAACATAACTAACTAAATAATTAGAGTAACCTACTGTTTTAAAACACTAGTCTATGCCACCCCAAGGTTTGGTGCCAGACTTCCGGATCTAAGTCTAATTTTAACAGTATTTTCTAAAGATTCCATTCTCAGTCTGTTTAGTGCCCAGTGGAATGTATTAATCCAATCTGCATTTAGCTAAGATGAATGAGCATACCAATTTACACTAATTTTCTCCAGTTTCCATTTAATCCTAGAACATACATGTATCTGTTTGTGAATTCAATAAACAATAAATAGAACTATTCAAAATCGTACTACATTCCCATTCTTCCTGTGACATACACTATGATACTTTTAGTTTTATATCAATTCTAGTTGTACAATTATTTATTATGGTTTTACAGTATAGTAAAGTGTATAGCAAACATTTGACATTATAATAAAGAAGTATTCTAGTTTATACATTTAATGCCAGCTGTGTACAGTGTTAAAATATTTTCATGTATTGTATTGGTATTTGTCATTAAATAACATGTATACAGTTGCACCAGAATTCAGTATAATACATTCGTCACATGATTACAAACTAATATGCCAAAGATTAAAACGTGACAGGTGTTCAGACTCAGTCAGAGCAATGGATGCTTAGTTAGCAACTTAGTTCAAACTTATAATGCAAAATGAGCATGTTCTTATAATACCCTCACAGCTGGTCAACACTAAAATGTCTTTGGGTGTTTCATCATTTATTGAATGCTTGCATGTGTCGATCAATAGCAATGTAATTGCAGAAGTCAAATTCAAAGGTGAAGTCAAATTCAAAGGTAAAGATCTTAAACAAGATTGAGTAACTTGCTTCTATAAGTATAATAACATGATTAACATAGTCTTGATAGAGAACCAGAAACTTCATGACATGTTTTTATTACTGGTCTTTGTTGTTGTTTTCACACATCGTAATCATATAAATTATACAAGGACTGAACCAAATTTGTTTATCCGATGTTGATGTTGAACACTTGTATAGTGCGTTTTCTCCTTGCTATGGCAGCATGCTCAGTGCGCTCAGAAAAATGACAAAAAAATAATAAGAAAAGGGTGTGTGGGGTGAGATGGGAAAGGGGAAGGGGGGGGGGGCATCTTCCTTTTGATCTCTTCATAATCATATAATGTTTTTTGATTGTTACACTAGACATAAGTCAACTGTATAACGTGTTTGTAAAGTTGCAAATGCATAGTATGTTGATGTACATCACTACATGTGTGCCTCAGACAAGTTACAGTATAAAATTATATTTTTTCTCTCACTTAATTCCACTAGATTGGTTTATTAATTCCGCTAGATTGGTGCAAGAGGTTAAAGCCAGGTAAACCGGTGGAATAAAATTTTAAACATTCATCCTAGCCTCTGCACAACAATAAACTGGCCACTCCAATATTTCCTTTTTCAAGTTTTTGCCGCTTTATTCCGGCTTCATCAAGAATGTTAAGTATCTCATGTTTCTTCTTTTTCAAAAGTAGGACTCTTTCTTTATAATATTTGTTTGTATTGCTTCCGTTGTTATTTAAATTTTTATTAATATTTAATATACATACTACTAGAACTACTAGTAATAGAAGACTAGATTCAGGCTTACTATGGGCAATATTCTATGGGTGACAATGACTGAAAAAGAGGAACAGTAAATAAGATAGATAGATAGATACTAGATAGATAGATAGATAGATAGATAGATAGATAGATAGATAGATAGATAGATAGATAGATAGATAGATAGATAGATAGATAGATAGAGATAGATTGATTATTGCATAATAAGCATCTCATATTTAATGCTTTCCACTTTCCACCCTCAAAGGCCCTTCATGAAGTTCATTTATAATCTATCTGTGTCTTTACATAGCTGGCTTTTGTCTTTTGAGATTTCGTTTGCTTCATTTATTTGATGGATATCCGATATATTTTATTTCTTTTGATTACATGGCAATGTTTTTGACTTAATATTGGTGGAGCTAGTACATTACATTTATTTATTTATGTACATTTAGTTTTCTTAAGTAATTTCTGTAGTTATCTGTTCGATGAGCTTATGAGGTTTATACATTTAAAATTTTTTTTTTTAAAAGAAAAACATGACGCAGACCTGGCAGATGCAGCTATTATTCCGTTCAAGTCGATCTTCAAACCTGCAGGCCCATATACCAGCTCCAAACGTCAGTTCTGGTTGCCAGGGAAAGACATAGTGGTCAAGGTTGTTAGTTTTACACGACAGGAGCTAAAGGTTTTGAACCCTAATTTGTAAGTTTCCTGGAGCTATTGTCTCATATTTATTACACTTTTTACTGTAATTTGTATACAGTGATCAGTTCCCAATGTACACCCTTGCACAGTATATACTGTACTGGTGGAATGCATTGGATGTTCAAGTTTTTTTTTCTATCACTTGATTCATTAGCTTATTATAGATTTGTGTCGGATAGTGCAGTGGTTGGAGCACTCGCTACTGTGTCGAAAGTGAAGCACCGTCCGGTGCGGTTAGCACTTGGATGGGTGACCGCTAAGGTGTGAAGCGACAAACAACAACGCCCCCAGTTGACTCAACTGTGATTGAGTACCTACTCTCTTGAGGGTGGGGAAGGTAAAGCAGCGAGGGAGAGAGTTGGGCATCACCCTCATTACGCTGGCCCAAGATAAGTGTGATCTCCAACATCACGCTCCCCTACGGCCACAAGGCTATGGGACTACCTTTACCTTTTTTTTTATATTGGGAACATTATTGGAATTTACTAGGATGCATGAAAATTTTATTCGTAATGTAATGATGTTTTACTAAAACCATTGCAAGCACTAATTACGCTGCTAGAAAAAAAAAAGCAACACAATTTGCATTGGAATTTGACAATTAAATTGCTCACTGGCCTGTACTATGTAGAAATTTCTTTTGTTATTAATACAATACACTGTAATACAATATAGTACAATACAGCTTTATTGTCAGATAAAGCCAGAAATGTGTGTTTAAATGAGTAGAGCACAAACTAGAGAATAAGACTGACGTAGACAAAAGCATTGTTTTCTTCCTGACTGTGTGTATCATTATATGTGTGTGTGTATGTGTGGGTGCACATGTGAGGGTGTGTGTGTTCTGATTTGGTATTTAATGTTTTGCTTTCACATTCTTTCTTTCTTTATTTTTAAATTTTATTATTTGTTAGTTATTTATTTTTATTTTATTTGTTTCTTTCTGTAAAGTGCTATGAGTATGAGCTCTAGTGTGTAAGTGTGCCGTACAAATGTTATTTACTATTATTATTAATATTATGAAAATGGTACAAACCACTTGAAGCAATTACCATTTTCCTGTAAAACTTATTGCAGTAACACCGAGTCAGGTTGTGCATTTGAACTAGAAAGGTTGCATGGCAGCTAATTCCATGGACTGGATAATGCAAATAGAAATGCAACACACATAAACAATGTTCGTTTATAGCCTAGCTACTAAAAAAAATTCCTTTAGAAGGGCAATCTTTATGCTTTTTAACTCGTATAACCTTTGGCCTCTTTACTTTTAACACTTAAGACTCTAGCTGCAGGTTGACAGTCATAACCAGCCTTCCTTGAATACATTACGTTTTACAACATTTAGAACGTATCCCTGTCCTGAATGCCTGCATTGTGTCAGATGGTGATGATGACGATAATAATAATAATAATAAAAATAATAATAATAATAAAAATAATATATATATATATATTTTTTATAGACCAAAACCATACTTAAAGCTTGCTCTAAGCAACCGCACACACACACACCCACCCACACACACACACACACAAGGATAAATATTTAAACAATGTGGCACAACATGAGATAAAACAATTAAACATCGTAAGAAATAATACAAACATCACATCTGACAAGGATAAATAATTGAACAATATGGTAAACATTATAAGATTAAATACGTAATCACAGCTAAGTAATAAAAAGGCATGTTTAAAAAGAGACACACGTACATACACAAACAAACAAACACACACACACACACACACAAGATTCAATCAACATGTTGGCCAGAAGCTCAAACACTGAAGCTTAATCACTTTATGAACATAATCTCAACATTGTAAATCACAACATGCCTTTGGTTTGTCTGTCAAGCAGTGGTATGCATCCTGTAACATCAATCATGCTGTAAACCTTGGTTGACTCATTGATTTATCAGCTTACAAATTATGCAGGTGTATCTTGGTTGATTTATTATTGATTCATTAGGCATAACGTGATAAAGTGTATATCTTGATGAACACGAATGCGGGTGTACCATTGTTGAAGTCATTGATCAGTGATTGATGCATGTAGCTTATTGACATCCAGGTAAAGATTGACCTTCCCTGGGCTTTTAAAAAGCCTCCACTACTCTGAAGACACTATAATTTGATAGTAAGTATACTTAAGATCCTGACCTCTCTTTCATTCATCATTCATTCATTCATCCAGGTACACAATTCAGGTGAACCATGGGGAACATGAGTGGATTCTCCTACGTCGGTATAAGCATTTCCGACAGCTCCATGATGCTTTAGCCATATTTAGAACCAGATACAACATGCCCCTGCCTCGCACTGGAGAGTAAGTAGTCTTCTCTAAGTTTATCATTCTTGCTTTTCTGTGCAGCTGAACATGGGCAGGTAAAAGAGTGTGTTTGTGTGTGTGCATATTATTGCGATGTGTTTATTATTTCACAGTCTTTATTGTCTTATGTTTATTTTCTTGTACATGTATCCTTTCTTCTGACTGGTTTACTTTCATCTCTATGTTCTACGAATCTGTTATAACTTATACTGTCAGTTTTAATTCTTTGATGTTTTATTTTATGGTTATGTATGTTCCTTCAAGCTCTGCACTTATTATTTTATGGTGTTTTTTTTCTGTCCTTTATTGTTATTTTCATAATATATAAATATATATTTCTTTTAAGAAGAAAAAAATCTGATATTTTTGGTTCTGATTTAATTTGCTGGTGTATTATGTGGTGGCAACAACATCGATTTTCAGCTGTTGTTTGGCAGTTTCTGGGCAAAACAGGTTTTCCTTCAAAACCTCATCTATTATATTGGCTGTTTGTGTTATGTATGAATGTGTTTCGTTATCACAATAGACCTTTTGCCTCTAGATTACTTCCTTTGACACATGCTTTGATTTAGGCTAAAACAGTGGCCTGATAAAAAAACAACATTTTATTAACAAGACATTTATAAACAGCACAGTACATGTTTGTCCAAAAGGTTTTATACTAAACTAAATAAGCAAAATGAAAGCATGACATGATGGGCCATTGCTGAACTATCTGCAAGCAATAAAATTATAAGAATTTGTTCACCCAAGCTCAAGACATTTCAGTAATACAGTTACAATTGACCTCAGCAACAATGACCTTTGAGAAAGAGCAAAGGTCAAAAACTCAAAAGTCTAAGTGGTTCAAGTATATGCATAGTACACATAATCACAATCAGTGCAGTCTTTATTGAGATAAGGCAAAAAATATGTTTTGAACAAAATTTAAATCGTGCTGACATACGGGGGCAACCACCGAATGATAGGCCATGAGTTGCAGAACTTGTATATCAGATATCATCAAAATCTGTTCAGCAGGTAGAGCAAAGAGTGTTTAGCAAAAAGAATATCCGAGAACATGTCCAGTATTGTAAAGTCTTTGTTACTCAGAATCTTTCTTGTTGCTCTTTTCTGCTTGTTAAATGTAAATCAATGCAAGGATCGGATCCTAATTGACCTATCCTATCCTATCCCGTAACTCGGAGGTCGTAGGGGCACCACAGATGATCGTTTAACCAGCGTACTCCATCTTTCCCTGTCCTCAGCAACCCTGATTGTTTCGGTCAGTGTCAAACCAGTCCATTCTCGAATGTTGTCCTCCCACCTCTTTTTCGGTCTCCCTCTTCTTCTACCTCCTTGCACTGTGCCTTTGCAAGACCTGATGATCTGGTGACGTGGCCAACCATCGGAGTTTCCATTTTTTCACCACTGTGAGCAGGTCATTGTGTTGTCCAATGGCTTGTGTGATGGTCTGTCGGACTTCGTCGTTGGTGATGCGCTGGGTATAGGAAATGCCCAGAAGTCTTCTGTAGCACCTCATCTCCATGCTTTGTATTCTTCGTTGTAGATCTGCTAGGAGGGTCCATGTTTCGCAAGCATATAGGAAGATGGAGATGACAAGGGAGCGCAGCAGCCTTACCTTGGAATCACAGGCGCTTGTATCGGGACACGCGGGCGCCTATGCCTGTGACGCATCTCCCTTTGGTTATCTATAATACTAGGTCCCAAACAGAACCAAGAGGAACTTGCGGGTCATCGCAGTTTTCAAATCTATATGAACAAACTAGAAGAGTTCTCCTCAAAGAAGGCAACTCATTCATTTCAGCAGTGATTCACGCAAACAAACAAAATAAGAAATATGCTCTGTCTATTTTCAAACCCGTTCAATTTCGGTAAAATTGTCAAAAAAGTGACATTTTTCGTAATCGCTTCACGGAAATGCGAGTTCTGCCGAGACTAAAAGGGAAATTACTCCTCATTCATTACAACCGCATGGCTTTCACTTCAGCATTGCAGTGTCAGAAAAATGCCTTCGATCGGATAGTTTCTGGGCCAAAAGTGGCTGTTTTAGGTCAAGCAGGCAGTGTCAAAACATTTCTTGTGCGAGGAAGTGCAATGGTACTTGGTAAAATTAGAAAGAAAGTTGCTGTTACTGTTTCAAATGGGAATAGCAGCAACGCAGTTGAAATCACAAATGCCAATGGCGAAACTTTGCATCGGTGGGCAGGGATGGGAGATACATTAAAGATGAGGCTGTCTCGGATGTACGTTCAAAATGCAACAAAGTATTAACAACCAACGTACTGATTGTTGAGGAAATCAGCATAATGAGTGCTACAATATTTGATCAGTTAGCCTTTTTTAAAAATGTTATTATTGTTATTCACTCCTTAATCATTAATTGTGCTAATCAATAATCACATGTTTTCACTAGTGTAAATTACAACAGTAACCAGTAAAAGATAAATTTATTAGTAACATTGTGATGAACAGTGTGCGGCAATCGGATAATGCAGTATTCCAATATGGGTTTGTTTACCTGTACACTCAGTATTCTATGAGAGTTCTTCGTCATCAACATGAATTGGTGAAAAGCTAAACATTCTTTTTTGTAACATTTTCTTCTTTCTTCTTTCGTTTTGGGGCTGCCAACCTCAACTTATTGAGGACGCTGCAGCCAAATGGGGGATGGGGGAGAAGGACCAAGTGCATGCTGGGTATGTTCTTGTTACCGGCACTCACCCGTCTAGGACATGAGCGTCAGGATCTTTAAAGTCCGTTATGATGGAATGTATGCGACACACAGACTAGACCTCGGTTTATACTCTCATTTGAAGGAGTAGGAAACGGGAGTAAAGTGTCTTTCCCAAGGACACAACACAATGGCCCGGACAGGGCTCGAACCCGGAACCTTCAGATCCGCAAGCCTAAGCATTACCATTAGACCACCGTGCCTCTTTGGCCATATGAAACACACAGCTTTGTCGTTGAATTTATTTATCACAAGTCATGGTTTGATCTTCTATGGAGATGTGAATGCAGCTGCAAGAACAAATATTGGTATGACTATGACTAAAAATTTCAGATAAAATACTGCTTCAGTGTTGCTGTACTCTCCCAATACTAGTATGAAGGGAAAGAAAATAAAAGTGTAAAAATACATAAATAACTGATATTTATGACAAACCAATAAATAACTTTAAATACATTAAGGGATTCATTGATTAATTTATTTCATGTATTTATTTCTTCTTATATTCCATTGTTTTTTATTATTTGCATACACATTGACAAGATCTGTGTAGTAATGTTGACAAATTACATAGACATTTTCTTAATAACTTGTTTTATTTGTAATTTTAAGCTAATAACACGAAAGCAGTGTACAGTTAGTGTATATTTGTATTTCCTCATCCGCTCAAGAAAAGGTGAACAGAGAGTGAAAGTACATAAATAAATAAAATAAAAATGTACGTACAATTATAAGAGTGGATTTGCATAGTGTTATTCTTTGATGTGATGACACTTTTGTCTTCCATTCTTTTTACATTCTCTGTCTCCGTTTCTTTTTGTTTGTCTGTCTCTCTTTTTTCATGTTTTCCATTTTATTAATACTCTCTCTTTCCATCTGTTCTGATTACCTTGCTCACATCATCATAATATTAACTGGAACTTGAGCAGCTCTTAAACTGGAAAAGGGCTATATAAGAACAATTCATTTAAGTTGTACTGATGAAAACTGACACAACCAACACCATACTAATGTTTACGTCATATCTTGACATGACTTTTATATTATTCTATAATCTTATTCTGAATCATTATAACTAGCATGCGGGAATACTACAAAATAAATAAATAGTTAAACAACAAAGCAAAACAAACAAAACACAGATGCTCCCACAATCACCTGTCACAACGGCCTACACAAATATTTATTAAGAAGGGGGAAACGGTGGTAGAGAGGGTGGGGATTAATTACACACACAAAGGTCTCAAAAGGAATAAACAACAACAAAAGTCTTTTATAGCACAGCTGAATGCTTATAGTGACATTGTAGTTGATCTTGTCACGCACGGACGTACATTGGTTTGAACTGCATCTGTGTAGATAGATCTATGCTCTAGTGCAGTAGATTTTATTTTTCATTCATCCTCATCATTTTTAGTGCAACCCTAAAATAGCAACAGAAGTGGCGTTCGCACGTTTGCTACATTTCAATATGTTTCTTGTAATTAAGCTTTTACCACACAAAAATCTTAGCATCCATCCCAAAAGCGAAAGTGACACGCTTGAATTCGTTCTTGAGAACCGATGGACATTGATAGTTTAAACCGAAACTCGTTTACTACAGACGGAAGTTATAGTTTCGGTAAACAAAGGGCACTTCCGTGAAGCGATTGTGAAAGAAGTCATTTTTTGACAATTTTATCGAAATGTAATGGGTTTGAAAATAGACAGAGCATATTTATTATTTTGTATGTTTGCGTGAATCACTGCTGAAATGAATGCGTTGCCTTCTTTGGGGAGAAATGTTGTAGTTTGTTCATATAGATTTGAAAACTGCGATGACCCGTAAGTTTTGCTTGCTTCTGTTTGGGACCTTGTATTATAGATAACCAAAGGGAGACGCGTCACAGGCATAGGCGCTCGCGTGTCCTGATACAAGCGCCTGTGCTTGGAATGTAGACTGATGGTTCTGTCTTTCCAAATTGCCTTCAACCTTGCCAGGGCAGCAGTTGTTTGTGCGATCCTGGAGAGGACTTCCTGTCAGGACCCATTGTCTGATACAATGGCTCCTAAATATTTGAAGCTTGACAGCTATGGAATATACAGTCAGCATTTACAGCCCTTATCACTACAAGGAACAGAAGATATACAATCTAAGCAATACAATCTAAGCAATACAATCTAAGCAACAATCTAAGCAATACTTCTCATCAATACAGCAACAGGAAAAAAAAGAAGGTACTGTGAATCTCGCAGAGCGGTGTCCTGGGTCCCAATGTCACATTTAGTTATATCTAAATTGAAACCCTCCAGGCTCCTATTCCCCGAGTGCCATGTCTGGATGGACAAATCAATAATAACGCTTAGTGCCAAATCCTTGTTTCAAGAACGTGAAAGTGTGAAGACCTAATGTGAATGGCTAATGGCAAACTGAATTTCCATCCCTCTAAGGAATAATTACTAGTGTACTACATAGTACTGCAAAGTGAGAATGGTGAACTCTACTTGAAGACCCTAGGATTAAAAGTACCTTCGGATGAGAGTATAAACCGAGGTCTAGTCTGTGTCGCATACATTCCATCATAACGGACTTTAAAGATCCTGACGCTCAAGTCCTAGACGGGTGAGTGCCGGTGACAAGAACACACCCAGCATGCACCTAGTCCTTCTCCCCCATCCCTGGCTGCCCAGGATTGTACTCAGTTGTCCGGGTGTCAGACCATGCGCCCAAAGGCTGCGGGTGGGCGTCTCGGGCGGCTTGAGTTAGATCCTGTATCGGCCAGCGCCTTGAGCAGCTCTTGAGCTGGAAAAGCGCTATATAAGAACGATTAAATAAATAAATAAATAAATAAGTCACATTTTTGCATATTTGGAGTTGAGTGCAGAAAATGGTCCTCCTACGCGTGCTAAGTCCACCCACTTAATTGTGAATCATTAAGAAGTGCCTAAGTCCTGTTTTGAAAAAGGCTTGGTGTCAGGTTTCCTCACAACAAGTACTCAAGTCTAGTTTTTTTTGTTCGAAAAGTACCTTAGTTCTTGGAAAGAACGTGTGGTAATCATTTGAAAATTTATACAGACGGATCTGTGTCTGAAACTTTACTTGCTGGAGCCGGTTTTACTATTCCTGATCTAAAAATTAAAAAATCGTATTATGTTGGTAAGATGTATCAATTTTCACAGCAGAATTGTGTGCCATTTTAATGGGTTTGGACACTATTAGCAACACCCCTATTGCCTTTTCTAACATAGTACTATGTGTTGATGCTAAAGCTGTTCTCAAAGCCCTTCAAAATTGGTATTGTAAAACTAGATCAGACATTATTTTCTATCTTAGATTATTAATTCATGCTATTATGTCAAATGGTGTAGGAATTTCTTTTTGTTGGGTTCCTTCACATTGTGGCATTTATTTTAATGAAGTTGTGGATACTTTAGCAAAGGAAGGGTCATTCTCAGTAAGTGAAAACTACATTGTTAGACCATCTGCATCGGAACTTATTTCGTTGGTAGAAAGATCAATGTTCTCCACCTTATCTCAAAGTACTGGAATAGACCATTACTCATTTTCTAGAGACTTATGTAGAATAATCAATAAGCTAAGAGTCAACTCATGGAATACTAAATTTTTAGAATGCTATGTGTCCATGTTCTCAACCAATTTCCGTTGAACATCTGTTAAAAACTTGCCCCATATTAACTTCACAATATTTAGTATTCTATGCTTTAACATTGTTACCTGGTTCGGAAATCTTGGCGTTAGAAACAGGAACAGACTCAACCGCATCGTAAACCTAGCTAGCAGAGTGATAGAAAAGACACAAAAGCCAATAACAGAAATATATAAATTTTCTGTAAAAAGTAAAGCTAGAACGATCATGTCTGATAACAGTCATCCCATGTGTAGATCATTTGAACTGTTGCCCTCAGGTCGGAGGTTTAGAACCCCAGCCTGGAAAAGAAACTTGTATGGCCACTTTTATGTACCAAGTGCAATCCGCATCTTAAATTTAAGCAAACTGTAATACCCCCAGTTACCTACATTTTTCTCTGTGTACTGTGATGATGTAATGTAATATGTGGTGAGTTGTGCAATGAAGTAAGCTATTTGTTATGCGTATGATTGTCTTAATTAATGTTTTATTTAACAAAAACTGTTAATATTTCTTTTAGTTTGTAATCTTTCAGTCTTAGTCTTTATGCTACTAAAGACAAATTTATATGTTATTGTATTTTAACTATGGACAATAAAGATTCGTATTCGTATTCGTAAACAAAAATATTAAAACAAGTGAACTTTCCACTGTTGAACTGCTGGTAAAGGTAAAGGTAATCCCATAGCCTTGTGGCCGTAGGGGAGCGTGATGTTGGAGATCACACTTATCTTGGGCCAGCGTAATGAGGGTGATGCCCATCTCTCTCCCTCGCTGCTTTACCTTCCCCACCCTTAAGAGAGTAGGTACTCAGTCACAGTTGAGTCAACTGGGGGCGTTGTTATTTGTCGCTTCACGTTTTTGCGGTCACCCATCCAAGTGCTAACCGCACCGGACGGTGCTTAACTTGCGACACAGTAGCGAGTGCTCCAACCACTGCGCTATTCGACACCCCGAACTGCTGCAGTATCCAACAGTTATTACAATAGCACAAATTATTAGCCAGTCTCCAGTAAGCAAATTTTTGTGATTATTATGCCTGATCCTTGGATGTGCTTTTTGTATTTTGCGTGTGATTGTGTGTATGCTTGGGTGTATGGTCTAATATCACAAACTGTGAATAGACGTTAAATAAAATTATTGACTGATTTATTGACCTTAGTCCATGACAGCCAATCACCGCTGCCCTTGGCGTCATAGAAACAGTAACACAAAATGGCTGAAAGTGCACACGACAATGAGGATGCTGCAGCACCGAAGGGAAAAAAGAGACGATTAACGCCGTCTGAATTGAAACGAAGCAAGATAAAAGTTGCAAAAGTCAGACGTAAGGATATTTGGTTTATTTCAAAGGAAATAATATTGTTATGACCACAGTAAGCTTCGATGTAAACAAACGAGTGAAATATGGGTCAAACAGTAAAAAGGTACGCAAGTCCACTTTGCCTAATATGCACAAGCATGAATTTTCAGTGCGTATTTGTGCAAACTAATGTCTTTGTACATGCAAAGGCCCATGTATAAGCAAAATTTTTACAGTATCTTCAAAGAATATAGATATACAAGAAACAGAACTTGCGATTGAAGCGCGATACCGCAGGAAGTGTTATCCATGCCTTATCAATACAACTTATGTTAATCTGATGAATAAAAATTGATACAACAACAACAAATATCCATGCCTGTCTGCGTGTTCAACGTGGTATAAATATAACTATAAAAACCACGTTATTAATGCCTTGAGCCGAAGGTTTAACACACAAACAGAAGGTGACGTAATCTGTATTTGACGTCTAAAAAATTTGCTAATAGACATCGTTGAGCTCAGCGTCTTATTATTATCATAGTCTTTCGTATCTTCATGCACTGTCTTGAATATTTTCAATCTTCCACCAGAAGCTACATTCTATGACAACCTCCGTGGACTGGAAAGGGTTGAGGATGATGATGAGGACGAATAAGATTCACAAGCTAATTATGCAAAAGACAATGTGACATTGTCTTTTATTTTTCTTCAGTATCTGCAAGGGCACAATATTTTTCTGTTAATTGTGGTTACATTGTGTTTGAGGATGGTAAAAAAATATTGCTGGGTTTTAGGTAAAAATTAAATAAAAAAAATAATACACACGTGTTCATTCATTTGTGTTAGGCATAAAAAAAAAACCTGATTGTTTGTGGAAGCTTAGTCCTAGCAGTTTAGTGCTAAAAGTACTTAAGTCGTTGATTTGACAGAAAAGTACTTAAGTCCATTTTAATTAACTCAATTAATAGAAGGTAGAAAGATAAAATATCTTATTATTTGGCATTTTCACATTTATATAATCATATACTAAGAATATAACCTAAGCAGAATAACATCAGCACGAATACCCGATTTCACTAAAGAATTTAAACTTTGAAGCCGTTTTTCTCAGAACAGACATTTTGTGACTTAAGTACTTTTAATCCTAGGGTCTTCACTTCATAAAGTGTACTGACAGTCTGGTAATGAATATTTAATACCGGTAGTTACTGACCAAGCGAAGGTTTTTTTCTTTTGTCCGTTTTTTCTAATCCTTCCCATCTCCTGTCTAATACCACTTGCTATCTTTACCTTGGATCGGTGTCGGATAGCGCAGTGGTTGGAGCACTCGCTACTGTGTGGCATGTTAAGCACCGTCCAGTGCGGTTAGCACTTGGATGGGTGACCGCAAACCGTGAAGCGACAAATAACAACGCCCCCAGTTGACTCAACTGTGACTGAGTACCTACTTTCTTAACTCTATTCTGCCTGAGCGTGCAGCAGCTAAGCATCACTGCTGGCCTGAGCCTGCAGGGCCAGACTGTTGTGAAAACCACTAGTTGTACAAATTCGGCTCTTGTCTAGCTCAGTGCAGGCCTATTGATATGAAATTTGGCATACTTATAGAAAACTAATTTCTTTACAAAACTATATAAATTTTATGTTTGTTTAATAATAAAAACTGAAAAAATTCCTAAATGAAAGCCTCTTTCGCATTTTTTTTCTTGAATTTTTACAATAACATTGAAAAAAAGCATTTATGTAAGTTTTTTTGAGCTATTTAGGTAAACATTAAAATATTTAGATATTTCTTTTGGTAAATTTCCACAAAATATTATAGCAGCTCAACACAAAAATAGCAGAGAGAGAGAAAGATCTTGATAGTCCTCGATTTTTCGTCATTTAAAAATCAAATTGCACGCAAAATTCGCATCAGAACAAGAAAATTCGACCTGGCGGAAGTGACCGTATGTTTTATTAACATGGGAAATAACCGTGCTTTCAATATATTTTTGCAATGCGGAGTTTTCTCTCTTGGACCGCGTGCAAGTGTGGGATACTGGAATACCTGCTTCCCGACAGGTAGCGATGCATGGCGGCAACTGGAAAACTTGCTTCCCGGCGCGGAAGAGTTAAGGGTGGGGAAGGTAAAGCAGCGAGGGAGAGAGATGGGCATCACCCTCATTACGCTGGCCCAAGATAAGTGTGATCTCCAACATCACGCTCCCCTACGGCCACAAGGCTATGGGACCACCTTTACCTTTACCTTTACCTATCTTCACCTCTAATCATTGTCCCCTTTTTTGTACACACAAAATTGTGTTTTTAATGACTTAATGATAATTCAGGTTTTTTAATTGAGATGATGATGATGATGATGATGATGATGATGATGATGATGATGATGATGATGATGACGATGTACACATGCAAAGTAAAGTACATCATGTAATTCATGTTTAAGCAGCATGTTCATGGAGCAAAGAGAGAGCCACATGGCTCAGCTATGGCCAGTCTTTAGCTACTCAACGTGGCATTACGCAACCACTGACTGTCCTCTTGCTTCAGGCCTTATGAGTTGTATACAGTGACGATTTCAAGAAAAAATAAACATCGTGAATAAACATTGTTATGAGGATGTCTTCTTGCATGTTTGAGTTTACCCTATATGTATTTACAGTACAGTCGACTTTAAAAGTGGAAACGTCTGCAAATGCATGATGTTGAAAAGTCGCAAGGGTTAAAAGGTTTCACCAATGGAGCCAGACAAGTGTGGGATCGATCACACCTCTGAGCGTTATGTTTCTCCGAATATTATTTACTTTCGACTTGAACAATGTCTCGGGGGTTTTCTCTGGGTATTCCGGTTTGCTGGTCAAAGCAAACATTTTAAAAACACAACTAATATTAGATAGGTTTGGTTTGGGCACGCCACAGGCTGCGACTACGCCTTCCCAATAAAAAGAAACAATAAATTGTCAAAAATAACAAAAATTAAAAAATTAAAATCTCCATCATAAACATACTACAGGCATAATCTTATCATGCATTGAATCTTCAGTGGTTAATTGACTTGCAATCAAACATCGTGCATCGAACATCCTGCTATTTTGAAAATATTTATAGTTTATCTAGGAGCTTTTACATTAAAAGGAAATGTAAAGCACTTCAATTAAAACTCTTTATCTGTGACTGTTGACATGAGAAAAGCAAAGTGTAAATCTGAAACTGAGATCTGAATCTGAAAATTTTCACTAACACAAAACAACTTCAACTATAATGGCATTCAACATATGCAGCACGCATATGCATGATTCTAAAATAAACTCAAAGTAATGTATCAATGTACTATTTGTCTCGCTTATTTTTTTTTTTAAGTAATAAAATAAAAATGAAGGGAATATTTAAGAGTTTACACACAGGTATGTGACGACATGAGTTTTCAGCACGTACTAGAGATAGTATATATTGTGCAGAGTTGCACATCTCTAGCGCTACAGTGTACATAGTCGATTCGGCAGTGCCTTTTACTGCGTATGAAAGATAAGTAAGTATGGGTTTTACGTGATTAACGCAAGGAGCATAATGCATAGCATGGGGAAACTGGGTTACTGAGCTTGACTCAGTGTGGTCCTGTGTGCTGGTATGTGATTTAGTTAGCAGAGTCATTTTGGTTGCTTTTGCAAGCAGTCGGTCTTTTGGACAGAAGTAACTTTGTGACTGTGTGTCAGGTTAGAGTAAGTTCTTCTGTAAGGGTAGCTTGTTCGTTGTGTTTCGAACCACCCAAGGTCTTGAGCCCTCGTCGGGACAAGAATGTCTAAAAGTCTGTAGTAGGAGGACTGTAACTGCCATCTATTGGGAAGTATAGGTGTAGAGTTCTGTCTTAAAGCTGTGTGGCCCTCGATTGGGCACCTGCTAAGGCTCAAGTACTTCATCAGTATTGAGATGGCCCAGTGCATAGCTAAGCATTAGCCAGAAAACGAACTTGATACTCTGAACTATCTAATAACAAGTGTGTATTGTACTGTGCTGTACTGTGGTGTGTTGCATAGTGTTGTGTCATGCAGTGTACATGTATCTGTGTGCCACAAGCCGAGGACTAAAAAGTGAGTGTAAACCCTGCAATTCTTTTCCTTAGTGGCTGTTGCATTCTGAGTCTGCGTACGTGAATGAATGATGGTGAATGAGGGGGAAAGGGATGTATTTTGATAAATAGTAGTTTTTTGATTTTATATGATTTTCATGTGATTTGCTGGTTAAATATGTGTATAAATAATGTCGTTGCTGTTGTTGCCAAAGTGGGTCAAAGGGTGACAATGAAGTGTGCATGTTAGAGAGAGAGAGAGGGGTGATGAATGTGAAGGAAGGGAGACAATGTACTGTGTTGGAGAGGGGTGATGAAGGTGATGAATATGAGGGAAGCGTGTTTGTATTATAGCGTGATAGAGATAATTGTGAATGCAGGGAGTTAATCATAATGTACTATAACGTAGAGATGGGTGATGAAGATGGAAGTGTGGATGAGACGAATCGCTATTGTATGACTGGGAGTGCAGTTGTAATAATTATGTATATTTATATAAACGACCATATGTCATGAAAGAGATAAATTATAGAATTAAGAAGTACACTGTGTTTTTGAGATGCATGTATAAACAGGTCAAGATGGCGGACGGCGAAAGGCATATTCTGTTATGAAGTGTTTAAGTTTTTGTGGACGAACTAATGAGACTCTTTATTTGTCCACAGATTGGGCTTTTCCACTTTTGCCATTGCTATTGACCTCTGTTTTGTCTACTGCTACTACATTCTACTTCTGCCATTGTTTCTGCTTCTTCCACTGCTACCACTACTGTTATGCTACTACACCTGGTATAATTCTACGATTCCTACGTGTCGCTGCTGGACCACTGTGCCGTGTGTACGTCAGCTCTGAGATCTCTACCTTTGCCGCTGGGGGCTGTGGATGTTGCCTGGCCTCGCCTCCACCACCGCCGCTGGGTGTGGCCCTCCATCATCGCCTGGACCTGCCGTTGCTTCGGACGGAGCTTTCCATCGGCTACAGGATCCCAGCTACACTGCATCCACACACAAACAGATTCGCACTTCACACACCTAAAAACATATCTAGTGTAAATCACTTTCTTTACCGGTGTGATTAACTGCTTTAGTTCACTCTGAGCTCAGTTAATAGATAGTTAGGTTACGAACGGTGATTCTGAACTTTAAAGCTAGCTTATTCAGTACTATTAAATTTTAAGATTTCCTGATTGTGAATTCAGCTTGGCATTGTATTTATCTGAAATTTAAATTGATTGTTACTGTTGTTGCATATTGTTGTGGGCATTCTGTTTGTGCATAGTTCTGGGGTTTCAGTTAGACAAGGGAGGTAATCGTTTAGTAAATACTGGGTTGAGGGTCTTGATAGGGGTTGAGGGTGGTTTAGTATCCCAATGATCCTGTGAGTGTGTGTGTCATTGTTGAAAGAGTGTGATTGTTCATCTGGCATTTTGTGTTAGTTCTTTTGTTGAGTTTCTATTCCTTACACTCGTTGTTGAGCTGAACGTCGCGGAACCCACTCGGGTGACGCGACAAGGTATAATCTTTATAAAAAAAATGATAAGGATGCTAATTATAGTAATAACACTCTGTTGGGATGTACATGTTGATAATAATTTCAAAGATGAAGAAATAACTTGCATTCTTTTTATTATTGTAGTATGTGATTTTAATTGATAAGTTCAAAGATGAATAAATAACTTGCATTCTTTTTATCATTGTAGTATTTGATTTTAATTTGAAATACGCTAGCTGTAGTTGTATCATTCGGTTTCAGTTTGATATAGTTTCTTGTATTTATTTAGTTTACTGAAGTACATTCTTGTGTTTAATACTACCACCACAACCAGATTATAAATTGTTCTGCTACTGCTATTTGACTATACATTTTCCATCATATTAGTTATTGTGTGTATGCGTGTGTGTGTATGTGATTTGGTGTTATATTTATATTATATTATTTTGTTTTATTTTGATTTGATTTGAATGTAATGGTGTTGGTAGTTTCATTTAGTGGAAGAATAAATGAAATATGGTTTGTATTTGATGTTTAAAGCTGGGGGTTGTGGGTTCCATTGGAAATTAATTCATGAGGCGGAGGTTGAGTCTGTATACAGATTGATGATGAAGTTGGTATCTTAAAGAAGACTGATGATGAAGTTGATATTTTATATATATGATGTACAATTTATTATAGAATGCTCGGTAACTGAAGTATTGTTTCACTTTTGTTTTGAACGTTGTTAATCATCCTCTCCGTAACATCCTGTTGTGATCTTTACCTTGAAATAAGTTTTTTTTTAAATGTCTCTTTTAGTCATTTCACATGGTTTGTCTCCTAATTTTGCAATATAATTTACGATTTAATAATAAATCTACAATTAGTTTTATTCATTAATTTACAATTTAATAATGTCAGTCTTTGATATTCTACAGGGCAAAGGAACACAAGAAGACTCTCAAGAGACAGTGGAAGCACCATGAAAGCGTCAAATTTCCACTGAGGCCAGAACCCTTGATCGGGGAAGACAGCATCCCTAAACGTATGGTTAGTAATTTTATGCTTCTCAACAGCAAGCAATCTTCATTGTCGACTTGCACATTTGCATTTTAAATATTTTATTTTAAAAAATTGAATCACTTTGATTTTGCTGTGAACTGCTTTGTAATTGCTGTTGATTTATATTTGTATGATGAAGATATGGAAGGGGATGATGATGATACTGATGATGATACTGGTGATGATGATGACCATGATGATGATGATGAAAATCATCATCAGCATCATCATTATCATCATCATCATGATGGCAACAACAACAATGTTGGAAAAACTTACATACATTGAAAGGCAGTAACAGCACCTCCACTGTGTACAGCTCTCTGACAGGAGCAAATTATTTTGCTTTTTATTCATCGTATGGTATGACCTGAATCTTTATTTTTTCCTTCTTTTTTTTCTCAGGAACAACTTGAAAAATATTTACAGAATGTGCTGCGCTGTAAGGCTTACAGAAACCACCCTGATACAGTAAGTCCTTGTATTTGGCTTGCTTTCTTTTACTGCTGAGTTGACATAAAGACATCTATAGAATTACTTCAAGCTGTGAAAAAAACAGAAGAAGAGAGGGTGGAAAAGAGTGAAAACAAGAGAATGCTTTGCTGAGATAAAGGTTAGAAAGAGAGTGAAGAGTAAAGGTTAGAAAGAGAGTGAAGAGTGAAGGTAGAAGTGAAGGAAATTATTGTTCTTGAATAGGTCAGAGACTGTGTACCTTTGAATAAAAAGCTGATGTCTGTGTACATAATGTACAGCTATAAATAATTTAGCCTCTAGGCATTTTACAGTTACTTAAAGTTCTGTAGTTTGTGTGGCCAACCAAACGAGTGTTTGTGATGTTTCATTGACAATAGCATTTCTGAATCTGAACCTATATCTGTTCTTTCTCTGTGTTTGTAGGTGAAGTTCTTTGAGGTGAGCCACCTGTCCTTCGTGGCACGGCTGGGAATCAAGGCAAAGGAGGGAATGGTGAAGAAATGTTCTGGCGGTCGTCGAATCAGTATCGGCTGTTGTGGGTGCCTGCAGAAAGTACATTTTGCTGGACGATGGCAGTCAAGGTAACATTTGTTGTTTAAATGTTCCTTATAACGTGATTGCCATTGCCACTGGTTTCTCCTCTAAATTGTTTTGTGCTTTCGTCTAAATGTATTGATATAATACATTTAACATCTGGTAATCACATTTTCTGCAACATTCCTTATGTACAGAACTGTTAGACCAAAGACTGTTTAGTAATAACTGTACCAGATTGTAGCAGCTTGCTTTCAAGAGTTGCATCTGTACCAACCCAACCCCTATATTGGATGGGTATGCAACCCAACAAATACTTAATTTCTGCTACCCACAGCCTCAGTCTCTAACCTCGGGGCATATATTATGATAATTATAATCAAGATTTCTGTCAGATATGAGAGCAGCAGCTGCTATACTCAGATGGAGTACAAGTATCCCAACACTGACATATGCAGTTACATACTTTTTATTTTGGTTGGTGATTCAACAGACAAAATGTGAAAACATCATAGTGAGGATTTTGTCTATTAATTTTATTGTGTAAAGTCATCTCCATCTTCTTATGTGCTTGCGAAACATGGACCCTCACAGCAGATTCACAATGAAGGATACAAAGCAAGAAAATGAGGTGCTACAGAAGACTTCTGGGCATTTCCTATACCCAGCACATCACCAACGACCAAGTCCGACAGACCATCACACAAGGCATTGGACAACACGATGACCTGCTCACAGTGGTAAAGAAACGGAAATTCCGATGGTATGGCCCCGTTACCAGATCATCAGGCCTTGCAAAGACCATCCTGCAAGGCACAGTGCAAGGAGGTAGAAGAAGAGGGATACCAAAAAAGAGGTGGGAATGGACTGGACGAAGCCATCAGGGTTGCTGAGGACAGGGAAAGATGGAGTACGCTGGTTAAACCATCATCTGTGGTGCCCCAACGACCTCCGATTTACGGGATAGGATAGGATAAAGTGAAAGTCACTAAACATATCATTACAACCAGTGAAGAGACTAAGTCATGAATAGCAGTATAAGAGTTAATAATGCTAATTTATCTCGATCAGAATTCTATTTGATGATAAATTTGCTGCCTTATTCTGATATTTATTTGATGGGCATAGATGGCTGGTGCTGAAAGACACTTACTTAGCCTACATTCGACCAGAGGATGGAGTGATCAGTGATGTGATGCTGATGGACAAAGAATTCAGAGTGGAGTGTGGGATGAAGGCCACTGGTGCAAAACACGGTCTGATGATTTCTAATCTCAACAGGTAAACATTTTTGGAATTTATATCAATAATTGGTCAAACTCCTATTGTTAGAGTGACCGGAATATGTTTGCTACTGCATACTTATTGTTAATCTAAGGTACTACGCTCAAAAACTCTACAGGTTTAATCGATTGCTAGATAGTATTTTGCCTGCTTTGACAGTTTAAAACAAAATTGTAGGATTGGATTCCCACCATTTAATTCAAGTCCTAACTCCCATCATTTTGATGTATGTAACCCATCACTTGTTTGTCACACTGAACATTGCATAATTTAGATGATTTAATCATTATTAACTGTGTTTTTTGTTCTTTGAGATTAAATTTCTTATGAGTAAAATATCATATTTTGATCATATTATTTTCCTGAACTGCTGTAAATTTAGTTTTTTTCCCTTGTCAGAAATTTGTTGGTAAAATGCTGGACATCACGAAAGGCAAGGGAGTGGCAGGAGCAAATTGAAAATTTGGTGAAAGTGCATGCCACAGACTTCACAAAAATCAATCGCTTCGACTCCTTTGCCCCTGTCAGAGAGGACTCCTATGCACAGTGGTAAGTGCTGTTACTGCCTTTCAATGTATGTGGGTTTTTATCATTGTCATTGCCATTGCCATTATCATTATCATCCTCCTCCTCCTCCTCCTCCTCCTCCTCCTCTTCCTCCTTTGCTTTCTCCTCCTCCTCCCAGTTGTCATCATCATCATCACCAGTATCATCATTATCATAATTGTCATCCTCATCAGCAGTATCATCATTATTGTCATGAAATTGAAGGAATTACCTTTGTTGCAGGTTTGTGGATGCAGCTTCATACTTTGATGCTGTGGCAGATGCTTTAGAAAAGGCTAAAGAAGAAATCTACATTACAGACTGGTGGTAAGTGCCTGACGTTACTTTTACAGCAGTCAGTTATTTGATGATTCTGCTTGTATTGAGTACAAAATGAACACAGGTTGTGCTTGGACAGGATTTCATTTGATATTATATATTTGTCATGCATTGCTTTAGCTATAAATTGCGAGGATGAGTTAAGTGGTACAGAACTTTGTATATGCGTAGTTTGCGTACAAGTGTCTTAATCTTTTTTGTAGATGCAGTCTGTGGTTTACATATTGGCTGTTTTTCTTAAAATATGTAGATTTTGATATGACTTGTAGATTACACCATGTTTTTGATGGGTTTAAAATAACTGGTGAAATAGCATTAATTATAGAAAAACTGTTGCCTTAGGTTCGTGGTCTTTGAGGAAGTTTTTGTTTCTTGACGTAACATTATAATTGTATAAAATATTATTTACCTAGTATTCTGTTAAATCTATTAAAGATTTTCTGGGAAAGCATTAAGTTATCATCCAGTGACAGTTGGCTTGTACTAAATTTTATATTTGTAATATATCTTGATTGGACTTGTTGGCGTACAATTATTGTTAATGTTTCCTTTCTTTCAGCATTTATAGTTCAGAAGGTGATTCAGGTGAAGACAAATATTGCAAAATTGATTCAGACCTGATCAGTTTATGATTTATTGCAGTTTGACATTACATGAATGTATGATTATTTTGTTATCTTTCCATGTTTTGTGACATATTCAGCAGTTTAATTTACAGTTGCCTGTTTAAATTTTCTGCATGTTTATGTAACGAGAACTTGTCTTAAATTGAAAATTTTAGTTTTAGTTTTTATGCATGACATTTTTTATTGTCACTTAACAAGCATTATTTACATTCTTCTTAGCATTTACATTCAGTTTAAATCACTTAGTGTTGATTTTACAATAACGTTTTATTTCCTGTGTCTAGTTATTTGTCACGGCTAATACTATTTTTAGTAAGTTGCATTGATGTGAAACACTCCTCTCAGTGTGATTAAAATATGAATCCCTGCCTGGATATTTTGAGATATGTTCCTTGGTTAAAACCTCTGCCTCCTAAATTTGATCAGTTAGTTATTTTAAATAATAATATTTTCTGTATTTGATTAGTTATTGAATGTAACAAGCTTTTCTTATTCTTCAGTGTTGTTCCTCTTTTTTGTGTAGTTAAACTTTTGTGTTTGTTAATAATAAAGAAAACAGAATTTTTATCTTGTTTTTAATTGCACAACTCTTTTGTTGCTAAACTGAAACATTGCTTTCTAAAGAAGGCAAATTGATTAAAGGGTTTCTATGATAATTATGGTTATTAAGTAAGTAGGTATTTATAAAATTCATTTGCTATTCTTCACATTTTGAATGGACACAACCACTTACACTAAATTATGTGTGTTGTTTTTTTTCGTTTTGTTTTTTTTCCCGGGAGAACTTTATGTTTCTTTATGAATTGAACTGAATTGTATTAGGCTGCCCTCATTTCTTCACGTATTTCATTGAAGCACCTTATTAAACTACTCAACGAGTAATTTGCAACTTTGGCAGGTGTAATTCCTGTGTTTGCTGCTTTAAAAACTTCCGGGGTTTGTAACGTATTGCGTATAATGAAGTTTAGATATTGCTGTATTACATTAAATCTCTTTTTGTTTATTTCCAACAAAATTGTAGCAAATTATACCAAATTCTCAGTTGGTAATTTGTTTGCTTTGTGCAGGTTGAGTCCAGAGATTTACATGAAGAGACCAATTCTTGAAGGAGATCATTGGAGGTTGGACAACATTCTATGCAGGAAAGCAGTAAGCAGACTATTAGATTCAACACAGTGCTAATAGACCATGTTCGGAAATACGAGGGGAAACAACTTTTTGGCCAGCTTGCCAGCATGTTGCGCCCCAGTTGTCTAACTTTCAGGCGGACATTCTTTGCAAACGAACACAGTTTCTAACCTACAATTTCTGCTCTGTCCTCCATCAAACCTTCCAGATCAACTGAAAGGTTGATTTCAGTTGCAATCCTAGCTAATTCTGCTAGTTCGGTCTTGCACCATCACCACCCTTTCCCGAAGAAAAGCTTGCAATTCGGGGGGAGCTTTCATAGTGTTCTGAGTCGAGATGTCCACCTGAATAACTCTAGATAACTAAAAACTAAACAAAAAGACAAGTTACCTCCCATTTCCAAAGACTGTCCATTTAATGCTGTATATTTACATATTATTAAAATTTACAAACAAATCTGGTTTATGTTATGGCAGGAGCAGGGAGTCAAAGTTTTTGTACTGCTGTACAAGGAGATAGAAGCAGCACTCACTATCAAGAGTCTCTACAGCAAGCAGCAGCTCATGAGCAGAAACAAGGATAATATCAAAGTGAGTATAGGCTAGTTTTCAGTGCTGCCTTTGCCACTGTTTGTTGCAGATGGATGACTATAATTTGTTTACATAAAACCATGGTAGTACTGGATTAGTTTTGTACTTTTTTAGTTTTCTGTTATATAGTATGAACAATTTTTGAAATGCTTTCTAATATTAGGTTCCTCAGGGTTATCACATTGAATGTTTTCAGGTGTTACGCCACCCAGACCACATACCTGGCAAAGGAATCTTGATGTGGGCTCACCATGAAAAACTGGTGGCAGTAGACCAGCAGATAGCCTTCGTCGGTGGTATTGACCTTTGCTATGGTCGATGGGATGATCCACACCATAGGTAATGTTTGTTGTTCCGTGTCATTGTGCGATTGTTAGATGTGAACTGTAGGAGTTATAGCCTTCGTTGCTGGTATTGACCTTTGCTATGGTCGATGGGATGATCTACACCATAGGTAATGATTGTTGTTCAGTGTCATTGTGTGATTGTGAGATGTGAACTATAAGAGTCCTTATTTTCTCCCCTTATTCTTTTATGTCTGTAAGCGAGGGATTTGAAACGTTGAAAGTGCATTTACAGTACTTCTTTATCTATTTCTGTCTTACAATGCTATCTATGTCTCATGCCTCTCCCTCTTTCTCTCTGTCTCTGTCTTTCTCTCTGTCTCTGTCTTTCTCTCTGTCTCTGTATTTCTGTTTTTTCATTCCTCTGGGCTGGCTGAGGATGACGCTGGTTGTATATATTTTTATTTCTGTAAGAATGTGTTGCATCTTGCTGAGTTTTAATGTGTTTTGTGACAGGTTGACAGACTTGGGGTTCATCAAACTAACACATCCACCTTCACCAACCATTAGCAGCAGACCAGAGGAGTCACATGTCACTGACTTCACTGAGGTGATGTCAGCTAGATGTTAGAAGTATCTCATATGTTTAATACTTTATATTTGTAAAACCAAAGCTTTGGTGTTCTGTTGCATGTGCAAAAGTGTTTAACTTCAAATCTCATATCTGACAATAATATATTTTGACAAGCTGAAAATGTTCACTGGCTAAGTCTTGAAATTCTGTGAAAATTGTGAAAGAGTATCCACTTCATTAATGTTTTTTTCTTCTATGTTCCTTCATAGAAATAGACTGGGGTTGTTTACAACTTTTTATCTTTTGGCCATTTCAGTGCTGTTTGCTCTGGCTATTCAGTTTAGTGGCAAACATGATTATTATTCTTTAAACTAACATTGTAAAATAATTATCTAACTTTTTGGGTTTGTTTTTTGGTAGCTGACAGAGGACCTGCAGAGTGTTGACAGCCCTGCATCCTTGCGGCCAGGCCCTGCCCATTATGTCAGTAGTTCTGCCCAGCAGTACAAAACAGCCACAAAACCCTCTGGGCAGAGCATGGACAAAACTAGTGACGCTGTCATGGAGCCTGATATCAACATATCTGTTGTCCCTCCATCGCCAGGATATCAAAAGAATGGACCGAACGATGGTGTTTTTGGAACCAATAGCCGGTCAGATGTTGAACGAAGTGATGATATAGTTGTGAAATCTAGAAAGGACTTTCCTGCTGACCACGCAGGGCCTGCTCAACACGTGTTTGCCAATGTTGTCTTGAATTCTCAGGACTCTGATGATCATGTGGGAGGGCAGTTAAGTCCGGTTATTGAAGAGGACAAGACTATAGATGAATCATTCACAGATAGCCCCTTTGGGTCACCCCAACATGCAGCTGTGGACATTGTTGATGGAAAAATAGCCACAGACAACAGAACAACATCGGTGGACTCTAACACATCTACAAGCAGTGGGAAGCGTCACCTGTGGGGAGAGAGAGGGCTGAAGCTGAAAATACCCAAGCAACGCAGCGACGAAGAAGTTGAAGCCGAAACAGATGTGGATAAAATTGAGCACAAGGTGAACCATCTACCTGTGTCTGCGTATTCAGACCCTATGTCTGAAAATGGACGTTTGCGATCCAGCAGTAACACATCTAACGTTTCAAAGACATCAGATTGTGAGATGATCTCCAAGGAAAATGCCATCGAGTTGAGGGCCAGGCCTCCTGCATCTGCTCCTGTGAGAATGACACAGAGTGAAGGTAATAATGATGTGTTCTGAATGGGAAAAGTTAGTGAATGGTAGTTTTTATCAAGTTTTGACAACAGCAGAAGTTGGATGCAGAATGAAATGGAAAGGCAAAAAATTTAAAGCGCTTTATTTTTCGCTGTCTCATGAAATTCTCAGACAGCCAAAAATCAAAAGCTCTTAATTTTTGCTGTCTGAGAATTTCATTGAAGTTTTCAAGATGAAGTGATGAGTAATAGTATTTCATTCTGGAAACAGCCAGAGTACAGAACACAGAATTTTTTTTGCAAGGTGCACATGGGAGATTTTGGCTGTAACATAAGTCAATAATATTACTGGTTCCAGTATGTTGCAGAAGTCAATGCATGGTGATAATTTTGTTGTTATTTGTTGTTGTTTAGAGTAGTGGAGGAAGATCTTGATATTAATAGCCAATGTTAATGTTATGAATCTGTCCTTATAGGAGCTACCAGAAGAGATACTAGAGACATGTTGGACTTCAAAGGTGCAGCCAGTGTGCTGAATGTCCTGCGCAGGAGAGCCAAACATGAGGAAAATAATAATCAGGATAGAAACAGTGACAGTGCTCTGTCTCCTGGCGATCGTGCAAGAAGGTACTTGATGGCCTTTCAGGGGTGTAAAAATGGGCCTTGTAGAATAATCCTAATACTGGAGTTTCAACCAAGTCTCGTCAACAAATTTAATATGAGTACAATTTGCTCTTCTTGCAAATTGTATGCCCATACTTTTGACCATGGATGCAAATTGTCATGATGTTGATTTTCTCTAGATACCTGCATACATTAATACAAACTGAAAGTTTCAGCGTGATCTCTGCTATTGGATTGAAGATGACACACTTCAGTTTATAAGGGCAGGTGTGTTTAACACTATGATACAGTGACTGTGAGAAATCACGAGCGGCTGAATTTGTGTGTGGATGATTATTATGTGAAACGCTGTACATTCTGAGGTTGCATAAATATTTGTCAGATATAAACTATTTAATAGAATGGATTATATGGAGTAAGTTTAAGACCTGTTTCATCACCATAGGTTTAAAGCACAAGTTTTCTATGTTTGTTGTGTTAATCAGGCGATGGAAGATGGTCTTCAATGTTCAGAAGTTTGAGTCCACCGTACGCCACACACAGGTGGACAGGATTCCTGCCGAGCTGCTGATGCCTGAAGGAGATAGACGAAAGGTACGTTGGTTGCTTTTCTGTAGTTTTCTTGTGAATAAGTGATATTGGAGGTTGAAAACATCTTTTGCAGGAGATTGTTTTTTGTGTTTTGAGTCCACCTCTGGGACAGTTTCACTTTACCTGTACCCTTTTCAGCTTGACAAAAGGAGATGTTCAACAATTGTTGAAATTCTGTTCATTTCCAAAACACTGTGAGTTGCTAGACAGAGTGAGTGACTACATTGTAGACACTATGCTTCATGTGTTATCGAAGACGTGTGTGAGTAAGGGAGAGAGCGCATGATTACATGCATCCGTATCATTGATTATTTTAGATTATTAACAATTATTTCTTGATTGATTGATTTAATCACTTTTATATAGAGCTTTACCAGATCAAGAGCTGCTCAACGCCTTGGCCGATACAGGATCTAACTCAAGCCGCCTGAGGCGCCCTCTTGCAACCTTTGGGTGCATAGTCTGACACCCAGACGACTGAGCACAATCCTGGGTGACAGGGGATGGGGAGAAGAGACCTAGTGCATGCTGGGTGTATTTATGAAGCCGGCACTCACCTGTCTAGGTGGAATGTGTGCGTGCACAGACTAGATCTTGGTTTATACTCTCGTCATCCAAAGGAGTAGGAGTGAAGTGTTTCTTTAAAAATGTTTCTAAATTTTTTAATCCAGGCTGTTAGTGGGCTTAGAACCACTGCCTGTACACCCCCGTTGGGGGTGCCGGGGGTTTCAGTATAAATAGTATCCCCACTTTCTGGAAATTTAGTGCTTTAAATTCCCACTGTCGCTGTCTTTCTCATTTGCTCTTTCTCATTCCTGCTCTTTTCTATCAATCTGCTATACTATCGTCTTCTTTGCTAGACCAGTCTCCTACCTTTTTTCTTGAAAACTCTTCCGGGACAAGACTCCTTGTTTGTGTATGAGGTCTGTTGGATCAGCTTGGGAATATTGGACGCTTTCTGCCAGGTGGTCACTAGGGCTTCCTATGATGTTATTATTTAGCAATGTAGGCATTTTATATGTATGTGTTTTGTTGATAATTTATAATGATGTTTGTATTCTATTTTGTTTTTGTAAACGGGGGTTCGATAAGTTGGGGTGAAGCCTCAGCCGTCCCCTGCGTGGGATGTCTTTATTGTAAAATGACTGGCTGGTGGAGAGCTTTCGGTTTTACCACTAGGGTTGTTTCAGCAGATCTTTTATGCAGATCGGGGGTTGTCCGGTCCTGATTTGGCTCGGAAGAGTCCGCTGGACCTAAAGCAATAATAATGTAATGTAATGTAATGTACCACTGCCTGTACAGGCTGCAATGTTATCACCTGACCTTTGAGTACACTGCGTACACCACTGAGCTAACTGTGTAAATGGTTAATTCACTTCTAGCTATTTACAACTAATCTATAATGCACTAGTTCGGTTGTTGTATAATTATGTTGTCATGGGCGTGTTGTACTTTTAGCATAGACTTGCTTGAAATTCTTGTTCACTCTTTGTAATTTCTTTCACTTTCAGTATTCAGTAAAGTATTCATCATTGGATAATTTGCGAAATCGAGTCATGGTATGGTTTGCTGTGTGCTGAAAAGAAAAATTTGGTTTTTATAATCTTTTTGTATATGCATTTTGATTGCGCATTGCACCTATAGTCTATAAATTATAGTTTTCCTTATTTTTTTCTCATGCATAAAGTTGCTATCACTGTTTATGCATTAAAAATGGATGGAAAGGGGTTTGTAAGTTTATGATCTTTGCATGTTGTTTGGTACCAATCATGTACTAGAAATGGATAGAGTAGGCATTAACAAGAGATTGGACAGAGAAAAATCTATTCAAGATGAATGAGAACTACTGCCTTGTTGTCAGAATTAATACTAACATAACAGGTTGTGACCTTACGCCAGTTTTTGTGTACACAAGCAAAGTGATTTGCAATGCAGCCCAAATTGAGGGCAATTATTCCAACATGTTTGTCATGATTATTAACAGCATAGAATTATTCATCCACATATTATATAACAGAGGAAAGCAGTAGATGTCGGCTGAATTGATTTATTACATTTATACATGTGAGCATTTTGCCAAACGGAGAATATTAATTAAATGAGGAGAACATTTTTCATTATGCCTCGGCCCCGTCATACTACCTTCTCAGTCTTCAAGACCCTCTAATTTAAGTTTTAAAGCATGTTTTGCTGGAAAGAATTTTGGTGGTTGTGAAGGATGGGTATGGATCAACATAATTTAATGTTAGACACACAACTCTATGAAGAAAAAAAAAAGCTCTTTATTTACATTTGTGCTTGAAAAGGAACAGTGGGTTATCTTCATTAAAGAAAAGAGACAAACTAATAATAATAATAATAATAATAACGGATTTTTATATAGCGGGTACTCCAGCCTATGACCAGACTCACCACGCTTTACGTAGTCATAACATATAAATACATGCACTCGATGAAACATTACTTTTGCTACAATACACCAAAAGATGGGACAGTAAAGGTACAGACTATTTACAATTATGTACATAAATTACAAAAAAGACAAAGATATACTATATACAACTATGTACACAAATGACAAAAAAGACAGAGAATAGCAAAAACCTATTTACAGCTATGTATATGCCCGGTTAGGCCCAGGAAGGAAAACAGTATAAATATTTACAGCCGTGTATACACTTACGGATCAGACATAGACAAGAGATGAGAGAATGGCAGCAGGAAACAAATCAATCTGAATAATGCAGTTTGAAGAGGTGGGTTTTGAGGGCCTTTTTGAATGCTTGTGTTGATTGTATGTTGCGGATATGGGAGGGAAGGGAATTCCACTGCTTAGGTGCGGAGTAGGCGAATGCACGTTGGCCGTATGTCTTAGTGCGGGTGACGGGAACCTTGAGTGTGCGAGTGTCAGCAGAAGATCTTAAAGTGCGTGAAGGGGAGTAGACAGACAGTAGATCAGCAAGGTAGGAAGGACAAGAATCTGTGAAGAAGTTGTGACAGAGAACAGAGAGTTTGTACTCTATGCGTGCTTGCACAGGAAGCCAGTGAAGGGAATGTAGTAGAGGTGTAATGTGATCACGTTTCTTAGCTCGGAATACTAGTCTAGCTGCTGAGTTCTGAACCTTTTGTAGTTTGTCAATGATGTGTTTCGGGGAGCCAACAAGGAGAGGGTTGCAATAGTCTAAACTACTGTTTAATAGTAACTGTGATATTTTGTTTATTATTATGGAAACCGCATATATTGTATTCCATATTTGACAGCGTGCGCTTGTTTTAGAGTGAGTCTGATGTAGTTTTTTCAAATGTTCAATAGTAATCTCTTAGCGTAATTCTCTGATTTATGTCATAATTTTGTTCTTGCAGTTTTGATATAGATTTCATATTCACTTTATGTCTGAAGGTGAACAATCTGAAGTACAACGTTTTCGGAAACGTGTTCGGAAAATAAGCTCTTGTTATAAAATTGGGTTGTCAGATAACAACTTGGAAGCTCAAAGTGACAAACAAACAAATCACAATTTACGAATGTACACAAAGCTCTAGTGCTCTTTTATAAGTATGTTACTTTCCAAATTAAATCATGGCTGTAACTACTATGAACATGTGCAATTCTTGCCAAATCATGACAGGCCATATTTGTTGCAATGTTGGCTGGCTGCTATTTGATTTGCTCATGAGTGAAAACTCTTGATATTTGAGCTACTAAAACAGACCCAAAACAATCTGTGTTGTAAAGCTTTATCTAAAGCATGAGACAAAAAGAAAACCCATTCATTCCACTTCAGGATGTGCCATTAAGAAACACTGAATCCTGCATTATTCACTTTTGGTTTTTTTCTTCTTCCATTGTAGCTTCAGTATGAATTGGATATTTTGTTAGTGTTAAGAAATTTTTGTTAGTGTTAAGAAATTGTATTACCTTTCCAGAGCATTTGTTAGCTTTTTTTTCCCCACTTAAAAAGGATTATTTTTAAAAATGAGGCCTCCCCTCCCAGTCCCCACACTTTTCTTCACCCCCACCCCCCTCACCTCCCCACCCCCCCCCCCTGTTTGTGCCACCCAAGTAAATCAAACGAGGCATTTATTTAACCAACCCCACCCCTATTCCCCCCAAGTCATTGAAGTGAGGCATTTATTTACCAAATGTTCCCCCCTCCTCCCCCCACCCTCTCGTCATTTTTTAAGCAACCCCCCCCCCCCCAAGTCATTCAAGCAAGGCTGTTGAGGTCATTCAAACTGGCATTAATGTAATCTGATTATTTAGCAGTTAACGTAATCACTCCCAAGTCATTGGAACATTCCATGTGTGTGATCGTTATATAACAGCTTGTGTTAACAGTTTAGTGTGTGATATTCTTAATTCAAAATTTGTTTTAAGGCCGAAATTTGTAACTGCTTTTTCGTTTTTTTTGGGTTGTGGTATGTTTTTACACCAGACTATTCACAAAAACGTTTTAAGTCGGTCAAGATAATTTTTTTTTAATTTTTAAACCATAACCGCTCTGATTTCCTCCCCTCCCTCCAACTCCCCACAAAGGAGGAGAGGAACGATCCTCCATGGCACATACTTGATCATCAGAGCCGACGATCAGCCGTGCCCGTGTCACGCTCAGGAGGGGAGGATTAGTTTCTTCCTCGCGGGTTACGGTCCTGTCAGTTTTACCTGACGTCTCGGCAGAACATACTTTAGAAATGATCCCTAAAAGTATGATCTTACATGTAACGGGCTTTATAAGTACTGGTCATGTATCAAGCATCTACTTTCAAATCGGGCTACCTTACATTTTTAAGAATATGCTACCGATTATTCGGACATAGTTATAACTATTTTTTATTTTGATGGGCTCTCTAGTAAACTTATGATCAATTGTATTTTGTTCCATTTTGCTGACATTCCCAGAGATGTGTTTTGTGACTATGTTTTAGAGTTTGGGTACTTATTTCCGTATTCAGAAAGGGTTTGGGGGGAAAAAAAAAAAAGTTCTTATTACGTCCCCTGAACACAAGAGGAAGGAGTGGCTGATTTTATATGAGCTATCAGTTATCTCCCTTGTAAAAAAAAATCCTGTTTGTAGCTTTGCTTGATTTTAGGGAGAATGTGAGTTATAGAGTTTGTTTCATAGTGAATTGTGTTTGTTGCAGGGACACTCCTTTTACCATAGAATGGAGCAAAAGTTCAGGCGAGAGCACAGGAACAGCTTTGACTTGGGCAAAATGGAAGAGCAGCTAAAGTAATTTTATTTTGTTTATTTTATTTTATTTATTTAACTTATTTTCATGGAATTGCACTGGTTCATTTGTTACTTGTTTGCTGATTTGTTGTTATTTTGACTCATGCTAAGGAACTTGTTTTGGACTAGAGGAAAAGTTAAGGCAAAACAGAAATGAACAAGGTGTTGACAGTTAAAGTATAATAACTAAGTAGTAAATAAAAACTAAGTAGTAAATAAAAAATGCATATGTTAGTTTAATTGTTTGTTACAGGTTGGAGGACAGTGAAACAGGGGTCTATCGCACACACAGTGAGCAAGACATTTTAGAATGCGGCCTGGAAACATCTACTAAACTGTGGATTGGCAAGGACTATGTTAACTTCATTCACAAAGATTTTGTAGATCTTCACAAACCTAATGAAGGTTAGTGTTCTGTCACTTGTGTGTGTCTTTTTTGCATGAGTTTCCCCCTCACATTCTCCACTGTCTCCCTTGTTAGAGGATTTTAAGACTCAGATTTGTAGTTATTCATCTCTTTCTCTCTTTTTCTTTTCTAGATGATTTATGTCTTTTTTTTTATTCGGCTACGGTTTTATGCAATATTTTCAGATTTTATCAACCGACATGAGACACCAAGGATGCCTTGGCATGATATAGGAGCTATGGTTTATGGCAAAGCAGCTAGGGATGTGGCCAGACATTTCATTGGACGCTGGAATTTCACTAAGGTTTGTATGGCTTTCAAATATGTGGGGGGTATGTACTTGCTGTCTGCCTGTATCTCTGCCTTTCTCTCTCTGTTTGTTGATTGGTGAGTTGATTGATTCATTTTGTTGTGTGTTAAATCAGCTTTAGTTACAGAGTCACTGTTCACTGTTAAGTATATCTGATTGCAAAAAAAAAAAAAAAAAAAAAAAAATTCAGTTTGATTGTTTGCTTTGGTATGCAGTTGGCTCTTGGGAACTGCACTTTATAAAATGCAATATTAATATGAATAATGTTATTATTATTACTATTTGTACAGAATTATTGTCAATTTTTCTTCTTCTTCTTCTTCTTCTTCTTCTTCTTCTTCTTCTTCTTCTTCTTCTTCTTCTTCTTCTTCTTCTTCTTCTTCTTCTTAACAACTTCAAAATATAAATTTAAAAAATATTTGTTATTTGGAACCATACGGTTATGTAAAATTTAATGATTAAAAGAGTTAATTGACAATGTTTTTGTTCCTGCTGCTGTTTGCTATTAAATAAAAAAATGTATGGACTTTTGGAATCATTTACTCAAACTGCTTGCATGTAGAATTATTTATTTGTTGCAGTGTTTCAACAATATCATGAAGAAGAAAAAGACTTATTTTGTATAACAGTAAAATGTTACAGTGATGATCTTGTTTTTATTTTTAGCTGGAAAAGTACAAGAAAAATACGGAGTACCCACTACTGCTGCCCAAGACATATCCCAAGATGACTGTTCCTGAGTCTATCAAGAATATCACTTTCCCTGTGGAGGCTCAGGTATAATAACAAAAGAGGGAGAGAGAGGGAGAGAAACAGAAAGATGGGTGTGCTCTTAGTGATCTCCACATTAAATTATGATTACTGACAGGAAAAGTGTGAGATACACATGCAAATACATTTATAATATAGAAGATTGTTCATTGATTTTACATTTTTGATTGTACATTGATTTATAAATTGAGTGGCTCTTGAGCTGGTAAAGCGCTATATAAAAGCGATTAAATAAATAATAAATAAATAAATAAATAAATGTGTTTGTTTATTTTTGCTTCATTGTTTTGTTGTTTCTGCCAGACTTAGCAGAGCATGTAAATATTCAACAAAAGTGAAGTATGTAATGTGTTGAGTAATGTTGGCATTTTGTGTTGTGTAAAATGCAGTTGTTGTTTCTTTCTGATTGTATATGCAGGGTTTATTCTTGGCGTTGGTCATCGGTCATTGACGCATAAAATTCTGAAATGACCGATTGTTTTGCCAGCCAACTGGTCAAGTGACCTATTGATTTTACGATTGGGTGGTCAAACTTTGCGAAGATTTGTCATTTAAAAAGTTCTATACAAACTGCGAACTCAATAAAACTTAGCACAACCATTACCGAAACGAAATTATTTCCCCTTTCAGTATAATACAAACTTTTCCGATCCATAGTTTTCATTGCTGACATGCAACGCGCCAACGCATTGACAGTCACAGTGTAGATCTAGTTTGCGATTCCATTTTGTCAACAACAAAAAAAAAAAAAAGCCTCCGAAAAAAAGCCAAGGTCAGAAACTGGCCAAAAGTTGGTAATGAAGTGTTTCGGTTTTGCTAAACCATCGGCATCAACTATGCGAGTGAAATTTCGTCATCACTGTCTCACGTCACACAACCATATTTAGGATGGAAGCGTCTCTAGTTACCACTAGAATTATCCACACGCTTCGATCGATAGTAAACACCCAACTCTAACAAATTCTCAAATAATATCGACCAACTAAAGTTACCAACATTATACAAAGCTTCTTCTAACAACAACGCAAAATCAAATCAAAGATAAATACACTCTATTATTGCATGCTTTGCAAACCAAAACGATCGGATCTATCGTGCGCGTACCATCATGCGCGTCTCAACGTAACAAAGGGCCTTAAAGTATTCAGTTGGGGTGGCCTCGTGACGTAGTGCGTCCATGGTCGCTGGTTTCCTATGCCGAAGGTCGCGGGTTGAACGATTCCCTAAAAAGGAGCGAACTGATGTGACCTAGGTCCTATCCTTTCTTATCCTATCCTATCCCCAACTCGAAAAGTCGTGGGGCATCACAGATGATCCGATCATGTTTGGAAGAATGGGGGAGGGCCAAGGCAACAGTGCTTTCACAAGACTAACCACGAGAAAACATCAGGGACGTGTGGGCCATGCTTGAAGCTCACCACTCGGATGAATTTCCAAACCTGCTGAAGCTGGCTGCTTTCGCGGTTACCTGCCCCCTGCAAACTGCTGATCTGCACAAATCCGCATTCTGACAGCATTGCGGAACAAACTGACAGCAGAAACACAGAACTTGCTGCTTTCTGTAAAGCTTGGAACTGTAAATATAGAAAGAGCGCTGCAGATATGGGCAGCAGCAAAACCAAGAAAACTGTTGTCTCTTATAAAACAGCAGGAAAAACAGTAATAATTAGCAGACAAATTAAAAAGGATTGAATTTCTCCCTATAACTGTGTGCATCAGCATGTCATTTAAACAATTTTAAAAGGCTGAATATAAAATCGGTTAATGCCTTAGCGTTGTTATTTTGTACCATTTGTACTGATAAGCGATCGAATGAGACTGTGTGACTTATTGATTTCCAAAATGACCTATTGTTTTTTTCTGTGAACTGGTCAAATGACCTATATTGGTCATTTTCAAGATTAATCCCTGTATATGTGTTTTTTTTTTTAGGAAAGGGGGAAGGAGAGGGTGTTGACTTTTTATGATTGAGATGTTTGTCCATTCTGTCAGATTTTGCGAAGCATATGCGGTTGGTCTGGCGGCATTGAGACAGTGGAGAGGTCTATTCAGGAAGCATACGAATTTTGCATTGAAAGTTCCAAGAACTACATCTACATTGAGGTAAATTGGCGCAACAGTGTAAACATTAACCACTAATAATATGCATGAAATGGAAAGAGAATGGCATAACAGTTATGACACTAGAAACATTTGACTTTACCTGCACGTAGGTATTTATAGTGGCAGGTTTTGTTCATGTTATTTTGGGTGTGCAGAATCAGTTCTTCATAACACTAGTTGATGATCCGACTGGCCTTGTGTGTAACATTATTGGTACTGCTCTGTACAAGAGGATTCTTCGAGCTCACAGGTATTGCTTATTACTTTATTGACGATGATATTGGTTAATCATTCGTTCACTGATTATATTCATAGCATACATACAGAGGTTTTATTGTTTTGGTTTTGGTCCTCAACCCAATATTTATATCATAGCAGACCTTGAATGAGGAATAATACATCGCAGTTGAAAGTTGTGCATCTGTATAATATACAAGAAAAGCGTGCTTATACTGGTAATAGTTATTTTGTGCTAGTTAGTTAGTCATTGTTTATAGGGTCCATAATTCTTGTGATTCTTGTGCTACTAATAAGCACATAACATAATTTTTGTATCAAGTAGTTCCGTGATTGTGTGTGTTATTTTGTACCTATGTTTGTTGCTGATTTGATCAAATTTTGATGGTAATGTTATTATAGATTTCCTGTATGTGAATCTATGTTGTGCTGTATGTTACTATTTAATGTTGAAATCGCCATTGAATTGCGCTTTCAGAAACAATGAAGATTTCAGGGTGTATGTGATGATGCCACTGTTGCCTGCGTTTGAGGGGGAGTTTGGTACAACCTCCGGTACAGCCATTCAAGCCATTACACACTGGAACTATGCCTCCATCTGTCGCGGTGGAAACTCACTGATTGAGAAACTCGCTTCCAGTGATGGTAGGCTGAACATCAATATCGTCAATATTGAATATATAACAATTTGTAGGGCTGTGAATGTAAAACTTGTAGCCATTCTTAAAATAATTTTTTAAAAGGGATCATCATTTTGATGATGTGACTGTATGTACTGTTGCTCTTATCCTATTGTATCCTATCGTGTAACTCAAAGGCCATTGGGGCACCACAGATGATCGTTTAACCAGCGTATTCCATCTTTCTCTGTCCTCAGCAACCCTCATGAATTCGCTCAGTGTCAAGCCAGTCCATTCTCGAATGTTGTCCTCCCACCTCTTTCTCTGTCTCCCTCTTCTTCTGCCTCCTTGCACTGTGCCTTGCAGAATGGTCTTTGCAAGGCCTGATGCTCTGATCATATCATTGGAGTTTCCGTTTCTTCACCACTGTGAGCATGTCATCATGTTGTCCAATGGCTTGTGTGATGGTCTGTCGGACTTCGATGTTGGTGATGTGCTGGGTATAGGAGATGCCCAGAAGTCTTCTGTAGCACCTCTCATCTCCATGCTCTGTATTCTTCGTTGTAGGTCTGCTGTGCATGTGAGGGTCCATGTTTCGCAAGCATATAGGAAGATGGAGAGAGAGAGAGAGAGAGAGAGAGAGAGAGAGAGAGAGAGAGAGAGAGAGAGATACAAATTACAAATTTTAATAGGTGTTTTAGAAAATGTAAGTATAAGTTGTAGGCCGTTTCAGTCTATATATTGAGATGACATAATATCGTGATTTACTTCTGAAAGCATGCACTGTTTTTGTTCTTTTCTGAGGTAGTTTTTTTGTTTTGTTTGGCAAATTAGTTTATTTGTTTTCGCAGTGAGAGATCCACACAAGTACATAGTGTTTTGTGGCTTGAGGAAATGGGAGAAACTGGAGGATAAACTGGTAAGTTTATTTTATAATGTAGTTTCATAACAACAAATACATATTTTGGATAATTTATTTCTTCTAAATAATGGATTTTGCTTTAAGAGGCATGTAGCATAGAGGCCATGAAGACAAGGACATGTGCAAGAGACGCGTCTAGCAATGAAAATAAAACCAAGGCATTAGCTATAGATGATCCTGAGTCATTTTCAAAAGAGTGGGTGGAGGATGTTAAAACAATGCCTTGAGCATGCTATAATAAGTGTAAAAATTAGTGCATAATATTTTACACTTTATTTTATTGTCCCTTTTTATCAGGAAATTTAAGTGTGTGTTATTCATTGTATGCTGTAACTTTTTACCCTGAAGCCTTTTATCTAATGAAGGCATACATTTGGAAAATTGAATACAATTTGCTTGGCTTTTATTTACTTTTTACTGCTGTGAAAATTAGTGATCCAAAGAACTCGAATTATTAATTCATTCATAGTCTCAGTAATTTTTTGTATACGAAGTGACGCATTCCTTTTGTTGTGCAGGTGACAGAGTTGATATATATCCATAGCAAGCTGATGATCGTGGATGATAACACTGTCATCCTGGGATCAGCCAACATCAACGATCGCAGTATGCTGGGTAAGCGTGACTCGGAACTTGCCATCGTCATCCGCGACAAACATCGAGACAAAATTGTCGCCAATGGACACATCTTGGAGCCGGGTCCATTTGCCTCATCAATGCGCTATGCCTTGTTCAGGGAACATATGGGGCTGTTGGAGGGTGATGGAGATATAGATCTCACAGACCTCTCTACAGAGGATTTCTATAAGAATGTTTGGATACGACAAGCTGCTGTCAACACTTTCAATTTTGATAAGGTAAAAGGGTGATTGTTATGTTGTGATTGAATAGGGAGTCAGGGGTAGGAATGTTCTATAAATATCTGATGATACTCTATTCATAGGCCTTATCCTTTTGGTAATTATTGATTTGCACATTTATGAATACGTTATTATTGATTTGCACCATATTCATATGCCTGATTTGTTTTTGGTTAATACTTGCTTCTTTCTTTCTTTATTCAGTGTTTCTTGCAGATAAGATCTTTTTGCATACAGCATTGTTTCTTAGAAGTTTGATATTGAGCCGTGACGTACAGCATGATGAAATGAAAACATATTTACCAGGAATATAGTAATATTTACTATTTAATTATTTGTATTAATATAATAATGCTATCAGTTTATGAACTAGAATTGCTTTCTGAAAATAAAAGAAAGTTTGTGTTTTGTTTGACATTGAAGTTGTGGATTTTTGTTACTTCCAGGTGTTTCACTGCCTGCCAACAGACAATGTGAGGAATTTTGAGGAGCTGCGCACATACAATGTTAGGGAGAAGATGGCGGTATCTCGACCCACTGAGGCCTTGAGCCACCTATCGAAGATCAAAGGTCATGTGGTACTCATGCCACTCAGCTTCTTGGTGGAGGAGTCCTTGGCCCCCAAGATGGGCCAGAAAGAGGCCTTGCTGCCCCACTATCTTTGGACATGATTGTGATTGAATTTTCCATGTTGGTGGCTATGGAAATTTTCCACATTGGTTGATCTATGGAATTTTCTACTATGGAAGTGTTGAATACTATACTACTTCTGTGTGTCAGAGAATGGAATACTTTGTATGTGTTCAACTGTGCAGCACAGATGGTTTAATTGCTTTTCCAATGCATCCATATCAGTTATATTGAGTAAAGTGATGGACAACAAAAGCTGGTGGAATGCACCTCTCATATCAGAATACATGTGTATGTTATTTATCTCAGAATTGGCATTTCCAGTACTTTGGTCAAACCTGCTGGGGAAGAGAGTATATATACTAATATAACCTAAAATCATCCCTAACTGCACAATGTGATTACAGCACTTCAGAATTAATCACAACGTAATTTCGAGTGTGGAATAGTGCAAGCATTATTATATTATGTGGCTGTATCTTCTGAACTATTACTATAGGTCATGGCCTTTTTTTTTTTCTTCTATCGCATTGTTTGGCAGTATGTGTAAGCTATTAGAGTGAAGATTCATCACTGTAGAATTTACACAGTAAAAAAAATTTTTTTTTTTTTGTGGATAATGCTTTATTGTTTCTTTTTATTGGGAAATTCTGGGCCGCCTCCCCTGAGGAAGGCATAGTTGCAGCCTGTGGCGCGCCCAAACCCAATCTACCTATTATTAGTTGTGTTTTTTGAAATGTTGCTGGGGGAGCAAACAGGGGTACCCGGAGAAAACCCCCGAGATGTTGCTCAAGTCAAAAGTCAATAATATTCGGAGAAACTGATGTAATAAACTTGTGCTAATCATGTGACTTGTTCTGTATGGTGAAGACTTGTTTGTATGGTGATGACTTGGTTGTGGGTAATTTTAATGTAAATTGATTAGCAAAACTGTATAGCCTGTAGTGAATGATGCTAAACACAAGTGTACATCATCATCATCATTATTGTCACCTGTAAACTCACTCATATAATTATTATTACTGCATTCTGGCTAATCCACAGATAGTGTCGATAATATGTGGATTCTGGTTAATCCATTCATAAATATCGATAGTCTGGATAACTGATGCAACTTTGTTTCAATTATGATAAACAGAATTTATTCACTTTTTGTTCTTATTCCAATTTGTATGGTATGATTTAATTCTCAGGGTATGCTGTATTCATCCCGTTACGGTCTGTTGTTGGTTATTCTTTCATTCCATTTTGCTCGTGCCGGATTGTAAATTAAGGTAGCAAAGGGTACATGTACGTATTTGCACATAAATGTATACTATCACGTGACTAGCTGGTGGAGAGCTTTCGGTTTTACCACTAGGGTTGTTTCGGCAGATCTTTTATGCGGATCGGGGGTTGTCCGGTCCTGATTTGGCTCGGAAGAGTCCGCTGGACCTAAAGCAATAATAATGTAATGTAATGTACGTTGAGCTAAATGCATATGTTTAACGTGCATTTATATAAATAATTGATCAGTAGTTTTTTTGATGTTTTTATATTTTCACTGCAAATTTTAATTTTTTTTAAGCCTTAATTTTCTAAAATGTTGTGTTGCCGGGGTGTTGTAGGTTTTTTTGTACAGCGAGGTAGTGACATATTTCAATTCCACCATTCCTCTCATGATCCCTTCTCCCAAAAAAGAGAGTATCTCTACATTAAGCTGTGTACATGATGGAATATATTTAGATGTTACAGATTAATTGTGTTAATACAGGATTTAAGAAATTATATACACAGACCTGTTTACCCTGGAATTGTGGATGGGGTACTTTTCAGAAAAAAATGATGTATTTTTAAGAAAGGAATTGTATTCCACGAATAACTTGAAAATTCCATATTAGACACAATTCATTCGCAACTTACGTACGTCATGTTTTGAGTAAAGAAAAAAAAAAAGGTGCTGATCATTCCATTGAGAAAAAAAAAAAAAAAAGGTTTTGAGACAACACAAAAAATATGTTATCTTACATCAAAGAACATAAATTGCCTTAAAATACAGAGATTGCAAAATCAAAGCTCTTAAGAGAACCCCAAAGGACCATGGTAGGCAATTATGATTGTAGTTATTTTTACAATATTGATTTTAGTACTGTTTTTCTCTCTGTTCGTTTGAGCCATCAGTGGCAGCACAAAAAGGTCCATTGCGCATCTGCTTTTTAACTGAAGCTTTGATGTCTTCTGCCATTGACATAATTAACGCGATTTTCGAGTCTGGAAAAGCACTTTTCACAGTTTTACTTATTATATATACTGCTGTGGTGAGAGGTAGGTTAGTCTTTACAATAAGTTCGGAAAACATGGCCTCGGCTCGGATAACATCTTGCTCGGTTTGCGATACTTGCTGTGAAGGCATGAATTTTAGCATGCTTTGGCATGTTGCAGCGGCCTATTGAATTCTACCAAGTCGATCACGGTGGCTTTTAGTCTCACAGTGACAATGGCGATCGATATCAAATTTTCCAGAATGATTATGCGAAATAGAAAAGTCAACTTCACAGTAGGCCTACTTGCATCGAGCATGCACTTTGCTGACAGAAGATTCGACGATGCCAGGGATTAGTATACTTTGAAAGAAATTCCTGCTCATGTATTTTTTTGGGCTTTGGAGGGCCAGCAACACTTGCACTTGCTGCTTGACGTTTCATTTTTCACCCAAATATGGCGCCGTGATTGTTGTCAACGAATGACCATAATAAAAGCGGAAATAGCTGATCCGTGATGTCACTACTCGTAAACCAATCATCGTCGATTTTCCTTATCGCCGAAGTTACCTGAAAAACAACCCGCCAAAGCTCCGAACTGCTCCAGAAACAACCGATTTATGTCTAGATTTTAAAAGAATAATAATAAAAGCCGTATTTTTTTGTACTGTCCTGTATTGGTCGTATTTTGTCAAATGTCGCATATAAAATATGGCGTAATCGTATGGGTAAACAGGTCTGTATACATCCCAGACAACATTTAAATATTGGTCACATACTGGTCCGGTATTGACTCTAGTATGAATTGACCATTTGCCGCTAGTTACTTCCCTTGATATTTTAGAGCGCAGATGAATCCTATCAGCATAACGTGGGGCTGAAACGGTGCCCTGCTTATGTAAAGGCTGTATGTGCGTGCGCCTTGCGCCTTGTTGTCATTGCAGGAGTTTGTGCATAGTTTCATATTCACTCATAATGCTATATGAAATACCTTTTGGACAAACAAGTACAAATACTTTTTTGACAATCAAGTACCGTGCTGTTGATTTAGAAATGTTTTGTTAGTTAATTGTTATATATAAAGAGCTTATTATGTAAGTTGCAGCTTATGTGTGTTTTCTCCACTATCAATTCTGCACATGTATGCACTTTTGAAACTAAAGTAGATAAAGGGATTAAATAAAACTGAATGATCAGTTCTGAATGTATTTTGTTTACCGTAGTGTTTTAGGCACGTGCTCGCGACAGTAGTGTCAAGATAAATAAAGTAAACTCATTACGTGCGAGGTTCACATTTATTCAGTGAATCAAATGTGGAGACGACCTAACAGCAATGTTAATTTACAATTTTTTTTTCTTCCAAAATTAATTGTTTTTACTCAGAAATGCCCCACCAGCAACAGCTTGCCAGCAACTGCGTAACGCTGTGTAATTTGAAACTGGCTACGTTCAACGGTCGCATATACAGTAGTCTACAGCTCTTGTGCTATGGCATAACGCTTGACCCTGGGGCCAAGTTCCAGGTCATTTTAGAGGAAACTGGCCTATTGAATTGTTCCAAAAATTATTTTTTGTATATCTTACAGTACAAGTTCAAGCTAAAGGGCAATAATACTTGCAGTCCAAAATGTATTAGCACCATCTATATATATAAATTGCTTAGCCGGAAGTCCTTCTTCGCCTCTACTATAAAGTTTGTCCGGTATGGACGCTGATCTGGGCAGGTGCTGGGCTCTGCGGATCGGCCTGCTGTGTGCTCAAAACCAGCAAAATCATTATAGCCGACATTTCCTTACAGAACGTTTAACCGTTTCTGAGATAAATAAATAAACAAAATGTCCACAAACTGCAATAGCCTCATTCCGTGCGCTTCCATTAAAAATCAAATTGAGGTTTCAGCATGTTTTCCCATATAGACCAAAAAAATTGATGATCTTTCCAGGAAGCGTTGGTAGCTTAGTTAGTAAGACATTCGCCTACCGTGCAGGGCGACCCAAGTTCAAATCTCACGCGTGCCAACTTTTTTTTTTTTTTTTAATCACTACAATATGGATATTTTTCTTTTTAATTTGGGCTTTTTACCTTTAATTTATTATTATTATTATTATTATTATTATTATTATTATTATTATTATTATTATTATTATTATTATTATTATTATTATTATATCTTATATCAAATTTTCTTTTAAAACCTTGGTGTTTTTTATGATTTCTATTTGTATTATTCTATATTCAATATTAGTAGTTGTAGTAGTAGTAGTAGTAGTAGTAGTAGTAGTAGTAGTAGTAGTAGTAGTAGTAGTAGTAGTAGTAGTAGTAGTAGTAGTACAAAGGATCGGGATGAAGTGGTACGTCTAGGTAAAAGGGGGCTACGGGTAGGTTTAAAGGGCATGGGTAGGCATAACGGGGATACGGGTACATATAAGGGGGTATGGTGATGGTCGATTCCTTTCATCCATACCTGCGAAACGATCAACGAGGAAGTATCAAGGAGGGTACAGGTAGGTTACAAGGGGGGTTCGGGGAGGTATCAAGTGGGTATGGGGAGGCATCATGGGGGGGGGGGGGGACGGCGAGATATCAGGAGGGGGGGGTATAGGGAGGTATCAATGGGGGATATGGGGAGGTATCATCGTCCAAATGAAACTCGCAGACAACAGTTGTCTCTCTGTCTACATTTTAAACAGCAACCTGTGTACCCTGGCTTGCCAGGGTACAAAACCACTAGTCATTAATGTTTGTAATGCAAGTGAATGGATCTTGGCTTGCACAACAGTTTTGCATTATTGGCTTGCATGCATTAATTTGTTAAGCTTAGTTTGTATGAGGTTTGTTTCTTACAGATTGCTGTTCCGACATCATAGTCCTAAGTGTAAGTGGACATTTCTGTGTGCCATAACAAATGAATACCTCTTAGATTAATGGTGCATACATTAGATACTTGTGAAAAAGTATACTGTAATGTAAATGTTTAAACAATTATAAGTTTCAAAAAATGGAGTGTGAAGAAAATTCTCCAAATGCATTTGCAGGTGCACAGTAGGCATAGTATGGGGGCAGATGGAGTATTATTTTATTTATATATATAAAAAAAATTATAAAAAAATTATATATATATATTATATGTTGTTTGTTTTTGTGTGTTGTTTTTTTGGGGAGGAAGGGGAGGGAGGGGGGGGGGGCAAATAGCAGTATTAGATTCAAGGGGTAATATGTATTTGTTGGGAATCTTTGCACTAAAAGTTATATTGTCATTTTTTCTTAGGTGTTTAGCTTTATTATTTCTTAGGTGTATAGTTGTTTATTATTATTATTATTATTATTATTATTATTATTATTATTATTATTATTATTAACCTCTGATTAAAATAAAATGTTTTGTACATGTTTAATTCAAACATATTTACTCACATTTGTTAAACTTTAGAAGAAAATGTGTTTGCTCAAAGAGCTTTGTTTACCGCCATATTCTATCAGTTATTGCAAAAGTATACAAATTTAATGCACAGCGAAGGTATGCACAAATTGTAATTGCTTATTTTGCACTGTGCCACAATTTCCATAATATTGTGGTTTATGCGCATAAGCTTTTCTTTTTAAAAGTGGGCTATTTATTTATGAATGTCAAAATGATAAAACAAAATGCCAGTGCACAGAGTAGTACTTTGTAAATAGTATTTTTATGCTTCTCATAATTATTATACTACCTTTTTTCTTGAAAAGTCTTCCAGGACAAAACTCCTCATTTGTGTGTGAGGTCTGTTGGATCAGCTTGGGAATATTGGACGCTTTCTGCCAGGTGGTCTCTAGGGCTTCCTATGATGTTATTATTTGGCAATGTAGGCATTTTATATGTATGTGTTTTGTTAATATTTTATAATGATGTTTGTATTCTATTTTGTTTTTGTAAATGGGGGTTCGATAAATTAGAGTATAGCCTCAGCGTCCCCTGCGTGACCTGCTGGTGGAGTGCCTTCAGTGTTACCACTAGGGTTGTTTCGGCAGATCTTTTATGCGGATTAGGGGTGAGTCCTCTTTCAGTGAAGTTGTGGTCTTGATTTTGTGGTCCTGATTCGGCTCTTTGGACCATGTAAGCAATGAATAACTAAATAATTGGAGTCATGTTCCCATATTCCTGTTCCCGACATTTGTTTATTTTGACACATTTCTTTCATTTCCATTTCATAATATATGCATATCTATACTTATATGATGTACATTTGTGTGAGTTAAATTGCTGTTGAAATGGACACTGTGTGTCTGAAATTACTTTAACCCAAAAGACGTTTTATTTAGTAAGCACCTCACACCCAACTGTGATATCTTTTTGGCTTGGTGTTACTAACAAATGTTTCGTTCTCACTGATTTTGATCTGTTTAGGGGTAAAAAGAGTTTTTAATGATTTCATCAGAAAAAAAAATGTCAAAAAGGAACTCTGACTCAGTGTTTCTGTTGTACATGAACACTTAAATTTTAAAAATAAAAAATACTATAGTAAACAAATTTTGGTTTACCCTGGCTAAAAGCACAATCGGATATTACTTTGCTTGTTTGTCATCAGTTTTACCAATTTACTTTATTGTGTAACTGCTTGGATGAGGTGGATTAATTGGGCTTTTAAATGGTTATTACAGGTTTTGATTAAAGGAGCCTCAAAGAAAATATCCTAATCCTGCATATTCTCTTGCATTCCATTTCCTGTAGTCCAGATTCCATTTCCAGTCAAGATTACAAATCTCAATTTGGCAGTTATGACTTCTATTTTCAAAGTGCAGCATCATCATCTTCTGTTTGTGAGAATTGACTGCCTATACCAAAGAAAATGAAAAACAGTCAATTTATTTACACAGCTAAAAAAATGAATAATTTTTTCTCATCTCTGTGCCAATAATATGAACCTGTATTGAGTTTGAATTCTAAAAGTAAAATTCAGTAATTTACAGGAATTAAACAAATTATGTCACGGCATGGGCTTTGCTTTCATAAATCTTTCCTGTTGAATCTTTTATTGCCTTTAAAATTTCTTTGTAGATAAACGTTTTATAGTTGTTGTTTTTTTTACAAAGAACTGAAAAAGGGTGTATTAATAATGTACTTTGTTTGGGATGCACACAATTTGTGACATTACCAAATGTGCATGCATTAATTAGATTTGTGTGTGGATGTTTATGAGCATGGATTTGGCCCGGTGTTCTCTATATGTATGTAATAATGTACACACCTTGAATTAAATCATCTCGGTTTTTTTTTAACACCTTATATTTGCTCGTTGCTCATTAAGTTCATATTCCTATTTGTTGTTGTTGAATGGTTGCAACTGTCATTAAGTAGCATGCTTTTACATTATTTGGGATAAATGAGGACCATACAAATTTAAGCAATGTTTTTAAATTTCAGTTTTAAATGTATCAAAGATACAAAGATTTCAGATTTGAAGGCAGAAGGAATCATACTTTGTATAATATTGCATAATAACAGAGATAGATTACATGATATTAAAAAAACATAACTTTATCTTCAGTGTCTTGAGACTTCACTCTTGTAGCAACAGGCCAAACGATTTCTGAGCCTTTTTGCTGAGGTTTGCAGCACAAAATCTGTTGGCATAAATTTGCATAGGTATAGCCTGGATAGGGAAAGTGCTGAAATGTTTTTAATTGATTCTGATTTTACATGTCCCGGATGGCGTTGAACAATGGCAGCTATGCTTTTTTCTGCTAGCGTGCATGGATTTTATGCCATTGTTATTGGAATTTTTTTACAGTCAGCTCACAGCAGCCACACCAACTACCATGCATGCACTGGACCTGTATACGCAAATATGTTACTCATGTATACAGATAGCATAATCCCATCAAGGATATGAGTTTCACCTCCAGTTGTATTGATTGTAAACAGTGAATTCTTGTCAAGCATTGCTTCAGTCTCATGCATGCAAGTAACTGTTTTCAGTCAAATTTTTAATGAATATTTGTCAAATTGTGCAATATATGATTTTGGATTTGATTATTATTTTGCATTTATCGTATTATAAATATAATTATATGCAACTTTGATTTTGCTTTACATATGTATATGCTTTTATGTGTTTGTAGTGCTCAGTGTTTTTAGTTGTGCTAATGATCTACTGCAGTTGATTTATTTTTTTGTTTTATTAAAGAAATAAACTTGTAATTTGTGTGTGGCAACTGAATGATAGCTGAGATAGTACCTAGGTACGTTAGACTGGAAGGTAATGTGAAGAGCTGCAGATCTCCAGAATTTGCTGTTTATGTTTGAAACGCATCAACACTCTGACATTCACAGGTCTTCCAGTTACTGCATGTAGATTTTTAAATGGTGCACGCTGCACATGCTATGCTATATGTCTTCACTGCTAGATGCTCATGAAGTGCCTTTTAACTTTTATGAGAGCTTTGTTGTGTTTTGCATGGATATTACTATTTTGTTAAACATTTTCAGCTGTTATCTGTGATCTACTTCTTGTTAATTCCCTTATCACGTTTCAATATTTTAATTTAATTTAATTTAATTTTATTTTATTTTTTCTTTGAAATTACTCATTTATTTTATAAGTTGATTGATTGATTGACTGATTTTATACTTTTATTTGTTGGTTTGTTACATTCACTAGGTTTACATGTTATCTTGTTTTTAAATGCAGAATAGATTTATTATGCGTGTGTATCTGTGTGTGGCTGCGTGTGATCAAGCGCTTTGTGAAGCATTTTATGTTTGAATTGCGCTATACAAAATAAATTATTATTAATTATTATTATTAATATGTTATCTGCAGGGGAAAAAAATGGTGGCATTGATTCCACAAGGAGACTGGCTGTGTTTCTGTTTTAAGGTTAAGAGTTTTTATACTTTCACATTATTGGAACAGGTGGGCAAAATTATTCTTATTACATGTAGCCATTTTATTTTTTTTTAATCTTATCTGCATGTTTCTAATAATCCCATGACTTACCTTTCAAATGATATTTCTGCGCTGTTTTCTTTAATTTTTTTTTCCTATTTAATCTGCTCACCTCATAATCCTTACATCCTTTTTTGGCATTATCTTTTACGCCTTTTTATCAATTTAGTGGACGTTCAGCTTTACTTTTCTTTAACAAATTATAATTCATCGTTTATACATTTAACATCTTTTACATCTTGTGTCATTTGTATATTACGTGTATTTGGACTTTGCATATTTGACACATTATATTTGGGTATCTCCAATCATCTTGGCATTTTAATTGCTTTTTTATGTCTTCAAGGTTTAAATTTCAGTATAATTAAAGTTTTATACCTTGGTGATCTTTTTTTAAAATTTCAAATCGAAGCAGTATCATGTAATATAGATTTTTAAAAAAAAACAACTCTTTAATATTTTCATGTTGTTAATTTTTTGTTTTTAAAGAAAACAAAAAACAAAAAAACTTTACACTTAACAAATGTGGTATTTTTTTTGGTGTACACTATGCAGTGCTTGCAGAAGGAGCAATGACTTAAAAGCTGCAGTTGTAACAGAACCAATCTCTCTTTAGCACGTCAATCAGACATCTGCTGGTGCACAAATGAATTGGTATATTTGTCATATTTTAGTACAGCAGGATCAGTGGTTGGTTGTGCACTGGTAGAGCCTGTAGCTATTCTGTCCTTGTCAATAATTTGTTAAAAAAAAAAAAAAATAACTATCAACAAAAAAGATGGGTTGCTTGAACATGTATTTGTGCTTTTTCAGCTATACTATAAAATTAATTTATCTTGTATTTTCAACATAACTATATGCACTTTTCATTTATAAAGTAATTCCGGTTTTACAAACAATTCTTTGCTGGGGTAAGACATTTGAAATTATAATCTGTTAATGTAGAGATCTGTTTGACTATATAACATAATTTGAATTTCATATCTGGAATCAATTATATTACAGTTTACAATCCTTGTAATTACATTCTCAACCACAATCTTAACAAGTGTAAGAAATAATATAAAAATAAAACAATACATTTAAAAATTAAATAATGTAAAGTCAGTCAGTTGTTCTTATTTTGTACACAAGCAAACCTCAGTACTAATATTTCATTCAAACAATAAGATGTCAAGATCTGTTTGTATGTATTTGGTTCACAAAGACCAATACAATTTCCACTTCATTGCTTAGCGCGCATGACCATTTTATATAATTCAGGCTGCAGAACTCTCCGAGGATCCGCGATTTTCCAAGTAAGAATAAAAAAATTTCAGAGAGAAAAAAAAATCCGAGAGAAGAAATCCCGAGAATATTTTTTTACCGAGTACCGATCCACATTTTCATGTCGTCTTATTGACAGAGAGGTGCGCCGCCCGCTAATACTGCTTCACTGTTATTGGCTACAACTTTAGCGGTCGCCTCTTATGCTGTACATTTCGCGCGTATTGTTGACCTACTGAAAGAAAGGTGCGCCGCCCGCGTATGCTATTCTCTAAGTTTCATTTTTAGTTTATGCGCTAAGTCTGTGAACATCAACGGTACGGAGACATTGTAGAACTGTGATTGAAATTTTGTGCGTGATGAACACGCTTCATTAACTGTTTTTTCAAAATGTCGTGTTCTTCTAGAATTGTCAATGGTGGCGAGACATTTAATGAAAGCAACATCCAGAACAAATGGAAATGGGAATGGATGGAGAAGTCAACGAAAGTTGGAGGTGAAGAGCAGAGGCTTTTAGCCTTTTTTGCGAAAGGTGGATTGTGCAGGGATGATGAGATGTATATTCTGCGATAGAGAATTGAGCTATGTCAATAAATGATTTTTTTAAAGGCAATTTGCACTTTTTTTTTTAACCTGTTCATACTTTTAAAAAAAAAACTTTTTTTCCCCAAAACATAGCTATACATTTTCCAGTATTTCCATCCAGGAAATAAACAAAATGGCCTTAAAAAGTGCCATTTTTCTTTTCCTTTGGGGGCCTTCGCCCCCCCCCCCTCCCTGAACCCCCCACCAGGGCTTTGCCCCTGGACCCCACAGGGGCATAGGCGGCCCCTAGACCCCGGCCAAACTTCAGAGATTTTTTTTCAAAGTTGTTCTGCAGCCTGATAATTGTGATCGTGTACTTGAAGGAAATTTTATCAACGATTCATCAGTTGTACTTTTTATTTGCTTTTATTTATATTTAATTTTACAAAACTAAATGAAGTCAATACTTCCTTTTGGTGTCTTTTTTCCCCTTGCCATTTTATCCATTTCTTTATCTATAATATAGATTTTCTTCATTATATATTATTTTCCCTTTGCTTATGTATTTTTATGAATTAAGACTCGCATGAAGAAGAGTATGTATAGTTTCAATAATTACGCTGAAGGCTGCAGATTCCATCCATTGTCTGCTTTCCACAATTTGGCGGATCTGTTTGTTTTCTTTGTGATAATTTCAGTTAATAATCATTTAAAAATGTATTTTCAAATAGTTATTGGCGTGTTTGTGCTAAATGGACTGTAATGTTTATATGATTTATTTATTTTAAATTAATACTAATTTGATATTATAGCCTCAACTAGATTTAATTTAAGTTTAAAATGCATTTCCAATGAATTATGGAAGTTTTTGAGCTAGACTGGCTAGTTACATCACTTTTTTAAAATCATTGCTAAAATAATATATTTAAACTCATCCACCACTCATTTAATTCCGAAACAGATCTTGCATGATAAGCTATCTTGTAAAGGACATGGCGTAATTCCGGAACAATGGATGTGATGCTTGCATCAAACTAAGATTCTGCAGAGAACATAGTAATATATCCGTGTTCGGTGGATTGTTTTTTGTAAGCATAATGCAAATTATTTAAGGGTGCTGGAAATGTGAAGTTCTACACTAAACAGTACTTTGATAAGTTTGATTTTTTTCACAACGAATTGTAATGTGTTGGGGGCAAATAAAATTCATTTTTAAAAAAGGACAAGGAAATACTGTGTGCTTCTTAACTGTTTCTTAACTTGAGAATCCCGGGCACAGTGGTGTATGTTTGTGTTCGGTCGAGGGGATGGAGTGCGGATAGCAAACATGGAGTGCAGATAGCAAACAGCAAACATAGAGTGTAGATAGCAAACATGGAGTGCAGATAGCAAACATAGCAAACGTGGAGTGTAGATAGCAAACATGGAGTGCAGATAGCAAACATAGCAAACATGGAGTGTAGATAGCAAACATGGAGTGCAGATAGCAAACATAGCAAACATGGAGTGTAGATAGCAAACATGGAGTGCAGATAGCAAACAGATTTAGTTTTTCATTTTTTGGGGTGGGAAGGAAGGGGACTTCACACAACACAACAAGACAAGAAAAACGGAGAGGCACTTCTCAGTTAAATAGTTGACGTGCATGAAAAAGGGGAGGGAGAGCATATACACAGTCCGAAATTTGTAAAGCGTGAGGCTTAAAAACGCAGGACCCCTCACATCTCTGATAACTGGAGTACTGTGGTAGGAAGTGGAAACAACGCGGAGAAACCTGAAACCTCCGCACTTGACCACTGGTGGAGAGCCACCTGCTAGCGGTTAGCCACGCCTACTCTTCCCTACTCCCTTTGAAACCCCACCGTGCTAATTTGCACACTGCAGAATCTTGCTTTAGAAGGTACTATAATGTCTAAACCTTTCATGTCTAACCGTTTAATGTCTAACTTCTTTTGAGGTCTAAAATGATCTTCGTTTGATTTCCCTAATGTTTAAAATTAAAGATATTTACAAACGCACGCACACACACACACACACACCCACACCCACATACACACCCCCCCCCCCCCCCCCCACACACACACACACATTTTTTGTAAAAACGACATTCACATTCGTGACATTATTTTGACATTTTCAAATTTTTGAACCTATCCCTAACCCTAACCCTTAACCTAACCCTAAGCCTAAAACAGCTGTAACTCTACCGGTACCCTATTTTGACGTCAAAATAGGGCAGCCTTCCAAAAAAGTCAAAAGAAACCATGTGGAGTTCCATGAGTGTGTCACTGTAACGTCGTTTCTACATGCCCACACACACACACACACACACCCACACACACACACACACAGAGAAAACACACAACACAAAACACACACACATATGAAATGTTTGATGTTGGAGTCTTTTAGATGTCGGCTCGAAATTATTGGCGAAGGATTACTTAAAAAGCCAAAACATGTACTCGTACATATATGGACAGAACATACAGTAAGTGTTATTAAAACACATGAGCCCTCTAACAAAATAGCATTATTATGTATAGCTACAAAATCAACAACTAATCTTTCACTTAAGACTCTGTCTCTCTCTAGTCTCTCTCTCTCTCTCTCTCGCGCGCGCGTTCTCTCTCTCTCCAATTAATTAAGCACATACTATTTAATAATAATAATAACGGATGTTACGCGCGCCGTATTCATAAATCAGATTCAAAGCGCATCGATCCATGACCAACATACACGCTCACATGTTACAGACACTCCTACACACACACAACAAACACATATTCATCTCTCAAGCATGTGCTGTAAAAGTAAATCGCTATTAGAAGACTGAAATCGAAATCAAATTTCATTTCTTAAGTGTTGGACTGCATCCAGTACCACTACTGAAGCTAATGTAGACGTTGATGCACCGTGACCTCACACCTCGTTAGACATAACGGTACATAAGGCAGTAGGAAGTGCGTCATGCAGTAGGATCAAGGGATTAGACGTAAAGGAACGCCCCCTTCTTGTTCAGATGCAAAAGTCACACAAAAGTGTTTCAGTTGACCACGAGTAACTAGTTTTTGACCTCCAAGTGATAACAAAAAGAAGAAGAAAAAAAAGTGTAGGCTTATGACATGGAATATATTTCCTCAACTTTGGCGTAGATTTTGGAATAAAAGTATGTTGAACATAGATCTGTCAAGAACCGTATTAAATGGAATGCTCCAAAGACATTGAGATTTGTGTGCTAAAAACTAACTATACCTATTCAGGACGAGTTTCACACAATTTTACTCTCCTACGAGCTACCGCAGGAGAGAGATGTGCTCCTCTTTTCGTTGCCAGGGTTGACTAGGTCTAGTTTTAGAGTGTGACAATTAACTGACATGTCTGTTAGCTGGATAGTGGATTATTCTCACGAGGTGGGTACTATGCTTCATACGCGCTGTTCAAAGCTCATATCCATAACTAGCTTGTTGTTGATGCTTCCTTGCTTGCGGACAATCCCACCATGATAACCCTTCAACGATGGAGTCATTCTAGACTTCCGTTGGCGACTCTGTCTCAGCTAGTGTCACCCGGCGATGACTTGGCCAAATCATTGGAGCTGGTGTTCCAGTTCATTGAAAAGGCGTTCAGGCACAAAAAGTGTTCCTCCTTCGCCAGAAGGGGCAGGTAATTAGCCTTCTGACGCCTCGAGGGGAGCTAATCGCCTGTAACTAACGTGGGCACTGCTGCGGAAGATTAGCCAGCGGACACAACTCAGTTTGTTGATGAGGCGCCACAACTCTGTGAATATAGCCAAAGGAACGCAACTCCGTCAATGGTCACCACAGCGCCCTTGTGGCTTCAGGAAGCTGTTTGAATGATTTTATGATTTTGCCAACCGGAGATTTTAAATTAAATGTTAAAAGAAAATAAAAAAGCACCACTTTATAATCATTGGTGAGACTTGTGTGATAATTCTAAATATTAAAGTTCAGTAGGTTGGCTATCTGGTTACTTATCCGAGTCCTTAAACAAGACAAGAAAGAAAGCTAATGCAAGAAATGTTAATTATGTCCAACATTTTAAAATAACTGCTGAGTGTAACGTATAAGCTTCATCCATTACTGTTTCAATATGATGTTTGTTTTCAAGTTAAAATTACGTGTCTAGGCTATTTATTTATTTATTTAATCGCTTTTACATAGCGCTTTACCAGCTCAAGAGCCGCTCAAGGCGCTGGCCGATACAGGACCAAGCCCGAGGCGCCCACTTGTGAAACCTTTGTTACTGGGTTACCGGGGATGGGGAGAAAGGACCTAGTGCGTGATGGATATATTTGTGTAGACGGCACCCACTCGTCTAGGAAATGAGCGTCAGAATATTTAAAGACCACGCGAGGGAATGCCTGTGTGCACAGACTAGACCTCGGTTTATACTCTCATCCGAAGGAGTAGGAGCGCAGTGTCTCAGGTTCCCAATCCATCCCCTCCCCAGGCCCTTAACGGCGTTTGAAGGTTAGCGCCTGACATTCGAGTACACGGCGTACACCGCGGATCGCAGGCGCTTGTATCTGGACACGCGAGCGCCTATGCCTGTGACGCGTCTTCCTTTGGTTATATATAATAAAGGGAGACGCGTCACAGGCATAGGCGCTCGCGTGTCCAGATACAAGCGCCTGTGCCGCGGATCTAACTGCGCTTCCTATAGACATAAGCCCATTGATTCTCTCTCTCTCTCTCTCTCTCTCTCTCTCTCTCTCTCTCTCTCTCTCTCTCTCTCTCTCTCTCTCTCTCTCTCTCTCTCTCTCTCTCTCTCTCTCTCTCTCTCTGTTTTTTTCCCCTTTGCTTTAAGAAATAGACCTACCATCTAAACTATTATTTAAATTTTATTTTTTGCTTGTGCTGTTTGTGAAATATGCCTTTAAATTAACAATTTGTTCTTTTTAAAAGTTACCTGAAGCGAGCGACTGTTTATGTCCCCCGGCTTTCCTATTATGATCCCTGGGCTTACAAAAGAAAACATCTGCAGTTTGATTAATGACGTTTTCTACTGCACCCTATCTAGGGCTTATTATTGCAAATTTTACAATGCTTTTGCTTGGCAAAACAACACAAAAACCTCGCGGCAACGACCCTTTGTTGTCAGAAGACAGGGACTTGGTTGCGTGAAAGTGACGAGACAATCTGTCACCGGATGGCGCTAACAATGGGGAGTAAAATCCCAAAAGAGATCCCTCCGCCTTGTACCAGCTTTGTGCCTTGCTGCAATTTCTTTTCAACGAGAACTTAGATAATTTTCACGTGCTGCACTTTAACCTTTGACATCCAATAAATCATAAACATCGCGAATTTGTTGCAGACGTTATTATAAACCAAGAACAAAAGGAGCTAAATCTCGACGTTCCCGATGAAGATTTCCCATTCTTTTTTTCTGCACGGGTTCAGCGTTGGGTGACAAAACTTACATGTATGGTACAATTGTTTCGGATCCTTTTTCCTTCGCATTCTTTGATTGCAATTCATTGTAGTATTAAAATGTTGTTATCTCCATCTTCCTATATGCTTGCGAAACGTGGACCCTACACAGCAGATCTCCAACGAAGAATACAAAGCATGGAGATGAGGTGCTACAGAAGACTTCTGGGCATTTCCTATACCCAGCACATCACCAACGACGAAGTCCGACAGACCATCACACAAGCCATTGGACAACACGATGACCTGCTCACAGTGGTGAAAAAAAAATGAAACTCCGATGGTATGGCCACGTCACCAGATCATCAGGTCTTGCAAAAGCCATCCTGCAAGGCACAGTGCAAGGAGGTAGAAGAAGAGGGAGACCGAAAAAGAGGTGGGAGGACAACATTCGAGAATGGACTGGTTTGACACTGAGCGAAACAATCAGGGTTGCTGAGGACAGGGAAAGATGGAGTACGCTGGTTAAACGATCATCTATGGTGCCCCTACGATCTTCGAGTTATGGGATAGGATAGGATAGGATAGTGTAGATCTAATGCCTTTTTGGCTTTTACCATTCATTAACACAGATATTTTTCCAAAGTGTCAAGAAATTATTACGTCAATTCAAAGCCCAAATATGGCTTTATCTATTTAATCAAAGCGCATACATTGGTTTAAACAAATGTTTTATTCAAGGAAAAACACGTCATTACAAACAATGATTTACAGGATAGACAACAAGCGAGCTTGTATAAGCCCACCCTGTATAACAAAATTCTACATAATAATTAAGTGACAGGCAACTGATAGTAAGAAGAATACAACAATTAAAAAAATAATAAAATAAATAAAAATACATTGTATAGGTTTAATTACCGTAATAGTCATAATGCTAGTGAGCACCGGATGCTATTAGCCTATAGTATGCCTGCTTTGAATTCCCCTAAACCGTAGACCTACTCATAAGCGCGGCGATTTGTAACCAACATCATGCACTCTGACATGTTACACACACTTACATGCACAGCAAACACATTCATAACTCAAGTATGTAGTGTAAAGGCGGGGAGACCGCTATTATAGGACGCATAAAACAGGAATTAGTGCCCCCTTTTTTTAAATTTTAGGTTGACTGTGCCCCGAGGGCGCCAGACAGGCATAAGAATTGGGAGATCAAAAGCGACGTCAGTAGTGGTTAGTCCTACCATATTTGCCACCACAAGGAGCGTCATTGTTCTGGCTCGTGCGAGCGTTAATCTCACAGTTTTAAACGGCTTACGTGTAACCGGGTTAAATGAAACACTCATGCCAAGGGTACACAACCGTATTGTTCGCGTATGACAAGGGAAGGGCTGCCATCCCCTTACTTTGCTGTCTACTTCATCATGGCGCTCCCAGTTTCTATCGTGGCATTGTGTTTGAGGATTGTTTCCCCCAACCACGCACCTCCCCCCCCCCCCAAACCCTTCCTTTCTTTTTGCTGTTTACCTGTCTTTTTGTTGTTTTGTTTCCACCCTCACTTCCCCCTCCCGCCGCCCCCTCTGTCTAAATTTAATGTGAAATACAGGGAAAATATAATTTAAACTAAAACCAGACTCCATTGCCGACACCACAGCAATATGCTGCATGCGCCCGAAAACGGAATAAAATCACCAAATTTCTTTGAATTGAACCAATCTACTACCTTACCATTCACTCGTACCTCCTCCTTCTCCTCCTCTTTATCGTCTTTTGAAAATGAGACAAGAATACATCACAATGTGAATATCTCGTAATATCTACGCGTTAGCCCAAACTAATGGTCTTCAAAAGAAAATTTCTGGCTCAACCATTATACTGTCGTTTATAATGAACACCCTTTCTAACCACAAGTGTTTGTTTTGAAAGCCAACGTCAATCCTCATCCCACAAACGGTTTGTTATTGATAGCAAACATCTTTATTGCCTCTTCTGATTGTAGCAAACATGTTTTATTGACTTCTCTGATGAGAGCAAACACTCTCCTGGCCCTATAATTTGAGCGCATGACCCCCAACTGGACAATCTGCGCATCTTGACAAGAAGACCCATTGTCGAATTGACCACAAGGCTTCGGCCAAACTATCCCCACTGCGGCCAACTGTCCAACTAAACCGACCTCCGCCCCTCAGGGCAATTTGGCCACTGATTATGATGAACTACCACATTGGAGTATAGTTGTCTGTTGGTACAATGCGATATTGCTACTTTCCTAGCTACAGCGAGTTTCGTCCACTATTAATTTTAAAGTGAGTCTCCGATCTTTTCTTTTCCTTTCAAACTCTATGTTAATACATTATTTATATAGTATGATGAAGAGAAGAATTTATAAAATAAATAAATATATATATATTAAATAAAAATAAACCATAAAGAAATTAAAAAAAAATTTAACCGAAATCCACAAATTAGAACCATAATTCTGTAGATGCGAGAGTAAAGAAAACGAAAGCTAAAAAACGATTGGTCAGAAGGCTATTGGGAACTTTTGCATACCTTTGGGGACCAAATCTCAACTGATTAGTCGCAAAAGAACTGTTAAGCTGTGAGGGTCGACCAAAGGAACAAACTGCAGTGTTCATCTATCTCCATCTCATCAAGAGAGTGCTAGAGACGTAAAAGACGATTTCACGAGTCCCAGAGTCTACAAGTAAGATAACACTAGCAGTTTTGATATGTGTATGTTTATTGTATATTGATTGCCATGTATAAATAATATGTTCTTGATATATAGTTACAGAAACAGATTATTGTTTCTGAGACAGTATGCATGTGGTTTGATGTACCTTAGCCTTAAGATTCGAATTGAATTGTGCATATGGGAACCCTGCAGGTGTCTGATGCTATAGACACTTTGCAGAGGAGACCGCACCCTTATAGCTAACGAGAATACTGTAGCCAGAGCTCCGACTTTTACAGGTCGGGCCTGGGATCATCACGTTTGTGGAGACGAACGCCTGACCGTCGCTCCCGTGGAACCAAGGAGAACTACCACGATTCTACCTGACCACGTCCAAACCCCACAGCTTCAAGAGCGACCCGACTTACCTTAGCTAAGTCACCCACCAAAACTGAGTCATACCCTCGAGAAACTAGAACCTTAGAAACGTACGAACAGTGACAATCGTAACCGCAGGTAGCAAATGACGAAAGAAACCTGTTAAAACATTTTCCCAGCACTTGGAACTATATTACTTATTAATTTACCGATTAATGCAGAAATGTTGAAGTTTGTGTTGAATATATAAAAAGTGAAATTACATACATACTTCTGGTGTCATTCTATTTGTATTGTTGTGTAGCTATTAGTTTTCTTCTCTCGAGACACAATAATCTAGTCTTTTGATTAGTAATTAACGGTTCTCAAGTTGAGCCAAATGATACTAAAATTCCCGAGAACAAATATAAATTTTATGTGACCTAAGTGCCGTGATCTGTCTCTCACACAACTTACGGAATTCTGGTAAAAGAACGATCGATAGTGGTAGCACATCGCCCATCTATCAATAAGTCTTACCCCCTAGTAAGATAAACGTATCTTCCCCAGAATATCATCCCATATGGGGGCTCGTCCGGGATAATAAATTTTTGTATCTATATCTTGAGTAACCTAAGATGATAACGAATAGATAACATTACCTCACTTAGGATTCGTAATAGTGGTCTAGTACAAAATCCGAGAGTTGACTCAGTTACATTGGGAAAAACTTTTTTCTTGATTTTTGAATTGCATGATTGAATTGATTGTTGTATGCACATGTATGTATTGATTGATGTAAGATAATTGTTTCTTATGCATTGATTGAAAATTGTTGTGGATTGCTGGTAACATCTCACATAGGGATATTTTGATTGTACTTGTGTTAAACTAGATTGACTAAGAGTAGTTAGGTTATCTTGCTTTTGGACTCTGGAAATCTAGAAATCTATCATGGCCGACTTCATAAAAGTACGCCGAGAATTGAGAGAAGAGGGGATAGCACTAGGTCTAACAGGGCAAGATTTAATCACGTATGTAACCTCAGAATGGGATAAATTGGAAAAATCCAGAGCAGAGGAAAGAATCTGTGCAGAAAAAGCTAGAGCCGAGGAAAGAATCCATGCAGAAAAAGATAGAGACCGTGCCATAGAGGCAGCAGAAAAGCTGAAAGCTATGGAATTAGATATGACGGAACGACTAAAAAAGTTGGACATTGAAGCCAGGGAAAAAGAAAGGGACCAGTTGATAGCAGCTCGGGCAACTGACCCGAATATTAGCCTACTGTCAATCTCATCTGATAACCCTCCCCAACCTCCGTCCACCACTCCAGGCATTAATTTTTTTCTAAGTCCATTTGACGAGAAAGTTGATAGGATAGATGCATATCTTGATCGGTTTGAGCGCTTAGCACAGGAATTCGAACTTGACTATAACAAATGGAACATAAAATTAGCTCAAGGATTGAGAGGTACAGCCTATGACGTGTACGCGAAATTGCCCACAGGACAAAGTAACGATTACGCAGCTCTCAAGAAAGCACTCTTGATTTGGTTCGAGTTGACCTCCGAAACCTACCGGAAAAAATTGCGCAACTCGCGAAGAGAAAAAGGTGAAACTCACAGTCAGTTTGTAGACCGATTGGAAACGTACTTGCGTAAATGGTTAGCCTTATCCAACCTAGAAGAATCATTCGAAGATCTTGCTGAACTAATCCTTAGCGAACAGTTACGCGATGCAATGACGCCAGAAACTAGGATGTTCACCGCGGAACAAGGTGCCGAGAACTTAGCTGATCTAATCAAACTAGCGGACCGTTACACCACCGCGCATGAAAACGAAGCTAAACGCAAGGTAACAGATAAACCCAGCAGAGATGGAAACAACCAGAAACTCCACCCACAACAAACACAGCAGTCTAATCAGAATCAGCAGAATTCGGATAACAAGAAAACCCAAAACTCGGTGAAACCGCCCGGTCAAGGTCAAAACCCCCGGAAATATTGTTCTAACTGCAAAAGAACTAACCATAACACCGTTGATTGCCGTAGAACAGCGAATCAAACGCACACAGTGGCTGTAAGTCAAACTAGTACCGTTGAACTGGAGACTTCAGATAAGTCCCGATCCCCAGTCAGTGAAACAGTTGTAGTGAACGGAAAAACCGCGTCATGTCTATACGACACCGGATTATCGTACGATGCAATCGTCAGTCGAACTCTTGTAGCGGCTGATGACATCACCAACGAGACCGTCACTTTGCAAGGCCCTGATCGATCCATACCCGCCTCCACCTTACCAATCGCGATAGTCCATGTAGACTCCCGATATGTGTCAGGAAAAGTAAAAGCGGCAGTAATGGATGCACCTTTGTATGACATCATACTAGGGTGTAAATATGTGTATTTAGGGACGCCAATTGCGCCTCAAGTGGTTGCATCAGTCCAAACTAGAACACAGATAAGACAGGACGCTGCAGATAATCTCCCTGCTAATCCGGCACCAGCCGAGATGAGGGCAGATCAACTAGCTGACCCCACACTAGCTAAATGCTACAAAAAACTCCCTCAGGCGCATAACCCACCTAAGAAAGGAGAGTTCTTTGAGAAAAACGGACTACTGTACAGACAGACAGACCACGACCACTCTCAATTAGTTGTCCCTGCCAAAAATAGACCACAGGTACTAGAGGTAGGACACGCCATTGCATTTAGCGGGCACATGGGCGTGAGTGCAACAATTCAGAGAATTACCGCTCACTATCATTGGCCGGGAATAACAGGAGACATTACGCGCTTTGTCCGCTCTTGTCCCCAGTGCCAGAAGGTAGACCAACCAGAGATAGGAGTCCCCGTAACGCTAGGCGAAACGCCCGTAACCGGTACCCCATCCCACAGAGTAGCAGTAGAGATCGTAGGCCCACTGCCGCTCACAGAAAAGCGCAAACACCTACGCGACGCCGCAACATCCACAGATCATTTAATGGCTTTGTCTATAGCAGAAGAAGTCGAAGCAACAGAGGATTTAGCTATCGAGTATCCGCTGAAAAGTAGCGAGACCTACAGAGACGTAGCTATCAACCCAAAACTATCGACAGACAGACAAAGACAGATAATGGAGATAGTTGCACAACACCAAGCAGTGTTGACGGACATACCTGGACAGACACCGTTAGTTGAAGTGACAATGACCTTGACTGACACTACCCCTGTCCGAGTAAAACCGTACCCTATCCCTCTTGCCAAACAAACCGCTGTCAAGCAGGAGATAGCCACCCTATTAGAGGCTGGAATAATTTCCCCCTCAACCTCCCCATACAGCGCTGGAATAGTCCTATTACGCAAACCAAGCGGAGAACATCGCTTATGCATTGACTACCGCAGACTGAATGCCGTGACGGAATTCCAAGCTGAACCGCTACCAGACACAGCACAACTGTTCGCGAAATTGCATAACGCAAAATACTTCTCGCGAATAGACCTAAGCAAAGGGTACTATCAGATACCGGTGCCAGAGCACCTAAGACCGTATCTAGCCTTCAGTACAGCTGATGGCCACTATGAGTTCAATGTCTTACCGTTTGGACTGAACAACGCACCAAGCATTTTCTCACGCATGATGAAACAACTTCTCGCGCCCATTCAAGAAGAAGAACTCCATCACTTTATGGACAATATCTTAATCGCGACCCACACCTGGGATGACCATTTAAGACTTCTCTCTACCGTTCTTCAGCGACTTAGGGAAACCGGACTCACAGCCCGACCGACAAAGTGCCTGCTAGGATACGAAGAGATAGAGTTTGTCGGTCACACACTCAGACACGGCAGTCTTCTTCCGGAAGACAAGAACATCGCGAAAATGAACAAGGCACCGCGCCCGATAAACAAGAAGGATGTGCAATCGTTTCTAGGCCTATGTGGCTACTACCAGAAATTCGTTGCCAACTTCAATTCCATCGCCGCGCCATTGTCTGATCTAACCAAGAAGAAAGCGCCCGAGAAAGTAGAATGGAATGCCGAATGCGAAGATGCGTTCCAAACCCTGAAAGCTAGACTCACCTCACAACCCATCCTGAAGTTGCCCGATGCAACCCAACCATTCGTGCTACGCACAGATGCGAGCAATCAAGGTTTAGGAGCAACCCTACTACAATCTGACCCCAATGACCCTACACTCCTCCTGCCAGTCGCGTATGCCAGCCGGAAATTAAACAAAGCTGAACACAACTACGCAACAGTAGAAAAAGAATGTTTGGCATTGGTCTGGGCCATCCAGAAATTCCAGATGTATTTGTATGGCGCTCATTTCAAGGTGCAGTGCGACCACCAACCCTTAACCTTCCTTGCGTCATCGCAGAAACTCAACGCCAGACTCATGCGTTGGTCACTCTTGCTACAGCCCTACTCATTTCATGTAGAATACATACCCGGAAAGAGTAACCACGGAGCTGACTACCTCAGCAGATACCCCGTGCCCACTGTAGACAAACCTAACCTTGCTTCCAACCCCTCACAGTTGCGGGTGGATGCACCCAGCTTTGTACCCCAGTGACCTCTTCCCCAGTACTCTATGTAAATAATGCATGTACATATTTGCGCCACCATTTCAGTACCAATTCTTACCTACGTGTAAGAATAGTTTTTGGGGGGCCTATGTAACAGCAGCAATATTGACGACAAACATGTAGGAAATTAGCTTAGCGAAACAGAGATACCAGCGAAACGAAACTGGACATTAATACAACAGTTAGCTAACAAGCAGCACACACATGGCAAATTAACTTCCTTGAGACAGTCACCCCGCCAATAGCTACCGATACCATCAACAGGCTTGGCGACCAAGAATGTTAAATAGCATACTTTAGTCAAAAACTAACCATAGCGTTGTCTTCGATTAACTAACTTACTGCACCATGAGACACTAAGTAGCTCACTCCAGCCAAAAGTTACCAAGATGATGTCACCCGTATTGGGCAGACACCGCTTATCGTTATTGCATCAGTTCTTCACTCTATCCCTGATACTCCACTTGAAAGATAATTATGCGTGTCCAGTGACAAGAGAGAGGGGGAGGAACTATTCAAATTAGAACCATAATTCTGTAGATGCGAGAGTAAAGAAAACGAAAGCTAAAAAACGATTGGTCAGAAGACTATTGGGAACTTTTGCATACCTTTGGGGACCAAATCTCAACTGATCAGTCGCAAAAGAACTGTTAAGCTGTGAGGGTCGACCAAAGGAACAAACTGCAGTGTTCATCTATCTCCATCTCATCAAGAGAGTGCTAGAGACGTAAAAGACGATTTCACGAGTCCCAGAGTCTACAAGTAAGATAACACTAGCAGTTTTGATATGTGTATGTTTATTGTATATTGATTGCCATGTATAAATAATATGTTCTTGATATATAGTTACAGAAACAGATTATTGTTTCTGAGACAGTATGCATGTGGTTTGATGTACCTTAGCCTTAAGATTCGAATTGAATTGTGCATATGGGAACCCTGCAGGTGTCTGATGCTATAGACACTTTGCAGAGGAGACCGCACCCTTATAGCTAACGAGAATACTGTAGCCAGAGCTCCGACTTTTACAGGTCGGGCCTGGGATCATCACGTTTGTGGAGACGAACGCCTGACCGTCGCTCCCGTGGAACCAAGGAGAACTACCACGATTCTACCTGACCACGTCCAAACCCCACAGCTTCAAGAGCGACCCGACTTACCTTAGCTAAGTCACCCACCAAAACTGAGTCATACCCTCGAGAAACTAGAACCTTAGAAACGTACGAACAGTGACAATCGTAACCGCAGGTAGCAAATGACGAAAGAAACCTGTTAAAACATTTTCCCAGCACTTGGAACTATATTACTTATTAATTTACCGATTAATGCAGAAATGTTGAAGTTTGTGTTGAATATATAAAAAGTGAAATTACATACATACGACTGGTGTCATTCTATTTGTATTGTTGTGTAGCTATTAGTTTTCTTCTCTCGAGACACAATAATCTAGTCTTTTGATTAGTAATTAACGGTTCTCAAGTTGAGCCAAATGATACTAAAATTCCCGAGAACAAATATAAATTTTATGTGACCTAAGTGCCGTGATCTGTCTCTCACACAACTTACGGAATTCTGGTAAAAGAACGATCGATAGTGGTAGCACATCGCCCATCTATCAATAAGTCTTACCCCCTAGTAAGATAAACGTATCTTCCCCAGAATATCATCACAACGACCTCCAAGTTACGGGATAGGATAGGATAGGATAGGATAGGATAGGATAGGATAGGATAGGATAGGATAGGATAGGATAGGAATATATAAGCGCCAGCAATTAGCGAATTTCTTACCGTCAACTGGACATTGGGTAGCCAAAATGTAACCGATTCTGTTATGTAAACGGATCGAATTAGCTCACATAAACTGGGACACCCAGGTCTGCTCTCAGATTAAGTGACGCCATGTCTAAGCCCAGGATTCTCAGGATGAATCAATACAGCTACTGAATGAAGCCTGGCCGGAGCTGGTAGGATGAATGTGGGATGAATGAGCAATATTTATGGTCAGAGGCGACACCCTGAGACGGTTTGTTGTCCTGCTGTACCCAATTATCCCCGCTTGACCCCCTAGTCCCGAGGATAGCCCGCGGGTACCACAACACCCCCATCGAGGGTCGAACACCCTCACAGAACAGTAAGAACGACACGGGCTTTCTATGGATTACTGAGTGTCAGTGATCGCTCATAGAACAGGCGCGTGGTGTGCCTCTGGAGTCTCGGATTGCTCACAATTGTGTCTTCTTCGGGGAACTGAAAGAAGGGAGGAAGGAATGAATGAGAGGAGAAAAACACAACGCTAAGATTTCATTGCCATTCTTGATTTCTTCTGTACCCCGCCTTTTTTCTTGTCCCGTCTTCTCCCTCCATATCTTGTCCCCGCCTTTCGCCACGCCCTCTGCTCGTCTTCCTCCCGTGGTGTGGACTTTTCCAGCTGATAAGTGCATACTGCTCTTCTTCTTCTTCTTCTTCTTCTTCTTCTTCTTCTTCTTCTTCTTCTTCTTCTTCTTCTTCTTCTTCTTCTTCTTCTTCTTCTTCTTCTTCCTCCCTGCTACGTAAGCGAGCGTGGTGGTCGAGTGGTCTAAGGCGGGACTAACTTGCCTTGTCCACAGGCTAGAAACCAATGGTGCCTGACAGATGTGAGATCGATCAAGTTTCTGGGCGTTATGTTTCTCCGAATATTATTTACTTTCGATTCGGGCAACGTCTCGGGGGTTTTCTCCGGGTACTCCGGTTTGCCCCACCAACAAAATTACAACAAAACACATCTAATATTAGGTAGGTAGGCTGCGACTACACTTTCTCCACGGGAGGCGGCCCAGAATTTCCCGATACAAAGGGACAATAAAGTGTAACAAATACAAAACATTTCTGTACTTCGAATAAGCTGGAGTGTCGGGACGGATGCGTATGCGTGTGAGAGGTGAAGGGATTTTAACAGATTGCTGCGACATTATGATTTCAATATTTGGGATCCATATTCCAGTGATACAAGGAGCTGAATTGTCTATTGTTGACAAAAGAAAGAAAGAAACGAAGATAGGAAAGTGACTTTCAATTAAGTTTTAATTTCTTTCGTCTGCTCGAAGGAAGGAAATAGGAACCAAGGATGCCAAAAGAAGACGAAAAGATATAGAAGGAGGAGGATCAGAAACCGAAGAAAGCAAGTCTGAAGTCATTTCACGTGTCTGTAACCTATTTTTATGTCAAAATAGCACATTCTGTCGCCGAGTACTTTTGAATGGGGTGCAGTAGCCTGAAGGCGTGACAAGGGAGTCAAGTAGTGGACAAGACTGGCCGATCTTAACTGACCAGGATGTCCCAAGATGGGCAACAAATGATGGCAACTACTCCTTGTTATTCTTGTTCTTATTATTGTTGTTGTTGTTGTTGTTGTTCTTCTTCTTCTTCTTCTTCTTCTTCTTCTTCTTCTTCTTCTTCTTCTTCTTCTTCTTCTTCTTCTTCTTCTTCTTCTTCTTCTTCTTCTTCTTCTGTATTTGGTAATGCCTTTCCTATCCTTTCCCGTAACTCGGAAGTCGTTGGGGCACCACAGAACCAGCGTACTCCAACTTTCTCTGTCTTCGGCAACTCTCATGGCTTCGCTCAATGTCAAGCAAGTCCATTCTCCAATGTTGTACTCCCATCTCTTTTTCTGTCTTTCTCTTCTTCTGCCTCCTTGCACCGTGCCTTTCAGGATTGTCTTTGCGAGGTCTGATGCTCTGGTGACGTGGCCATACCATCGGAGCTTCCGTTTCTTCACCACTGTGAGCAGGTCATCGTGTTGTCCAATGGCTTGTGTGATGATCTGTCGGACTTCGTTGTTGGTGATGTGTTGGATATAGGAAATGTCCAGAAGTCTTCTGTAGCACCTCATCCCCATGCTATGTATTCTTCATTGTAGGTCTGCGATGAGGGTCCATGTTTCGCAAGCGTATAGGAAGATGGAGATGACAAGGGAGCGCAGCAGACTTACCTTGGAGTGCAGACTGATTGTCCTGTCTTTTCTAATGGGCTTCAACCTTGCCAGGGCAGCAGTTGTTTGTGCGATCATGGAAAGGGCTTCCTGTCGGGACCCATTGTCTGATATAATAGCTCTTAAATATTTGAAGCTACGCATAAATAAATATTGGTAATGGTTGTTTTGCTAACCTGCAATGACAAAAATTGGGTTCTTAATTAAAGCAACAAATTATTAGTAAAGGTGGAACTAATATCTCAGTGCCCTAACGATGATTTTCCCCTCATAACGAAAACTTGACCCCCACCCATCCCCCCCCCCCTTCCCCCCGCAAATTTTTTTAAAATAATGAAATAATGCTTTTACACACAGATTTTTCTATCATCACATAAGTCGAAGAACGCAGATCGCCCAAAATACGCACTTTTTGCAATTGCCTCTGAAATATTTTTGACCATGCAAAGAAAGTTTTCTCTCTTAAACCCAACACCAATTCTTGACTTTCTATGGCCACAGACGCCGATGGCCCAAACTAGCAGCTTGAATTTTCATTCGGGCCAAAGATCTTGACCATTGCCTTTCGAATTTCAACAACTTTGCAACATTGGAGCTGAACTCTTCTTGAGTCGAGTGTTTTGCTTTTGGGCCAAGTCCATTGATCACACACCAAGGTTGACGGATTTAAAGAGCAGTCTATCAAATCATATACAATCCAGTCCCATGCCCATTTGTATAGCACACAACTTCATGCCAAAAAGACACCTTGGGGCTTTGGAACAGCGACAATTTGAGAGAACATACTAGTTTTGAGTTTTTGACAAAATTACATAAATAACTAAAAACTACTTTTTAAAAGCAATTTCCCAACAGTCCTCGGTATGAAAATACAGCGATTACCATTATTCAATATCAAACTATTGTTCTTATCATCATCATCATCATCATCATCATCATCATCATCATCATCATCATCATCATCATCATCATCATCATCATCATCATCATCATCATCATCTTCTTTTTCTTCATCGTCGTCGTCATCACCACCATCATTATCATCATCATCATCATCATCATCATCATCATCATCATCATCATCATCATCATCATCATCATCATCATCATCATCATCAGCGTCGTCGTCGTCATCATCACCGTCGTCGTCGTCATCATCAACAACAATAACATCATCATAAACACCATAATACACTTTTTTTCCACCGCATTTCAGACTTGTCGACGCTTTTTAAGGTCCTTCTTGACACTGAATGCCCCGGGACAATTAAAACTGCCCATGGCCCGCTGCGCTCCCCATCAAGACAGGGCCACACCGTCATGACATGAATGAACACATTGGCAGTCTTGAGGTCTGTCCACCTTCTGTCCACTCCTTGGTCAGTCAGCGTCAGGCTAATTACTCCTTACGACGTCTTTTTATCAGCCATTAGCCAAAGCTAATCAATCCTCGTGACATCTTTTTAATGTCTGCTAACCACAGCTAATTTCTGACTCTGCGACGGGATGACAGCGTAGCTTGAAACGTTAATAAAGGCACAACTAGGGTCGATGTTTCTATACTCAGTGCTTGTAAACGTCTTTTTCTTTCTTTACAGAAAATTCTGGACTAGTAGCGAATTGATATAGTAGTTTGAACACACGGTGGAAACGTTTCCTTAAGCAAAGTCGAGCGCGGTTAGTACTCGGATGGGCGACCAAACGTGGGAGGCAGCCACAGATCGTCGGCGTCCGTGGTCGCTAACTATTATCAATCCAACGTACAAACGATGAGTAGCCTGTTATTGAGAGTTATAAGATGAGACTGAGCGATAACAAGCTGTCCTCTTCCTGCCGTCTACTGGTCACTTGCTGTTCGCCATACCTCGAGTATCAGGTTCTAATATTATATGCTGTCAATAGACTCCAGTCCCATAGTTTTAGACGAGACACCTACTACTTTTGTGCTATACATCCTTTGTGTCTCCATTGTTCAACTCGTCAGCAGTCACTTTCGAAACAAAACATTGTAAAAAAAAAAAAAAACATAAAATAATTATTTTTTAAAAAAAGAAGAAAAAAAGAAGATTGCACCCCTTAGCTTTTAGAAATACTTTTGGCATTGAATTCTATTTTAAACAAAACTTAGGTTCCTTTCCAATTTTACCAGACAAATTGTGGATACATTTTTCGCATGAAGGTAATTTTTCTTTGGACTTCGACCAGGCATCTTCTTATGCTTTGGAACCCTCGTGAAGTTGCCGGGGGTTTATGTATCAATTGTCCCATTTTCCAGAAATTTAGGGCTTTAAATTCCAACTGTCGCTGTCATTCTCATTTGTTCTTTTTCATTCCTACTCTGTTCTTTCAATCTACTATCTTCTTCGCTAGACCAGTCACCTGCCTCTTTTCTTGAGTCCCACCGCCGTAGCTCAAGTGGTAGAGCTTTCGCCTGGCACACTGATGACCCAGGTTCGAATCCCGTGGTGGGCGATATAAAAAGTGGCCATTTTCACTGTCCATTTTAGCAGTATGATTGCTCTGGTGGTTCAGTGTTGATTCAGGTCCCTACCCCTCTTTCCATGGGATGGTTATCCCCGTCTGCCATATCGCCAATGGTGGGTGTAGACGTTAAACCTCAATGTTCTCTCTTTTCTTGAAACTCTCTCAGAACTCTTCATTTGTGTTTGAGGTCTGTTGGATCAGCTTGGAGATATTGGAAGCTTTCTGCCAAATGGTGACTATGCTTTCTATGCATGGTATTAATGTTTAGCAATTTAGGCATTTTGTATGTATGTGTTCTGTTAATATTTTATCATGTTTATATTCTATTTTGTTTTTGTAAACGGGGGTTCGATAAATTAGAGTATAGCCTCAGCGTCCCCTGCATGGGACGCCTTTATTTTAAAGTGACCGGCTGGTGGAGGGCCTTTAGCGCTACCATTGGGGTTGTTTCAGCACATCTTTTATACAGATCGGGGGTGCGGGGGTGCGTCCTCTTTCAACCATGTAAGCTTACCAAGTTGTGGTCCTGATTCGGCTCTTTGCAGTCCGCTGGACCCTATAATTAATCAATGACTAACTAACTAATTATGCTTTTGAAAACCGGTCACTTGAATTTCAGTGAGGCCAGCTGCTACACTGATGAGTTCAGAACACAAACTTCTTCACTATTCTGTCCCTCTAGGCTCGTCCTGTGGATCGTGAACTTTCTAGTGAATAAATCTCAGGTCGTCCGCTTTCAAACCTCCTTCTCCTCGCGGAAACAAACATCCACTTGGGCACCTAAAGGCAAAGTTCTATCTCCTGTACTTTTCACGCTATACACCAATGATTACCGTGGGACTGAGGCCACTCCAGTCATAAAGCACTTTGACGACTTTACTGTTGAGGATCTCTCAAACTCATGTACATCGATGAAGTTCAAAGATTCAGCTCTTGGTGCCGGCAGATCAACCTAGATTTAAATGAACTTGTAGTAGACTTCCGTAGAAACCCCTCTCGAGACCCTTTTCATGGATGGTGTTAATCGAGAGAGTAATTCAGTACAGATAACAACTATCATCGGCGACAAAACGAAATTTACTGCTAACACCCAGGCTATTCACAAAAAAATGTTAATCCAGAATGTACTGGTTTCCGAAACTCAGAAATTTTCAAGTCAGTAGCATAACCTTAAGACTTTTTACACTGCTTTTATTGTCAATTCTTACTTTCTCTTTTATTTGCTGGTACGGAAGTGTGTGCGTGAAAAACAGAAGTTTGCTTGTTCAAGTGGGGGATGTCTGTGGGAAGATTGTGGATGTAAAACAAGAGAGTCTGCATGTGCTGTATGAAAGGCGTGTTGTGCAAAAAGCTCTTTCCATCATCCATGATGAAAGTCATTTGCTTGCTCACCTCTTCCAGCTCCTACCTTCTGGCCGGCGCTTCCAAATGCCTAAGATTCGCACCTTGAGAACTAAAAACAGTTTTATACCAAATTATATACGTCTGATTAACATATAATATATAGTACAACTGGTTGAATTTATTATCTGGTAATCAGACGTACAGAATGTGTATAAAACTGTTTTTAGTTCTCCAGGTACGAATATATCCTCTCCGGAATCGCACAAACAACTGCTGCCCTGGCAAGGTTGAAGCCCATTTGGAAAGGCAAGACCATCGGTCTACATTCCAAGGTAAGGCTGCTGCGCTCCCTTGTCATCTCCATCTGCCCATACGCTTGCGAAGCATGGACCCTCACAGGAGACCTACAACGAAGAATACAAAGCATGGAGACGAGGTGCTACAGAAGACTTCTGGGCATTTCCTATACCCAGTACATTACCAACGACGAAGTCCGACAGACCATCACACAAGCCATTGGACAACACGATGACCTGCTCACAGTGGTGAAGAAACGGAAATTCCGATGGTATGGCCACGTCACCAGTTCATCAGGCCTTGCAAAGACCATCCTGCAAGGCACAGTGCAAGGAGGTAGAAGAAGAGGGAGACCAAAAAAGAGGTGGGAGGACAACATTCGAGAATGGACTGGCTTGACACTGAGCGAAACCATCAGGGTTGCTAAGGACAGAGAAAGTTGGAGTACGCTGGTTAAACGATCATCTGTGTTACACTCAGTTCGATGTTGGTGTTTTTCTATCAGTGATGATTCAGCCCCAATGCTGAAATACTGATGAGTGTAGCTCAGATTCGTTTATCCACGCAACCCGTCCAAACAGCATACAAGTCACAAAGTCGACGTATGAAGTTTTCCACTTTTATTCAGCACACACCAACAACTGCATACAATTCTCAACTCAACTCAACAACTTTCACAGCAACTCTCTCTCTACAACAGTGCGGCACACAATTTTATAATCTCTCTCTCTTCCGGAAGAATTTCGAACAATGTAGAAATGACGCACTGCCACCAATCGAATAAAAGATCGTCATCACTGACTTACGTCATACATTATTATTTCTCCTTCTGGAACGACCTCTTGCTTCGACATGTATCGAGAAATTTCTATAGAAAGTAAACACTCAGATCCAGAAACTTCTACAGTAATATCGACCAAAGCAAATTATCAACGTTATACAAAGCCTCTCCTAACAACAATGCAAACTCAAATCAAAGGTAAATAAACTCCATTATTGAATACTTTGCAAAACGAAACGATTAGATCTATCGTACACGTTTCCGACGTACTACCATTCGCGTTTCAACGTAACATAACCCCCCACTCAAGAAGAAATTTACCCAATTTCTTTCAACAACGTTGAAACGTAATTCACAAACAATGTACAGAATTAAGACTTATTTCAGCCTGTCTGAACACTATCAACGTTCTCAGTTCATTCACACAGAGTTAATGGTTTTCATCTTCAAATCTGCCTGGATATTGTCAATGTTCACAGTTTATCTACACGGTCAATGTTTTTTACTCACACACTCTGCTGAGGAAGTCCGCACCAACATTGTCTGATCCTTTGATAGATTCTACTCGCATGTTAAAGTTCTGCAAGTACATAGCCCATCTCATGATGCGACTGTTCACAAACTTGGCAGAGTTCAAGTAAGTTAGCGGCTTGTGATCAGTCTGTAGCACGAACTTCACTCCTTGAAGGTACAGTTCGAACTTCCGGATTCCCCATATGATGGCAAGGCACTCTTTCTCCATGGTCGAGTAATTTTTCTCAGCCCTGGACAGCTTCTTGCTGGCGTAACTGACCGGAAATAGTTTCCCTTCGTGCTCTTGCATCAGTATGGCGCCGATGCCTTCGTCCGCTGCGTCTGTCCTTAAGACGAATTCCTTGGAAGTATCGGGCAGTCGTAGCACCGGATCCTTCGAAAGGAGGTCGCGCACAGTCTGGTATGCCCTCTCCTGAGACGGTCCCCACTGCACTTGGTTTGGACAGCCTTTCCGCACCAGGTCCGACAAAGGTGCTGTAATGGCTGAGTAGTTCGGTACGAACTCCCTATAATACCCAGCCAATCCCAGGAAAGATCGTACTTGCTTCTTTGTTTGGGGACGTGGAGCGTTCAGAATTTTGGTGACGTTTTCTAGCAGAAGCCCCTTTTGTCCTTCTTTCAGCGAATGGCCGATAAAGTCTACGTTGTCAGTCCCCAGAATGCACTTACTGGGTCTCACGGTCAGGTTGGCTTCTGTGAGACGGTGAAACAGCTCCCTCAAGGTCTGCAGATGCTCTTCCCAGGTGCGAGTGTGGACTAGCAGGTCGTCCCAGTAACACACGACATTGTCCATCCCTTTGAGCATCTTCTTCATCCCTCTCTTCAGGGTAGCTCCGCTGTTGACCATGCCAAAGGGCATCCTTAGGCACTCGTACGTCCCATCAGGGGTTATAAAAGCAGTCTTTGGTATGTCCTGTTGACGCACGGGGACTTGCCAATAACCTTTGCTGAGGTCAATCTTTGAGAAGATTCTACTCCCCGATAATTGGCGGAAGAGGTCTGCTGCGGTAGGCATCGGCTCAGGGTCGAAGACGGTGATCTTATTAACCTTCCTGTAGTCGATGCATACTCGGTTGCTCCCGTCCTTCTTCTTCACGACCACGACAGGGGACGCGTAGGGGGAACTGGACTCCCTGATGATACCCATCTTCAGCATCTCATCGATGTCTTTCTTCAAGGATTCACGGGCCTTGAAAGGGATCGGGAAGGGCTTGGATCGAACAGGGATATTCGAAGTGAGGTGGACTTCGTGTTCGACCAAAGTTGTAGAGCCAGGGACATCGCTGAAGTTGTGGGGAAATTCGCCCATAAGGTCCTTGAGCTCCAACTTTTGACCTTCCGTCAAGCTCGGTCCTAGCTTAACATCATCGATGCCTTCTTTGCTGTGGAAGTCTCCCAGTTCCAACAGTTCTTCGCTGTCAAAGCTGTCGTCGGTCACAGCTGCTGTGGCTGCGTGCACAGTCTCTGATGGCCTTTCCACGTACAGCTTAAGGAGGTTGGCGTGGTATATCTTGGAATGCTGGCCGACCTTCACCTTGTAGTCGTTGATTCCCACCACGGTCTCCACTTCGTACGGGCCTTTCCACTGCATCAGCAACTTATTGTGATCAGTAGGTAGCAGCACCAGCACTTTGTTGCCAGGTTTAAACTTCCTGTTCACAGCCCTACGATCATAGTAGTGCTTTCCACAGTCCTGGGACTTCTTCAGGTTTTCTCTGGCTATCTCGAGAGTCTGCTCCAGCTTCTCCCGTAGCTCAAACACGTACTGGTAGCTGTTCTTCACCTCTGTGGTCTCTACTTCTTTCGTCCACAGTTCTTTCAGGATGTGCATCGGCCCTCTGATGGTTCTCCCGTACAGCAGCTCGAACGGAGAAAAGCCGGTGGACTCCTGCGGTACTTCTCTGTAGGCGAAAAGTAGGGCGTTGATGTAGCGATGCCATTGTCTGGGCTGCTCGCTGCACAGTTTCTTCAGGGTGGACTTCAGCGTAGCATTGAACTTTTCGACAAGCCCGTTGCACATTGGATGGTAGGGTGTCGTAGTCAAATGCCGGATGCTCAGCAGTCTGTTGACCTCCTTCATGCAGTCAGAGACGAACTGCGTCCCGAGGTCTGTCAGAATTTCTTCAGGCACTCCAAGTCTACTGAACATGTCCACTAGTGCCTCTGCTACAGATTCAGTGTCAATCTTCTTCAGTGGCACTGCTTCTGGGTACCGAGTCGCATAGTCTACTAAAGTCAGTACCCACCGATGACCTTCTTCACTCGGAGGTCTTATTTCGCCGATTAAGTCTAAGGCCACCCTCTTGAAAGGTCGGTCGATCAAAGGCATTCTCTGCATTGGCACTTTAGGGACCCTTCCTCGAGGTATGGTCTTCTGGCAAATGTCACATGATCGACAGAAACGGCTGACGTCCGCATGAAGTCCTGGCCAGTAGAACACCGCCTGGATTCTGTCTGACGTCTTCTTGATACCTAGGTGACCTCCCATAATTGAGTCATGCGCTACTTCCATCACTTGGCGCCTTAGGGGTAACGGTACCAAGACTTGACGTAGTGGTTTACCTCCGTTGACCCTCGGGTGCTGGAAGATTCGGTACAGGATCTTGGCCTTCACCTCAAAATAGACCGTACCACTGCCTTTGGTCACGTGGTCTTGGCGGTTCCTGTACTTGTTTAAAGTGCTATCAGCTTCCTGGAGCTGGATCAGCTTATCTCTGTCCACGATGGCAGCTTTAGAGTTGTCGGCGACCTTCAGTGGCGTAGACGTCTTGTCTCTCTTGGCCTGGGCCCTGGTTGTAACGGCACCGACGATCTCTGGTCGGCAGGGCTGAGCCGGAGTAACCACATTGTCCCGTAGCAGCTCTGTAAGGTCTCCATCGGGAAACGGCAATGGATCCTCCTCTACAACTTCGACACGTTGGGTTGAGGCAGGACTCCACTCTGGATCGGGGTCGTCGGGTCGTCTCCCGCCGTCGATGTTCCCGATCATCAAATCGTATAGCGGCTTCTTCAGGCAAACCGCTTCGACTTCGCCTATGTAGAAAGGAGTGCTGACTTGAATCTTCGCAACTGGCGCTCTCACACATTTGCTGTCGGCCATAAGTGTCCATTTTGAATCGCCAGTGAACTGTTCTTTAGCGATTAGGTCTTCTCTGACGATGACCCCACTGCAGCCAGAGTCTCTTAAAACAGTCACTTCATGATTTCCGACGCGTCCCTTTGAAACAGGCATGTTCTGGACGGTCACAGCTGCGCTGGCGACGACGGGGATGGATTTTCCGTTGGCAAGGAGAAGTTGGCCATCGGTCATGCACTCTTGCACGTCCGCAGGAGTAGCTGTGCGCTTGGTCTCACTCGGAAGAATGACGCTCCCGCCGCACACTTGATGGTCAGATCTACTGGTTTGCCGTTGATTGGAGAAACGTCTCTGTCGGTTGCCCACCGCTGCATTGTCCGTACTGCTCCGCTGTACGCTATTTCTGCTTTGAGGGCAGCTGGCAGCTCTGTGGTCTGTAGCGTTGCAGATGAAACAGCCTCTTGAATGCCCTTCCCTGGGAGGAGGCGTGGAGTCCGTCTGTCTCTGGTTCGTCTGGCTCCCCTGGATCTGGTTCACATGGTTTCCAGTCTTCTGAAAATGTTTCGTCGCGCTGGGTGGCCCCAGGGTCTTCCCATGAGCGATGAGATATCTTTCAGCAGCCTCAGTCACATCTTTAAGCGTCTGCAGCTTTTGTTCTTCTAAGTGGGTCGCTAGGTCCTTGTGACAGGCATTGAGAAATTGTTCCTTCACGATCAGGTCATGGAGACTGTCGTAAGACTTGCTTTCGCCTGATAACTCCACCCACTTGTGTAGATATGACGACAGGCGCTCCACAAACTGCTTTGGCGTCTCGTCTGACTTAGGCCGGCATTCACGGAAGCGTTTACGGTAGCCCTTCTCTGTAAAGTTGTAGCAATGCAATAGGGCCTCTTTCAAGACGTCGTAGTTTTTGGCGTCATCGTTCGACAGTCTGGTGTAAACTTCGAGCGCTTGCCCTGTCAGAAGTGCACTTAGTCGAATCGCCCAGTCTCGAGGTTGCCAATTGGAGCTTTCGGCGAACCTTTCGAATCTCGCCAGATAGCTGTCGATCTGGTCCTTCCCGTCGACGAATGCTGGCAATTTTGGAGCTTTGTTGTCACTGATAACTTGTGGCGCATTCTGCTGTTGCTGGATACGCGCCATTTCTAGCTGGAACTCAAGACGCTTCAGCTCGAATTCTCTGTCTTTTTCTTGCCGCTGCTGTTCAATTTCTAGACGCTTCTGTTCTAATTCTATTTCTTTTTCTAGACGCTTCTCTTCCAATTCTCTTTCTCGTATTCTCTCCTGAGACTTGACGTACTCCGTCAGCTGCTTGCCTTTTAGATTCAGTTCAACCCCTTTCTGCCAGAAGTCAGCCATCTTGATGCTTCTGGAAAGTTCTTTTCAAGAAAGTTCTTTTCTAGAAAGTTCTTTTCTAGAAAGTTCTTTTCTGGAAGGTTCTTCTTCTAGAAAGTTCTTGACTGTAGAGTTCTTTTTTTTTCTGGAAAGTTCTTGACTGTGCTGTACCTTTCTAGACTGTTCTAGAACAGCACGCTTTCTGCAGTAGCGCTGATGCTTGTCACTAGTCGCCTTCGTTGACGCAGGCCCCGCTGTCCTCGTCGTATGCGACGCTGCACCACGCTGGTGTTGATGTACACGCTCCTGTGCTGAAGTAGACGCGACGTCCGCTCGCCGCTCTCTGTAACACTGGCGATGTAGCTCCGAGACTGTCCCTCGACGTAGTCTTGCGGCAGCCACGTAGTCCCGCTCTGTTGTTCGCTCACGAAGCAACTCTTCGGCGACTACACGCCCTTGCAGTCAACCCGAACCTATCGGATGTAGTCCCAGTATGTTGGCCCCTCTCGACGCAACTCGTTGGCGGCTACCCTCGATGACTGCCTCTCGTAACGTTGACTCGCTTGTTGTAGCAGTTGAACCCTTGGCTATGGCGTGAATCGCGGCTTGACCCCCAAAATGTTACACTCAGTTCGATGTTGGTGTTTTTCTATCAGTGATGATTCAGCCCCAATGCTGAAATACTGATGAGTGTAGCTCAGATTCGTTTATCCACGCAACCCGTCCAAACAGCATACAAGTCACAAAGTCGACGTATGAAGTTTTCCACTTTTATTCAGCACACACCAACAACTGCATACAATTCTCAACTCAACTCAACAACTTTCACAGCAACTCTCTCTCTACAACAGTGCGGCACACAATTTTATAATCTCTCTCTCTTCCGGAAGAATTTCGAACAATGTAGAAATGACGCACTGCCACCAATCGAATAAAAGATCGTCATCACTGACTTACGTCATACATTATTATTTCTCCTTCTGGAACGACCTCTTGCTTCGACATGTATCGAGAAATTTCTATAGAAAGTAAACACTCAGATCCAGAAACTTCTACAGTAATATCGACCAAAGCAAATTATCAACGTTATACAAAGCCTCTCCTAACAACAATGCAAACTCAAATCAAAGGTAAATAAACTCCATTATTGAATACTTTGCAAAACGAAACGATTAGATCTATCGTACACGTTTCCGACGTACTACCATTCGCGTTTCAACGTAACAATCTGTGATGCCCCAACGACCTCCGAGTTACGGTATATATATATCTATGGGTGTGCAAGTATTCACTGGTTTTTTTATTATGCAAATTATAATCCTGCCGTTTTTGATCGTATTATATACACTAGGTTGCAATTTCTTATAAAGATAATAAAGTTGTCCTATTTGTATTTGTATCCAATCCAATGACCACTTGTATGGCGCATAATTGTTGAATTTGTAACAACAAACTTGTTCTAATCTCAATGTCAATTAATATTGTTACTCTGTGATGTGTAATTATTTGTGTTGCCTGTTTGTACACCGCAATGCAATTTCTTGAAAGAGATAATAAAGTTATCTTATCGTAAATGGCCATTCATATAATAATAATAATAATAATAATAATAATAATAATAATAATAATAATAATAATAATAATAATAATAATAATAATAATAAGAATAATAACGGATTTTTATATAGCGGGTACTCCAGCCTATGACCAGACTCACCACGCTTTACATAGTCATTACATATAAATACATGCACTCGATGAAACATCACTTTTGCTACAATACACCAAAAGACGGGACAGTAAAGGTACAGACTATTTACAACTATGTTACAACTATGTACATAAATTACAAAAAAAGACAAAAATATACTATTTACAACTATGTACACAAATGACAAAAAAGACAGAAAGTAGAATAGCAAAAACCTATTCACAGCTATTTATATGACCGGTTAGGCCCAGGAAGAAAAACAGTATAAATATTTACAGCCGTTTATACACTTACGGATCAGTCATAGACAAAAGATATCTATGGCACAAAGCCAAAACATGCAAATCATTGGCAGCAAAAAAAAAATGGAGATAGATTTTCCTATAGTTTCTTCATTCCCGGAGGATAGCATTTAATACGGATTAGATCCAAGATGCAATCTATAAACTCCAGTACCATATCTATAGACTTGATTAGATGAGAGAGAAAGGGAGAAAGAGAGAGAAACACACACACACACACACATACACACGCATACACACACACGCACGCCGCGTACGCAAGCACACACACTTGGTTGAAGGACGGACAGACAGAAAGACAAATAATGGAAGGGCGGACCAACAAGCACACAGACAGACAGATATATTATAGACAGAGTAATTTAATTTACAATAAAATAATAAATAAAACAAAGGAGACAGTGCACCACAACAATTTTTATTCCACTGTCTTTTTAAAACGAGAGCCTTTATTTACAACATTATAAAATATTGGAAAACAAATAACAAAAGTAGGCTACATGATGAACATAAACCATTTAAAAAAATCAACATCATTGACGAATATTTTGCCACTGCATAATAATTATAATGATTGATGATTAGGGCCTTCAATCCCATTAATAACATGAACATCCATGCTACTAAACTGTAGCATGCTAAGTGTCCAAACAAACAATAAACCTATTGTCCATCATGGAAGTAATTAGGCTGTTGAAATTAAGCATCCGAACTAAGAGAATTTTTTTTAGGTTTAATTCATGATGCATTTGAGGTAGGTGTACATGTACTTTCAGTTCAAAGTTCAATGTGGATTTTCAAATCAGCGGGTTTCTTTCTAGTTTTATGAACAACACACAGGCGTCTGTACTGGAGTGTGAGCTGAGTAGAGTCGCTGTCTATGTACACTAGCATACTAGTAGTATAACCAAAGAGCTTAGTACGGAGCTCTTTGGTATAACTCGCTCACGTTAACGCGTACAGATATGGCTCCTGTGGAACAACACTAGAAGGGTATCTCATCGAAGTCAAGATTGTCCTCATTATAGGCAATCCTGCTACTTCAGTTATGACGGTAAAGGAAAGTAACCTAACGAATTGAAATCAGAAACCATGACGCTCAAGACGAACACATGCGCCTTGTGTCCTTTGTTGCCGAGTCACCTCAATCGACTTGTAGGATTGTTCATTAATTTGCTTTGAAATTGAGAATGAAGGAGAACGGTAAGGAGGAGGGAGGGGGTGGGGGAGATAGTGTGTGTGTGTGTGTGCACGTGAAAAAACGCACAAATGGGTTTCAGACCTTGTCTTTTCTCGTAACAAATGGGTTTATTTGCTTGGAACCCATTTTTTACCAGGACCCCACTTTTTTCTAAGTGCGCGGGAGTGTCCTTTTAGTGCATGGGAGTGCAGTTGTAGTGCATGAGAGTGTTTTAAGTACACAGGAGTGCTCTATCGGGGACGGAGAAATTTTGGAGAAAATTCGACCTATTTCGTCGCCTATAGGAGACGAACTAGGTCAACTTTTCAGACAAGAGTTCGGGTAAGGGTTAGTTGTAGATTTATCCCTAGCCCTTGCCCTAACCCTTTTCCGTAAAAAAAAATCACTGTCCGATTCCTACATTCTTAAATAAACCCAGTTGTGATGTATTGCAAATGTGTGTGTGTGTGTGGGTGTGTGTGGATGTGTGTGTGTGTGTGTGTGTTTTGGATGAGAGAAAAGGGGTTAAAGAGTGGGGTGGGTGGTGGGTGGTTGTTAGTGTGTTTGTCAGTGGTAACAAAGGCATATGGAATTAATAGTAATCTACTGGAATGGTGTCAGGAAGCGAATGCATTGAGCTAACTCCTGTTATCTCAAGCCGCAGTCACTCAATACTTACGGAAGTGAAACAAAACACATTAATCAGCAATTATTGTGTGGCAGTAGAAGTCAGTTGTTCTTCTTAAGGCAATAAAATTGTCATTACGAGTTCAGACGAATATGGTATCACAAAATTATTCTGTCCGTGTCAGTTTGTGTACTCTTATGATTTTACACGGGCGATTCAGTGGACACAAAAAAAGTTGTATATTTTTTGTTGCTGTAGAAAAAGCTCACCGTGGCGTCACGCCAGAGTCGGACTGCGTCAGAGATGGCGCATGTGACGTCACAGGTGAGTGAACAAGACCGGAGTGAGAGGGTCCAGGAGTGGGGTGCAGTGGGGCAACTGCAGCTAGCGAATGAGTGGGAAAAGAGAGAGAGGCGCACGTGCAAGGAACAACACCTCCGGGACAGTACACGGATGACGACATACGATGGTGTAGTGGGTGTGACGAATGACGAGGCGTAGCGGCGTACATGGCGGAGAAACTGGGCAGGAGGGGGGGCGGCTGGGTAGGCACGGTTGGGGATGACATCTGCGGCAGCGGCAGAGAGCCAAACGCGTGGTGGTGCGAGGCGGCAGCAGCAGCAGCAGCGGCGGCGGCGGCAGCAGCAGCAGCTGCGGTAAAGCTGTAGGGGGAGGCGGCAGAACCCGGAGCTCCGGGAGTAGGGCGCTGGAGAGGAGTGGCTCCAGAACGATAGATGTCGTCCAGAAGCTGCTTCATCTCGTCCAGCGACTTGGACAGCATCTGGATGTAGTTCTTGGCCAGGGTCAACGTCGCGATCTTGGACAGCTTTCGGACTGCCGGACCTAAACACAGCATCAATCCTCTATTGAATCCTGTACTTTATTATGTAGATAAAAATGGCTCAGGTTTACATGTAAACATAACATGAAAACCTTCTTTGTAACTCCCATAATATCATTGTGGCATCCGTTTTTAATCAATCGAAAGTATTATTTTAAAAATAACTAAATAAATTAAAATAAATAAATACTTTTTGTTCGAGTTGCGTGTGTGTGTGTGTGTGTGTGTGTGTGTGTGGGTGTGTGTGTGTGTGTGTGTGTGTGGGCATGGGTGTGTTTGTGTGTGTGTTGGGGGAGCGTTCGAATGGTGTGTAATTAAATCAAATAATATAGCTCATATATAATATAGCTCATATATTCCTGTTATAAGGCTATTATTCCCACAAAGTTGTCCAGTTGGTCAGTGCACGACATGTTCATATTACATAATTATGTTTCATGCGGAGTGAGAACTGTAAGGAGTGAGGAACTGTTGCCTGAATGAAATGATTAGCTTTTAGAATAAGTACTTTCCGTGTAGAATGCCTTGATTCTGGTTGTTTTCATTATTTTATTTAAACCGGATGATGTCTCATTATATTTATAATGTGCATCAGAGAACCTGAATACATTTGCAAAATGTGTATCTGTGTGTGTGTTAGCTATAGTTAACTGCTTGACATATTAGAATTAAACCAGCATATATTACTGATGTATTGATACTAAAATTAGAAAGAGATTTCTCTTATATAGCGCATTTACAAGCTCAGAGAGCTTCTCAAGGCGCTGGCCCGTAATATCCAGCAATCACAAAATAGTTTGCTGAAGTCAGGATTCGAACCCACGTCGCCCACGACGCACTCACACAAGTCGTGCGCTCTGACAACTGAGCTATCCCTGCCGCCTATTATTGATAATATTTATGTCGATTATACTCATTACATGATAACTTTCTTGCCAACATATAATATATTTTCGATGTTATTTACATTTTAACAAATTAATTAATATTTGATATTAAATAAATCAATACATGAATAAATAAATAAATAAATAAATAATATGCGTTTGAGATCAAGATTAAGATTACGATTTTTTAAAATAAAATGTCTAATTACCGCAAAGAAGTGACTATTTGCAAATATTTTCATACATTTTTGTTTGTCTATATATTTCTTAAAATGTTTTAATCAAAAGTTCGTGTTCCACCGTTTGCAAGCAGCAGTGAAGGTCTAATTTTTCAGTAAAATAGAGGCTCAGATGCACAACAGCAGTGGTGCGTAATAAACATGCTTCGAAATGTTGTTGAGAATCTACCAAGCGGGAGCATTGTGTGCCTGCTGTAATGAGTGACGCGTATTGACTGTATTAAGGACTCTTGTGCTAGACTCGGGAGGTGACGTTATCAAGGAACCGATTGGCTTTGTAAGCTGCTTACGCGCTAATTTGAGAGCTTTCACCTTAATAGTGTGGATTAATGAACTCTTCAATGATCATAATAACTAGTGTGAAAGAATGGGAACAAATGACCTCAGACTCATTCTTTTAAAGTATACAAATTAATTAATATGTCTGCATGATAATTGATAGATAAATAAATATCAAATTAAATCATTTTTTAAAGTTGAAGGAATCAATCTTCCTAATCATATTAAAAAATATTTATAACTTATTCACGGTCACATTGGACATTTAAAATTATTAACATGGTTACACATACACCTACACACGCACACACGCACACATACACAAAATAACTAACTAACTAACTAAATAATAATTGGAGAAATCCTCACCTTTGGCATAAGGCATGACTTCTCTGAGGGAATCCATGGCAGAGTTAAGGTCATGCATTCTCCTTCGTTCTCTCTGGTTGATCTTAGACCTCAACTCTTGTAGTTCATCACTGCTCAGACCTCGCAGGCTGCTGCTGCAGCCACTGTGGCGTCGCAACCCTAAAATAACGACAAATTTACATTTTGCAGAATTAAAAAAAATAAAACAAAAACTTTGTTTAAAAAAAAAAGTTTATTTTAAATAATATGTTTTTTTTGTGTGTCCTTTGGAGAAAATAAATAAAAATAATTTGAACGGACCGAATCATAAACACCAAATCCCCCAATTACATTCACACCATGTACCATTCCTTAAAATCGGTGATCTTATGTTATAATGAAGAAGCTCGTACAGAGATGATGGGATTGCACGGGTGAGGAGAGGGGGGTTGCGAGGGGGAAGAGGAAAACTCAAAGTAAATAAGGGAATAGCTCACAAGCATTTTGACCAATGGCGATTTGGGCGCATACTTCATATGCGCGCGGGTGGTCGTATCCCATATACGCGCGTATCTTAGGCTACTTGGTCGATAGGCGTATATCCCTTAAGCGCGCATCATAAAAGCTACTGGAGTTGACGATTTAGTCATCACACACATATAAGTCTAATGAAACGTTTTGATGCTGTCGATTCTTTAATCTCGAAATCTAAAAGAAAACACAGACATTTTCAACATTTCATTTGGTACTTATGCACTCCATAGTCTTTTCTGCTACATCACAATTGAAAGGGTCCCTACGTTGCAACAGGGAGGTTCTAGAATGCCACGGCTCGCACAGACTCCTTTCTGTTGATCATCCATGCATCATACTGTGCTCGTTTTCGCCTCATCTCTTGCATGCAATTTCTGAAGACTATAAGGTCTGACTGCAGGTAGTCACAATCCAGTCTGGATGGATTCATTTTGAATATGAGTGAACACTGGACACGCGCGCTTAAGGGATACGCGAATCCGTTGATTAACTAGAAAATACGCGCGCATATGGGCCATCGGAAACGCGCCCATATAAGCTATAAAATGCGCTCATATGGGCTCTGCGCTCTTTTGGGATTCTCCGGTAAATAGAACTTCTAGACCACATGTCTACTACTACCACCTCTTGAGAAACAAGATCAGATGCTTCTTGTCTTGAACAATCATTTTTATTCCAAATTATAGCATTGATCAAAACAAATCAAAAAACAAAAAAGAAAAATTTTACGAAAAAGAACAACAAATTAGCTGTATACAAACAGTATACCTACAAACAATCCATTGCTTGCTTGCTCGATTAATTATTCTATTGGGGGAAAAAAAAGAAAGAGCAATATTCCGCGAAGTAACAGAATACCACTTTATTCATTTAATTTAATTAACTGGCATCGTTGATGTGCAATGTGATTTCGTATAACACATTTAAAAGAAAGTTGTATGAAGTTTATAATTATTTCTTAGGAATTCAGTTCTAAAGGGGGTACGGTGTCAAGGATATTATTTCGTATATTTCTTGTGACTGTGAAAATTTCTCGGGAACTCGAGAAATTTCATTGTTGTCGTATGAAAAAATAATACAACGAGTAATCGTTGCTCAAGCAGACTACAATGTTTTTGAGTTACAGGCGTCTCTTCTTTGTTCTGTAAACAAACAAATGTGCCTCCTATATACACTTTCGCAGTGGTGCTAGTTTTAGAATCATATGTGATGCTATAAATGATAAGAAAATTTTAAACATGAATTCGTCGATTTATATCAAAACCGAACTTTTGAAAGAGGTTATTTTGGGGGGCTTTTTTTTTTCCTCCGGTCGGGTAACTCTTAAATGTGAATTTGAAAGATGTGTATGATGCTGAAATGTTTTATCTTGGGACTCTAATATATTAAATACCCTTCTTCTTACATAAGCAAAAACATAATAATAATAATAATAATAATAATAATAATAATAATAATAATAATAATAATAATAATAATAATAATAATAATAATAATAATAATAATAATAATAATAATAATGGATGATACACGCGCCTTATTCCTAAGTCAGGATGAAAACGCGGCGATCTATAACCAACATACACGCTCACATGTTACAGATATTCCTACAAACACAACAAACAGCATTTATCACTCCAACATGTGGTATAAGAGACAGGTCGCTATTAGAAGACGGACAGAGGGGCCGGGTAGCTCAGCTGGTAAGAGCGTCTTGCTAGTAACCGAAAGGTCGCTGGTTCGAATCCCGGATTGGTCAACGTGTGATCATATTATTTTCCCCTTTACCAACAACTGGACCGCTGGTGTCAGTATAAATCGGCCCAGTAGTCACCTATATGCGAAAGTGTCGTGTGACTATAATCTACAAACAACAACGAAGACGGACAGGAAATTGAATTTTACGTTTGAAATTTTATATAGACTGCCTCCAATACCATTATTATGGTAGAAACATCTAAAAACCAAATGTTACTAAAATACATAGTCTACTTTTTATATAATGTCCTGTTTCATTACTGAGCTCTATACTTTAAAAAATGAACACCACACAAAACAAATAGGTAAACAAACAGATAGTTGAATTAAAAAAAAAATTTAACGAAATAAGTCAGCGGTTATTTTAGACCTGTGAGAGAGAACAAATGTATACAATATAGTATTAGGAATAGACCTTTTCTACATAAATATTAATTCGCGAAAATGTCATTCCAAAAAAACTTAAACGACCCTCCATCCCAATCCAAACACACGCACGCATGTACACACACGCACGCCCGCATGCATACACATATACGCACACACACACGCACAAACATAAGCCCTACCCACACCCAACAGGTGGATAGTAAATTGTGGGCGGGAAGGGCAAACGACAAAGTCAGCACCACCAACAACAAACATTTCAAACTAACAATTACATTTATTTTATTCTTGAGAGCAACACGTCAATAAATGTTTACCCGATGTCTGTAAATCGCTGAATGCATTCTCATCTGCCTCCTTGCCTTCACTTTCACTGGAGCTGGTTCGGTAACTCGTATGAAACATCGGCAGCTGCATGTCAGCCGGACTTCTGTCCAGCTGTGACGGGTGGAACTGTAATCCTGGCTGCTGTAGCTGGTGGTGATGAGAGAAAAGACGCAGACTGCCAGGGCTCAAAGATGAAGGATTACCGTTTGTAAGGTTCTGATGGTAGTGGTGGTGGATGTCACTACTGACGCTGTCGTTGTCGTCGGTGCCGATGATGTCGATATTGTCTCGGGTGGCAGTTGTGCTGCTGTGGTTGTCGTCGTCGTCGGATGACGAAAGGAAGGAGAGATGCGATGTGTGTGAAGGGACGGATGATGACATTGTGTATCTGTCCTATTGTCACTATGACTATTATTTCGCTTTAGCTATTAGCGACGTTTGCCTTCAATAGTGCTGCTGGACGTATAATTTGCAACCAACCAATTCGATTTCAATCCCTGAAACAGGCTTAAAATTTTGGCGAAAATACACAATGCTCTATCCGGTTGCTGATTACTGAATAGCTAATAATTACCAAATGAAAACCTTAACTGCAAATGAAGACCTAAAATGTTAAAATTTTCTCCGAAAGTGTTGGCGGTCACCAAATGTTTCTAATGCACAAGTAGACTATAAATGAGAACACAAACAAAACTGTTTCGCAAACAAGCCCCAAAAAATCACCAAAATCTTCCATAAACTAAAATCTACAAAATTGAAGAATCAAGGGTCACATACACACACTAAAATCCAGTCAACTTTTTTGTTTCATAATGAGTTCCGATGACGATTCCATCCACAATTATGGGCAACACACAACACACAAGCTGGGACGATGACAGTACCTCGAACAGCCGGTGACAAGTGAGGCTACCCGGGGTAAAGTACTAAAGACCCGCGAGATGGAGTTAGCACGATAACCTCGGCCCGCTACCCGTGTCAAGTTAGGCTATTTGACCAATCTATTAGGCCTCAGATTTGTTTCCAATTTACAAGCGAGCGGTTCTTTGTTATACAAAATACGAGATTTAAAAACATAAACCTGTATCATGCATTGTATCTTAAACAGTAATAAATAAGCCTGTAAACTATACTGTAGCTGCACTGCGATTATATTACTGTTAACAGTTAAATTTGGGATCTATGAATTTGTTTCCCTATACATGTCAACATTTTGTGCATGTAACTTTACTTCTTTTAGTGAAATTGGATCATACTATGGTGTTTGTTACTTTGATCTCTTGTGTTCATTTCCTCCCAAGGAAGGTAAAAGAAGTTTATGAGTTTCCATCCAACATCAGTCCCGCAGCCGGTCCGGCCTTTGGGGAGACATGAGGGATGGCGACGAAGAGGGTTTTCGCCACTTCGGTCTGTCTGCAGCTGTTGTCAGGAGACATGGCATCTAATTATTAGTTTCACCACTTTCTAATTATAGGTATGTTTTAATTATGACCTAAAATTTCCTCCCTATAAAGAGTTTACTCAATGTTCTTAAAAGCAAAATTGATACCGATGGTGAACAGCTACACCAACGACAACAACAACCAACAACAACATCAAAACCAAGGACAACAACAACAACAACAACAACAAAAACCATCTTAGAGAACGACGACAACAACAACAACAATAACATCATCGAAGACAACGACGGCAACATCAACAATAACACCATCAAAGACAACGACGACAGCAACAATGAAACACAACAACAGCCTGAACAACAACAGAAATGCCAACAACAAGAACAAGCAAAAATTAAAACAACGTACACAACTTAACAAAAAGGACTCTGGAGATATTTTTAAAAAAATAAATCATTATTAATGTGTAGCAGACAAGTCTGTGCTACTTGCTAATGGATCTTCGAGTACCAGGTTGTACAATATTACAGACATCGGAGGGCGGAGTCAAATGCATGGATTGAAAGGTTTAATCCGTTGTTTGGCAACTTCACAAGCTGGTAGGGCGGAGCCATGCTCTTTGAAGGCAACGACAGCTATGAACGAGCAGCTTCATGTATTTCATAGGCTACCCAATATGTAGAGACTGTAGGCTTTAAAGAGCCCCAATTCGAAGACTTTGTTTACTTTTTGTCGAAATCGGTTTACCCTAAAATTTGCATTATTACATTAAACAATTACCAAGTGGGATTTCGTTGCTCAAACTATCCGCTGAAGTTTGAATTTTTCATTTCTGTTCTGACAGGGGATTATTCCCTGTTTAACGTTAAACAAATACCATAGCAGTGTGAACTTTGACCCTATTTATAAATGAACCCCGCGGCTTTAAGAGTGAGTCTTTGGTGTCTGAGGTAGGGGCTATTGTATCCACGAAAACGAAAAACCTCATGGAGCAACTACCTTATGGATCTGCGTCTTAGGTCTACTGGCTTTTGGTAAAGTCTATCTTTTGTTATCGCAAGAACGCTTGCAAGCGGGTGCTATTAATGGGCACAAACACTATGTAATTTATTGATTTACTAGTGGTTTTTGTACCCTGGCAAGCCAGGGTACACATGATGCTGTTTAAAATGTAGACAGAGAGAACTTTTGTCTGCGAGTTTCATTTGGACGATGATACCTCCCCATATCCCCCTTGATACCTCACCATACCCCCCCCCGCTGATATCTCCCCGTCCCCCCCCCTCCATGATGCCTCATCATACCCCCTTGATACCTCCCCGAACCCACTTGATACCTCCCCATACCCCCTTGATTCCTTCCATACCCCCTTGGTTCCTAACTGTACCCTCCTTGATACTTCCCCGTTGATCGTTTCGCAGGTATGGATGAAAGGAATCGACCATCACCATACCCCCTTATAGATACCCGTATCCCCGTTATACCTACTACCCATGCCCCTTTAAACCTACCCGTAGCCCCCTTTTACCTACACGTACCACCCCATCCCGATCCTTGGTAGTAATAATAATAATAATAATAATAATAATAATAATAATAATAATAATAATAATAATAATAATGAATATAGAATAATACAAATAGAAATCAGAAAAAACACCAAGGTTTTAAAATAAAATTTGATATAAGATAGTATAATTGTTATTATAAGAATAATACTAATTATTATTATTAGTTTATAAGTAATAATAATAATAATAATAATAATAATAATAATAATAATATTGAATATAGAATAATACAAATAGAAATCATAAAAAACACCAAGGTTTTAAAAGAAAATTTGATATAAGATATAATAATAATAATAATAATAATAATAATAATAATAATAATAATAATAATAATAATTTATTATTATTAGTTTATAAATAATTATAATAATAATAATAATAATAATAATAATAATAATAATAATAATAATAATAATAATAAATTAAAGGTAAAAAGCCTAAATTAAAAAGAAAAATATCCATATTTTAGTGTACTAAAAAAAAATTAAAAAAATAAGGGGCCGGGTGAGATTTGACCTTCGGTCGCACTGCACGGTAGGCGAATGGTTTTACTAACTAAGCTACCAACGCTTCCTAGAAATACCATCAATTTTTTGGTCTATATGGGAAAACATGCTGAAACATCAATTTGATTTTTAATGGAAGCGCGCGGAATGAGGCTATTACAGTTTGTGGACATTTTGTTTATTTATTTATCTCAGAAACGGTTAAACGTTCGGTAAGGAAATGTCGGCTAAAACGATTTCGCTGTTTTTGAGCACACAGCAGGCCTACTACTACTACTACTACTACTACTACTACTACTACTACTACTACTACTACTACTACTACTACTACTACTACTATTACTACTACTACTACTACTACTACTACTATTGAATATTACAAATAGAAATCATAAAAAACACTAAGGTTTTAAAAGAAAATTTGATATAATAATAATAATAATAATAATAATAATAATAATAATAATAATAATAATAATAATAATAATAATAATAATAATAATAAATTATTATTATTATTAGTTTATTAATAATAATAATAATAATAATAATAATAATAATAATAATAATAATAATAATAATAATAATAATAATAATAATAATAATAAATTAAAGGTAACAAGTCTAAATTTAAAAAAAATATCCATATTGTAGTGTTAAAAAAAAAATGGCCCGCGTGAGTATCGATCTTGGGTCGCCCGAAACCGTAGGCGAACGATTAACCCACTACTCTACCAAGGCTTCATAGAAAAACCATGAATTTTGTGGTCTATATGGGAAAACATGCTGAAACCTCAATTTGATTTTTAATGGAAACGCGCGGAATGAGGCTATTGCAGTTTGTGGACATTTTGTTTATTTATTTATCTCAGAAACGGTTAAACGTTCGGTAAGGAAATGTCGGCTATAACGATTTGGGTGGTTTTGAGCACACAGCAGGCCGATCAGCAGCACTCAGCACCTGCCCAGATCAGCGTCCATAGGAGACAAACTTTATAGTAACGGCGAAGAAGGACTTCCGGCTAAGCAATTTATATATATAGATATTTTTAAAATAAAGATACTTTCAAAAGAGTTTTTGTTTTGTTGTAAGCTTATGTTTTAAATGGGGCGGAACTGAATATTAAAAGGATCTGTTGAAGGGGCGTGTTCAAAGGAGATCGCTTTAAAGCAGACGGCACATTGTTATATTAGATGATTGACATCTAACCAGAAATCAGGTGTTCGCTTAAGGATACAGCAGGTCTACATGATAACTCTGTTTACTCTTTATTTTCATTTCTTTCTCTCACCAGCTCTAAATTGTGTGATCAGTGGTTGAATACTTGATGTAAAAAGCTATTATTTAAAAGTTCAATGCCACATTCAACATCATACACTAGAGCTGGTTTACCTACACGCACTATTTCGATGTGTTGGAAATTAACTTGCAATATGTCGTGAAGTTCTCGATTAGGTATGTTGATAAATGACAATGTGTGTGCTTGTTACGAACCCCCCTTCCTCCTCCCCTCCCCCACACACACAACAACCTCCCTAACTAAAACTTTAAGAAACAGTATACTGAATTAAACTTACAGCCGTAATAGAGTCTATACTCTCGTGCTCATATTAAAATAAATCATTGTTGTTGTGGTTTTTTTTTTTACCACGGTATGTGTATCATTTATTAAAGTCCTGTAACAATGATATTTAATGTCTAAAAGGGTTAGCTCACAATTTTTAATTGAATTGTATTCATTATGAAGGAAAATAGGATGGGCTTTTCACTCCAGAACCATTTTGCTCGGGAACGTTTTGCTGGTTCTTAAAAAATGGCTTGGGACCTTCTTACTAAATTAACTTCGATTAACAAAATTTCGCAAGCGGAAGCGTCTCTAACTCGACAAATGCGTTGATCTCCCAGGGAGTAACTGACGGGCCGACTGTGGGCAAACAGCCTGGGGTCCAGCTTGACCAACACTGGGCATAATCTGCTCCAATCTGAGTATCGGAGACAAGAATCATACCAATCCTAAGCTTGATAGATCATCAACACAGTCTCGCAAACAAAAGAGTAGTATGATATCTCTAAGTACTATATCTACAATATATAATTATGTAGATAATTTCTCCTAGTTGTTATTCGACTACAGTGGGCTAGTAGTAGTTTGATTTCTGCAAGTTGTTATTAACTACTTCCAACCCTTTCCTATAGTTTTGGGCTGCTAAAAAACCTGGTAGGATCACAGACCAGACTGGGAAAGTGAAGCAGACAAAGGTTGCCATACGCAAGTGCAATCAGACCTTTTCATTGCATGTGCTTGCATTGGGTTTACTTCGCATAGCATACTTCCCTTTCTATCCTATCCCCCTATCCTATCCCGTAACTCGGAGGTCGTAGGTGCACCACAGATGATCGTTTAACCAGCGTACTCCATCTTTCCCTGTCATCAGCAACCCTGATGGTTTCGCTCAGTGTCAAACCAGTCCGTTCTCGAATGTTGTCCTCCCAACTCTTTTTCGGTCTCCCTCTTCTTCTACCTCCTTGCACTGTGCCTTGCACTTCCTTTCCTATTACTTAGTTATCGTCAATCATTGATCAGCATCATTAACATCATTTAACTTCTGGAGTAAAGGTTCTTGACTTGACTTGTAAGCTTCCAGATGTTGATTCGAAATAAACGTTCCCACATTACAATTTATTTAGTTTTGGTTTCTCACTGCAACAATTAAGAAAGAAAGGAATGGGAATGTCACAAAATTTAGCTTGAAATGCAGAACATGGAAGTGTTTACCTCTAAATTTCTGTTTAAGAAAAAAAAAACGGAAGGAAGGTTGTGTCCATATCCGAGTGGAACATAGGCCTATATTGAGGTATCAGATCAAGCCAACTGAACTTTGCGAGCGTCCAGCATTTTGGCATCCTACAAAAATTCAAAGTTTTCATAAGTGAAGACTTATATCTAAAAAAAACACCAAAAAACCGTATGGCAACTAAATTATTAGTATCTTTCCTGCTAAACTTTAATTTTATAGAATAAACTGTGAGCCTAGCTGTGTATAAGGATGTAACATTAATTACTAGTGGAAACGTAACTAAACAAAAATTAGAATGACTATTGGTATATCATGGAAATAGATTCTAAAACAATAGTCTACTTTGCTAAACGGCTGCAGGTAATATAGAAGTTGTTATAGTATAATTGTAGAATACTGCAGTAATTAGAACCTCGGCATTGCAATTACAAACCACTTGAAGGTGTTAACTCGATAGATCGAGAGAAACGGTTTCTGCCTGACCTTAAATGAAATTCGTACTAAGATCACACCTCAAAGATTATGAACACACTGAATGGAAGTCTCTGATAAAATGTTATTCTTGTTTCTTCTTTTAGTATTTACTGTTACGTTGAGAGTTATTAGCTTTTAATTTTTATTTCTTCTTTAAATATGTTATCCTGAAGTAAATGAGCACATCCATTCAGCTGCAACCATGTTAATTGTATTCTATGCAGATGTCGTTTATCTGATTTTGTGCAGAATTTAACGAAAGCTTTGCATCAAAGGAACTTTTCTGGAGGATGAAGAACGATCGATCGTTATATAGTCTACTAAATGCACAGCTACAACGAATATTGTATTTTTAACAAAACGATTCAATGGATTTATAGTATAAAGCGTATTATGTACAGTAGATGGAATAAAAAAAATACCTTAAGCTTACTTACAGAGGAAAGGGAAAGACAGAAAAAACAACGGCTAGAGATAGAGAGCAAGAATCTAGCCACAATCAGATAATCAAGAATTGGTCTTTGGTAGTTCCCTCCCCCCTTACTCCCCTTCCCCTTACCACCCCCCCCCCCCACCGGAGAGCGATTAACCCAGAGTAGACAAGTCGCAGTAGTTCTTTGTGATAGTAATGGGAGATAATCCAGTGCATGGCGGTTATTTAGAAGTGCAGTTCGCTCTCGAGTTATTTCGCTCTCTTACTTGGACGCCTTGCAGGGTGGGGAAAACAAGGGTTACTGTCGCCAGCTTGTCAAACCTAGCGACTAATCCGCACAACGCGCGGATTACTCCAACTGCCTCGGATTAAAACCAAGCATAGCGAGTAAGTAAAGTCTAATCTGCCGTAGGCCTACAATCCACACTGTTCGTAGACCTATGATTTGGCGCACTTATATTATTAGTACCTGTTGGAATGATTAAAATACAAATCAGCAATATGCACGATTCGAACCCAAGTTTACACCAATATTACACTGACTATGAGCATTGACCATCTTACTACTTCAATAAGTCTGGCGACTATTTCAATTCCCAAGTACCGGTGTATAGATTTGAGTGTGTTGGGGGTCCTCTTTTATTTCATGTTCTGAGTGTCGATGTTGAATGGTCGGCAAAAAGCTTTTCCTATTGGAAACGGACGCAAATGAAAAAAAAATAGCTAGAGGTATATATAAAGGCATAGTTAATTAGAATCAAAGTATCGGAACGCACGGCTACTAACAACCAATTGAAGGTGTTAACACGGATAGAATAATCAATAATTCAACCCACCTCATTGCAAATACACGAATTGAAAGGGGCGACTAGATACGCAGAATGAGAAACGGTTTCTGCCTGTACTTTTGAAATAATAATTATTTACTTCTTAAATCATGTATCCTGAAAAAATTACCCAAAACTCCATACGCAAAAACTCTAAATTCTATGCAGATTTTTATTTCTTCCATAGTGTTAATTGAATTATGTGCACGAAAACATAACCACCAGTCAGTGAAAACCCCTTTTACCGCAGAGCGTAGCATCGAAAGCTATCAGCAGTTATTAAAGAATGAAACGATCACATCGTTGTATAGTCTATTAATATGACAGTACAACGAATAACCAATATTTAAACGAAAAGCGATCATTTTATAGAATGGAATTAAAAAAATATGTACCAGTAATGCCGAATTAAAAAATAATAAGGCTTACACAAAAGGTAAGCGGAAAATACAACGAACCACATCAAGGCAACACAAAAACCTTACACACATCCCCACCAAGAAAATCTTGGTAGTTCCCTCCCCCATATACAACCAACCCCCACCGAGGTCGATTAATAAACATACACAGTATTCCTAGTAAGAGCAGTGCGGGCGGTTATTTAGAAGTGCAGTTCGCTCTCTCGAGACTTACGCCACACGCGGTGGTGGAACAACAAGGTTAATAATGTCCCCCAGCTTGTCATACAACTTCACTAAACCGCAACATCGTGCGATTACTCCAACTGCCTCGGATTAAACCAGGCATAGCGAGTAAGTAAAGTCATAATCTGCCGTACAATCCACACTGTTTGTAGACCTATGCACTTACACGATTATTATTACCTGTTGGAAATGATTCAACTACAAGTCAGCACAATATGAAACGATTCGAACCCCAAGGCACCAAAGTCTACAATTACACTGACTATGTGAGCCATTGACCAACTTACTACTCACAAAGTCCGACTATTTCAATCCCCAAGTGGGTAACCATGAAAATACCCCTGGCTACTTTATACCCTGGGTTAAAGGTGGTTTAACCCCCTGGGTATAGATCAGCCTAGGCCAGGTCATACCCCTCGCGCCCGGAATATTTAAAACCCGCTAAAGAAAGAAAAAACCATACCAAACATGACCTCAGTGACCCCCCCCCCTTATGTAAACAGCATAAAAAAGAATAAAAAAAGAAAAAAAACTGAGTGAACTCAGGTAACAGCCCCCTAAAAAACAAAACAAAACCAACTAAAAAAAAAACTAACCCTATCTATCTCTATCTATCTATCTATCTATCTATCTATCTATCTATCTATCTATCTATCTATCTATCTATCTATCTCCATCTATCTATCTATCTATCTATCTATCTATCTATCTATCTATCTATCTATCCCCGTACTATCTGTCTGTAGCTAACTATCTGAGTGCACTCAGAACACATAAATTAAAAGAGTAACGTGAAGGATTAGGTCTTCCGTAGGTGGGGGATGGGGTTTAAACATGAGTCGAGTTAACCCAGACTGAGCCCCAGCTAACCGCCCCATTAGCCAGTTTATACGGGGGCATAGTCTGAGCCAGTTTATACCCTGGGATACCCTTGAGGTGGGCCCCCTGGCCTGCTACACCCCTCAATTTGAGTGTGTGGGGTCCCACATGTTCTGAGTGACGATGTTGAAATGAGAGCAGCTATTCAATGAGAAACGGACGCAAATTTCATCCACATAATGATGATGAATGATGAGGAGGAGAGGAGAAGAGATGAGGAGGCCCACATAAGATGAGGAGTCACACAAGAAATAGCTGAAAAGCAAGATCGTTTACACCATAAAAGAATGGAATGCTTCATCACAGTTACCCCCCTCCCCCCCCCAAGTCCGAAAGAAACAGGGGCGGATCTAGAAGCGATGGGGAAGGTGGGGAGGGGAGAGCGGTCTAGGGTTCCGAACCTGCGCGCCTCCACCCCTACCCCCCCCCCCCCCCCCCCCCCGAAGGAACGTAATAAAATTAATTTTAAAATGAATTAGCAAATATACCTCAATTTAATATGTCACTATGGTCGAAAGACGTACCTTAGACGTACAGCATGGTTACGTACCCCAGTTACGGGAGCTGAAACCACATGTCCGCTAAGCTAAGCTTTCTTTACTTCCGTTTACCCATTACTAAAACGTACAAGCGTTCTTTTTGTTGAGGTTGATAAAACACTAGATGCAAAAAAACTGCCGAAATTGACCCCGCACCAAAGAAGTACAGATGCACTCTTTGCGGCACGAGAAAGCAATAAACTAAGAGGCATTACTGTATTAATTAATATCAGTTATTTTATATTATAATTAGATATATTTAGTTTATATATAGAGAGAGCCGAATAATTAGTTTACCTTGTTATATCAACTCCCCCAATTTCCCCCAGTAACCTGCTGTATTTTAGAAATTTAAAAATTTAAATTTAATAAAAATACCCTATTTAAAAAAAATTATATTGCCCATAAAAACAACTGCGTGCGAAAAAACGCAAATTGCAGATCTGCCCCATGACTCACTGAACTGAAATAAACACAACCACGACTCGTGTGTCCCATGTTATGTCACCCTAGGTTAGAAGTGACGCCCCACCCCCCCCTACTGTTGTGTGTGTGTGTGTGTGTGTGTGTGTGCCCGTTGGTGTGTGTGTGTAGGGTGTGTAGGATAATGTGATCAGACAATTGATGATGCTACATTCATGTTGTGTACAACTGCTTTTCATGTTTTATCCCTGACGTCTTTGTCTAATTGCTTTTGTGCGTTATGTTGATGAAAGGCCGCAGCACACATTTCCTTGTGTGGGGACAATAAAGATTGCCCTGATTCCTAGTCCAGTTGCCAGCCCCCCCCGCCCACAGTCATGACTCAGTTGGAACCCCCGCCACTCATAACCCAAAAACACCCTCCTGAACCCCAGAACACCCTCATGTAGTGCCAAAAACCTTGCATCACCATCCCAAAGCCCCGTGTATATTAATGCCATGCCCGGAACAGAAGAACAACCCCACTTACAAGCATCGAGTCAAAAGTAAAATTGCGGGGAGCAATTGTCCGCTATCGATCGAGATAAACCACTCCCCCCCCCGATCTCTCTAGCTTGTAAACTCCCCGCTCAAAACTACTTGAATAAACTTTGATGTCTCAATGTTAACGAAGGTATGCTATATAATAAGTGCGACACCATAGAAGACATATGTGATCGCTGTTCTCAACACTACAGAACCACAACAAACAGAGCTGCCGTCATATAAATAAAAAGCCAAACACCCTTTAAAACAACAGTGATGTTTAGTCCAAGAACTTCGTACACCCGCACACACACACCCACACCCCCACAAAAAAAGCAACCCCGCACCCAATTTAAAATAGGCTAAACAACTTTCTCTCAGACAACAACAGAACCATAAATTATATAACCTTTATTTACAAGAATTGCAAATGAACAAGCTAAACATTTTAAAAGGGACCCCGCTGGCACAGTCGAAAAATGAATCGAATATCAAAAAAAACGAAAAACAAGAAAGAAGAGGAAATGATAAAGAAAAAGAAGGAAAGAAAAAAGAAAAGAACGACCCGCACACTTTAAAAAGCGATCCCAGCAGGGGCCCTGGGATACACCCATCATAAGCCGTTAATACACAGAACAAAAAAGCCAACAAAACAAACGCATCCCACACCCCCACACCCCGCACCCAAGTGGATGCGTCCACCTACTGTCAGTTCCCCTCCCCCTTACCCTTGCAAAGGTAAGGCGGTGCGTAGAGAGACCCCCCCCCCCCCCCCCCCCCCCATTCGTCTAAAAAGTGAATCCCTAAAATCCACCCCATAGTTTTTGTAAGAGCGATCTGCACGATACGCTCTAATCACTGGCCACGCAGTTAGCTTCGCCCCCTCCCTCACAGTTCCCTTATTGCCCTGGTTGCCCCACTTCGACCCACACGCATTCCTCCCCCTTCTCGCCGTCTTAAATGCGAGTTCCCCATAACATTTAAAAAGCCCCGACATGACCTGGCGGCTACGCAAATACGCCCTCCGATAAAGATGACCCCCTTGAAGGACACCGGGCTGCTACAGCTATGCTTATCCAGGATCCATTATTGCTGTCCCACAGACTCCTCCAGCACAGTATCCCTGTGTCGCTTACATACTTTGAATTTAGTTAGTTATTCAGGATAGGAGCTGCGCACAACAAAAACCCGTCTATCAGGGCACAAAAACATAATACATAACCCACCACCACAGGAACCAACCCTACACCCCAAACCACCGAGCCTAACCCATAGAACCCAACCCCCCACTCCCCCCCCGAACAAACTAGAAATATCCCCACCCACACAACCACCAGACCCATCCACATACATAGAAAATTGCTACATTGCGAAATAAATATCATAGGAAGCCCCCATATTGTACCACGGAAAGCGCCAAACCACCCCCCCAACACCCCAGAACAGCAAATCAGGAAGTGGAAAAAAATGTTACCGGTGAACTTTACCATAGCGAGATCCCACGCGGGTAGTAGATTGATCGAACGTGAACCCAAGTTAGAGCAAAAACCAAATGAAAACAGCCATCCAACAACCACACAATCACCCCCCCCCATTCAAAATTCGAACCCCCACTTATAAAGGAGCCCTACTAGGTCACTGAGCGTCACCCACCCCACCCAAGCACCAAACAGACCCAAGCACCCAACCCTATGGAGACTTCACTGCAGTAAGAGTAATACCCTCCCCCCCCACAATAGCACTCCCCCCCCTCAACCACCCCCGACGTCCCGCTGCCCTCCACGCCACAAAACCATCTGTCTTTCGTAGCGCGCCAAAACACATCAACCCATACCCACTGCAACTAAAAAAAACACTACACCCCACTTTAAATGCATTTAACCATTTGGCCAATAAAGGACAACATGAATATACCCACCTTAGTCAATCAACAGCCCCAAAATGAATGTTAATGTCATGAAACACATGCTCATCACCCCCATATTCAACAACAACAGAAATGGCAACAACTGTATATATCATCGTCAGCATCGATTTGGATTGTACAAGTGTGATCACCGCCCCCGCGCCCCCCCACCCCCCCCCCCCCCCCCACCCTCCCAACCACCACCACTTATCCCACACAAAACAACATCATCACTGTCATTATTGCCGTCAAGTAAAACTGACTTAAGCTCTTTCTTGCTGATAGCTGCCAAGTAGTAGGAACGGCGGCGAGGACGAAGACGGCGAAGAAGACCACCCGGCTATGACCCCCTTGCGTCACCAGCTCCGTGTTGAATTTAGGTATCGCTGTAACCAGGTTTAAAATATACAATCTTGTTGTTGCTGTTGGTTGTGATGGTGCGGGTAGTGAAGGATTTCGTAGTAGTAGCAGTAGTATGCTTGTCAACCATGCGAGTGAATTTCGGAGCGATTTCTCAGCTCAGCGAACGCTCGACGGCCGCAGCGCAGTGAGGCTTCAGTAATTTGAATATAACCTACACAATTTCGTTATTTATAAATAAAACAAGCCATTGGACAACACGATGACCTGCTCACAGTGATGGAGAAACGGCAACTCCGATGTTATGGCCACGTCACCATGTCATCAGGCCTTGAAAAGACCATCCTGCAAGGCGACAGTGCAAAGAGGTAGATGAAGATGGAGACCGAGAGAGAGGTGGGAGGACAATATTCGAGAATGGACTGGTTTGACACTGAGCGAAGCCGTCAGGGTTGGTGAGAATAGAGAAAGATGGAGTACGCTGGTTAAACGATCATCTGTGGTGCCCCTAAGACCTCCGAGTTACGGGATAGGATAGAATAGAATAGAAGGATAAATAAAGACACAACGTAGAACCAATGACTTTTAATGATATTTCTCTCAGATGAATAGCAACAGCATCAGAAGTAGTAGTAGTAGTCTAATAGTAGTTTGCTTTGATTTGATTCCTTGTTTATAGGTCCAGTGAATCTTTGCGGTCATACTCATAGCTAGACCACAGTAGTAGTAGTAGTAGTAGTAGTAGTAGTAGTAGTAGTAGTAGTAGTAGTAGTAGTAGTAGTAGTAGTAGTAGTAGTAGTAGTAGTAGTAATAGTAATATAAACATGGTTACTGAAATCACAGTTTTGCTCTGGATCACTCGTTGGTGAATCGGGCAAAGTTATTCACCCGTGGAATTTTCTTACTAGTCCCTAAAACAACTTTTACTCAAAAATATAAGAAAACAATTTGAGATTCAGTGAAAATTAAACGAATCGACAGAAGCGAATAAGGTCGCCAGTCAGGCGAGGGCTACAAAATATAGTCGTCTAACAGGACTTTTACACAGATAAGGCGACCGAGCGAGAGCTTTTATTAGTACCCCTGCAGCAACAGCAGTAGCAGCAGCAGCAGCAACAGCAGTAGTAGTAGTAGTAGTAGTAGTAGTAGTAGTAGTAGTAATAGTAGCGCCAGCAGCAGCAATAGTAGTAGTAGTAGTAGTAGTAGTAGTAGTAGTAGTAGTAGTAGTAGTAGTAGTAGTAGTAGTAGAAGCAGCAGAAGTACTATACTAACTTTTCTTCAGGCACTGACTAACGAAGTCTTCGCAGCAGTCTGACAGCATTAGGCACATCCCGTCGCACTGGCATGGAGCGTTGTCCTCAGCCATGGCGTACCTGGCACACCTGTTCTTGCACGAGTTGGAACTGAAATCCACTGAACAAGCAAAAGCAAATAATGCGGTGACTCCTACTAAAACATAGCTAATTCCCCAGAGTTTTTATTTTTTTTTATCAAAGAAAGTTTAGTTTCACAAAAAAGGAGAATAACTCCCGGACAAGCGAAACCGAAACTTGCCAGCGCCACCAGGCGGTCATCGTGATAGAAAATGGCCTACGGCATGGAACGAGAAACTGTACTTAGCCGAAATTCTACGAAAAGACATAATATGGGATTGTTCACTGCGGTGCTATTAACTGCATAAATGGTCGTTACAAGTGCCCTGCAATTTCATTCTTCAAATTTCCGAAGGATGAAACAAGTTGAGTATCACAAACGATTGAAAATTATGCTTATTTGTAGATGAACCAGCAGTTTTGCAAACTGCATAGGCCTACGTGACGTAAACCTTCCTCAATAATGATTATAATTTTAGGAAGAGCAATAATAATTACAGTACTGTGTTCGTATTCGCTTTTTGTTGTTTGGAAATTTGCACCAATGCTCATTTTGGGAGCTGGTGAAGTAGATGTCAATACCATAAACATCACCTTCAACTCAACTGTGACAGATGCCGCCATTGAGATCCTCGGCAAGCACCAAGCACCGCCCAAAGAAGAAACCATGGATCACACCTGAACTTTTGGATCTGTGTGATAAACGAAGAGAGATGAAAAATAAAGAGAACACCTCACAAGGGGCTGATGCCTACCGAAAGATGAACAATGACATCCGAAAAGGCATGCGCACAGCAAAGGAGAACAGGATACAAGATCAATGCCAGAAAATAGAGAACACTCTGAAAAAAAACAAACACCAAGAAGGCTTACCAGACTGTGAAGCGGCTGACAAGTGTTAAATAGCCCAAGGTCTCCACGATCCAAAGCAAGTCTGGCATATGCCTAACAGAAGAACAAGAAGTCTTGGATAGATGGACCGAGTTCTGCTCTGACCTTTACAACTGTCACGTGGGGTTTATGGGCTCTGCACAATGGAATTATGGACCCTCACGTTTATTCGGTGGGAACTGCTAGTAAGTCACCCTATGAATTACTTTAATAAATTTATTTGTTTAGCTCGTTCTGTGTTAAGGTTGGGGTACAGAGATAGATAGATAAAATGGTAAAAGATTACTGTCACACTAGCTTTCACACGGCTATGAATCATATGTAGTCCAGCCACTTGATAACAGTTAAAATCACACATTTATTTCTTCTACTCTATACAAGATTCTCTAAGTACTAATCTAACTTAAAATGTCTCAGTCACTGCTAATAGTTCGATCGCTGATAGTCTAGGCAGCTGTTATTTCTTCCTCGGGCACTTGCTATTATATTTCATGTAGATTTGGACTACTGTGGTCCGTTTTACAGTTTCTGAAGAGTTGGACTACTGTGGTCCTGTTATGATCAGTTTAAGTGCACCTTCGTTTTTGCACTTAACTGCTAGATGGTGCGTGCGAAGTCCTTCTGTGAGGTAGCTTCTGGTCCACCTGTGTCGTTGTGTAGTTGGGTTCCCTTGCCACGCTGTGGGGTCTGACAGGGTGTTTTTCAAGGTAGCTCTTTCCGACTTGTGCGGTAGTCTCCTCAACCAACTAGTCGTTTCTGTGGAGTGGGACACACAGGATAGCTCGCCTGCTCGTCTGTAATATAAGAGACGAAATTCTGCACAACCCTGAATAATCGGTTTGTGCAGAGTCTCACTGAAAGCCAAAGTAGCCCTCAGTGATAGCTCCACATCTCTATACATAAGCGACGAACATTCTGCTACTTCCGGGGTCCACTGGAATCTCACTCTAAATTCCTATACATACATAAATATCAATCGTGTCTAACTATACACATACAGAATTAATAATAATATAAACATTCAGTGGTACAGCCACTGGTCTGCAAACATACATATAAGTTAAACAACAGTGGTTCCGTATGGTATGCAACATGGCGGCGCAACCGGTCGTGTTTCGGCTCGTGGTCGGCTCTTCGACGTGGTACGGCAAATTCGGATTAATAATTCACATTTATGCATTGCAAATTCCACAAACATAATTTCAACAATAATATAAATATATAACGATGAAACAGAAGGGTGTTCATTTACCTGTTTGACAAGTTCAGGCCCGTTGTGACTTGAGAGAACTCTAAGATTCTAAAGTCCTGCTTCCTGGTCTATGAGTGAAGAGATTTCTCTAGCTGTGATGTTGACTCTTCCTCGTCTCACACACGACTGATTCAAACTGTGTTAGGCTCTGACACAGTCAGAACTGCTCTACCCGCTTACCTGAGCTCTCATTGGTTAAAAACGGTCAGATTCAAAGTTCAAGTGCTGACTCACTGCGCAGCGTGGGTCGGGCTCGCGGTGTGTACTTTACTTGCTGGCTGTGTACTATACTAACTCTCTTAATGTTACAATTACTACACAAGGCTAAATAGTCAATAAGCAGAGTTAAAACTAGCCAGTTCATGACAGGCTCCCTCAACTGAAAAAAGGCGATGACTACTGGATTCGACCTTTTTCTACTACAGAGCCTAGTTTAACACTGCACTATCCTAGGGTCCTATTTACAAACTAATTAAGTTGCTCTACCTGAGCTGCAATGCTGTGCCAGGTAGCTATGGACACTAGTGACAGGGTATTACTGGACGGGGACGAATTCTGGTGCTGTGGCCCTTAGTTGTGTTGGGTGGGCGACAGCTGCTGTGTCCTCCACGAGATGGCGACTGAGGTAGTCGGCTCCGTGGTTTTCCTTGCCGGGGATGTACTCGATTTGGAATGAGTATGCCTGAAGGGTGAGTGCCCATCGCATCAGGCGAGAGTTCAAAGACTTGGAGGCTGCCAGGAACGATAGTGGTTGGTGGTCCACCTGAACTGTGAAGTGAGTCCCATACAGGTAGAGTTGAAACTTCTGTATGGCCCAGACTAGTCCAAGGCATTCTTTCTCCGACGTGGCGTAGTGGGTCTCGGCGGGTCTCAATTTTCGGCTGGCGTAGGCGACAGGGAATAGCGTCTCTGCATTCTTGGGGTCGCGCTGTAGCAGTACTGCTCCGAGGCCTAAGTCGCTTGCGTCGGTGCGAAGAACGAATGGCTGAGTCAAATCGGGTAGGTGGAGTACTGGCGCCGATGTCATTCTGTCCTTGAGTGTTTGGAATGCTGTCTCGCATTCGGCTGTCCAAACTACTTTGTCCGGGGCGATTTTCCGGGTTCCATTTGTCAGTGGTACGGCGATGCTGTTGTAGTTGGGGATGAACTTCTGGTAGAAGCCGCAGAGTCCTAGAAATGACTGCACTTCCTTCTTTGTCTTGGGCCTAGGAGCGTCGAGTAGGCGTTTCACTGTCTTCTCTACCGGTCGCAGGCTTCCTTGACTGATGGTGTGTCCCAGAAATTCTAGTTTGGTGAATCCAATCTGACATTTGGTGGGTCTTGCCGTCAATCCCGTGTCTCTGAGGCGGGCGAGTAGTTGTTGTAGGAGCGTGACATGTTCCTCCCACGTAGGTGTTGCGATGAGGATGTCGTCCATAAACGAGTGTAGGTGCTCGCTGCTCAGGGGTGCCAGGAGTTTTCGCATCATGGCGCTGAAGATGCTGGGTGCGTTGTGGAGTCCGAATGGAAGCACGTTGAACTCGAAGTGTCCTTCCATAGTGCTGAAAGCTAGGTACTTTCGGACTTGTGGTTGTACTGGTATCTGATAGTATCCTTTGCTGAGGTCGATGCGTGAGAAGTACTTCGCTCGCTGTAGCTTGGCAAATAGGTCTGTCTGGTCCGGGAGTGGCTCTGGCTGGAACTGCGTTACGGCATTCAACAGTCTGAAGTCGATGCACAGTCGATGCTCTCCGTTGGGTTTTCGCAACAATACCGTGCCTGCGCTGTAGGGTGAGGTAGACTCTGAGATGATTCCGGCTGCCAGTAAGGTGTCTATCTCTTCCTTGATGGCTCGCTGCTGTGACAGTGGCATCGGGTAGAGCTTCTGGCGGACGGGTGTTGGGTCGGTCACCGTTAAGGTTACTTCGACGAGGTCTGTCCTCCCTGGTCGGTCTGTGAGCACAGTCTGATGTTGGCGAATGACCTGTAGTACTTGCTGTCGCTGATTAGCGGCTAGGTCTCCGTTGAGTATCACGTCTTTGTAGGTTTCTTTGGAGTGCAGGGGATACTCTACTGCATTGGTCTCCAGGCTTTCTCCTTCTTCCGCGATGGCGATGGCTAACAAGTTGTGAGTGCTGGGGGTCGCTGGTCTGTCCGTATACTTCTTGAGGAGATTGATGTGGTGGTATCGGGCTCTCCCGTTCACCTCTACTTGGTAGACTGTCTTGGATTTCTTGGCAGTCACCCGGTACGGTCCTCTCCAAGCGATGTCCCGCTTGTTGGTTCCACTTGGAAGTAAGAGTAGCACTTGATCGCCGACTTGCAGTTCTCTGTCCTTCGCGTGGCGGTTGTAGTACTTCGCCTGACGGGCTCTTGCCTTCTTCAGTGCTTCACCAGCTTTCTTCCACGTTGCTTTGAGGGTTTCCTGCAGGTCTGCGACGTACTTGGTGGCACCTCTTGGTGTGTCGTCTATCTTGGCTTCCGTCCAACTTCTGCGTAGGGCTTCTAGCGGTCCTGCTAGAGGTCTGCCGAATAGCAATGTTGACGGGGTGTAGCCTGTGGCTGCATGGGGCGTTTCTCGGTATGCGAACAGTGCCGCATTCACGTAGGTGTCCCACGCTTCTGGATTGTCGTCGGCGACTTTCCTGAGTATGGTGAGAAGGGTTCCATTCAGTCTTTCTACTTGTCCGTTGCTGGCGGGGTGGTATGGTGGTGTGCGAATGTGATGAACTTGTATCAACTCGAACACGTCTTGCATCAGGCGGCCGGTGAACTGAGATCCGTTGTCCGTTCTAATGCTGTCCGGGAATCCGACTCTGGTAAAGATGGCGATGAGTGCATCTGCAATCTTCTTGGTGTCGATCGCTGGCAACGGGACTGCTTCGCACCACATCGTACATGCGTCGACGAGTGTGAGTAGAAATCTGTTCCGCTTCTTGGTCATGGGCAGTGGTCCTACTATGTCTACTGAGACTTGCTGGAATGGCACGCCGACTACTACCGATGGTCCTAAGGTAACTGGTACGGTGTGATGTCGCGGGGAATATCGTTGACATTGGTGGCAAGATTTCACGTAGCGCTTGACATCCTCCGTGATTCCTGGCCAATAGTAGTGTGCGCTGATTCTCTGCACTGTGGCTCCAATTCCCATGTGTCCGCTGAGTGGCATGCTGTGGCCTAGTTCTAGTACTTGGGCTCGAAGGGTGGCTGGTAGTACTAGTTGGGTGTGATCTCCATCTCCTTGTCGATGAAGAATTCCCTCTTCCATGTAGAAGTCTCCCTTGTGCGGGGGTGTGTGCGCCTTGGGTAGCTTCTGGAAGCACTTCGCTATCGAGGTGTCTTCTTTCTGTGCTGTTTTGATCTCTTCGAGTCCTGGATTCGGAGCGAACTCGGGCTGGGGTGGTTGGGTTTTAGCTTGGGCCCTGGTTTGCACTGCAGCTATCTCTACAGTTTTAGGGGGCGTGCCTAAGAACACATACCTACAACCTAGCACTAGATCATACAGGGGTTTCTGTAAAACAGCTGCTTGGATTCGTCCTGTGTCGTACCTACTCTCTACTTCGATCCATGCTATTGGGCAAGTAGTCGTCGGTTTCGTCAAGTCTGCTCCTTGTAAGTCGACTGTCTTGTCTGTCAAGTCCGCGCGCGATACAAGAGATTCGCTAACTATCGCGTCGTAAGATAGACCTGTGTCATACAGACAGTTCGCTTCTTTTCCGTTGACCTTGACCGTGTCTGTCACCGATGGGTGATCTCCGATTGTGTGTGGCTTGTTACCGCTGCTTTGCGTTAGAACTCTGTGCGCTGGCCGGCTTTCGCGCTCTTCCCTACGTTGTGCGGCCAACTTGAAACATTCTGCGGTGGAGTGATTGTTTCTGTTGCAGAACGAACAATACCGTCTCTGTTCTGCGGGACCTCTTTCCCCGAATTCCGTGTTGGGTCCTTTATTTTGCCCAAGTCTGGGGTTATTCGGCTTATTCGCGGTGCGCTCTTCCCGGTTAGGGCTTCGTTTCTGTGCCTCTTTCCCGTTAGGCTTTAGGTCTCGCCTGAAGCTCTTGGCTTCTCCGTGTGCGGCCACGTACCTATCTGCGACCTTGACCAGATCTTCCAGTCTTGCCGCGCCCTGCTCTACTGAGAAGGTTCTCAGCTCGGGGGTCATGGTTTCCCGTAGCTGTTCCCATACTAACAGTTCTGTCAGTCCATCATTCGTCTTAGCCGTGGCTGACTGGCTAATCCACTTATCCAGCGTTGTGGACAACCGATCCGCGAACTGCGCATAGCTCTCTCCTTTCACTCTCCGATTGGTGCGGAACTTTTGCCGGTAGCATTCTCCTGTCAGTTCGAATCCCGTTAGGAGTGCCTCTTTTACTTTGTGATAGTCAGTCACTCTGTCAGTCGGTAGCTTACTGTAGATGTCATAAGCCTTTCCTCTAAGCCCTTGACTAAGCTTAAAAGACCAATGAGTGGGATCTAGTTTATACTCTGTTGCTAGACGCTCAAACCTAGTCAGATAGAGATCTAGACCTTCTCTCTCATTGAATGTTCCCAGTGGAAATGACATTCCTTGTACAGGGTTGGATGCTACCTCTAGCTGATCTGAGTGGGGAGGGGTTGAGGAAGAACTTGAAGCTCCTGATCCCAATCTTCTTAGCTCTAACTCATGCTGTCTCTCTTTTTCTTTTTCTGCCCTCTCATACTCCCATTTCCTAACTTCTGCTTCTCTCTCTGCTGCTAATGCTGCCTTCTTCTGTTCTCCTTCTAATTCTAATTTCTTCTGTTCTCTTGCTGCTTCTAACTCTGCTTTCTTTTGCTCTGCTTCTAGTTCTGCTTTTCTCTGTTCTGCTTCGAGTTTCTTCGCCTCTCTCTCTGCTTCTAACTTCTTTGCCTCTCTCTCTGCTTCTAACTTCTTTGCCTCTCTCTCTGCTGCTCTCTCTGCCTTAGCCTCCTGTTTCTCTACCTCTGCATTGATATACGCAATTAGGTCTCCCCCTTCTAAGTGTAAGGCTTCCCCTAATTCCTTGAAGCGCAATCTCAAGGCCACTGGGTCCGACATTGTCAAACGTGTCTATGAACAACCTCTGAGTCAAGTGGAATACCAAAACACTAACAATATTGCAATTCAATAACAACAATGCAACGACCATAAAATTCGTAATCAATAATAGAATAAAACAAGAGTCAAATGGCATACAACAGTTACTTAAGCAAAACCTGCAAAAGAACAATGCAACATACAGGCACAAAAATATTTGAAGCAAGAAAGTTTTTAACTAAAGAATAGTGCACCAAACTGATCAGTGTTATACCCTTACACTATTCTAAGTTATTCTACTACTGCTGTTATCTAATTTTATTGTACTTAGATCCGGTTATACCCAATTCCTATTATACACAGATCCTGGCAGGCTCGCCAATTAAAGTGTCACGTGGGGTTTATGGGCTCTGCACAATGGAATTATGGACCCTCACGTTTATTCGGTGGGAACTGCTAGTAAGTCACCCTATGAATTACTTTAATAAATTTATTTGTTTAGCTCGTTCTGTGTTAAGGTTGGGGTACAGAGATAGATAGATAAAATGGTAAAAGATTACTGTCACACTAGCTTTCACACGGCTATGAATCATATGTAGTCCAGCCACTTGATAACAGTTAAAATCACACATTTATTTCTTCTACTCTATACAAGATTCTCTAAGTACTAATCTAACTTAAAATGTCTCAGTCACTGCTAATAGTTCGATCGCTGATAGTCTAGGCAGCTGTTATTTCTTCCTCGGGCACTTGCTATTATATTTCATGTAGATTTGGACTACTGTGGTCCGTTTTACAGTTTCTGAAGAGTTGGACTACTGTGGTCCTGTTATGATCAGTTTAAGTGCACCTTCGTTTTTGCACTTAACTGCTAGATGGTGCGTGCGAAGTCCTTCTGTGAGGTAGCTTCTGGTCCACCTGTGTCGTTGTGTAGTTGGGTTCCCTTGCCACGCTGTGGGGTCTGACAGGGTGTTTTTCAAGGTAGCTCTTTCCGACTTGTGCGGTAGAGTCTCCTCAACCAACTAGTCGTTTCTGTGGAGTGGGACACACAGGATAGCTCGCCTGCTCGTCTGTAATATAAGAGACGAAATTCTGCACAACCCTGAATAATCGGTTTGTGCAGAGCGTCTCACTGAAAGCCAAAGTAGCCCTCAGTGATAGCTCCACATCTCTATACATAAGCGACGAACATTCTGCTACTTCCGGGGTCCACTGGAATCTCACTCTAAATTCCTATACATACATAAATATCAATCGTGTCTAACTATACACATACAGAATTAATAATAATATAAACATTCAGTGGTACAGCCACTGGTCTGCAAACATACATATAAGTTAAACAACAGTGGTTCCGTATGGTATGCAACATGGTGGCGCAACCGGTCGTGTTTCGGCTCGTGGTCGGCTCTTCGACGTGGTACGGCAAATTCGGATTAATAATTCACATTTATGCATAGCAAATTCCACAAACATAATTTCAACAATAATATAAATATATAACGATGAAACAGAAGGGTGTTCATTTACCTGTTTGACAAGTTCAGGCCCGTTGTGACTTGAGAGAACTCTAAGATTCTAAAGTCCTGCTTCCTGGTCTATGAGTGAAGAGATTTCTCTAGCTGTGGAGATGTTGACTCTTCCTCGTCTCACACACGACTGATTCAAACTGTGTTAGGCTCTGACACAGTCAGAACTGCTCTACCCGCTTACCTGAGCTCTCATTGGTTAAAAACGGTCAGATTCAAAGTTCAAGTGCTGACTCACTGCGCAGCGTGGGTCGGGCTCGCGGTGTGTACTTTACTTGCTGGCTGTGTACTATACTAACTCTCTTAATGTTACAATTACTACACAAGGCTAAATAGTCAATAAGCAGAGTTAAAACTAGCCAGTTCATGACAACAACCACACACCAAACGGAGACCCATCAGTTCTAGCATGTCCCCAGAACAGAGAAGAAGAAAAAATCCTCCCAATTCTCCGTGAAGAAGTTGAGGCAGCAGTGCAATCGCTGAAGAAGGGGAAATCAGCAGGAGTGGACAACATATCCGCATAATTGCTTCAAGCAGGAGGAGAAGCGATGACTGAGGCCCTCACCATTATCTGTAACAAGATCTGGCAGAGTGGGGAGTGGCCTATATCATGGACCCAGTTGCTTGTCATCATTCTTCCCAAAAAGGGTAACTTTCATGATTGTGAAAATTACCGCACCATCAGCCTCATCATCCATCCAGCAAGGTCCTCCTGAAAATAATACTCAACAGGTTGAAACCCCAAGCTGAACATATCATGGCTGAAGAACAAGCAGGATTCAGGGCAGGACGAAGTACCAATGAACAGATTTTCAACCACAGAATAATCTGCGAGAAATATCTACAGCACCAACAACATCTATATCATGTGTTTGTGGACTTCAAGAAAGCATTTGGCCGAGTCTGGCATGCAGCTCTGTGGGCAACCATAAGAGCGTACAACATCCGCCTTAAAATTCTTGAAGCCATCAAAAGCTTGTATGATAAGGTTACCAGTGCAGTCCTCCACAACAGCGCCAGCGGAAACTGGTTCAGAACGACAATCCGTGTGCGTCAAGGATGCCTACTCTCTCCGACCCTCTTCAACATCTTCCTAAAGCGCATCATGTCAGATGCCCTTGCAGATCACGAAGGCACAGTCAGCATAGAGAGTAGAGCAATCACCAACCTCCGTTTTGCGGATGACATTGACGGATTGGCTGGAGAGGAACAAGAACTTGAACAGCTGGTACAGAGGCTTGACACCACCTCCAGAGCCTATGGAATATAAATCAGTGCAGAGAAGACCATAATGATGACAACAACACCAATGGCATCAACACAGATAAGCCCAAGACCATTCCCTCAACACAGTGCATAGATTCAAATATTTAGGAGCTATTGTATCAGACAATGGGTCCCGACAGGAAGCCCTCTCTAGGATCGCACAAACAACCCTGACAAGGTTGAAGCCAATTTGGAAGGACAGAACCTTCAGTCTACATTCCAAGGTAAGGCTGCTGCGCTCCCTTGTCATCTTCATCTTCTTATACGCTTGCGAAAAATGGACCCTCACAGCAGATCTACAACGAAGAATACAAAGCATGGAGATGAGGTGCTACAGAAGACTTCTGGGCATTTCCTATACTCAGCACATCGCTGATGACGAAGTCCAACAGACAATCACACAAGCCATTGGACAACATGATGACAATGTCATGCTCACAGCAGTGAAGAAACGGAAACTCCGATGGTATGGCCACGTCACCAGAACATCAGGCCTTGCAGAGACCATCCTGCAAGGCACGGTGCAATAAGGCAGAAGAAGGGGGAGACAGAAAAATAGGTGGGAGGACAACATTCGAGAAGGACTGGATTGACACTGAGCAAAGCCATGAGGGTTGCTGAGGACAGAAAAATTTGGGAGTACGCTGGCTAAACGATCATCTGTAGTGCCTCAACGACCGTCGAGTTACGGGATAGGATGGCATAGAATTGGATAGAAACCAATGGACAAGGTAGTGTCGATAACATTAAAGCTAGATCTATACTGTTTTTGAACTCAACCATAAAATAAGCCTACATCTACTGCAGTGCTGCTTCGCATCTTGTTAAACTGTGGTCAGGTAGGCTACTTTGCAGATACTACTGCTAAGATTGTTAGATCATTTGTATTTCTATATTCTCAAAGGGCAAGCATATTGCGCTTCACATTTTTTTTTCAAACAAATTTTGCGCGGTTTCTAAAACTTGGCTTAGCCGATTTCGTTAATTTTGGGCTTGCAGATAATAATTCAGATCGTGGCCTATCATTCCATGTTTTTATTTTGCTTCGTTGCACAAAACCCCCAAGAAAATTAACACTTTTGAAAATGTTTATTTTTTCGGCTATGTGCGTGAACATCTGGAAATACATTTGAATGGCTTGCCATCTTGATTGGTTTCTTACCTTCTGCACGAGAGTACAATATTTCGGTTAGTAACAGAAAAAGCAGCATCGGCGAAATGGAACTTGTGGTGCGCTTTCTGCTCGAAACCAATTGCGGAATCCAAGATCCTTTAGGAAGAAATGACAACTTCATTCTGTTTCAAGTTACATCTTCGGCATAACTATTTGTGCAACTCATAGGAGTGGGCAAACAGCTTTGCATAGCTTTAATTTACGTCATGTTTATGGAGTTTAAAAGCACAATTATACAACACTTTTATGGCTTCACGCACATTGTCGTCACCCCCGTCATCTATATCACGATTCGACAGACAAGAGGAAATGACGAAAACAAGGAAATGACGTCATTCTTGGGAGGGGGGGGGAGGGGAAAAAAAAGAAAAAAAAGAAAAAAAAGAAAGAAAGTTGACGTTTTGGCCGGACTGATCTAGATCCCGTGTTGCGTTGCATAAGCTAATACATAAAGAAGTTTGGGACTGCGCGTGGGACAACCGTATCGGATTGTTAACGGACGCTATATACTTCTAGTAATATTGCAGGGGCGGACCACGACCAGAACAAGAAGAGGGGTGAGGGAAAGTCAGACTACTGAGCTTTGACAGGCAGCGGCCGTCAAAGAATTGGCAAAAGCTGTACACTATGGACCCAGTCGCTTGTCATCACTCTTCCCCACAAGGGTAACCTTCAGGAGTGTGAAAACTACCGCATCATCAGCCATACCAGCAAAGTCATCCTGAAACAAATACTCAAAAGGTTGAAACACCAAGCTGAACAAATTATAGCTGAAGAACCAGCAGGATTCAGGGCAAGGCGAAGTACCACTGAGCAGTTTTTTAACCTCAGAATAATCTGCGAGAAATACCTACAGCACCAACATCTATACCATGTGTTTGTAGACCTCAAGAAAGCGTTTGACCGAGTCTGGCATGCAGCTTTTGTGGGCAATCATGAGAGTGTACAACATCCGCTCTAACATTATTGAAATCATCAAAAGCCTGTATGACAAGGTGCAGTCCTCCAAAGCAGCGCCATCCGGAACTCGTTCAGAACAACAATCGGCGTGCGTCAAGGATGCCTACTCTCTCCAACACTCTTCAACATCTTCCTGGATCGCATCATTTCAGATGCCCTTGCAGATCACGAAGGCAAGTCAGCATTGGAAGAGCAATTTCCAACCTCTGTTTTGTAGACGACATTTATGGATTGGCTGAAGAGGAACAAGAAATTGAACAGGTTAGTTAGTTTTAGTTAGTTATTCATTGCTTACAGGGTCCAGCAGACTGCAAAGAACCGAATAAGGAACCATAAAATCAGGACCACAACTTACTTGAAAGAGGACTCACCCCTGAGCTGTATAAAAGGTCTGCTCAAACCACCCTAGTGGTAACACTTAAGGCACTCCACCAGCTAGTCACTTTATAGTAAAGGCATCCCACGCAGGGGACGCTGAGGCTATACTCTAATTTATCGAACCCCCGTTTACATAAACAAAATAGAATATAAACATCGTTATAAAATATGAACAAAACACATACATATAAAATGCCTACATTGCTAAATAATAATATCATAGGAAACCCCAGTGACCATTTGACAGAAAGCATCCAATATTCCCAAGCTGACCCAACAGACCCCATACTCAAATGAGGAGTTTTGGAAGAGTTTTCAAGAAAAAAGTTAGGTGACTGGTCTAGCGAAGAAGATAGTATAGTAGATTGATAGGACAGAGTAGGAGTGAGAAAGAACAAAGGAGAAAGACAGCGACAGTGGGAATTTAAAAGGACTAGATTTTCAGAAAATTGGTATACTATTTATACAGAATCCCCCGCCACCCCAACGGGGGAACTTGAACAGCTGGTATGGAGACTTGTCACCACCCCCAGAGCCTTTGGGATGGAAATAAGTGCAGAGAAGAACAACATGATGAACAACACCAATGGCATCAACACAGATATCAAAGTCCAAGGCCAATCCCTCAACACGGTGCATAGCTTCAAATATTTATGAGCCATTGAGACAATGCATCCCGACAGGAAGTCCTTTCCAGGATCGCACAAACAGCTGCTGCCCTGACAAGGTTGAGGCCCATTTGGAAGAGGGCATGATCACAGTGGTGAAGAAACGGAAACTCCCATGGTATGGCCACGTTCACCATAGCATCAGGCCTTGCTGACCATCCTGCAAGGCACGGTGCAAGGAGGCAGAAGAAGAGAGAGACAGAAAAATAGGAGGAAGGACAACATTCGAGAATGGATTGGCAACTGACACTGATCGAAGCCATGAGGGTTGCTGAGGACAGAGAAAGATCTGTGGTGCCCCAACGACTTACGGGATAGGATAGGATAGATAATTGCACTTTCCCTTTTAATTTTTTTTTTTTGGGGGGGGGAGGTGGCCGTGGGGGGGAGGGGGTGGAGGATGGGGAAGGGAGAAAGGGTGGTGCACATGCCTCCCTTCTCCGGCTCCCCTCGTCCGCCACTATAGTGTGCTAGAGTAGTATAGTAATACTAGTTGCACAGAATCCGCTAAAATTTCGATCAATCTGCTATACTATCTTCTTCTTCGCTAGACCAGTCACCTATCTTTTTTCTTGAAAACTCTTCCGGGACAAGACTCCTTGTTTGTGTATGAGGTCTGTTGGATCAGCTTGGGAATATTGGACGCTGCTTTCTGCCAGGTGGTCACTAGGGCTTCCTATGATGTTATTATTTAGCAATGTAGGCATTTTATATGTATATGTTTTGTTGATAATTTATAATGATGTTTGTATTCTATTTTGTTTTTGTAAACGGGGGTTCGATAAATTAGAGTGCAGCCTCAGCGTCTCCTGCGTGGGATGTCTTTATTGTAAAGTGACTGGCTGGTGGAGGGCATTCAGTTTTCCCACTAGGGTTGTTTCAGCAGATCTTTTATGCGGATTGGGGGTTGTCCGGTCCTGATTTGGCTCGGAAGAGTCCACTGGACCTAAAGCAACAATTATGTAATGTAATGTAATGTTATGTAATGTGCCTGGTGCAATGAGGCAGATGAAGAGGGCGACAGAAAAAGGGGTGGGAGGACAACATTCGAGAATGGACTGGCTTGAAACTGAGTGAAGCCATGAGGGTTGCTGAGGACAGAGAAAGAGGAGTTCGCTGGTTAAACGACCATCAGTGATGCCCCAACGACTTTCGAGTTACGGGATAGGATAGGATAGGATAGGATAGGATAGGATAGGATAGTGACTGGGACTATACCATCGGTTACAACAGTACACTGTGACGCTTTGAACTGGAATAGGATAACTGTTGGGACTCTATCAGAACATTGTGTTTAGGGGACCTCTCCATTCATAGACCACTATTTCGGCCAGTTCCTTGAGCAGCTCATTGAGCTGATAAGTGCACTGTATTAGATCAATGACTTCACTACCATTTACTTTACCGTCCCCATAACAAAACCCAAACCAAACAGCCCCCTAGGATAACTACACTTTGGATGCAAAATAATGTAACAATGAAAATAATAATACAAGGGACATCATCAAAATAAGTAAGACTGGGATTTATCCCACTTCAATCCGCATTGTCTCCCTTCGTGTGCGAAAACATGTCACTCGTTCTCATCTCCACAGTCTCTCTATGGCAAGTAAGGCATTTGGGGTAAGGGCAGAGAGAGAGAGCGAGAGAGAGAGAGAGAGAGAGAGAGAGAGAGAGAGAGAGAGAGAGAGAGAGAGAGAGAACATCAGAACAGATCCATTCTTTTAACGCAAACATTTATTGTCTACAGTTTAAGGCAACATGAAACTGAAAACAAATATAAGCACCAAAGGCCACACAGCTTACCTGAGACTCGCCGAGTACCTTTCACAAATGGATAAGGGAACATTAGCCTGGGTTAGTCTCAAACTACACAGTGTGCACCAACGTCACCGTATATATTTATCAAATCCCACTCTCTAAATAAACACCCAAATGTCTCCCAAATTTGGGATTATATGAAAGAGCACAGCTAGGCGCATTACATTACATGACATTACATTATTATTGCTTTAGGTCCAGCGGACTCTTCCGAGCCAAATCAGGACCGGACAACCCCTGATCCGCATAAAAGATCTGCTGAAACAACCCTAGTGGGAAAACCAAAAGCTCCCCACCAGCCAGTCACTTTACAATAAAGACATCCCACGCAGGGGACGGCTGAGGCTTCACCCCAACTTATCGAACCCCCGTTTACAAAAACAAAATAGTATACAAACATCATTATAAATTATCAACAAAACACATACATATAAAATGCCTACATTGCTAAATAATAACATCATAGGAAGCCCTAGTGACCACCTGGCAGAAAGCATCCAATATTCCCAAGCTGATCCAACAGACGCTAGGCGCATTACCTAGTACAATGGATATTCGATAGATATATAGATCCTCTATAGATATAGAGAACCGTATTATGATAAATGCTACTGCTACCGTTATGCTATCGATCCACTGTTTATATATACGCCAGTGGAAAGAGTGAGACGAAAAAAAAAATTTGGTCTCATGAAAAAATAAATTTTAAAAAACGAACCGTAGTTTTAGCAATAGTCTATCCGGCAAACAAATAAACCACTTGGAGCTAAATATGATATAGCATAACATTTCTCACGGACGTCTTTTCGACAGAATATTAGGAGGCAAACAATTAAATATAATTGTTCAATAAATTAAATTCCGATTCATATTCGGAGCGTGTCATGATATAAAATACTATTGCAGTATGCTATTATTTGATTTTAGATTTTTTTTAACACTTTATTGTCCCTTTTTATCTGGAAATTCAGGGTCGCCTTCACCGGGGAAGGCGTAGTAGCAGCCTGTGGCGTGCCCAAACACAGCCTACCTATTATTAGTTGTGTTTTTGAAATTTTGCTGTGTCAGCAAACCAGAGTACCCTGAGAAAAAAACCCAAGGAAAGTAGCCCGAATCGAAAGTAAATAATATTCGGAGAAACATTACGCCTACATGCTGGATCGATCCCACACCTGTCAAGCGCCATTGGTTTCTGGCCAGTGAACAAGGCAAGTTAGGCCCACTGTAGAGCACTCGGCTACAACGCTCGCTATAAATTAAATAATAAAATGCATGAGTTGAAAGAAGTGTAAATACAGCACAAACTATAATGTAACATCTTTCCACCGGAAATAGTCAAAAATAAACTGCTAGATATGAATTCTTCCAGAAATTTAATGCAAAAACAAATTCAGCGATCAAATAGCCAAAATAAACCAACACACACACACACACACACCCACCCACCCACACACATAGTGACACACCCAAACAAACAAACAAACACACGCAGAGAAGACACACACACGACCGCACGCAATCACGCACACACACATAAAATCTTAGATTAATTATGGATGTCATTTAGCGGATTCAGCGGTGCCATTTAATTTTGTTCTGATCACACTAGATGGGGAAATAAAGTGTGTTCTCCTCTCCTTCTGGTCATCCTCATTTCCTTCTCATAGTACTCTATTCTTTTCCTTCTAGCCTACTTCTCCTAGGATCATTCGGTACCGTACTTCTCGATCTCTCCTCTTTCTCCTTCTCATTTTCTTTCTCGTTCTTTATCCTTTTCCTTCAACCTCTCCTCATTCTATGCTTCTTCTTCCTTCTTCCCTCCTCAATTTCCTTCTCCTGTCCTTATTCTGCCATTTTTTAAAAATCTCTCTCCCTTTTCTTTTCCTCATATCCCTTTTATTGCGTTTATTTCCGCCTCATCTCCACCCCCACCTCCACCCCTCTAACATAATTTTCTTCTAGGTCATTTCCGATTCCGTGTGCAGACGCTGTTTGCCTGACTCGACGGCGGTGCCTGGCCCTATTTCTCTGCGCTGACCGACGAAGAACTTGAGCACGCCGTTCATCAGAATGGACAACGACGGGGGCTCCTTCTCGTACGCGTGCATGACGACGCCCATGGCTACGGCGAACAGCAGAACAAACCCGTGCGGTACACGCGTTTTCTTGCCCCACGACGTACGCGTCTCCACCAGCACGAGCAGCGTGTGGAAGATCTGCGGGATGAGGAAGAGCACCAGCTCCTTTCTGCGACTGGGACGCTCGAAGAGCACACTCAGTCCACATAAGGCGCCGGCGACAGGGGGGATGTATAAAGGTAGGGGAGGAGGGCGCGAGGATGAGTTCCGGAGCATGCAGATGACGTACTTGGCGATGGAGCCCATGGTTGCCAGGTAGAGCGTAGAATACGTAAGATTCTTCACCAGCGACTTCAGAACGTACTGAGGCCTGCGAACATTGGAAAATTGAAATGATTACAAATTTGAAAGAAGGAAAAAATAATGATTACAAATTTGAAAGAAAGGAAAACACAAACACACACCCACACCCACCCACACACACACACACACACCCACAGGCAAGGTTACGCAGTATTATCATGACTTTCCCGAAACGCCTCCTACGTTGTGCATGCTGACAATGGGTCATATTTCGTCCCCATTTTTAAGTATTGCAGTGTTCGAACCTTAACCCTAACCTTAACCCAGCCCTAACCCTAACGGATTATTGTTCTGACGTCAAAACAATTAGGCATGTCAATACAAGTTAGGTAGATGTTCACTGATTTGTGCAGATAATACTGTGTAAACAAGGACACACACACACACCCACACACATACATACTTGCGCAGACACCGTTATTTGGACTTTCCTCTATCGCCACATACGTTCTGTGGACAATGGGTCGTGCTACGACCCCCTTTTTAAGTACTTTAAAGTGTTCTAACCCAAACCCTAACCCTACCCCTAACCCTAGCCCTAACCCTAACCCTCACGGATCATTAAATGGACGTCCCAACAAGGAGGTCTGTCCAAAGAACGTATGTAAACTTGCACTAGTTTGTCCCAATAACGCCGTGTAAACATCCTCACAATCACACACACACACACACACGATTTCCTTAGTGTCTTGTAATAGTGACTCCATGCGTTTACACCATATGTTTGAGTGGTAAGTCTAGATGTGTGTTTGTTGTGTATGTGAGAGTGTAAGAAACATAATTATGAGCGTGTATGTTGGTTCAGAGCCTCTGAAACTTATTGGTGATTTAGGAAAACAGCGCTTATAAAACATCGATGATGATGATGATGATGATGAGGATGAGGATGAGGATGAGGATGATGATGAGTCGCCGGTGAAGATGGCAGTAAGTACATGAACAAAAAGTAAACATTGTTCAAGACGAGATAATCTAAGGGATAAAGGTTAGAAGTATAGTTGAACAATTGTTTCTTTAATGTAGTAAATTACTAAGCGCATTACAGGACTAATACTATTACTGTTTATATTATGTCTGCTTCTTTCCTGTACTCTCTGATAGATTCATCTCTCAATTTAAAACACAAAACCTGGGAGACGACTGACTTATTTTTTATCAAGCGCCTCTTGAAAATGAGCACAGGCGCCAAATGGATGGGCAGGTAGAGTTTGGCAAAGACTGGAAGACTATGCACGAAGTCTTGGATAGCATGCTTGGTGCACGTGTCTTTGTGTAGCCCAACCTCCTGGCAGGTCAGAAACCGATCTCCAGGTTTCCGGAACAGCTCCGTCAGAATAGGATCTGTATAATCTCTGCAACGGAGTGAAAATCGGTCATTATGTGCCAGATACAACTAACATCATGAATGTAGGTCTACTAATACTACTTTATCTGGACTGTTCTGTTCTGTTTTGTTTGTTTATTGTCTTTTCCAGCAAGCTGATAAGACATTAAAAAAAAAATTGTTAGATTAGATTACCAACAGGAGAGTCCAGCAATACTTTGGACAGTTTGATTCCGAGTTGAAAATCTACATCACTGAAACTGACCTTCCCTTGCAATTCATATGGCAGTAAGGGCTTAATTTGATCACATTCAAATAAACCATGCTGTAATGAGATGGATGCATCACAAACACACTTTACATCTTTACAGTGCTTAGTTTTAATGGCATTGAGCAAAATTCTGTTAGTCATCGTAAGCACAGCTCTTGAGTAACCATTTAATGGATTGTCTTGTTTCTTAAAGTCAAGAGTACTTTTCATTATACTTTCAATTTCATTTTGAATTTCTTTTGAAGATTTCATAACTTCAATGTATCGAGAATTTAATTGTAAAGCACCTCGTTTAGCCCCTTTATCTGCTAATTCATTATAGAAAAAACCACAATGTGATGGTAACCAGCAGAAAGAGATGTTTGTGCCATTAATGATTAAGCTGTGAATAATATGTCTAATTTCTATTATTAAATCTCTTCTATTTTTATTATTTGGAGATTGTAACGCTTCTAGCACTGACATTGAATCAACACATATAACTATTTGAAAAATACTGATCTGAAGACTGGATATGTTTCTTAGTGCCATGAAGATTGCTATCAGTTCGGCTGTAAATATAGATATATTCTTGCCCAATCAAAATGATTCGTTCATTTTTAAATCAGGAATAACATATGCTGCACCTGTTTCACCTGATGATAAAACAGAACCGTCAGTATACACTTTTAAATGTTGAGAATAAACAGAATCTATGTGTTCACGAGCCTCAGTTGTAACTAAGTTACTATTAACACTTTTGAATGTGTTACAATAATGAATATCAAAATTACCCTTCATCATCTCCCAAGGAGGCATTGGTGAAGAAATATCTGTCTTAAGTCTTTTTATGTCCTCTACCGTAGAATCAATTAAGTCTTTAGTATATGTAGAAATCGTTTCTAAGAATCTAACATTTTGTGCTCGTTTTGGGTATTCTAAATCAGACCTAAACAACAACTCTTCATTAGTACTATTGCAAATAGTATGTGCTCTTACGATATATTTAACACAAGCCAACTTTCTCTGTTCATCCAGGGGCATAATTCCTGCTAACATATAAGCTTTAGATGTATTTGTATGCACGGGAACACCTAGGGCTAATTTTATATCCTTGCTATCTAGACTTTTCAACTTATTTAAATAACTCTTCGGAGCTGAAAAATATGCTTCCTGCCCGTACATTAATTTAGATCTGACAAGTGAGGATTCTAAATGAACGAGTGTCTTTATATCTTGACCCCAAGATTTTGTACTAATGATCTTTAATAAATAATAACTTTTTAAAGCATTCTGAATTAAATACTCAATATGTCTTGTCCATTTTAACTTCCTTGTTAGATATACACCTAAAAATTTAATCTCAGCAGTATATTCAATTTCTTCATTTTCTATCAATATTTTAGGCAGTTTTCTTGGTACTTGACAGTTACTAAAAAGCATCCTTTTAGTTTTTTCCTTAGATAATTCTAGGCCATTAGATATCATGTACTTGTTTAAACTATTTATTTCTGTTTGATAAACTAAAGTAATGTGTTTTATTTCATACAAAGAAGTTTTCTTTTTTAGATTAACATTCATCCATATAGCAATGTCATCAGCATATTGAACAAGAGTAACCCTGTTACTGAAAACTTTTGGAAAATCGTAGATTAAAATGTTGAACAAAATTGGAGATATTATTGCCCCTTGAGGAATACCCATATTCGTCGAATGACTTGATGAATAACAATTTCCAACTTTAACTTTTACAGTGTTTTCAATGCATCTTAACTGCTATATTGGTCCTGATTTGGCTCGGAAGAGTCCGCTGTACCTAAAGCAATAATCATGTTACAGTAATGTAATGTAACTGGCATATCCGTAGAAGATAAAAGGAAATATTTTGCCTGAGAACGTGGTTTAATATTCCAGTCTGATAAAAGGCTGGCCTCGGTGACTACCTTGACCACTTGAGGACAGACTTGTAGTAGCCTGCCGGCAACAGGTAAGGGTACATCGACACGCACGTCAAGAGAACCGCGCAGCACGTGGAGAACGCCAACGTTTCCGCATGGGGTACGGCGACCAACACGTCACGCGCGACCAGGGTGGTGGCGCCGGACCCTAAGGCACGAGCTGTGACGAAGAGGGCCAGAACTCTCTGCCGCTGAGGTGCCTCCACCACCATGGACAGTCCTGCCAAGCCTCCGGCCAGGCCATAATTCCAGCCGTCCTGATGGAGAGCAAGGAAAACATTTTCTTTAAAACAAAACGGAGAGAACGTTGCATTACTTTAGTAGGTTAAACTTACTATCCTGGCACTACTACTATGTTAAATTCAAAATGCAACGGGGCTTGATAATCTAAACAAACCAACGTGTACCTGTTGCCTTCTGGCACGTTTAAGCAGGGCCACGAAAAAGCGAAACAGACTGGGGTACAGTCCCAGAAACGTAGCAAAGCGGGCACAATCCTTGCTGAGCACACCCTGCCAGAGAGGTGGAGCCCTGAACAACCACGACAGCAAGCAGTCAAAATTCAGTCAATCAAACAATAAATCAACCAATCCGCACATCCATTCATTGATCAATCAGTGGATAATTTAAATAAAAATACACGCCGCCTTAAATGAAAGAAAGACAGTAAGACAAAAGGGAAGAATGAATGAAGGAAGGAATAAATAGCTTAAGCAATAAAATATTTTTTTTAAATGTTGTTACCAGATTGACGGAATTACTCAAATAATAATTGAAGAGAACTTCTTATAGCCCAAGAACTATTTAAGCAATAATAATTAACTGAAACGGGAGTAAAACGTGGTAGTCAACGTACGTGTTTAATTCATCATTATTAACCAGGCCTACGTGCTGTTTTAAAACAACAACAAACAAAAGAAAGATGGCGTTCAAATGCATTTTCAGACAGTCACATACATGGCCGAAAAATAAGCATTTTTGGATAGATCGACGGACGGGCAGGCTGACATTTGACTCGTTCTGATTCCCCCCGATTATTTGAAGTATTTCCGCGCGCCCGCACACATACACACACATACGCGCGCGCGCGCACACACACACACACACACGCACGCACGCGCGCATCCAACACACACATGCACACTACAGATTAGCCTTCAGTACTATACAATACACTGTTGTCCGATTACAATCATCATCATCATCATCATCATCATCATCATCATCATCATCATCATCATCATCATCATCATCATCATCAGTCCGCAGCTGGACTTGCCGTTGGGGAGACAAGAGGGATGCCGACGAAGACAAGTTTTCGCCAATTCGATCTGTCTGCAGCTATCGTCAGGAGGATCGCAATGTCTAGCACCGTCCATGTTTTGATATCTTCGTCTGTCCAGCTCTTTCTTTGTCGTCCTCTGCGCCTGCCTCCTTCCACCGTTCCTTGCAAAATAGTTTTTGTAAGGGTGTCGTACAGCGTGCGATGGTAAAACCACGCCAGCTTCCTCCTCTTCACAATGGCTAGAAAAGGTTCTTGAGAGGCTGCAAGTGACGTTACCAGGTTTTTGACGTGGTCATTTGTCCTCCGTTCATGCTAGCGATATGCAGCAGTCCCCGAAAGCATTTTACTTCAAATGCCTGGATGCGTTTTTCCAATTCTGATGTTAATGTCCAGCTTTCCCAGCCGTACATCAGAACGGCCAGCACAAGCAGGGGCGGATCTTGTTCTTGTGCCACTTGTGCACGTGCACCCCCCCCCCTGGCGATCCCCCCTCCCCAAAAAAAAAAAAAAAAAGTAAAGGAGGGAGAAAAGGAGAAGAAAGAAGAGAAAAAAATTACTAATTCTCACTCACCACACAGTTTCATGTACCTCCAAATTATTATTATTATTATTATTTTTTTGTGACCAAACTTGTACATGCATCAGGTCAGTTTTGAATAAAACTGATGTGAGTGGCTATTTCTTGTTTTATTTGCAGTAACTTTATCTGTCTTTGTATAAGCCTTTATGCAAGATGTTCTGCTATTGTAAATTTTGTCATCAGAGTTTGCAGAGGGGTGTTTGTGTGTGTGTGTGTGTGGGGGGGGGACTAAACTTAAAGAGGACTTTTAGCACAAAACAATACTATTTTCGGTCCTTAAAATAATGCCCAAAATGCACCAGATTGCACAGATTTTAACCATTATTTTCAAACTTTTCCGGGGGGGCATGCCCCCGGACCCCCCTAGTACACTCGCCTGCTTCGCAGGCTCGCGCTTGTGGCTACGCCACTTCGCATTAGTCCACTGTGCACACCCCCTCAACAATGGAAAGATCCGCCCCTGAGCACAAGATACCTGAAGAGTTATACCTTGGCGCAGAAAAAGAATAGGCCTAACTCTATACCTTCCGGCCAGATCCGATAACATCAGAACCACAGGCGCTTGTATCAGGACACGCGAGCGCATATGCTTGTGACGCGTCTCCCTTTGATTATCTATAATATGCTTGTGACGCGTCTCCCTTTGGTTATCTATAATACTTATTATAGTTAACCAAAGAGAGAAGCGTCACAAGCATAGGCGCTCGCGTGTCCTGATACAAGCGCCTGTGATCAGAACAATCTCTGTGGCTGAAACATCAAAGGGTACGTTTGTAGGTCCCTCGCATACAGGGTGGTTGTATAGTGTTGTGGTGTAAGATAGCGGGGAGACGGCTTCGCCTAGTCTCAGCTACGCTGTATCAGTATTTCATCGTAAAACGGTTTCATTACTTTCGGCCCGAGTGACGTGAACTTGAAATGCCTTGAACTTTATCAGTCTATCTTTATGGGGTTATGGCGAATCCCATAGTGTTGTGGCGGTCATCACACTGGGGGAGGGGGGGGGGGGGGGCAAAAGTACAGCTGTTATACCTTGAACTTGTAGAAGTATGACTCGGACACGTTTTCGATGCTTTACTTTTAGATAATATAACAACAACAACGACGACGACGACGACGAATTTATAAACCATTGCATGTAATTAAAATATACTGAGTGCTGTGTCTCAGGAAGTCGTCTGATTGTAATTTATATTTTGAACTGAAAATTAATTTTTACAACAAAATAATAATAATAATAATAATAATAATAATAATAATAATAATAATAATAATAATACAAAATAAATAAATAAATAAATAAATAAATAAATAAATACGTCGAATTTTGAATATAAGCCTACTGGAAGCGCAAGCGTGAGGATTTGAGGGACGAATTGCCGGTTAGGTGCTTTCACCCCAGCTTTTTAACCTTTTATTTTTGGTCCTGAAAAGATTTTTATACTTATACTTTTTTAGATGTTGCCCGTTTGCCAGTGCCTGCTTGTCAGGCCTCAGCTCCCCTTGGCTTCTGCTGTGCAGACCATCCAACCCTCAACCTTACCATTCCGTAGTTTTCTATACGATAGACCTGTACCATTTCCACCATAGCCTGTAGAACCCGGTCCTTCATTATACAAAACTACTTCACTATATCATCCTAGCCACCCCCACCCCGCCCACCCCTGTCCTCACGCCCGTGCCTTGCCCAGTTGGCTACCCTACCCTACTACGCCATCGTACCTCACCGACGTCATCCGCCATAGCACCATCCGATTCACCCTACTCCCTACCAGGACGTCGTAGTTGCGTCCCGCGCTCCATCTTCACACGACTTCCTTCCGCCACACGACATCTTAATACCGCGGCCCTCTTACATCTAAGTCCCCTATACGCATCTGTGTCCGGGGACGGTAATCTACTTACTGAACTGAACTGAACTGGATAACATAATAGGGGCCGGGTAGCTCAGTTGGTAAGAGCGTCTTGCTAGTAACCGAAAGGTCGCTGGTTCGAATCCCGGATTGGTCAACGTGTGATCATATTATTTTCCCCTTTACCAACAACTGGCCCGCTGGTGTCAGTATAAATCGGTCCAGTAGTCACCTAAATGCAAAAGTGTCGTGTGACTATAATCTACAAACAACATGGATAACATAATCGTCCCCTATACGCTTATGTGTCCGGGGACGTTAATCTATTTTAACTAACTAACTGGATAACAAACTCACTTTTGATTCAAATACTGCTGTAATCCACAGGAAATGTCAGTCAAGATTATACTGCCTACAGAAACTCCGTTCCTTAGGCGTCAGTCAGCCTGTTTTTTGTACATTTTACAGATGTTTTATCGAATCTGTTTTAACATTTGGCTTTTTCTGCTGATATGGAGGTCTAAATGTGAAGAACAAGAATGTGCTTGACATAGTGGTGACATTACATTACATTACATAATTGTTGCTTTAGGTCTAGCGGACTCTTCCGAGCCAAATCAGGACCGGACAACCCCCAATCCGCATAAAAGATCTGCTGAAATAACCCTAGTGGGAAAACTGAATGCCCTCCACCAGCCAGTCACTTTACAATAAAGACATCCCACGCAGGGGACGGCTGAGGCTTCACCCCAACTTATCGAACCCCCGTTTACAAAAACAAAATAGAATACAAACATCATTATAAATTATCAAAAAAACACATACATATAAAATGCCTACATTGCTAAATAATAACATCATAGGAAGCCCTAGTGACCACCTGGCAGAAAGCGTCCAATATTCCCAAGCTGATCCAACAGACCTCATACACAAACAAGGAGCCTTCTCCCGGAAGAGTTTTCAAGAAAAAAGTCAGGAGACTGGTCCAGCGAAGAAGACGATAGTATAGCAGATTGATAGAACAGAGCAGGAATGAGAAAGAGCAAATGAGAAAGACAGCGACAGTGGGAATTTAATGCACTAAATTTCCAGAAAGTGGGGATACTATTTATACTGAAACCCCCGGCACCCCAACGGGGGACATAGTGGTGAAAGTGTGTGGGAAAGTGATTGGAGAGAAACAGAAGAGTCTAACTGAGTTGTATGAGTGCCGTGCAGTGCAAAAAACTAATGAGATTGCAAAGCATTATACACTTTCACCATCTGCTCGCCGTTTTCGAGTGCCTAAATTTTCCACTGTTAGAACCAAATGCAGCTTTGTACCAAAGTCGATCGAACTTTTGAATAAGTATAAATAATCTATGACGGTGTGTGTGGGGGTGTAGGTGTGTGCGTGTGTGTAAGAAAAGGAGAGTGCCGTTATTTATACTATTTATTTTAATCATTTAATCACTTGTGCTAATTTATGCAATAACAGCTGTTATAATGTAGGTTTGTAAAATATAAGTCCTCCCTTCTTTGCGTGTGTAGTTATCTCTGTGATTAGAATTGATTTGTATGATCTTATATACATTTAAAAATACAACATGAATGTTCTTTTCCTTTAATGTAATTAACTTTTTAACATGTTATCTGTACATTAATATAAGCGAGAAGGAAAATGATATATAGATGTCCAGTAAGAATGTGAAGTGCCAACTGTGTAGGACACAGGTTTTATGTATTCTTTTTATTGATTGATGACTTCCTTTAACTACATGCAAAACATGTCTTAATTTCTCAGAGTGAGATAATAAAGTTTTTTTTGTATCTTGTATCTTGTATTAAAAACGTGCAAGAGCGAGGGTTATATAAACTATTTACTTGTAGGACGTGTACACTCGCGTGAGTGTACGGGACAGATTTAATTATAACACAATACAATACAATACAATACAATACAATACAATACAATAGGAAACATTTTTATTACACCCAAAAGAAATTACCGCAGGCGCATAATGACATTTGAAATTCATATACAGTAAGAATACACAATTATCCGCTTTCATCCACATCACACTCATCGTAAACATTATTCCAACTGTCTCTCCCCCCTCCCCCCTCCCCCCTCCCCTCTTTCTCTCTCCCAAACACACCGACTATAATTATGTAGCGTAGGCAATCCATCATATACTATAGACCTATTATTAAACTAAGCCTGCCTAAGGCGATTGTCGAGAGAATACACACACTGATACAATACAATTTAAACATGTATCCATACATAAATAGTGGCCAAAAAGTAGGCATGCAGTAAAATAAATATTAATTTTTTTTTTTAAAGTAGAAGATGAGAACCATTCAAATGAATTAACACACATAACCGATACACATAAAATAAAATAACATAACATAAAATGATAGGCCACGATCTAAACTTTCTGCAAGCAAATATTTATCAAATTCGAATCAGTCAGCGTAAAGAAGGGTTTAGAGAAAGGTGAAGGGCAATGTTCACCTTGAACTTGGAGAAGGTACAAATACGAATGAGCCAACATGTTTAGCCGTAGCTAAAGTATCTGCAAGGTAAAAGTGACGAAGTTCGGTTCAGTTATTGTTGAGATAATTAAAATAATTAAAGGCAAATTACAAATAGTGTGCTTTGAACACAAAAAAGTGACGTTCGGAGCGACTGACCTACGGACATGGACTGCTACTGAAAGATGGCCCATGATTTGAAATACCTACATACCCAAACTCAACAAAATCGTTTCAGACGCTCTTGAGATATTGAACAAAACCTGTTTAGCAATAAAATGACTCCAGTAACCTTGAACTTTGCGGTGCGGAAGAGCAAATATGATGGCACGGGAGAGAGGCCACTAACATCGGTAATGTTCCTATGAAGTTTGGTTAAAATCCGTCCTGTGGTTCTTGACCAACATTCTCTCGTTCTTAACCTCCTCCCTCTTTCTCCCCCCTCTCCTCCCCCCCCCCCCCCCCACAACAACAATTTGAAAAATATTCTGGAAAGAAAATGGATAAAAATATAATTAAAAACCAACAACATTATAAATAACTGTGTACCTACTGAATAATTTCTTTTCATGTCTCTCCGTTCAAAGTATTTGATCTAATCTATTATATTTGTTGTCAACATGTATTTCATCATATAGATCTATACACTGACTTTAAAATGTCTATATTCACTTTACGATAATTATTGTTAATTGTGAATGTTACTTACTATACTCTACAGCACCTACTAATATCTATAGTACGTGTTTGAGCACCCACAACCGATTTCATCTGTACTGCGTGACTTTTTGTGTGTGCAGTGGTTTAGGTTTTAAGGGTCTTATGGTCAGCTTATCAGTATTGCAAACACAGTTTTTGCTCTTTAGACAAAAATAACAATGGGTGGTTAAGGCGCATTGTACTTTTATTCCAACTAGTAGTTCAGACACACCACTATTATCCGATGAAGATTATTAAGAGCGGTACAGGCAGACGAGAAGAGCGTACATCTGTACTTGCTTCCTTGATAACGACACAAGAACGAAGCTATAAACGGGTTATACAGATGCTGACGGTTTATTAACAGAAAATAACTGCCGAGCCGTAGTGGCTATTTATGCACTGAGAAACAATATACAGTAGACAGTAGAAAAAAGAAAAAAAAAGAAAGAGAGAGATTGCAAGATGTACAGTAAAAAATTGGAATTAAAATGCCTGTATAGACACTAAACTGAAAACACAAATACACGAAAGTAGTTTTGTACGATTGACTAAGAGTTAGTTAGTTAGTTATTCATTGCTTACAGGGTCCAGCGGACTGCAAAGAGCCGAATCAGGACCACAAAATCAAGACCACAACTTCGCTGAAAAAAGACTCACCACTGATCCGCATAAAAGATCTGCCGAAACAATGCTAGTGGTACCATTGAAGGCACTCCACCAGCCGGTCACTTTACAATAAAGACATCCCACGCAAAGGACGCTGAGGCTATATTCTAATTTAACGAACCCCCGTTTACAAAAACAAAATAGAATACAAACATCATTATAAAATATCCACAAAACACAGACACATGAAATGCCTAAATTGCCAAATAATAGCATCATAGGAAGCCCCAGTGACCATTTGGCAGGAAGCGTCCAATATTCCCAAGCTGATCCAACAGACCTCACACCAAATGAGTTTTGTCCCGGAAGAGTTTTCAAGAGAAAATGTAGGTGACTGGTCTAGCGAAGAAGAAGTTAGCATAGTAGATTGGTAGAACAGAGTAGGAATGAGAAAGAACAAAGGAGAAAGACAGCGACAGTGGGAATTTAAAGTACTAAATTTCCAGAAAGTGGGGATACTATTTATACTGAAACCCCCGGCATCCCCATGGGGGGAATTATTTGACTAAGAATAGAATTTTCGAGACCTACAGAATTAATCGATAATACAAAAGAATTCATGGGGTGTAGACAAATTAACAAAAAAAAGCATAATATTGTGTCGACATAAAAGGGTAATTCTGTAGTGTTTATTCCATGACACAAATATACAGGACAAGTCAAGTTTAAACCATGTGGAAGAAAAACAAAGAAGAGGGAGAAGAAGACAGAGAGAGAGAGAGAGAGAGAGAGAGAGAGAGAGAGAGAGAGAGAGAGAGAGAGAGAGAGAGAGAGAGAGAGCATATAAAGAGATAATTTATTATTTTTTTAAAAATACAATCTTGTAAATCAAAATAATATTTGTAAACCAGGACCTATAAAATGAGAGGTTGGTAGGACTTCCTATTTTGACACTGAAAATTTAACTCCTAATTCATCATTTAAAAACAGTAAAAACTTTAAAAGAGTGCATTAAAATAACGTTTAAAAGGCCTCTACTTATCGTTGTTTCTACCCAGCTTCCAGGTGTTGCTCTGTTCATCATCAGGAGATAAACTATATAGGCTACATTAGTCACTGACTAAATAAGCAATAACTCAACCAACCAATTAACCATGTACTCATTGTATTGAATAGATGATGGAAAAATACCTTAACCAAATCAATCGACCATCATCGATCATCCAAACTTTCATGCATTCCCCTTTCTTCCCTCTATACATCCATCCATCCATCCATCCATCAATCCATTTGTGACAGGGCAGGACAGGACAGGGAGATTAATATTGTCACATATCCATTCTTCCATCATTCACTCTCTCTTCATTTTATTTATTTAAATTCTGTACATCAATCCACCTTTTATTCGAACAGTCCATCCAAATATTCATCCATCAAACCCATTGAGCAATCAAGCGAAAAATAAATGGATGAAAAATTAAATTAATAAATGAATCGAACAATCAATAACAGTACATACTCACCCTTTCCTAAAGGGGTTGCGCATGAAAGCTAGCAAGGTTCGAACTCCAGCATAAACTACCGCCGCCTTGCTAAAACTGACCGCGAACCTGCGTACAAACTTTCTTCCTTCTTTCTTCGTCCATTCTTCCCATGGGCTGTTATCGTCGTTGCTATCGTCGATGCTGCTTTCCTCGAAGGAGTTTCTCATCCTCTCGTCCATAGTTCTCTTTGACAGCTTTCCGCTAAGGTTCGTCTCGTGGTTTGGGCTTCGTCCTCGAGCAGGTGGTTGTCCGCTCATAGTGTCCTAGCAGGAAATGTGTGTCACGTACGGTTACTTGTTATACCGAGATAGTATTGTTATTTTGTACAATAATCCTCTGTTTTCTACCATCGTTTTTCTTTTATTTACTAGCAATGTCACAAAAGTCTAAAGAAGCATGTAAAATAGGCCTAACGTTAACGCCGTTCTTTGTTGAAATTATGCACAGAAATGTAGCAGATATCTTATTAGTCGTAGACCAGATATTATCACAGCTTCAGGTGTTTGCATTATAGTGACTTCATTGATGTCATAGATGACATTGAACTGTTTGGCTATCTAAGTAGAGTAAAATCTGATAACGAAAACTTACGCCGCCAAGTGCAGGATAATCTCAGGCCGGCCGTCATACAGCGTACGTATTTGTTGAGCCTTTGGCAGATTCAGACACTCTGTATGGCCTTCGCGGGTCACAGTGTTATCAATGTCGAGTAATTGGATGACTGCATAGTCATACGCATAGGCTTTCACGCGAGAAATCATAGTGCCATAGGTCTGTTCACTTGAAAAATACTGCCCGTAGAATATAACAAATAATAAGATATTTTAGTCCATACAGTGCTCTTTCCTAGAAAGGCAAGGTTCAAATCGCAAAGCGTATTTAGTATAGGCCTACTATAGCTCTGAACAAGCACTCAAATCAGTTTCTAAACACATACGTGATCACACACTGACAAGTCGCTAATTTTATGATCGCACAACTACAATGAAACATTGATGTTAGGCCAACGTCGCATCCGCATGAATTTGACACTGGGTAACTCCTATAAGAGGCTGGCAAAAAGCGCATGCGTCAGCTATGTAAGCCAAAGGGAGCTAACAGTTTGGTTTTAAATCATGACAATTTCAAAGGTTGCTTTCCCTTAGACCACCACGTAACATCTACTATAAACCACATGACCATTACTCAAGTTGTGTGCCTATAGTGGGTACTCTATAGCAAAGTGATAGCGCACAGCTTTACGTAGCACACGCTACAGGCACCCAAACTTGAGTACTGCCCTTGTGGCTAAACCTTTTCTTAAAGTGTCATTTTATTTATTTTATTTTATTTATGTCTGTTTTCCTACTGATCACCGTGACCAATAGATAGTTCTCCCCCCCCCCCTCCCAAACCCACCCTCTTTAATCACAAGATACAAAAGTACAATAACAATAACACAAACATTTAATACTTTTAAATTTAACAGACAATCACATACACAAAAACGGGCATGCATCCAAGCAAAACTCTTACGTCAAGAAGCAAGCACTATCCTATCCTATCCTATATCCTATGAAACAATCACTAGAAGCACACAAAGGCCTATCTATACAACAGTCATAGTTCCATGCATAGAGTAAGAAACTGTATCGAGTCTTAGGTACTTCAAAACATTACTGAAATCTTAGGTTGCAGAGGGTGGGAGGAGGTAAGGGAGGAGTGATGAAGGAGGTAGGTAGTCCCATAGCCTTGTGGCCGTAGGGGAGCGTGATGTTGGAGATCACACTTATCTTGGGCCAGCGTAATGAGGGTGATGCCCATCTCTCTCCCTCGCTGCCTTACCTTCCCCACCCTTAAGAGAGTAGGTACTCAGTCACAGTTGAGTCAACTGGGGGCGATGTTATTTGTTGCTTCACGTTTTGCGGTCACCCACCCAAGTGCTAACCGCACTGGACGGTGCTTAACTTGCGACACAGTAGCGAGTGCTCCAACCACTGCACTATCCGACACCCCATGTAATGAAGGAGGGGGTGAATTAAAGAAAAGTACTAACAAGCAAAAATACGACACACATCCTGGTTTTTTTATTTATTTATTTTTTTTTAAAATAATACAAAATGTAAAATGAGATCTCTAATAAGCACGATATATATTTACTATAAAACTAATATACGAAACTAAGAGCAATGTCGTGATCTATATTTTTAGTGTTGACCCACAATGCACTTCGACAAAGGATGAATGAGCCAAAGATGGAAGGCTGAAGAATGGTGTTTACGTCTCAGAAAGGTTAATATCAAAGTAAGTATTCATTTATTTTCACCTTTAAACATTATTTTAAAAGATATAAATATTTGTAATAAAGATAAATTATTTACAAATGGCATAACTCTCATGCATATCTCTTTAAATGACGATAATAGTGACAGACATTCAATAGACCAAACAAACATGACAGTGTTTATTTGGGTTAGTTGTGTCTGGACAGTCGCAGTCTCAATCTGTGAATCTCTGTATTGTTTGTACTGCCCATATTGATATTTTTAATGATTGTATTTGCATATATACCCGAAATATGGCATGACAATTTCAATTTTTTTATTTAGTTTTATAAAAATTATTTCAAAACGAAAATTCAAGCTGAAGACCAAAATTGAGGTCAAGCATGGGCTTTGCCATTGAGTCATATTTGGGGATTCTATTTTTATTCTGTCAACACAGTCTTGAACAGACAGTACTCTCTTTTCTAGGCACCGGAGTTGGTAAACCAACCAGGTACACACTCTTAGTAATGAGTCTTAGATAATATACTATGTACACTTCAGTGTACTGATAATTGATCTCAGCGATGTCTTTCACAAAATTGTTAACATTTATCATAAATGTAATGCTCTGATTCTCCCCATTATGAAACCTTGCCCTAACCCAACTCCATCATTAATTCTAACACAGTCTTAAGGTTAATCACTGGGTGTACTTTGGGTTAGCGTTTTCAATTAGGGATTGGGTTCGGTTAGTGTTGTTTGTAGAGCCAATGACAGGGCAATGAGGATGAAGATGGCAATCTTTATAAATCAAATTTTATATTATGTTTGATATTGAAGGTTCTGTATTTTGTACCAATGAAAGCATTAATTGCACATTTCATAATTGTGAATGAAACTCTCCTCCCTCTCCCACCTCCCCCCTCCCTCCTCCCACTCCTCTTTTCCCAAAAACCAGTTTCTAGGGGCCAAGCGGAAAATTGCCAAAAAAGCGCTCCACAGGCAGATTTTTATTGTTATCACCATTGAGTTCCAAGATTGCATCAGTTTTGCTGGGATTTGCTTTTCAAAGATCCACTTCTTTTGAAGGTTTATTTACCTCTACGGCTAGCATCCCCATCATAGTGACGAACTTTCCGACTATTTCATCTAGAGCATCGTCCGTTAGCTCTTGTAGCAAAATATTTCTCATCATACTTGCCTTTCTCGTTGGCATCTTAAAACGCTTTACCTAGCTGTGAGTCATTGCATAGACCAATCTGAGAGCATTGGCACACAAAAGGTGCCTTTTTTTCTACGAAACTTGTCTCTGGGTCATCAGCATGCCTCTATGCTGAACTAAACCAGTGGGTCAAAACTCGATGCACTATCCACAGTATCCTGATGCAGAGAAAGGGTGCTTCTTACACATTCCATTGAGAAACTTGTTCATTTGTTTCAGTCCCTAACAATAAACTGAACATGTCAAAATGTGATATTGTTTGCAAGGGTTGCACAAGCACTGTGTTTTCAGGGTTGTTCAAAGCATGCAAATGGGAGTGTATCACATACTGAAATTTAAAATCACATAATGAAATTCAGCTGAAATTTTTCAACATGTAAAAGACACCCAAAAAATGTTTGATGATCAATCAATCAATCAATCAATCTTTAATTTAATGTCTGTTCACACATTTAGGTGATATTAGACATAATTATAATGTTTGATGAGGATGTAATACAGTGGAACCTCCGGTATCCGTCTCTCTGGTTATACGACTCCCTCCGTTATGTGACCTGAAAACTTCTGACGGATTCACTTCCAATAATAAATGACCTCTGGTATGCGACAACCTCGTTTATGCGACCAGCGACCATGTCTTAAGCCCTTTATACGACCGTCTTAGGCAATTTAAAAGAGATTTCAGTTAATTTATTGCCTGTACCTTTCATTTTTTTCTCTCATGTTAGTGTACGCCTGCTGTTGTCTGCTATTTCAGGTTTGTAAGTAAGGGACATTACTCGCCTACACTGGCTTGTCAAAATGGCGTCGTCCAAGAGGAAAGTTTTAAGTTTGGCAGAAAGTTTTTCCCTGTTCAAAATGTCTGAAGACATGACTGTTTTCTATTTTTGAAGTTGTGAATAAAAGACAAAGCTAAAAATGATACATATTTTACAGTTTTCTTTGTCAGAGAATACGTGCTGGTGAGTGTGAAAATTATGACTACATACCCCTCCGAGCCTGACTCCCCCTCCCCCTCCCCCCACCCCTTGATTCCGGTATAAGACCACCTCTATTATAAGACCGTTTTTTCTCAGATTTTGGACGATCGTATACCGGAGGTTCCACTGTACTGTCAACACATCAAACATTTGCAAATTAGAGTACGTGTGTACATCTAAGCAGTGTTGCTTTTATATATGTAATTATTACTTTAAAATTTTCACATAGATTTGCTGAACTCACATGGCAGAAATTTGAATACATGCAGTGAAATGGTTTTACACTTAGTTAAAGACATTACTCAGTGAGTCAGTACTCAGTTTGCTAATAGCAAAAGAGCTGTACTCCCTACAAAACATTTAGGTTGTAGTAATACCTCTTGGTTTTCATAAATTGAATAAAAATACAGCTTTTTATAAACATAATTGTACAATCCTTGTTTTGCACCTTATATTATGATATTACATCATTATATAACTAGAGGAACACTGCTTCTACTGTCAAAAACATTTTGTGTTCACAGTCAAGAGAATGTGTATTCATAAATAATACATAGAATTTTGCATTAGGCATGATTCCTGGTGACCATGGTTCCTGGTGGCATTTTTTCTTTTATAATATATAATATATCCATGTTATGTGTTTACTTTACTAGCGTTGCAATTTCTTTGTTGTAGGTGAGAAAAAGATTGCAAAATTTGCTAACCAGCATTGTGCCAGTAAACTGGCATAAGGGCTGCTGCTATTGCCTTTGGTTGGTGTGTGTGATGGCCCATCGTCGGCATCATCGTCACAGGCAAAGGGAATACGACCATTACAGCAGCGACACGGAAGAGTTTTCAGAGGCAGAAGACCACCACTCTAGGAAGACCTGTATCAAGCGAACCAGGTCAGTCTCAGTTAATGTTCTTGTGTACTCGTTGCAGAATCCTTTATTGACCCCATAAACATTTACAAGGAGATTTTTCGTGCTGTGTCCACCTGCATATTATAAAAATTCAAATCAACTAAATTAAATTTTAATAGTAGGTAGTCAAAAGCCATTTTAAAAAAATGATTTCCTCATCACAAAACTGACATAGATTTAAAGAGCTTTTCATTCTGAACACAGTGGTATATTTTTTTCCCCCATAGGACAAATAGGTAAAAAGTTATTAATGTTTGAAAATGCCGAATGTTGGTGTTTTTTGGCAACGTTTTGGAATTGAAGAAATTGACAACTTTGGAGTCTCAAAGTGAAGCCAATATTGATACCAGAAAGCTGATTTTTGACAGGTAACCCCTTCATATGTTATACTCCAAGCCCAATTTTCTTCAGGCCTATCCCATGTAATGTTCAGCCGTTTTGGTGCTTCAAAGTTGGGAAATCATCAAATTCGCAGTGCGTGCCGGCAAAGTATAGGCCTACTGGTGTGCTACTACGCTCAGCACTCGTGTCGCAGAATAGGCCTACGAGTCGGCCTTGGCCGGAAAAAAACCCGAACACCGTTTGGGTACACTTTTCTACGGCAAAGCGCTCCGCGATACAATAATGCACAAATTAATAAATACCCTAGTTTTATAAAGGAAAGTCTGCTCTTTATTTCTTGCTAAGTTTTAAACTTCTAGTTAAAATCAAACTTACATCAAAACCGCTTTATCCACTTTGTTCGGCTCGTAACAAAACTTTTACACACGAGAGCCCCACAATACCTATGTAAATGAAGCTAAGTATCCGAACTTCTCATTGGTTCTTATTTTTAGGCCATCCAATGAAGTATCGCAAAGCGCTTAGACTTTGAAACGAGCCACCTCTCAGCAAACGACGATGACAACTTTTTCGCAGCGGCATTCAGCGTTCGGATAGGGGCGTATTCAAAAGCTGTTTTCTCGGAATCTTTCGCATAAACATGCATTAAAAACAACACAGATGTAAAGATAAAGCTTTCAATTTTTATTTGAATACAGTCACTGTTCGTTTTGATGCAGTTTTACATTAATAATAAGTGTTGAAAGTGAAGTGAAAACTGAGTCAAAACTGCCGACCGGACAAGAGCCAATGAAGGGCTTGGAGTACCTATTAATAGCGACATAAAATAGAAAATAAATAATGATTATGATATTTACAGTGATTTAAACTTGCCCACAATGACACTATCACACGCACACATGATACATACATATCTAGACATATATTATGGATAATATTATTCCCAATGCACAGACATTCACACCTACATGCAGAGACAATTGAGAGGCCATTATGCCACTTCAGTATAAAAATTTAAAGTAAAATTAAGTCGGATGTACACAACATTTGAAGTTGGAAGGTTCACAGTGCTTATCTGTTCTAATGGTGCTATCTAAAATGATGCTTCCGTTGAACAGAGAAAAGAAGGAAAAAATTGGCAGGGGAAGTAATCATATTGAACTTACCAGACCTTGTGTCACAAAAAGCTGTATTATAATTATTTATGTTCACAGTGTTGAGGAGAAAAACGTCATAAGTATTTCATCATTTATGTGTGAGAGAGCAGCTGCTTACATTATTATCACCGCTTGATTTCTGCATCAGTTTTCTCTTGGGTTTACCTCAGAATCAGTTGCAGAGGCTTCAAAGTGTTTAGAAGACAGCAGCTCGCATTGTACTGCGAAAAAAGAAAAGCGATTATATCTTTTTAATGCTGGATACTTTTCACTGGTTACCAGTTCAAAAAAGACTGAACTACAAGATACTCAGCTTAGTATATCAGTGCATTAATGAGTCTGCATGCTCTTATCTTTCTGAGCTGATTCCATTCTATCGACTTTCAGGTGCCCTTCGTCCTCAAATCAGTCCAAGCTTGAAATACCCAGTGTGCGAGTTTTGGGTTCAAGCTTTTGCCAAATCAGCTCCCTGACTTTGTAGCACACTTCCCTTGAATTTGAAGCAGAGTTGTCCTTCAGCATCTTTCATAAAGGGGCTGAAAATACACCTCTTTCAACTCTTAAATCCCTACAACAAGACTTCTGTGTAAATATGTTTATATTACTGATGGCTGGGCTCCTACTGTTATTCTTTGAGCGCATTGAACATGACTATTTCATGTAGCCCCTGCGCCTTACAAGACTGAAATCATCATCATCAGCATCATCATCATTATTTACCAAAGAAATAAAACCCTGTTTTGTGCAGTTCAATTGGTCCACCACGCTCTAAGCCTTGCCTGGTGAACCGGACGCGCTCACTCAGCCTGGACAACACAAGCAGCAACGAAGACTGCGGTCCTGACTCCACACAGTCCCTGGACCAGTCGGAGTCAGCCTCAGCCCCCCTGCAGTCCCCTTCAGTAGCCAGTGCCATTGCGCGAGCTGCCGCAGCCACCTCCAACTTCAGGACTGTTAGTGAGCAGCCCCAAGCCATAGCCCGCGTCCTACCCCAGAACTCAAACGTCAACCGCTCCCCTCAGCCACAGCCGCGGCTTCACGAGTTTGAGCTGCGGAGTTCTAGAATGTTCCACCTCTCAATTCCTACAACGCATGCAGGATGCAGGGGTGACCACTGCAAAGCCATGGAGTGGACAGAGCCCATCATCTGCTCCAGCCCTCGCTTACCTCCATCCTCAGGCAAGCTGACCCTGGTGGTGGACGATACTCGCTTCCTGGTGGATGCTGACCTCTTCAAGGCTCACCCAGAAACCATGCTGGGCAGGTGAGTGGACAGTTGCAATGTCATGACTTGTTTGCTGCTGATTTCTAGAACTGAAGAAATTGAGTCGGACAATGTTTTCAAGAGGTCAGGAGTGTTGAGAGTGTTAGGGGCAGTGACACACTGTGTATCACTGTCAAACTGCTAGTGAAAAGAACATCCAACCTTCATGAAGCATAGAAACTAACATTCAAACACCTCCCTCAAAACCAAGTTTTTAAGTTGGAGTACCTTGATGAGTTTAAAATAAAAAGTAAACCATGTTCAGTAGGCCTCACCACATCAGGTATGGTTGTGCATTATTTTATTTTTTTTACCTCTCTAATTTTATTCTATTCTGTGTTTTTACTTTCAAGAAAGAGGTCAAAATTTTAACACTTGTGTGCCATGAGAGGGTACAAATTTCTCTTTAAAACAGGATTTTGTTTCAGTGTCTAATCCCCAGATCCCCTAAGCAAAGCGTTGACCCTGCACCCAACCGGGACTTTGGCGGCCCCTAGATCCCGGCCATATTTCAGTGTTTTTTTCTCGGGCTTATTGTCCAGCCTGTCTTTAATTTATTGACTCATGCATAGCAATGTGAGTCTATGTACACCCCAAAATTAAAAAAATTCCCGATTTTTGCAAATCTATGTTACAAATAGTTTTTTGTTAAGGCACTATTTGACTTTGGCAAAATTTGTTTGCGTTACATGCCATGTCATGTTTTTCGTGCAGAATGTTCACATCATCATTAGATTACAACTTCACTCGGCCAAACGAGAGAGGTGAATATGAAGTGGCCGATGGAATATCTGCTACCATCTTCAGAGCCATTCTTGTAAGTATTTGTGTGTGTTCAGCAGTTGTTGTTTTACGTTCTAACACAGTTATATGATTGTAGTTGCTGGGGATAAGTAGTATAATATTTTTGCTAAAGGCAATCCACAAGTTTCAGGCAGTGAAGCTGGCTTTTTTGTTTGTTGGAGGGTGGTGGTGGGTAATTCGTTTGATCAATAATTGTGAATACTAAACAGCTTCAAAGGATCATGTTGGTGGCCCAAAAAATTGCAAAATATCTACAGAATTTCCAGTCCAATCCAATGTCCACTTGTATGGCGCATAACTCCATTGTCACGTCACCCAAATGGGCTAGTGACTTCAGCTCATACAATGAGGAGGGATACACACTCAAACTAAAATAACTAACACAAATGCCAGATGCACAATTATACTCTTTTATTCAACGCACACATACACAGGAAAATGGGGAAACTAACCCAACCTCAACCCTCATCCGGACCCACACCCCCAACAATTAACAAACAATTACCTCCCTTGTCTAATCCCTAACCCCTGACACTGTACACAAGATGCGAATACAATCAAGATGCAATAATACTATGGAAAACAAGGTGCAAAAACTTGGTAAGAAGTTATTAATTTATGCTCAGATTATCTGTCCGATCTCCCCCACAGGTCTAATTAAATCGTCTTAAAGCACTACCTCAAGAACTCCATCAACTTAATGCAGACTGTAGAAAGTCACTGTTTAAATTTGTCTAAGTGCGAGTATGTATGTATGATTGAGGGTGTAATGTAAAGCCCTGAGAACTGCGACCCAAGAAGAAGTGGTCCCCCAAGTAGGTAGTCCTGCCTCCTCTTGCAGGTGGAAGTAGAGATGGAACGGGGTAAGCGGCACAAAGTACGTAAAACGAAGTATGAAGAACGACGAACGAAGTATGAAGAATGACGAAGTATGTCGAACGACGAACGAAGGATGAAGTCGGAGTAACAGAAGCAGAAGTAGTGGAACCCAAACCGGTGGAATAAACGCAGAAGTAGCAGCAAACTAGGAGGAGTAGAGATAGTAGTCCAAAACGTAGTGGGTATAGAAGTAGAAATCAAAGGCACAATCTGGTCAACAAATAAACTGTCTTAGAAAACTACCTCAACATGTAAACAATACATGGGAAATAACTCCTTCCGCCGTCCGCCATCTTGACCTGTTTATTTATGCATCATAAGATTGCCTAATCTTTCTATAATTTATATTAACATCCCACAAACATGATTATTTACACAAATATAAATGCATATTATAATTGAATTTCTAATCAACCATTTTGTCTCATTCTCTCTCTCTCATATTCATCACCCCCCTACCATGTCATAATGTATAACACAACGTCACCCTTGACCTAATTTCTATCACTCCTCTCTCTTTCATCACCCCTCTAGCATATTATAATACATCGTCACCCCTCTCTCTCTCATATTATCTCCCCTCTCTCATGCTATAATACATCGTCACTCATGACCTCATTTTGGCAACAACAATAGCAACATTATTCCACCTTCAACAAGAAAATCATATAAAAAATATTATTTATCAAAATATATCCCTTTTCCCCTCATTCATCATCCTTCATACACGTACACATGCTCGGAGTGTATAGCCACTAAGGAACTAGAATACTGGGCATCAACTCACCTTTAGTTTCCCGGCCTGTGAAGCACAGATACACACAACACCACACCACAACACAACACAATACAACACAATACGATCTGTGGAGAGTAGGTGGTACGTTACTGTCTTATGATTTACCCAGAGATGAGAATCTTCCGCTTTTTAGCGGAAATCCGCTCTTTCGGAAGGTCCCAGGGTCATTTTTGAGATCGGTTTAAATCCGGTGAGAAAATTTTAGTGTATATGATTAGGGTGAGTTGTTGATTTTCGATCTCGCCGCTTATTCCCACTCGTTATTCCCATGCGGATTGTTGTCATTTGGTTCGCTCTCACTTCGTTTTCGTCGATCCACCAAGCTGCCGTAAAAAGCCGAGATAACCCGATTTCTTTCTTCCGTGTGTCCTGGTAAACGTACGTGGGGCTCTCTTAGATACTAGCCATCGCATTACGGAAGAGACGTTGCGTATCTAAGCCTCCCTTTTTTCTGCGCATAAGATTCCGGCTGTTCCCAGACACTCCCGCCGATAGTGACGTCACTCAAATAGGCGCTTGAAGCCCTTTCTCATGCGCTGAGTTGTAGTGCGAACGATGGAACAGCCAAAACATCACGTGGTTGATCAGCCATTGTCTAGAACAAAGCGCGACTTGTAAAATGCTTCGAAAACTAAATCCTGGAGAAAAGGCTCTTGCTACCCACATCTACAGTGGTGTAAAAAACAAGTGGAACCTTTTTAAGTGGTTAGAAGAAAAGTTGAACACAACAGTCTTAATTCGTTTGAAGGACAAAAAGATCGAAAGAAATGTGGAGTTGAATGCAGAGGCAGAGAAACAAGCCAGACTGGCTCATAAGAAAGCTCTGACTACCCGACTTCAGGTGTTGGTGAGGAAGAGAAGTGAGATTAGAAGTCAAAAGCCACCAGCCAAGAAAGCAAGAACTGGATAGTTGCCTGGCTTCAGTTATAAAATACATGCACATGTACATGTACATAGTTCATTCAATAATTGTGTGTGTGCAGACTGTATAGCATGTTGGTACCTGCCAGTTTTTATTTATACTTTTAACAATTCTTCAAAAAAAACATGAGAATGTTGTATACACAAAGAACTGTAATCCTAGTGCATAACGTAATTGTAAACTTCAGCCTGACTTCAGTGCCTGACTACGACTTCAAGGCTGAAGTTGTTCATAATGTATATATGATTATAGCATCTGAACTGTTTTAGGAACTACTGCCTGAAACCATCCGTATTTCTGCTTTCCTTGTTGTGGTTTTTCCAAGACATTATTTTGAAATTGTAAACCTTGTTTGAACAGTCAATCGAGGTATTTATGATTTTATTGTTTGGTGTGACCGTAAGAGTGTCAGTGAGGCTTCATACTGATTCTATGTATAAATGTACAACTCTGTTTTGGACAGTAATTATGTGCATTGGTAAAGCCTTGTCTTGTCATTGGTATTTAAACCATTCTTGTCTGCAGTCAAAAGGAATGTTTGTTTAATATAAGGCTTAACTGATGTTTGAAATAAATTCATTAGGCCTATGTGTTGAACTGTGGAGAGCTAACAACAGCATTTTAGTACCACAAAAACAACTGATCTGACCCCATAAAATAAGGCTCAGAATGCTTAGATTTTAACCATCTTTTCAAAAATTTTACGAAGGAGCATGCCCCCGGAACCCCCTAGCATCGCGTACCTGCGACACTCGACAGACTTTGGAATTTTTCCTCCTTTTTGTCATTTTAGGATTCTCATCTCTGTTTACCAGGGCACCCTAACACTGGCGAAATGTTAGGTCTTGGGAGGTCTCTAAAACAAAGAGTACACACCCTTAGGATGTCACTCTGCACAGAGATTACACAGCACTGTGGCAGCAAAAGTTCTCCTCAATTACTATAAAGTTACTTTTCTCTAATAATTGTTACCACTCATTGGTAATTCTTGTCCGTATTAAGGCACAAGACTTTGGGTGGTTTCAAAACACAAAACACAACCCTTAGAAACGAACCCTACACTTATCCTATGATAGTGAAAGTTACAGTCTCTCCAGTAGTCGTCTATCCACAAAGACTACACGCCTCAACTCTGCCAGTTCTGCCGCTTTCTTACCAGTCCACAGTTCAAGGCACCGAGCTCCGTTCAGCTATTTCCGCTATAGGGCTATGCGTAACGCACGTGAAACACTTAAATCCTGACTTACACTATGCATTCCCAAAACGTTGATTCAAACTTCGCACATCGCACTCTCGGAAATATGAAACTACATACTATGTACAACCTGACACAGCATAAACTTAGCGTGCGTCAAAACTCATGTCGTCACATCCATGTCGCAGAGACGTTCTCGGGGCGCAAGGGAAAAAAGTACAAGTTACTGCCGTGAAAAGAGGTAGGTCATGAGCTTCCGACAAAAAGAGTGGACATCTGTTGCAGAATAATATCCTCTGGTATTGTATTTATGAGGGTAGGTGCAGGATTTCTGGCCCCAGATCGCTTCTTTTCAGTACCATTTCTTTTATCAGATACTACAAGGCGTGATGTTGACAATGAGCGGAAAGTGTAAGAAGGAGCTTAAATGTTAATCAATTCTTGAAGATATTCAGGAGCTGTTTTGTTTACACACTGATATGTAATTGTGAGGATTTTATAGTAATTTTTCTTTGCAACAAAGAGACAGTGCATTGAGCGTAAAATCAGAGTAATATGTTCTCTTGTGTTGACTTTAGTAACAATGCGTGCAGCTGTATTCTGTATCCTCTGAAGGTGATTATTTGTGAGCAGGGCAAACCCCAGAGGGCACTGTTGCAGTAATCAACCCTTGAGATAATGAGAGAAACTGCAAAGGAGTTTGCTGCTGACTGAGTTAGAAAGGGGCGCAAATGAGTGAAGATGACAATAGCAAGTTCTCAAGACTGATGTGATGTGACATGTCAAGATTTGAATCAGAATGAAGACTTATGTATCTGACAGTGGTGAACAGTTCTATTGTGGAGTCACCAATCTGAATGTGATCCAGTGACATTGCCTTCTGGTTATAAGAGAAGCAGCACAACAATGCCTCAGTCTTGTCATCATTTAGTTTTAGTTTGTTTGCTGTCACCCATGTTTTAATGTCACTTCAATACTCTTCCATGCTTTTGACAGCAGAGGCCATAAAGATCGGATCCGGAGAAAATGTTGAATGGAGCTGGGAATCGTTGCGAAGTGTTGTCTGAATATCTTGTGCCTGTCTTTGGCCCTACCTAATTGACGAGTATATACTGTGAAAAGCAGCAGACCATGGAGTACATCATAGCTCAACAAAGGGTCCACTAAACTTTTCAAACCAGCTCTCACATACTGGTACTGACTGGCCATAGAGGAAAAGAACCAGTCCAGGGCCAGGCCTCAATCCCAGCGCTCAGATCCAAGAGGATTAGCAGAACTACCTTCCCATCATTTACACTGTACAATAGATCATTCATTACTCGAAATAATGCTTTTTCAGTGCTGAAGCCCGAACAGTAGGCAGAAATTAAGAACTAGCTGGTTGGCCTCAACTCGCTCCAAGAGTTTTAACAGGTAAGGGAGGTTTGACACCGGCCTGGTAATTGTTCAGTGTACTTGTGTCCAGATTCATTTTCTTGAGCAAAGGCCTTATGACTGCTGTCTTCAAGCAACTAGGCAGGTGAGCGGTTTGCAAGCTGCTGTTGATAAGTAGCACAATGATACGAAGAATGACATCCAAGAACTTAAACATGAGTGCTGTAGGCATGTGGTCGACAGCGGACGATGTAGTTTTTGATCGCTTTATTACTTTGAGAACATCTTCCTCCGCAACAGTTCAAAACTGTGAAAGAGGCGGCCTGTCAAACTCGGCCGGTTCCACTGGGAGGCTTGGAGGAAGAACAGCAGAATCAAGTTCTTCTCTGATCTTCTGAATTTTCTCAGCAAAGAAGGTGGACAACGCTTGAGTGGCCGACTTACTGTCAGTCTCTGGAAATACAACCAGTGGTTTGTTCTGGCCAGGCAGCTCTTTGACCACACTGAACATTTTTCTGGGATCACCAATGCCATTGTTCAAAATCTGTTTGGTACTTTTCTTCTTCGCTTGCTTCACACTGTTTGTGTATGAAGTACTCTTCTGTCTGTACAACTGTCGATAGACCACCAGACCAGACTGTCTCCACACAGACTGTCTCCACACATTTTTAGCTCTATGCCTCTCTTTCTTGGTAGCCTTCATTTCTGGACTGAACCAGTCAGCATCTGGTCTCTCTAGCACATGTTTAACTCTCTCAGGGGCAAACTTATCTAAAAGACCTTTCAGAATTGAGTTGTACAAGGCTGCAAGTTCATCCACCGACAGAGGTGGAGACCGTAGAAGGGGAAAGAGGAGCAGATAATTCCTAAAGGCGTCCATATCCATTCCCCTCGTTCCTATAACTCACTTCTACCCTTGGTGCCAGGGGTTTAGAAAAGTTGGTATTAACTTTGATTAAGAAATGGTAACACATCTGAATGTAACATTGACCAACAGAATAATGGAGGCCACAGAGGACCGCATAATCACCCAGTCCAGGGTGTGACCTTTAGCGTGTGTTGGTTTCGCCACAAGTTGCGACAACCCTAAAGCCTGATGTAGAGCTACAAACTGTTTCAGAAGACTGCCATCTGGATTTTCATAGTGGATAATAATGTTCCCCATGATAATGAAATATTTGCAAGTAGCCACAAGATCTGTTAGAAAAAAAAGGAAACTTCCTCCAAGAATGTTAAGTTGGTTATGAGAGTGGGAGGAGAGTGATAGACGCATATCAGTCGAACTGACAACTTCTCACTTATTAACAATACTGAGTGGGACGGGAACGATGAACAAGTTTTCTGGTGTGGCAGAGACTGCAGTTTTAACTCTTTCTTGTGGATAATGGCAACACCACCACCAGACCTACCATCAGTTCTAAGAGAGCTTATCAAGGCATACCCTGGTGGTGTCATTTGATTTATGGTTAATTCATGCCTTTCTTCCTTAGCCAGGTTTCTGACAAACAAGATATCAAGCTTATGTTCCATGATACAATCATAGACTTCCAAAGGTTTTGATGTTGCAGCCGGTGTTCTAAAGTCCCACGCTGATTGTTTCTGCGGGCTCTCTAGACTGATCTTCGTAGTGTTGCTAGATATTGATGAACACTTGGGAACTGTAAGAGATTTACTGTCACTACCAGATTTTAGTGGGCCTCCACGTGGGGTCAGGTCAACAGAAGAAAAAGGAAATACGCCTTCCTCTTTCATAGGAGAAACAAACTGATTTCCAGCGTCTGAAAGAAGGAACAAGTTGTCTGTTGAACTCAAGGACTGACAAGATGAAGAAAAAGTCGAAACTGCCTGCCTCTGAGACAACCACAGCTGGGGCAAATGACCAGCTCTGCATCCTCTCTTTTTAGGGGGCTTGGCTACAATTCCCAGTTCTGACGCCCGTCGATAAACAGACAAAGATAATTTAAAATTAGCACATCACAACATAAACTTCTCAAATTCTTCAGAGTTCCTTGATTCGTTGTTTTAATGTTTATGTGCAAGCTTGCAATCATATAATTAGTTCAATACTAATATTTGAAATGCATTCAGAGTTCCTCTGCTCTAGTAGACACTCAATTTTGATCTATGGTCCATGGCAGTAATTTCACACACATCCAGTGGTAATTGTCAGCAGCACAGGATAATCAGTATTACTATTATTACATGTATTATTGTCTGTTGATGGCAGCAGGGATAGCTCAGAGGTCAGGGCGCATGCCTTGTGTACGTGCGTCTTGGGGGACTTGGCTTCCTGACTTCAGCAAACTATTGTGTGAATGCTGGATATTAGTGGTCAATGCCTTGAGAAGCTCTCTGAGTTTGTAAGTGCGCTATATAAGAACAATCCATTTCCTTTTGACTCTTCTTGTCTAAGACTTCCAGGAGCACTTTACATTATGATGTCTTGATTTAAAAAAATTGCATGCTTAGATTTTTTTACTCCTCTCCTTGATACAGGAATATTACAAGAATGGAAAAATCTACTGCCCGCCCTGCATGCCAGTACAGGAACTGAGAGAAGCATGTGACTATCTGCTTATTCCATTCAACGCTGAAACCATCAAGTGCCAAAATCTCCGTAAGTAGATTTCATTTTTCAGCATTACACACTGTTGCCTGATCTTAAGTCGGATTACCATTCTGTTGCTTTATGGTTTTGTGTGTCTTTCTTGAATAATTTTAATTGTTGCACAAAGATTTCTATAACCCACCTGCCTCATCATGTGATTGATTGATGGTGGTAATGGAAATCTTGGTCTATTCTTACGTTCTTGTATTATCATTGATGGCATGTATCCTGTAAATAACGAAGAAACAAATCTGGCTGCAAAGAATAGAAGATTGTTCACCCTTGTTAATTTTTTTTCTTCTGCCCATCACTTGGGCAAGTCTGCTGCTGTGCTGGTCTGATTCTGCCAAAGTAAATGTAACCTGACAGGATGTTTCATCCGAAATAGATTGCACCTGAAAATTGATCTATTCATTGTGCTGTGTGGAGTGTCTGGAACTATTTCTGGGGACACAACGTCTAGGATTGTGTTGCTAATATTGATATTGTGGATAGGAGTCATCGGTAAATGAGATTAAAAAAAACAACAAAAACGCTATAGGGCAGTTCTACACTTGTAGGGCAAATGCAGATCACATGAATCAATTTAAAATGAAATTTGTTGCGGGCTTTGGTGTTAAAAATTGTGAATAGGAAAATCTACAATGAATTATAATCTATACATTAGTGAAGTGTGGGAATTCTTTGAATGTTGTGACTGTGTTACACCTTTATAAATTCCACCAAAGTAATGTTTTGTGTGTTAAAATGTGTGTGTTACCCAGTGATGTTGCTAGAAATTTTCAGTATAGGCCAATTGGCCGATTCAGTCACAAGCCTTTAGGACATTTTGAAAATCTTTCGGCTATCATTTTGACTTCTTTCCACACCAAATGAGAGGAAGCGCTGGCCACTGATAAGTTACGGTTTCTTTTTCGGCGGCATTTTGAAAACGAAAAGTGTTATTGCTGGAAGCACGGCGTTCGCAACAAGGGGAGTTACTCTAACTCTCACTGCTGATGCATGTGTCGGCTGCTTGGCGCTTCCGATACGCGATGTTCGACAATAACTCAACACCTTTATTTATTCAATAGGAAATTAATATGGCCAGAAGCAATAACAACGAAACAGACATGAGACAAGCAAACAAAAAACGGACAAAAGGATGGCCGATTAATGCGTAAAACCTGAGGACAGCGGGCCGAGCAGAACATGACTCTTTCGGACATTTGGGGAATTTTATTGGTGAATGACCGATTTGCCGACGAAAACGATATCACTAGTGATCATGTATAGAATCTGTTGCAAATGCAGACAATATGATTTTACGCTGTTATTTGTTACAGGTGGTCTGCTCCATGAGCTGTCGAATGATGGGGCAAGAAAGAAGTTTGAAGAGTACCTGGAGGAACTAATCCTACCTCTGATGGTTAAATCAGCCAGTGTAAGTTACTTAATAATATTAATAATACAGGGATTTATATAGCCCATAATCTCACAGAGAAAAAAAGTTATTCAAGATGCATACTTCACAATTGAAATGAAAATGATTTTAATTAACACACAATTTGTATTACCAATAGGTATGTTCTTATTTATTATTTTAAAAAATAAATCTATAAGAAATGTGTGGCTCCCAAGTGAGGAGTTTTGTTGTCCGTGTTTTTTTCTTAGGATTAATTAATCAATTACTTCTTGAATATGGAGTAAATTTATTATTTTTGTATCGGTTTTTATTCATCAGATTAGCTTCAGCTTTACTGATTTGTGGTACTTGTTCCAGTAATAAACTTGCACTAGGAATGTTTTAAGTGTAATAGAAACTGTGCTTTCAGCGAGGAGACCGAGAGTGCCATATTGTTGTGCTGACTGACGATGATGTCTTGGAGTGGGATGAGGAATATCCCCCTCAGATGGGGGAAGAATACACAGAAAGTATGTTTTCCTGTTTTTGGCTTTTTTTTTCATGTAAAAAATGTTAAGTCTACCTATTCACCATGCTTCCTATCCTATCCTATCCTGTCCCATAACCCGAAGGTCGTAGGGGCACCACAGATGATCGCTTAACCAGCATACTCCATCTTTCTCTGTCCTCAGCAGCCCTCATGGCTTCGCTCAGTGTCAAACCAGTCCATTCTCGAATGTTGTCCTCCCACCTCTTTTTCGGTCTCCCCCTTCTTCTACCTCCTTGCACTGTGCCTTGCAGAATGGTCTTTGCAAGGCCTGATGATCTGGTGACGTGGCCATACCATCGGAGTTTCCGTTTCTTCACCACTGTGAGCAGGTCATCGTGTTGTCCAATGGCTTGTGTGATGGTCTGTCGGACTTCAACGTTGGTGATGTGTTGGGTATAGGAAATGCACAGAAGTCTTCTGTAGCACCTCATCTCCATGCTTTGTATTCTTCGTTGGAGATCTGCTGTGAGGGTCCATGCTTCGCAAGCATATAGGAAGATGGAGATGACCAGAGATCGCAGCAGTCTTACTTTGGAATGTAGACTGATGGTTCTGTCTTTCCAAATGGGCTTCAACCTTGTCAGGGCAGCAGTTGTTTGTGCGATCCTGGAGAGGACTTCCTGTCGAGACCCATTGTCTGACACAATGGCTCCTAAATATTTGAAGCTGTGCACTGTGTTGAGGGATTGGCCTTGTACTTTGATGTCCGTGTTGATGCCATTGGTGTTGTTGGTCATCATTTTGGTCTTCTCTGCACTTATTTCCATTCCATAAGCTCTGGAGGTGGTGTCAAGCCTCTGTACAAGCTGTTCAAGTTCTTGTTCCTCTCCAGCCAATCCATCAATATCATCCGCAAAACGAAGATTGGAGATTGCTCTGCCCCCTATGCTGACTGTGCCTTCGTGATCTGCAAGAGCATCTGACATGATGCGCTCTAGGAAGATGTTGAAGAGTGTTGGAGAGAGTAGGCATCCTTGACGCACACCGATTGTTGTTCTGAACCAGTTCCCGATGACGCTGTTATGGAGGATTGCACTGGTAGCCTTGTCATACAGGCTTTTGATGACTTCTATGATTTTAGGGCTGATGTTGTACACTTTCATGGTTGCCCATAGAGCTGCATGCCAGACTCGGTCAAATGCCTTCTTGAAGTCTATGAACACATGATATAGATGTTGTTGGTGCTGTAGGTATTTCTCACAGATTATTCTGAGGTTGAAAATCTGTTCAGTGGTACTTCGCCCTGCCATGAATCCTGCTTGTTCTTCAGCTATGATTTGTTCAGCTTGTGGTTTCAACCTGTTGAGTATTATTTTCAGGAGGACCTTGCTGGGATGGCTGATGAGGCTGATGGTGCGGTAATTTTCACACTCCTGAAGGTTACCTTTTTTAGGAAGAGTGATGACAAGCGACTGGGTCCATGGTGTAGGCCATTCCCCACTCTGCCAGATCTTGTTACAGATAGTGGTGAGAGCATCAGTCATCGCTTCTCCTCCTGCTTGTAGCAGTTCCGCTGGTATGTTGTCCACTCCCGCTGACTTCCCTTTCTTCAGCGATTGCACTGCTGCCTCAACTTCTTCCCGGAGAATTGGGAGGATTTCTTCTTCTTCTCTGCTCTCGGGACATGCTAGAACTGATGGGTCTCCATTTGGTGTATGGTTGTAAAGGTCAGAGCAGTACTCTGTCCATCTGTCCAAGACTTCTTGTTCTTCTGTAAGGCAAATGCCAGACTTGCTTTGGATAGTGGAGACTTTGGGCTGTTTAACACTTGTCAGCCGCTTCACAGTCTGGTAGGCCTTCTTGCTGTTGTTCTTGTTCAGATTGTTCTCTATTTCCTGGCATTGATCTTCTATCCAGTTCTCCTTTGCTGTGCGCATGCCTTTTCGGATGTCATTGTTGATTTTTCGGTAGACATCAGCTCCCTGTGAGGTGTTCTTTTTCTTTTTTAACTCTCTTCGTTTATCACACAGATCCAAAAGTTCAGGTGTGATCCACGGCTTCTTCTTTGGTCGGTGCTTGCCAAGGATCTCAGTGGCGGCATCTGTTACAGCTGAGTTGAAGGTATTGGTCATGGTGTTGACATCTACTTCGCCTGCCCCCAAAATAAGCAGTGGTGCAAATTTCCCTCCAATTGTGGCCTGAAATATTTTTGCCACCTCCGGGTCTTGCAGTTTGTCCAGGTCGAACTTCAGCCTAGTGCACTTTGCTGTATTTACTCTCTTCAAATGGAGCCGGAAAGACATCATCACGAGATCGTGGTCACTTCCAATGTCTGCTCCTGGAAAAGTGCGTGTCCTGCCAATGTTGATGCTTGATCTGAAGCGTTTCTTGACCATGATGTAGTCGATCTGGTTGTGATGTTCCCCGCCGGGACTGTGCCATGTCCATCGTCTGGATTTTTTGTGGAGACCAAGCGTGTTTGCCAGTACCAGATTGTTGTATCTGGCAAACTCCAATAGCCTCAGACCCCTGTCATTTGTCTCGTTGTTGCAGTGGGGTCCGCATGTGTCTCCCCAGTTGCGGTGCGCATCTTGGCCAACCTTGGCATTCCAGTCGCCTTGCACTATGACTATGTCCTTCTTCGGCACTTGGTCAAGGACCGCCTGTATATTTTCATAAAAATCCTCCACTTCGCTGTCTTCATAGTCTGATGTTGGGGCATAGGCCTGGATGATGGTAATGTTGAAAGGGGTTGCTCTCAGACGGATGGTAATGAGTCTACTGGAGACTGGGCGGCAACCCATGACAGTGGCTAGAATGTTCTTGTGGACCAAGAATCCAACGCCGTGTTCGTGCCTGTCATCTCTACCGCTGAAATAGAGCTTGTGGCCTTTGTCAGTCGTTGTTTCACCTAGGCCTTTCCAGCGCAGTTCGCTGATACCTAGAACGTTCCATCGATAGTGGTCCAGCTCGTGGGCCAGTTCTTCTAATTTTCCTTCCGCAGTTAGGGTCCTGACGTTCCAGGTTCCTATGACGATGTTGTTTCTCGTGCGGATCTTGCTATATTGTCCATCAGTAGCATACTTAACACCTCCGTCCTGGTGGCCAACGGAAGGCGCGGTCCTTGTGCCGGGTGACGGCCCGGGCGACGACCGATCCGGTATGGAATTAGTGGATTGTATCATCATGTAGTGTGTCTTGGGCAAAAAAGACCTGGCAGGGCCCAATCCTCTCCAGGCTGTTGGCCACAGCCGAAATCCACGAATACAGTGTGGCTCGCCTTGGCCCTGAGTACGTGGTCGTTGAACCTGTAGTAACGTGAGGTTCCTCCGCCCTGGCCGGTGACTTCTGTGTAGAAGACTTTCGCCCAGTGATGCCGTGCTAACAACACCCCTGTTAGTCGCCTCTTACGACACGCCGGGAAACGTTGGGTCTATTCTATTTGCCCGAACCCACAGAGCACAATGCTTCAAGAAAAAATAATTTAAGAGTCTTAATTGGCATGAATGAGGATGCGTCAATGTGACTGCTTAAAAATTATATTTGTGGTTCATGCATGTTATATTTGATGTACTATATTTCAGTAATCAGCAGCACAAGTCTCTACCGATTCTGCCGCTACATTGAAAATCGAACTGTGGCAAAACAGGTGCTGAAGGAGCGAGGTCTCAAGAAAATCCGCCTTGGTATTGAAGGTATGTTGTTTACCCTGTAGCTTTTTCTCTTTTCTGTTACTGTAACTTTTTGGTTTAGTGAGTATTTTTTAATTTTCTTCTCATTTTGCGTTATTTTTTAAAAAAAAGTTAACAATGTATATTTATGCAGCATTTTACAAGATTTTGAAATCAAATTTCATTGTTATTATTGTTGTCTGTAAATATTTTATTCCGTAAATAATGAAATTTCTTAGGTAAAGTGAGACAATGTTTGTCCCTGGGGTATCAGATTTGGCTCTATGATCACAGTACGTGGCTAAGGTGATAAAGATTGTGATGTGATAGTTTTGAATGGTTTTGTTACAGGCTACCCAACGTACAAAGAAAAGATCAAACGACGACCTGGAGGTCGAGCTGAAGGTAATGCTAAACAAATGTTAAATAATTTAGACTTTACTGGTTTTTTTGTTTTTTTAAATTTGCAATATGACTTTAAATTAAGAATATTTTACAGGAAGACTTTTATTGTGGACACTTATTTAAAAAAAAAATTCTTGTTTATTTTGATGCATTAGAGTAATAATTTTGCAATTGAAGTTTAGATTTTGCACTTTGTACGTGTTGTGCTGTCAGTGATATAAATAGTTATGCCCCTTCACCTAAAAAATAAAACTTGAAAGGAACTGGCCTCTTTCAAAATAAGCTTATGTCTTCTATTTATTTGACTGTTTGGCGATTCTTTTCATCATTTTCACATAGTAGATGTGTGTAGCTAATATTTTATCACAAATTACTTATTTTGAAGTCTATCATGTTTTCATATCTTTTGTATAAATTTTTATGCATGAGATTAATGAAAGTTGTAACGCTTGAAGTTGTTTTTATCTTTTGATGAAATACTGGCAGACTCATATGTTGTAACATTTTACAGTTTAGAGTTTATGTTTACTGTATCTTCACAAGTTGAATGAGAGACTTGGTCTTGCTTCATCAATCTTTGCTGTCCAAGTTATACTAACAGTGCTATGCCTTGGATAAAGAAAAACCTGTATTGACTGTCATGTGATTTTGTATGTTGTATGGGTTGTTTTTTTTCCAGTGATCTACAACTATGTGCAGCGTCCTTTCCTGCGAATGTCGTGGGAGAAAGAGGAGGCGAAGAGCCGGCACGTGGACTTCCAGTGCGTGCGTTCAAAGTCCATCACCAACCTGTCCACCACAGGCAGCGAGGGCGGTGTGCACCCTGAACACCCCCAGCCTGTCATCGAGCAGGCACAGGATGGCACCATCAACGTCATCCCCCCTCAGCCCTCACCGTCTGAGCCTTACCCAGAAGTCCAGCTCCCACCCGAGGCCGAGTAGCAGTGGTGTTGCACAGTAGGGTTTGTGGGTGGGATGGCAGTTGAGAGGGCGGGAGGGAGTGTGAGTAGCAGTGTTATAAGCAGTAATGGATTTGGGTGGGTAATGTTAATATGGATTGTGGTGCAGGGTGTGTGTGTGTGTGATCGGTGACAAAAAGGGAGAAGTTGCCCTTAAAGTGTGGGGGGTTGGCAAAATGAAGAAAAGCATTTCAGAATCAAAACATGGTGGACACTACACAATTAGAGCAGTTATTGGAGCTGTACTTAACAGGCTTGTGGACAGTTGAACTTTTACAAATTAAAACTAAGCAACTTGGTTGGTAATCTGGACAAGTTACATAATCTGAGCTATATTTTTTTTTAGAAACGTTTTTGACCTTTATCTGAAAATTTTCATATTTTCCTTAGAGACAGGATTATTAGATTTTTCAGATTAGGATGAGCATGCAGTTTGAGCTCAGAATTTGTAAGAGACACTATGCTGGTGCAAATCAGACACTTACTTCTGGCTTTTCTGTGGCTGTACAAAGTTTTTTTTTTTTTTGTTTTTTTTTTAAACAGGAAACAGGCTGTTCTGCTACTATTTTCAAGTAATATTTATACAGTACAATAAGGATGAATTTGTTGTACTGCCTGCCTTGTGTGTTTAATACATGTGTGTGTTTGTGCAATCATATTGGTACCTGCCTACCCATTTCTTTTGCTGTCTTCAGATTGAATGTTAAATTAAAAACTGAATTCTGTGAGATAGTTTTTACCCAAACATTGTGATGCTTTGTAAGATATGCACACTGCTTTACCCTTTGCTCTAGGTGATGTGATTTCTTTTTGTTTTCCCACAGTTATAAGAGTAAGAAGCTAGAACTGGTGTGTTGAAAATGTTTCAACTATTTTCATGGCATTTACATTTGACTTAAAAGCTTTTTTTCATCGTTTTTGGGTAATGAAGTGAGATTATGTATCATCACGGCTGTTCTGCTGTGTTCATTGTCTCTTTGCCTTGCACTACAGTTTTGTGTAATGGTTGTACATTAAAGAAGATTTCTGGATTTTTAAAATGATTTTGGACCAGACATTGATCCCTATTATAGAGTAGAGAGTAGAATTTTGTTTTTAAATTATCATGTCATGTGGACTGACACCAAAGATAAAACGGTTTTGCTGATTTGAAACTTTTTTTTTTTTAACCGAGACTTATCAGGAAGTATTTTGAAAAAGTCAGGGGGAATCAGAACAAGCCAAATGTTGGTTTGTTGGTCGGTCCTTTGGAAGCCACATCTCAAAAACCACTAAACGGATTTTGACCCAACTTCATTGGAACATTACCGAGGTTAGTGGCCTGCCGCCTGTGCCGTCATATGTGGTCTACCACAAAGATCAAGGTCATGGAGTAATTTTCTTGCTAAACACGTTTTTATCAATATCTCAAAAGCAACTGAAGGGACTTTAGTAAGTTTTGGTACAGGTACTTCAAATCATGGGCCATTCTTCAGTAGCAGTCCTGTTGTCGGCCATTTAGTCTGTCCGTCAGCCAGACTATCACTTTTTTGTTCAAAACACACTTTTTGCCTTGTAAGGATAACTGAGCCAAAATTCATAACATTTACTTTGCAGATACTTCAAATACTGCTAAGAATGTTAGATCGTTCGTATGTGTACTTTCTCAAAGTCAAGGTCATTGTGCTTCACCCTTTTTCGAAATATGTTTTTGCGCTGTATCAAAAAAATTGTCTGATTAAAGTTTGATAGATTTTTGCTTGCAATTAGATAGCAGCCTATCATTTCTCGTTCCCTTTTGCTTTGTCACACCACTACCAAGAAAATTAAGACTATTGAAAATGTTTATTTTTGAGCTCTGTTTGTGAGCATTTGGAAATACATTTGAAGGGCTCACCGACTTGTTTGTTTTTAAAATGTCTGTCATTTTGGTTCAAATGCCAGATCGGTAAATTGTGAACCATCACTTCCAGTTGATTGGTGCCTGTAAATATAATGAACACATGTACATTTTTAATGTACGCAGTACATCTGTTATGAGAAAACCACTGCAGTGCAGTTTACGTAACATAGAGTATTCCTAAATCTGTGACGCTAAGGTGTTTTTGCGTTCTATGATATTGACTTTATTGCATCAGTTTGTGTGTCGATACCTTTGACTGTTGCTTTCAAACGATGTTTCTGTAGTGTAAGAGATGCACATAATTATGGAAGTGGCAGTTCTTGGCTTTTGGAGAATTAATTTTGGTCTGACACTATTGCACTAGATTTGAGAATGCATTTTAAACTTCTAATCTTTTTTCCTTTTCTCTACATTTAGTGTTCGGTAGTTTTATAACGGTTAATAATTATTTGAAACAGCACCATAAAATCTCCATTCTCCAGAGTTGTGAATTGAAACCAAAAAGGGTTGTTTTTTATTTTATTTTTTTCCATTGTCAGTTATTTCCTGCTAAATTGGGTGCTAGGTGAAAATTATGAAGGCATTCTAATACTTATACTAATAATACTATTCTTGGCTGACGATTTTAGCTTCTGGATGATTTTTCTATCCTCTGTTTCTCTCTCTAAGTACATAACTTATCAGTTTATTTATCCATTGTACACTGACTTTAACCAGTTTGTTAAATAAGAACTTTAGTAACCTGCTGTGGATGATTGTGTTTTAGTGTATCTTTTACTAATGTAGTCATACTATTTTTAGTTTTAATCAATCTAATTCGTTATTCATACTATTTTATTTTTATTAATAAATATGCAAAGCAGAAGGCTGTGAACTACATTATGACTTAAATGCTTTTTTTAAAAAAATGTTCCTATTTCATTTGATGAATGAGTACTGTAAACTAGTAGTAATAATGTGAAATCAGATACACAACACATGTTTTTTGCGTAATTTCTTTGTTTCATTCCCTAGTCAGGTGGAAAGTTATTAATTGTATTTAATTGCAAGTCTGTAAGAAAAATGTTTAAGGAGTCAAAAATATGGAATTCCTTTTTAAAAAAAAATACTAATAATAATTTTGTATAATTTAAAAAAAAATTATTATTATTTAGAATGCTGTGATTAGAGCTTGAACAAATCCTCATTTTCAGTTTCAGTTTTTGACTCGCATGCATAGCAATGTGAGTCTATGTAATAACCCCCTCACCCCTCTTCCCCCCCCCCCCCCCACAAACAAACAAAAAAAACAAATGTTAAGATTTTTGCAAATCTGTGTGAGATGAGTCTTAAATAGTTCAAAAATGATATAGAAAAAAAAGTCTGTAGTTCGTCTGTCTGTCTGCAGTCCACCATCGGTCTGTGCAAAACCTTTAATGTGGCCATGTACTCAGAAACTATTCCAACTATCACATCCAAAATTGGTTAGATGATGTATACCAGTGAGACCTAATAATATGTCATCTTACAGTGGAATGGCTGAACCTATAGTATGCAACAACATTGGGTTCTTTGATCAAACATGCATAAGAGATCATGTAAGGATAAAGGTCATCCCAATATCAAGGTCACTGAAGGTCAAGGTCACCAGTTGTTTTTTTGGCATTATACAACTTTAGCTGTACTTTATTTCATAGTACATGAGTGTATTTGGAGCTGGAGGTACCCCTCTTTAGGGTGCCTGGGGTTTCTGTATAAATAGTATCCCCACTTTCTGGAAATTTAGTGCTTTTTAAATTACCACTGTCGCTGTTTTTCTCCTTTGTTATTTCTCATTCCTACTTTGTTCTATCAATCTACTATGCTAACTTCTTCTTCGCTAGACCAGCCACCTACCTATTTTCTTGAAAACTCTTCCAAAACTCCTCATTTGTGTGTGAGGTCTGTTGGGTCAGCTTGGGAATATTGGACGCTTTCTGCCAAATGGTCACTAAGGCTTCCTATGGTATTATTATTTAGCATTTTATATGTATGTGTTTTGTTGATATTTTACAATGATGTTTATAATCTATTTTGTTTTTGTAAATGGAAGTTCGATAAATTAGAGTATAGCCTCAGTGTCCCCTGCGTGGTATGCCTTTACTGTAAAGTTACCACTAGGGTTGTTTTAGCAGATCTTTTATATTAATCAGGAGCGAGTCCTCTTTCAACCAAGTTGTGGTCTTGATTTTGTGATTCTGATTCGGTTCTTTACAGTCCGCTGGACCCTGTAAGCAATGAATAACTAACTAGCTGGAGTCAATGCCATCTCGAGGTCAAGAACATAGAAATATCGAAGTTGATATTACTTTTTCATTTTTAATGCTACCATTTGTTTTTTGTTTTTTCTGGACATTCATGGTAAATATTGGGAGTTCCATAAGGAGCATGCGAGTCATATAGGCTTAGCCCTTCATTTTATTATGTGAATTTCTTAAGAGAGATGGTGTATAATGTTTGTGGCATATCATCACAGGATTACATTTTTCAAGTTCATTTGTATTGCATACGCTAATATTTGTCTTTTACATAGCACGACTTTGCAAGACTTTAGCTCTGCAGAGCTGCTTAACCTGATAAATCACCACAAACTGGCCTTTGACAGATTGGCCATTCCATAATGTACACCTTATTTTTCCAGTGGAATGGTGCAAAATAAGGAAAGCCTGCTACTTCTGAATGTAAAAATCTGCCAGCGGCTGGTAATGGTGTTTGCAATATATGTTAGCAGGTAATGTGTATTTCACTTTATTTACTTACTTTGTGGAGCAATATAGTTGTCAAGGCAAAGACTCCGATCCTGGCTTTTCCATTCCTCCGTGGGAGTGCTGGGGGTTTGTGCATAAATAGTACCCCCACTTTCTGGAAATTTAGTGCTTTAAATTCCCACTGTCGCTGTCTTTCTCATTTGTTCTTTCTAATTCCTACTCTGTTCTATAAATCAAATCTTCTTCTTTGGTAGACCAGTCATCTACTTTTTTCTTGGAAACTCTTCCAGGACAAAACTCATTTGTGTGCACAGGGGTTCGATAAATTACAGTATAGCCTCGTCGTCCCCTGCTTGGGATGCCTTTAGTGTACAGTGACCGGCTGGTGGAGTGCCTCCAGTGTTACCACTGGGGTTGTTTCAGCAGATCTTTTATGGTTCAGGGGTAAGTCCTCTTTCAGCCAAATTGTGGTCTTGATTTTGTGATTTTGATTCAGCTCTTTGCAGTCCACTGGACCCTGTAAGCAGTGAATAACTAACTAACTGTTCTTCCGAGTTGTCTTGTGAAGCTTGGTTTCGATTGTTTTTCAGATATGAGCTTTGTTGTAGTTATATTCTATGTCAACTGATTTATGCTTAACTTTAACAAATTGGCAGTTCTGTCAAATGTCGCATGATGGCTGGCAGAATTATTGAAATTTGTTTAATTAATTTTTTTATTTCGTGACCTCCGGACGTTCAGTGTTGGTTTTATTTTAATGTGAAATTGTGAGTGAATGTATGAAACACTGCCCAGATTGAAAGAAGAGTTACATGTGCAACTTATTTAGTATTGCCAGTTGGTCTGTGCCTTGTTGAGGCAGGAGATTGATTTTTGTATGTGCTTGAATTTTAAAATGGTGACTGTTGAGCATTTTGAGTGTGGGTGCTTGCGCTTGTGTGTATATGCTTTGTCTGTGGGCGTTTCTGTGTAGACATGGTTGTTTGCATTTATATGTGTGTGTGTGTTCAATTCAAGAAGTGCCACTTTGTGAAGAATCAACTGGCCAAGTCTGCTTGTGTGGCCAGGCATTTCATCGTTTGTGAAACTCAGTCTTTTGATGTTGGAATTACTTTGCCACATTTAAGAAAAAGGTGTGGTTTGGATTTCGGTTATCATCAGATGTTGCTTTGCTTGGATGTTAGTATGAAATTTGTAAGGTTTATGTCTGTTTCTTTTGTGATGAGACGTTTTTCACAGGTTGCAAACTGCCATTTCATGTTGATTTTTTGAAGCAATATAATTACCATCGCATTGGAGTCCATACAGTTGTATCCAGTCTTGTGAAGCATTTCCCAATAGACCTCAGCATTTATTAACAATTTGTAATTGTGTCAAGAAATTCATCAGCAGATCATTTGCTCTTGCAGGGAGGGAAAAGAATTGTTTGAATCACAAAATGGTTATGCCAATCTCTTTTTGTTTTTTTAAAGGGAATCCAAGGAATAATTTTTCGTCAGTAATAATATTTTTCCATCAGTAAGTTTCCATCTTTCCCAGAATTTCAGGAAACTGATTTTGCATTGAAATAGCTCCAACAATCGAATCGCTATTGACTAGTCATTCGACCCTGACATTTCGCATAAAATATCTCTACCATTTCACCTTGCACATGTCTTTAGTTGTTGAGCTTGAACCTCACCTGCAGTTTTTCCTGATCCCCCATCAGTTTTACTTCCGGCCAGTTCTGTGTGCTTAGATTGACCATAAATGTCCTTTTTGACCTTGACATTTTTCATCACCGAAAAGATCTATAACTGTATGCCTTTTTGAAGTCAACGAAGATTGTGTGCTCTGATACATTAGACAGAAATCCTATTTTTGAGAAAATTGCCTGTTTTTCTGGATGATTTAAAAAAAAAAAAAGCATTTTTCTGTTCTTTGCTGCCATGAAATTGTATTAATGTCACCTATTTTCCATGTACCAGATTGAGGTAATGAAGGTGAGCACTTGTTGAGGGTAATTTGTATTTTATTCCTCAACCACAGTAGCGAGTTTGTTTGGAATGTCACATCACTTAGTGCTGCTTTTATGCATGAGAACTGGAATATTTACAGTGGCTGGATTGTTGTGATGCTGTTGGCTCACCTGACGGGTCTGTTGACAAATTGAACGTGCGTTGCCCTACACTACAAATCTACTTCCTTAGCTTGACGTAATACAACAGACTTGTTACGTACAGTAACCTGATATAGAGAGCGGTACTTGTTAACATGCATTTTGTGACTGTGGGGTTCCTTTTGTTGGATTTTCTGAATAGCATTCATTGTAAGCTTTGCCTGTGGGGTCCAAAGCTTACAGTGTAAAGATACTATGGTCTAAATGCTTGCAGCTTTTTGTGAAATTTGACATTATTAGTTCTGGACAAAATAAAAATTGTCATTCCAATTCCAGTTTGAAGTTTTCAGTTCTTGACAAACTTTTGAATCTTGATTTAAAGTCTTAAATCTTAGTGACTTGACAGGGTTTTTTTGTCATTTTTTAATACGTTTGTGCTGTGTTAAGATTAGTGATTTTAAAATAATGAAAGTGTCTTTGCCTTTAAAAAAAAAGTTGTTTTGACACGGGTCTATAAAAATAAGTAATACATTTTAATCTGCTATGATTTAATTTGGCAGCAACAGTTCAGCACAATCTTTAAATAAGGCAATAAAATCTACTTTTTAGTTTAGTGTAGATTTTTTTTTTCCATTTGTATTTATACTTGATTCTGAAATGCCAGTAAACTGTATGATGATTTGGTTGAACAGCATTTGTGCAAAATGTAAATGTTATTCCAGCCTTGTGTTGCTTTGAGATTTGTTGACTTTGCGGATTGAACATTTGAATACTTGGTGAATAATGGCATTGTATAAGCTTCTTTTCTTTTATGTTTTGTTTTATTTAATTTTATGTATCTTTACAATTGATTTATCTTTTGGTTGGTTGGTTGTTTGTTTTGGTTTGTTCATTTTTGCATGTCAGTTTTGGAGTGTAAAATAATCGGTGTTAATTTGCATTCTGACTTTCCACATACATGTATATGTGCCACCATAATGTAAGTATATTTTTTGTGAACGCTTTGACTTTTTCCACAGAAAGTATGAATATTATTATGGCTATGATGAAACATGTATCAATAAAACAAAACGGCCAACAACAACAAAAACAACAAAAAAGTTAGTTGTGGGGTTCTGTCATTTGTGATTGGAAGATAAAGCGTTGAGAAAGGTAAACCGTGTTAGTATCCCCACTTTCTGGAAATTTAGTGAGCATTTAAATTCCCACTGTTGCTGTCTTTTTCATTTGCTCTTTCTTATTACTGCTCTGTTCTATCAATCTGCTATACTATCTTCTTCTTCGCTAGACCAGTCACCTACCTTTTTTCTTGAAAACTCTTCCGGGACAAGACTCCTTATTTGTATGTGAGGTCTGTTGGATCAGCTTGGGAATATTGGACGCTTTCTGCCAGGTAGTCACTAGGGCTTCCTATGATGTTATTATTTATTTAGCAATGTAGGCATTTTATATGTATGTGTTTTGTTGATGTTTGTATTCTATTTTGTTTTTGTAAACGGTGGTTCGATAAATTAGAGTATAATCTCAGCGTCCCCTGCATGGGATGTCTTTATTGTAAATTGAATGGTTGGTGGAGAGCTTTCAGTTTTACCACTAGGGTTGTTTCAGCAGATCTTTTATGCGGATCAGGGGTTGTCCGGTCCTGATTTGGCTCGGAAGAGTCCGCTGGACCTAAAGCAATAATCATGTAATGTAATTTAGTGAGCTTGGCGCGCAGGCCGACACAGACACTGTGGTCCCGATCAGCGGGCATAGAAGTGACGCTACGTCACAAACTCCTCCCGGCAAGGTTACCCCGAGTGGGTAAACTTGATACTTTTCCTCCCAGGTTTATCTTGGCCTTCCTTACACCGATTTCAAGAGACAGAATGATGGAGAAGTATGCCGAAATACTTTCCCCTCGCTTCGAACCATCTGATCAATCAGGCCCTGGGGCTGTTTCGTAGAGGTTTTAAGACGGGCGCTGTGGACGGTATGCACCCGAAACCGCGCGACAGTTCATCTTAGGCCCCGCTAGTATTAGTTGGGACAGTTTATTTGGAATGTACCTTTTTAATATAGCCACCTTTTTAGTCATCGCTTCTATCGAATCTTATCCCTCTGGTTGTATCCCTGTTCTCTTAATATTAAAGTTTTGAATCGCCTTTTATCCATTTCTTTTTGGCTACATTTTATCTTTTATATATTGTTGACCCGTTCCTGTTGTGCAATAGCCTGGCAGACCTGGTCTGCCCTTCATATAAAAGTCTGTATAATCCTTTATTCATTATTTTTTATAACTGATAAATAACCCATATTTACCTGCCCCTTTGTCGCCCACCTGTCCCTTTTCCTTCCCCACTCGACACTTTGACTGCTGCCCGGCCCTGGCCTGTCGTCCCTCTTGGCACCCTTGTCACACCTCCGTGCGCATCTTCATCTCCGTTACCGACACTTCCGATTGAACACATTCCTCCTTCTGGATGTTGTAGTAGCGTTCTGCGCTCCCTCTACACGATCGTACCATACAGCAACACGACCTCTTATTTCATCGGACTTCTTAATACTACAGTCTCCTATACGCTGATTGTGTTGGGACAATAAATTTACTATTTGAACTGAACTGAACTGGAAATTTAGTGCTTTAAATTCCCACTGTCGCTGTCTTTCTCATTCCTACTCTGTTCTATCAACCTACTATACTAGACTAATCTTCTTCATCGCTAGACCAGTCACCTACCTTTTTTTTTTTAATTGAAAACTCTTCCGGGACAAAACTCCTCATTTGTGTGTGAGGTCTCTTGGATCAGCTTGGAAATATTGGACGCTTTTTGCCAGGTGGTCACTGGGGCTTCCTATGATGTTATTATTTGGCAATGTAGGCATTTTATAGGTATGTGTTTTATTGATATTTTATAATTATGTTTGTATTTTATTTTGTTTTTGTAAACGGGGGATGTGTTTATTGTAAGGTGACCGGCTGGTGGAGTGCATTCAGTTTTACCTCTAGGGTTGTTTCGGCAGATCTATTATGCGGATCGGGGGCCGAGTCCTCTTTCAACGAAGTTGACTCGCCACGTGGGGATGCCGGGGATTTCTGTATAAATTGTATCCCCACTTTCTGAAAATTTAGTGCTTTAAATCCCACTGCCGTTGTCTTTCTCATTTGTTATTTCTCATTCCTACTCTGTTCTATCAATCTACTATACTACCTTCTTCGCTAGACCAGTCACCTACCTTTTTTTCTTGAAAACTCTTCCGGGACAAAACTCCTTATTTGTGTGTGACGTCTGTTGGATCAGCTTGGAAATATTGGACGCTTTTTGCCAGGTGGTCACTGGGGCTTCCTATGATGTTATTATCTGGCAATGTATGCATTTTATATGTATGTGTTTTGTTGATATTTTATAATGATGTTTGTATTTTATTTTGTTTTTGTAAACGGGGGATGACTTTATTGTAAAGTGACCGGCTGTTGTTGTTGTTGTTGTTGTTGTTTGTAGATTATAGTCACACGACACTTTCGCATATAGGTGACTACTGGACCGATTTATACTGACACCAGCGGGCCAGTTGTTGGTAAAGGGGAAAATAATATGATCACACGTTGACCAATCCGGGATTTCGAACCAGCGACCTTTCGGTTACTAGCAAGACGCTCTTACCAACTGAGCTACCCGGCCCCTCTTGACCGGCTGTTGGAGTGCCTTCATTTTATGCGGATCAGGGGCGAGTCCTCTTTCAGCGAAGTTGTGGTCTTGATTTTGTGGTCCTGATTCGGCTATATTGCTCCTGATTTGGCTCAGAAGAGTCCGCTGGACCTAAAGCAATTATCATGTAATGTAATGTTGATTCGCTTCACGCGCATGCTCGAAGCTTAAAACATCTGAGCCTGAGCAAGTGTGATTGTGAGTTGGAGAAGGAGGGAATGGTCCGTTCTCTCGCCAGATTGGATTGTTAGTCTCATGAATATATACATAATTTGTTATCCAAGAGAAGACTGTGTAGAACAATCACAATTTTATTAATTAGCTCATCATGGCTAATGTTCATTTTTTCTGTCATGAAACTTATAATTTGTTACGTTGAAACGCGTACGAAAGTATGTCGGAAGCGTGTACGATAGATCTAATCGTTTCGATTTGCAAAGTATTCAATAATAGAGTTTATTTACCTTTGATTTGAGTTTGCATTGTTGTTAGGAAAGGCTTTGTATAACGTTGATAATTTTCGTTAGTCGATATTGTTGTAGAATCTTCTGGATCGGCTTGTTTACTATCGATCGAAGATTCGGGATAATTGTAGAAATTTGAAGGAACGATCCGGGAGGAGAAGAAATGTGTAATGACGTAAGCCAGTGATGACGATCTTTAGTTCGATTGGTGGCAGTACGTCATTTCTACAGTATACCAAATTGTTCCAGAAAAGAGAGAGGTTATTTAATCGTGTGCCGAGATTGTTGTATATAGTAAAGTTGTTGATAGTGATTTGGAGAGTTGCTGTGAAAGTTGTTGAGTTGAGTTGAGAATTGTATGCAGTTGTTGATGTATGCTGAATAAAAGTGGAAAACTTCATACGTCGACTTTGTGATTTGTATGCTGTTTGGACAGGCTGTGTGAATAAACGAATCTGAGTTACACCTTATCAGGACTTCAGCATCGGGGCTGAATCAAATACTGATAACGAAAAACACCATCATCGAACTGAGTGTAACATAATTAAGAATTTGAACCGTTTTTTTTTTGGCAGACGATTGACTTGAACTAAAATGAGAAAAAAAGAGAAGGTAAATGCGGTGTCATCTAGCTTACAGACTTGCCGTTGATGCCGCACCCACCCTCGTTGGGGTGCCGAGGGTTTCAGTATAAATAGTATCCCCACTTTCTGGAAATTTAGTGCTTTAAATTCCCACTGTCGCTGTCTTTCTCATTTGCTCTTTCTCATTCCTGCTCTGTTCTATCAATCTGCTATACTGTCTTCTTCTTCGCTAGACCAGTCTCCTACCTTTTTTCTTGAAAACTCTTCCGGGACGCGGGACAAGACTCCTTATTTGTGTATGAGGTCTGTTGGATCAGCTTGGGAATACTGGACGCTTTCTGCCAGGTGGTCACTAGGGCTTCCTATGATGTTATTATTTAGCAATGTAGGCATTTTATATGTATGTATTTTGTTGATAATTTATAATGATGTTTGTATTCTATTTTGATTTTGTAAACGGGGGTTCGATAAATTAGAGTACAGCCTCAGCGTCCACTGCGTGGGATGTCTTTATTGTAAAGTGACTGGCTGGTGGAAAGCTTTCAGTTTTACTACTAGGGTTGTTTTAGCAGATCTTTTATGCGGATCAGGGGTTGTCCGGTCCTGATTTGGCTCGGAAGAGTCCGCTGGACCTAAAGCAATAATCATGTAATGTAATGTAATGTAATAACGCCGCACCGCACGTACGGCACCACCGCCATATTTGATGCACAATAAAAGCCACCTCAAAATCGACCCACAAGCACCCAAGTAAGCTTAGGCAGTGTTTGGTTCACCAACTTACAGGTGGATGTTCCCCAACCAACTTACAGGTGGATGTTCCCCAAGCTTTGAGGCGCACGTAGTGTGGCCGTTTACTTAGTTGTAAGCTTACCATGTAGATCTACCGCAGCGCCAGCATTAAACAAACCTCAGGCGCTCTTACACACTGCGTAGCTGAGACTCGCCGAGGCCACTAATACAGATGCGAACGGAATTGCAGGAAACACAGGCGACGCAATGTGGCGTTCTCAAAATGCCAGGCACCACAGAAAGATTAATAAATTAACATTGCTGCCGTCGCAAAATTGCGACGACGGCATCAGTCCTATCAGGTGATGATGACGATGATGAAAATGACGATGTATAGATTTTCATTTATTTTATTTTCCACGAATCCATACTCGATACGCACTTTTAAAATTTTGTTTACGTACTACGTCGCAGTCCCTCCAGACATCACCATACTAGACCTGTCTCTTACTTAAGGCAGTGTCAGGGAAGACGGTTTCTGAAAACCGTAAGTCTACGGCATGAGGCTATACGTATACCAGAAAGTGGTGGTCATCTCAACTAGTGCTCACTGGAGCTTGAGAGGGCAATCAATACAACAGTGTTGGCATCGTTGTAAATAATAATCACCCGTAAATGAGGCTGTCAGAGTTTTATTCCAGGCTGTAAAGCTGAACACGTCAGGTCCGGCGTCTGGCCTGTCCAAATATACTGGCACCATGAAGTTGATGGTAATTTGTACACACAAGATGTAGCAATGATAAGATAAGTCAGAATAAATAGGCTATTAGAAGTTTAAAATAACTCCAGACGTCGCAGAAAAGTATAATGTTATGTTGAGTTTAGTATTATTGTAGTAATAATATAAAATTACTAGCTTTGCTCCTGTTGCAGTAATAATATCAAATTACTATATTTGCTTCTGTTGTAGTAATAATATTAAATTACTAATTGCTGCTGTTGTGACTTAAGCTTACTGTTACTTCTGGCAAGTCCAGTTATGTATGCTTATACCAGGAAGATAATGTTAAGTTGTACCCGAGATGTAGTGTTCGTAAATGTGTCATTAGACTAATTATTATCAGGTAAAAATGTACTTCGTTTTATTGGTTTACATATGAATATATTTACTGCAGGGGTCTAATACTACTAGAGTAGCCTAATAGTATATCTGTTTTCAAGGAGAAGTGCACCGCCCCTTACGAAGTTGCTCCTGAAGAAGAAAAGAGAAGAAGATCGAAGAAGAAGAAGAAGAAGATGAAAAGCCTAGAAGTTCAGGTCTCTTGCATCCCTTGCTCAGAACGTTTTCGTGAAAACCTTTTATTTTACGTATTTCTTCTTCTTCTTCTTCTTCTTCTTCTTCTTCTTCTTCTTCTTCTTCTTCTTCTTCTTCTTCTTCTTCTTCTTCTTCTTCTTCTTCTTCTTGTAATAATAATAATAATAATAATAATAATAATAATAATAATAATAATAATAATAATAATAATAATGCAGGATGCTATCATTTTCTTCAATCAAACTCATAGCGCGGCGATCTGAAGAGATCGGTATTACAGAAGTCGAAATAGAAATACATATTTAGTTTTTAAATTGTTAGATTGACTGTATCCAATACCATCATTGAAGGACGGGAGGAAACCGGAGTACTCGGAGAAAACCCTCGGTGTCCTGAAAAGTCTCGTACCTAAGTCACGTAAGTTCGTCACAGGCGGGGTTGGAACCCGCGACCTTCGGCATAGGAAACCAGCTTACTATCAACTGAGCTATAGGATAACCCCCACTCCTCCTCCTTTACACCCGCTCTCCCCATTCCCCACTGTCTATGAGTTGTACTCACTGCTACCATCTACGTACATTCTTTATTGTCTTATCATTTCGGTGAGAAAAAGACATTACAACGAACTAACATTCTTCGTTGTTTTAGTTGTAGTTTTTGAAACACAAAGGGTCAGCCTAAGCCCTTTCCTGAAAATATCGATAACGAATTGATTGTGGCTATTACTGGAAGAAGAAGAAGAAGGACTATATTTCCGGCCTATGTGTTCTGAAGATCTTTTAATTATAAGTATTTATCTGGAGGATTCTCACCATGGTCGTTTCTTCGATGGCTTGATAAGAGGTCAGTGTTGTGTCGTACTTTTTTTTTCCTCAGATTTGTTAAAACGCCTTTTCTACTTTTTGCTCAAAGAAGGAGCCAATTTCACACAAGGAGCTCAGTGTTCTTGATATCGATAAGGTCGACGGCGACGGTGAAGATGAGAGAGATGGGAGGGGGTGGGGTGGGGGGTTGGGGATGGTGATGATAAGGATTATGATGTCGATGTAGCTGTTGTGATGTTTTTGTTGTTGACTGTGGTGGTGGTGATGATGATGATAATGGTTACACTGATGTCGTTGTTGCTGCCGTTCGGAAAGCTTTAGGGCAGTCTAACATGCTAAGCATTACTATATCCGACAGCAAAATAACAACATAACCACCTCATGTTTTCCTTGGGGAAACAAAATACAATTTATTTTTTTTTATTATTATTTTGTTGTTGTTTTGTTTTGTTTGTACGCGTTTCTTCTTTTCTTCCGAGTTTAGCGTCCTCGGAAACTATTGTCTATACCGGAACTTTGGCCTTTATTCGTTAATAGAGACGAGGGGGGGGGAGGAGGGCATTAAAAGAGACATTTATATCCTCGGCAGTGGCAATGGGATATAAATTAAAAAAACAAAACAAAACACAACACCAGGAGTTATAACCAAAAAAAAGTGTTCGCGTTTATGTCTTTGGCTTTGAATTGATATAATACAACGCTAGAGAGAATTGAAGATATAATGGGGTGGTGGAGTGAAGTGGTGGTAATAATAATAATAATAATAATAATAATAATAATAATAAATTTATAAAGCGCAAATTCAAACTGACAGTTTGCTATAAGCTCTCAAACACATTGGCGTGCGCAAGTTTAACACACAAAACCCCAAAAAGGAAACATTTGATTAAAGACATTGCAGTATAAGCGTACAGATAAATATAGTACGGATAATAAAACCATACATTTAAACATTACAGTAGACTGTCCCTCGACGTAGTCTTGCGGCAGCCACGTAGTCCCGATCTGTTGTTCGCTCACTAAGCAACTCTTCAGCGACTACACGCCCTTGCATTCAACCCGAATCTATCGGGGATGTAGTCCCAGTATGTTGGTCCCTCCCGACGCAACTCGTTGGCGGCTACCCTCGATGACTGCCTATCGTAACGTTGACTCGCTTGTTGTCGCAAGCTATGGCGTAGATCACAGCTTGGGGTCCCAAATGTTACACTCGATGTTTTTTTTTTTAATCAGTTGATTCAGCCCCGATGCTTGAAACCCGATATAGTGTAACTCAGATTCGTTTATCCACGCAGCCTGCTCACTCAGCAACAAGGCAAAGTCGTCGTACGTAGTTTTCCAACTTTATTCAGCAAACATCAACAACTGCATACAATCGTTTTTTCCATTCTCAACTTTTCACTTTCAACACAACACAATTCAATACACTTTTGAAACAGTGCGGCACTACTATAGTCTCTCTAACTCCAGAGAAATAAAGAACGTTCGGGCAAGACATAATTATAACCAATCAAAACACATTTCGTCATCACTGTCTCACGTCATACAACCTTTTTTGGGATGGAAGCTTCTTTAGTTACCACTAGAATTATCCATACGATTCGATCTATAGTAAACAACCAACTCTATAAAATTCTCAAATAATATCGACCAACCAAAATCATCAACGTTATACAAAGCTTGTTCTAATAACAACGCAAAATCAAATCAAGGATAAATACACTCTGCTATTGCATGCTTAGCAAAACAAAACGATCGCATCTATCGTGCGCGTCACACACTAACTATCGTGCGCGTTTTAACGTACTGTAACAAGATATATATAATTACTATTACTACAACAACCACTTCGATAATAACTACCACTACTACTGTTCTCACTACTAATACTTCCTCCACCATACTGCTTCTACTGCCATCAACACCACCACCAGAACTGCCACCACAACCACCACTACCACTGCTGCAACTACCACTACTACCAACAATAAAAAGGAAAGTACTAAATAGAAGATTTAAGGTGAAAACACTCAGCGGCCCAGAAATTTAGAGGTGTAGGTTTAAAGATTTTTTTTTCAAAAGTGTCGTGTGACTGGATGAGTTAAAGTTCGGAAGGCCTAGAGTTCCACAGAGGGGCAGCGAAGACAGAGAATGATCTTTTCCCTAAGGAACTGAGAGAATATCTGGGGTCAGAGAGAAAAGCTGCATTCTGAGAGTGGAGTTATCCGACAAGTTGATATGGACATATTAGTTCTGAAAGTGTGGCAGGACAAGACTCGGTGTGGAGGCAGTGGAAACAGGAGGACACTGTGTATTCGATTCTAGCTTTTACTGAGTCAAACGATGCCGGTGTAACAGGCCGGAATATACCCCTGGCTACTTTATACCCTGGGTATAATGTAGCCTAGGCGGGTTTAACCCCCTGGGTATAGATCAGCCTAGGCCAGGTCATACGCCTCGCGCCCGGAATATACCCCCACCTAAAGAAATTTCACTCATGGGTTTGTTGTACATGACCGTTTGCGTGACCAACTCTCAGGTAACAGCCTTTTGCTTGCGTGTTAAAAAAAAACAAAAAAAAAACCTGAGTGAACTCAGCTAACAGCCTTAATTTATCTTGCGTGTAAAAAACACACACAAAAAACACAACAACTAAAGAACCCTATCTATCTATCTATCTATCTATCTATCTATCTATCTATCTATCTATCTATCTATCTATCTATCTATCTATCTATCTATCTATCTATCTATCTATCTATCTATCTATCTATCTATCTATCTATCTATCTATCTATCTATCTATCTATCTATCTATCTCATGTAAACTTCCGGCGTACACAATGTCATAGGTGGGGTTATTTCAATCGTGGTATATACTTATCTACACACACTTTATGGTAAATAATTATCATCTTTGTGTGAACATGTACTGATCCAATACTACTTCTGTGTGGTTTTCTTTTATTGGACTAAAGCGCTATGGCGCTTCTTCGCGTGTCTTCCTGCAATTGGGCACCTGGAGTTGACATCAAACAAGACGAACGTCAAGCAACATTTGTCATTCCGCACAACCTCATGCCCATTGCGAGATGTGTATTGTATCACCGATATAAGGTCTTTCTCGGTAATGAACCTCAGTATACTGTTCAGTGGCGTGACGACCTGAATGATAACAAGAACCTACAACCACTTGTAGTGCAAGGCTCGTACACTGACTTTGATGAGCTCTCTTTTCAGCTTCCACCTCACTTGTTCAAAACAACAATTCGAGTGTATTTTGAGCGTGAAAAACTGATAACAGTTACCTTGTACTACACCACCAACACCGTGCTAGCACAAGGTAACTTCTGTGCAGATTGGAGAGGGAAGGAGCTAAGAGCGCTAGTGGCATTAATCAACACCCTTGACAGCCACCTTACTGCCGCGCAACGAGAGGAGGCCAGGCAATCCATACAAAGGCTACCTCTACCTCCAGCTTCAGGGGCAGTCGCTAAGCGCCAAGCAGCTAAACAGCCAACACGGCGCTCCAGCCGTCTCCGAAGGCGGCAACGTGACGTTGATGAGGGTCACTCCCAAACCTCCCTACAACTAATGTCTGCGCCCTCATCACCTCTTATCTTAACAAGCCCTGCTTGTCGTCGTCAGTATCAGCAGTCGGACCTCAAGGGACCGGTTGATAATTGTATTTGTGCCATTTCATCGGATGTTGATAGTATGTATCCCGCCTCTGATACTTGTGCGGTTGTAAACTCTGTTGATGGGGACGATGAAATTGAAGCCGCAATCTGCGGACCTCTCGGTCCACTGCCATCATCGTGCCTGTCCTACGTTCATACCTCTTCTGAAGAACCCCTCTCTCAGCTGTCTCCTCTAGTTGCTGTTGATGAAGAGACGGATGACCGCACGGGCGGCAAGTCAGGTGTAACCCTTCAGTCTGACCTGATTGCTCTAAATCAGATCACACTTACCTCTTGCAATGTAGGGGTTCAAGTAACATGTAACAGTCATGAAGACTGCGTGCCTCTTGAGGAATTTAATCGCGTAACAAACAACTTACGTGATGAAATAGCAGCACTTCGTTCTGCCATACGGGAAATGAGGTACTCAATGAAGATTGAGATGAACGACTTGGAGTTGATGGTGAAGAACAAGGAGCGCCCTGACACTGCTTACCAGTCTGGTACTACAAGCTACAGGTCCTCACATTGTCCATCAAGTCACGCTCAACAGTCTCAACCTAAACCCTCTCAGTCTAGCACGATGGTTACACCCATACCACATCCTCGCAACAAACCCTTTCAGCCTAACTCAGTGGTTCACAAACCAACACCACAGCCTCGCACCAAAACATCCAATCCCAGCTCTGTGGTTCTTAAACTCACACCACAGCAACCCACCAAACGCTCTTTCCAACACAGCTGCCCGGACCTAGAACCTAAGTGTGCTTTGGACACTGATGGTGACTCAAACATGCAAGATGACATCAGTGTGTGTACGGATCGTTCAGTACATGAGATTGCGTTTTCCGATACACGCTCTTCACTTGGCAAGCATGCTGTATCTTATAACACTAACTCACCTGACTCGTCTGATAATGACTGGCCACAACTCTCAGGTCTGAATTCAAATACAAAAACATTGATTCTGGGCGATTCTGTGGTAGCAGGCCTGCATGAAGCCAAGATGTCAGTAGCAAGCGAGAAATCCCAGGTTATTACAATTTCTGGGCTGGACAGGTCATCCCTTCTAACAGCGCTGCGGGGTACGGCTATTCACCCTGATGTCACTCTCTTGGTTCTGCATATTGGCATTAATGACTGCAAGCGTGGCTATGTGCTGGGTAACTCAACGTGGCGTGCAGTCGTTAAAGAATGTCGTCGTTGTTTCCCAACAGCTAGAATCATGCTATCTACCATTCTACCACACCGTGATGGTCATGATCACATCAGCTCTTGTATCAAAAACTCAAATCACTGCCTAAAACAAGTTTGCCAACAATTCACTGGAGTTGATGTAGTCGACAATGACACTGCCTTCTACACCAAGAAAGGGGGTATTAAAACAGGTTGGATGAGGGACGCTGTGCATCCGAACACTCGGGGTAGCAGTGGCCTGGCTGTCAACATCAAACGTTGCTACTCTGCATCTCTTATGCAGACCCCGCGTCGTCCTCAGCTGAAAGGCGACACTAGCCAAAAGTCAGTAGTACAGTCAGTCTGTGGTCAAATTCTCCATTCTCAACAGAGCAACGTTACACCACGTCCATCGGATGAATCACGGCAAAATCTAATGCTAATCCAAAAGCCCAAGCCACTGTATTCGGCGGTCGTGAGAGGTTCCAAATCGTACGCACCCACCTTGTCGCCTGCTGTTCCCCGCCAAAAGTTACCACAGCCGCTGTTAAACAACCCTGTGAGGCCCATGTCAGCGCACAATAGTCAACTGAATCGTCAGCAGCAACAGCAACTGCAGTTTCACAATGAGACACCTTTAGACCTCTCTAATCAGAGTCATTCCTCACCCCTAAACGACAAGGAAAAAAGCATACTTTTTGAATGCCTTGTCCGACTCCTAAACTAAATGTTTCTAGGTCTAATAACCTGACTGTAGTTTATTTTTAATGGTGAATAACGTAGGTGCAGTCAACTTTCAAACACGACATGCATAGCCTACACTCAAACACAGAACACTTTTGTACTCGATCCTCTCCCCTCCTTTTCATTATGTACAGCCAAACTGTAACATTTCTGATAACATTCTTGAGCATTTATTCTTTGTGATAGAAACCCTTGTGTAACCTTAAATTTGTAATAGTATATATTTTATATTATTAGGTTTTGTTCTCTCTCTCTCTCTCTCTCTCTCTCTCTCTCTCACACACACACACACGCACACACACATTGTATTGTGATTTGATATTCCCATCTACTGGCTCTAGTATTTGTTGTTAATTTTAATTGCTTATGCCAATTCCATTTTAATTTGATATATAATTATATTGTAACTGTTCTGATTCTTTTGCACTCATCCATACCTCCTGTCTCCCAACTACTTTTATTTTTTACATTTACTTTTTCTGTTAAATCTCCTCTCCCAATCCCTGTCCACCTTCCTCCATTGTGTTACCTTCTATAGAAGAAATGTCACTTACAACATGGCCTTCCAAAGATGGTTTTCGAATTGGCCATCTTAATATATGTCATGCACTCAACAAAACACATGAAATAGCATCAATTTTAAACAACCATAATACACCATTTCATATATTTGGCTTTTCTGAATCTTGGTTATGCACTCAGACTGTTGATTCTGAAATGGCGATACCAGGTTATTCTTTAATAATACGTCATAGAACAAGAAATCAAGAAACTGGTTTATTAATATACATTAGTGAAACGCTTAATTTCAAACGTCTACATTACCTTGAGCAGCATCAAGTTGAGTCTATTTGGCTTGAAATAAATATAAAACATTCAGCCCCAATCATCGTCGGATTCTTATACAGGCATCCTGATGTACATGTGGACTGGATTAGTAACTTTACTTCAATTATCGATGAACTGTTATTAGAATCTAAAGATTTCTTCATTTTAGGGGATTTTAATATTGACCTGTTTAAACCTAATAAACACTGGACCGATACTATTAAACTGTGCAACTTTGAACAACTAGTGTCAGGACCAACCAGAGTAGCTGCGACTTCAAGCACACTCATTGATCACATATATACAAATAACAAGACGCATGTTGTAGAAGTTTGTGTTCCAGTCTTTGCTTGCAGTGATCATTATCCTGTTTGTTTGACCTGGAAAAAGAAAGGAGCTAAAATACCCAAACCAGGACATAAAACTATAACATACAGATCTTTTTCCAAATTTATTACAGATGATTTTCTCTTTGACCTCAGCAACAGCGCTCTCTCAAATGTTTATAATTTTACTAACCCTGATGTTGCTTTAGCGTACTGGTATGACACATTTATGAATATATACAATAAGCATGCTCCTATATATACCAAAAGAGTTAAGTACTATTCCAAACCACCGTGGCTAGACACAGAACTGCAAAATGCCATTAAATTAAGAGATTATTTAAAGAAAAGTGGTAAAGAAGATGAATACAAAAAACAAAGAAATGCAGTAACTTCACTCAAAAGAAAAAAAAAGAAAGCATTTATTACAAATTTAATCTCGTCCAAAAACAGTTCTAAAACGATTTGGAAAGCAATTAATCACTTAACAAACAAATCCAGTATATCACCAGTGATTAAAGATATTTCTCCTAATATTCTGAATTTACATTTTGTTAAAATGTCTGATAGGATTATTACTATTGACAAATCAAAAGAAAACAATCTAGAGAAATTAGCAAACTTTTGTCATTCTAAGAACATTAAAAGCAAACTAGACATTCCTTATTTGTCTACAGAATTTGTACACAAAGCACTAACAAACCTTAAGCAAACAAATTCAAGAGGAATTGATGAATTGGATAGTAAAATACTAAAATTGTCTGCGTCATTTATTACTGACACTTTAACGTATATATACAACCTATGCATAGACAAATCACATTTTCCTATAATGTTCAAAAAAGCTAAGGTTATACCCCTTTTCAAGAATGGTGATAGCACTGACCCATCGAACTATAGGCCTATTTCGATTCTTTCTACTCTCTCTAAACCTCTTGAAAAGCACATAAATAATAATATTCTTGATCATTTCACTGAAAACAGCCTCTTACATGAAAATCAGTCGGGTTTCAGAGCTAAACACTCTTGTCACACAGCTCTTACATCAATGATAGAACAATGGCTAAATAATATTAATAAGGGACAATTTTCTGGAACATTATTTGTTGACTTCGCAAAAGCTTTTGATGTAATAGACCATGACCTTCTTCTACGTAAACTAAACCTATATGGCATTCATTCCAAATCTCTTGAGTTTCTTAAATCGTTTATTTCGGACAGAGAACAGTGTGTTTATGTAAATAACCAAAAGTCACAATTTGAAATTGTTACAGCTGGAGTACCGCAAGGATCTGTTTTAGGACCGTTGTTATTTTCTATCTACATAAATGATCTCCCCCTTTATATTTCTACTTCTTGTGAACTCTTTGCTGATGACACTACATTACATTCTCAAAATAGAGACTTGAATAAACTCTCCTCCTCATTACAAAAAGGGGCTAGTGAACTACAGGAATGGACTGAATACAACCACATGGCCCTCAATCCAGACAAAACAAAATCCATGCTAATTACAACAAGACAGAAAAGACAAAATGTATCAATAAAACTTCTTCCATTAAAAATTGGCAATACAATAATTGCTGAAGTACAGTGTCATAAACTACTTGGAGTAACTATAGACAATAATTTGTCCTGGGTAAAACATATTTCAAATATTAGTAAAACTATTTCTAAAAAGACTTACCAATTGTCAAGGATAAAGCATTTATTAAATTTACATTCTCGTAAACTATTTTACTCCGGTCATATTCAATCATTTATTGATTATTCTTCTACTATTTGGGATTCTGCCAGTGGCAATGCAATGAAACCTTTAATTAGAATTCACAAACGTGCAATTAAACAAATTTTGCTGAAACAAAAAATCTCTCCAGATGACTATAAACGGATCAATATTCTACCCCTTACCGACAGACTAAAATTTAATAAAGGCGTTTTCATGCACAAGGTCCTTTCTGGCAATGCACCTTCCTATCTTTCTTCTCTTTTTTCAAAAAAAAACTGCCAGATCGTCCACAAAATTAAATGTTCCAATTCCAAGAATTGATCTCTACAAAACTAGTCTAGCTTATTCCGATTCCATTTTGTGGAATAACTTTCCTGAAGATCTCCGCACTCCAGCATCTAAATTTACATCATTTAGAACACGTCTCCTAAAACACATTAAAAATTAAATACACATTAATTGTTAATGTTGTTGATTGAGATTAACAACATTAATTTGATTTCAATTGTTTGAAAAGGATTTTATCTAATGATGACTTTGTTTATTTGTTATTGTTCCATGATGTGAATGTTATAACCTTGAGTTGTATTTAATAGTTATTGTTAAAGCCCCAAGGGCAAGATGTAAAAAAGTGCATCCAGCGCTTATTCTTTTACCCTTGCAAAATAAAATTGTTATCTTATCTTATCTATCTATCTATCTATCTATCTATCTATCTATCTATCTATCTATCTATCTATCTATCTATCTATCTATCTATCTATCTATCTATCTATCTATCTATCTATCTATCTATCTATCTATCTATCTATCTATCTATCTATCTATCTATCTATCTATCTATCTATCTATCTATCTATCTATCTATCTATCTATCTATCTATCTATCTATCTATCTATCTATCTATCTATCTATCTATCTATCTATCTATCTATCTATCTATCTATCTATCTATCTATCTATCTATCTATCTATCTATCTATCTATCTATCTATCTATCTATCTATCTATCTCTCTCTCTCTCTCTCTCTCTCTCTCTCTCTCTCTCTCTCTCTCTCTCTCTATCTATCTATCTATCTATCTATCTATCTATCTATCTATCTATCTATCTATCTATCTATCTATCTATCCGTCTGTCTGTCTATCTATATATCTGAGTGCATCAGAACAATTACAACACATAAATTAAAGAGTAACGTGAAGGATAAGGTCTTCCGTAGTGGGGGGAGGGGGGGGGTTATAATGGGCAGGAGAGGGTTAAACGAGCCTAGGCCAGATAATACCCAGGGGTATAGTCTGGGTAGGCCAGGTTATACGGGGGCATAGTCTGGGCATAGACCATAATATACTATATTGGTCTATGGTCTGGGCTAGGCCAGTTTATACCCTGGGTATACTTGAGGCGGGGTATAATCTGGCCTGCTACACTGGCCCAAAGGATCCCATATCCCATGAAAAGACCAATAAAATGCAGTGATATGCGAATGAGTTATCCTTATTTCGTTATGCACGTTCAGCAATTTATTACCTTGAATTGTAAGAAAGAATTCGATCAAGAGAAAGAGAGTGATTGAGAAAGAGAGAGAGAGAGAGAGAGAGAGAGAGAGAGAGAGAGAGAGAGAGAGAGAGAGAGAGAGAGAGAGAGGCAATTTTCATGAACAGATACTAAACTAAACTGTGCCGTGTTCATTGAAGTACCGATGAGACGACACTCTGAGTGTGGTGTGGGGGGGGGGGGGGGAGCGTTGTGAGGGGATAACATTACTAATAATAACCAAACAATATACAATCAAGCAACCGGACAAACACACATCTAAAATACTGGTATACAACGTACTGAAGAACGCTGAGTTTTGTCACAAGCACTCTCTTGGTGCTTCTGTAACTTAAATAATTTCGAACCTAGGCCAAGAGGGGCAAATTCCAGTAAACATCCACCTCACCCTTTACTGGACATTTCTGCATCCTTTTCGTACTTCAGGCGTTTCGTTTAATGTACCCACTTGCTATTTTTCGCCTGGTCGCTCCCAAATCGTGTTCTACTGAAAAGCCAATATTCGAACACAACCAAAGGGCCTGGTTTCTTTTTACTTCCGTCAATGAAGACTGGGTGTTCCGTTGGTTAAGAATGGTGTAGTAGTTTATCAAAACCTGTGATGACGTTAGTTTGAACCTTTCTTGGAGCCGTGTTCATGTACAACTGTTTTCGACTCCTTTAAACTACTGCAAATAATTGATTTAAGATTGTTGTATCTTCTTATAAGTTTTATTCGAGCAATTCATTCTTATCAGATCCCCCAAAACAGAATAAACACCAAGTCATTGCTTTATAAGATAAAGTAACCTGATGAATAATTGCAGCTTAAATATAGTTATGTAATAAGATGTATTCAACATTTGTCAACCTGGGTCCTCTTATAAATCATCTTTTCAACGTTATATTGTCAGTGTTACTACAGTCCATATAATAGTTGGAAGGACGGAAAGGAGAGCCGTCAGAATATCACGGTGGTACCCGAATACCTTGCATCCTAACCCACGCATCCTGATCTTGGCTAAGGTTCAAAGGGGGACGATTTGGCTGACTGACAACAAATGTGTTTCAGGAGGGACTGCTCTCCCTTACTATCTCATTACGTGGCGCACTATGATTGGGCAGTGGGGCACGTGACAGCCATCTACGGACCCATCACAGCAAATTGAATTCATTAACATGATGGACGGGGCTCGTTTTAAATGACGCACAAATCCAAGGCATGACGGCACTGAAGAATAAAAATAGAAGGAGAAAATTACTCCGGCGATGGCCATTTTGGGCGAAGCAGGGTATTTAAGATGGCGGTTCTCCTTGCATGCCGCTCATTTTCGTGAAGGTTTCGCACTGGGGTTGGATCACTTACTTCACATATCTAGTTCTTCACGTGCACCTTTCGGCTTTACTTGTTCCACCTTCAAACTTCTGCGTCAAAGTAAGTAAAAATATACGTTACCATTTGTTCTCTGTGTTGTTCATCTTTCTTGCGTGGCATGATAAATAGGTAGAACCAGGATTTTGTTTAAAAGGTATATTGTTGGGTCGAAATTCGTGCTAAGAGGTGCGTCACGCAGGAAAGGAGGATGGAGGGAGAAAGGGGTGGGGTGGGGGGAATAGATCCTAGGACGTGAGCTTCAGGTTGCAGGTTTTTTAAAGTCGGTGCAATGGAATGCACGCGTGCACAGACTGGACCTAGTACATAGCAAATGTGTAGGGATAGGTAAGATAAGTTTTATAGTCAATCTAATTTAACTAGACCTAGCTCTCCCCTCATCTCCCCAAACCCCACTGCGTGGTTCGAACCCACGCCCGTTCGTCCGGCACTAATAACTTCAACATTGGAGACTAGCGTTCTATCTCGATGCCAACAGGCCACCAGTATTCTTTTTTCTTGAACTCTTTGAGATTAGATATTGCAGTCAGTGTATCGGTTTCAAGTTATTGCTTTAACATTGTTGTGCGATTTTCATACGAACAATGGATACTTTGTAAATCTATAATAAATAAATAAATAAATAAATAAATAAATAAATAAATAAAGTTGAAAAAAAAGTTTTCACTTTCAGTGACCGGAAATGGAAATAGGTAATAAAAACTTAGAAAATGTTTGATGCTTTGAAGCCTAGTGTTTTATGTTAACTATTGCATTAGCATGAGCACATGAGGTCTGCATGAATGAATAGTGTAGTTTTCGTCAGTGTTCGTGAAAGCATTACGTTTATTTGTTTTAATTACAGGCACACTATTTAATATAGCGCATTATATTTAACAGCAATAGGCTTGAAGAGTCCTGTGACGAGACAAGTTATTGCTATTTCTCTTCCCGACTCAGCCAAGACTTGATCCATCGTCCAAGCATCAGACCGAGTCATCATGAGGCACACCACCACTTTCTTCCTGCTTGTCGCCTGCTGTCTCATCTTCATGCAGGGCTCGCGCTCCGAGCACGTGCGCAGCGACAGGGCATCCATGCATATCCCGACACGCTCCCCGCATGAGACCACGTCAAAACCGGAAATGTCTCTGAGACGTCATACGGGTCATCAGCAAATGAATTTCGAGAGACGTAACGTCAGACGTCGCAAGCTTGACGTTGACGGGACGGACCAGACGGTGACGGACATGGCGATCCCAACCGACATGAGACGGATAACCGACAATATCCGACGTCTGAGAGACTCTGAAACACGTTGCGCTGTCAACAGGCGTTCATATCACGACACCAGGCGCGTTGCTGACTCGCGTCGACGTGTTGATGACGGTAGCAGACGCGTAGATGAAGTTACACGACGGGTAGATGATAACACAAGACATGTTGCTGATTCACGACGACATGTGGGCGATGACAACAGACGTGTCACGGAATCACGACGACGCATTGATGATGCTGATTCACGACGACGTGGGGATGAGAACACCAGACGCATAGATGGCGCGCAACGAAGTTTCGACGATATTAGCAGACGTGTTGACGAATCACGACGGCGTGTGGATGACGACAGTAGACATGTTGCTGACTCTAGAAGACGAGAGGACGATGACTCAAAACGTGTTGCTGACTCTCGAAATCGTTTGAGTGACGACACAAGACGCGTGGACGATGACAGTGAAGGTATTATTGACTCACGACGACGATTGAATGATGGTTCTAGACGTGCTGTTGAATCACGACGAATTCTGGATGATAAAAGTAGGCGAGCTGCTGAGTCACGAAAACGCGTGAATGATGCTGACTCGCGACGACTTGTAAATGACGACACCAGAGGTATAGTTGGCGCACAAAGACGTTTAGACGATGCCAGCAGACGAGTTGCGGAGTCACGAAGACATGTTGATGATGTTAACTCGCGACGTCGTGTGGATGAGCACTCCAGACGCGTAGATGACGCACAACGACGTTTTGACGATGCCAGCAGACGTGTTGACGAATCACGACGACGTGTGGATGACGATACCAGACGTGTTGTTGACTCTCGACGACGAGTGGATGATGACAGTGATGATTTTCGCAAACGTGTTGATGACAACAGCAGACGTGTTGAAGATACACGACAAAGTGTGGACGATGACACCAGACCTGTTGTTTACTCACGAAGACGTGCTATTGATGACTTTAGACGTGTAGCCGATTCCCGACGACGAATAGACGATGGCTCCAGACGTGTTATTGACTCTGAACGTCGTGTGAGTGATGACACCAGGCGCGTTGCCATCGAGAGTAGCCGTGTGGCTGACTCTCGAAGACACGTGGTTGATACTACCAGCCGAGTCGCAGAGTCACCAAGACGCGTCGATGATGCTGACTCGCGACGGCATTTCATTGAGGACACCATAGGCGTAGATAATGATAATATACGTGTTGGTGATTCCAGTCGACGTGTTGATGACAACAGACTTGTTAAAGATACACCCCGACGTGTCGACGATGAAGCCAGACGAGTTGTTGACTCAAGAAGACGTGTTGGTGATGACTCCAGACGTGCTGTTGACTCGCGAGAGCGTGTTGCTGATGACATTAGATTTGTAGCTGAGTCCCGACGTCGACTGAACAACGAGGGCAGAGGCGTTGATGAGTCACGAAGACGTGTTGATGATATTAGCTCATATCGACGCGTGGTCCATGACACCAGCCTTGTGGTTGAGGACAACAGACGTGTAGCTGACTCTCGGCGACGGGTGGATGAAGACATCAGACGCATAGATGATGACAGCAGACGTATCGTTGAGTCTCGTCGACGAGTGAACTATGACATCCGACGTGTGGACAACGACACAAGACGTGTTGCCGACTCACGTCAATATGTGCATGACGACATTAGACATATTGACGAGTCTAGACGACTTGTGGATGACAACAACAGACGTGTAGATGACAACAGACGTGTCACTGAATCTCGACGACGAGTTGCTGATGGTGACTCAAGACGTATTGTTACCTCACAGGGACGAATGGTTGGTGACATTCACAATGCTGATGACAACACCAGACGTGTCGACTCACCAAGACGTCTTGACAGCAGCCGTTTCGAGGATGACACAAGCCGAGTTGCTGATTCGCAAAGACGAGTTGATGATAACAGCGAACGTGTTGTTGACTCACAAAGACTTGTCGATGATAACACGGCACGCATTGCGGAGTCACGGCGACAAGAGTTTGATGTTCCGAGAGGTGTCGATAATGACTCTCGACGTCGGGTGGATTACGACATTAGACGTGTAGATGGCGACTCCAGACGTGTTGGTGACTTCCGAAGACAAGTGGATGATAACAGCCGACAAGTTTCTGAAGCACCACGGCGTGTTGTAGGCAACATCAACCGTGCTGATGATTACACCAGGCGTTTTGTTGACTCGCGAAGAGACGTTGATGATGACAGACTTAGACGTGTTGCTGACTCACGACGACGTGTGAATGACGCCGCCAGGCGGGTCGATGTCAACATCCGACAAGTGGCCGACTCCCGACGACGAGTAAATGATGACAGTAGACGTGCAGATGACGGCAACAGATGTGTCGATGATGAGACCAGACGTGATGAAACAACACGTTTTGCTGAGTCACGACGACGCATTGTTGAGAATACAAGGCGTGAGTCAGGACGACATGCAGATGGCGACACCAGACGTGTAGATGACTCAAGACGACGTATTGATGACGACAGCAGGCGTGTAGAGATCTCACGACGACATGTTGATGACGATATTAGTCGTATTGCTGAGTCACGACGACGGGTTGATGGCGACACCAGACGTGTAGGCAACTCACGACGACGTGAAGGTGACCACTCCAGACGTGTAGGAGACAACACAAGGCGACGTGTGGATGACAACACCAGACGTGTTACCGAGTACCGACGTGTGTCTCAGACAGGAGGGAGCAACATGGCTAACAAGCCTGCACTGCTTCTTGTCGCGAACGACGACAAACATACTATTGACAAGAAACTTTCAGCAACCAATTCCACGTTCCTCTCCCCTCTGACGATCGTAGCAACGAAGACGTGCCGACCTTTGACTTACGACCTGGACCTGACCTTGACCCCTTTGAAGCAGTGCCATAGCAACGTGGATGACGTGATGCATGCGGCGGAAGGAGGCCAAGGGAAAGAAATCATCAGGGAGAAAGCTTTCTATGGCAGCTCTGAGAACAGCGACTTGTTCTCCGTCTGCAACAGTATCTTCGCAGTTTCCTTGTAAGTTGAATCTTTCATTATGTACATCTTTGAGTTTTGTTTTAGTAACTACTGACATTGGATTTCATTGCTTTGATTTTGACCAAACAGGAATACTTTGGGGATCGTATTAATGTTGATTTAACAAAGAAATAATTTAATAGAATAGATCTAATATTACAATTTTCTTTCCTTCTATATTTCCCATTTGTAAACTTAAAAAAAATTGTTTATTTTTATATTTTCATTGCATATAATCTATTTATTGTATTTGATAATTGTTCATTTTTCTTATGGTTTAAGAATTTTTTTAAT